>JAYKKI010000003.1:25327500-26527500 GCA_039881145.1 Druceiella hillmani | reverse complement strand
TTATAACAGAAAAATTTCATTGCAAGAGTGAACAATTTGTAGCGATATTTCGGGATTTATTTTTGAATGTTAAATAAAAATTTCAGTCTTAAAACTAAATTTTGAATAGACCAAAGTAAATAGTAATCAAAATTACTTGGTGAGATTTTAAGCATTTTTTTCTTAATATCCTATTTAATCTTACAATTACTTTTTATATCTGATCATCAAGACCTTTCATTTGATACCCAACTTGATGACCTCTTCTGATTCATATTTTTTTACATTATGACTAATCTACAATTAGACATCTTTATATAATATACGCCTTTGGTCTTTATCCTAGTTAAATTATCAGTTAAAAACGAAAATTTAGTAACAATGACCCATCATTGTTATCGAATTACCCACTATGAAAATATCATTTATTTGAACTATATTCAAATAAATTATATTTTCATGATATTTGTTATGTCTGCATTTGCACTTAGTGTGAATATATTTCTATCATTCCTGGAATTTTCCAAATCAACATTTAGCATATTTATGTTATCGATATTCAGCATAAAAGTTTTTTTTATAATTATATTCATCTTGTTATTTATTTCCACATTACTTGTCAATTATTCCAACCCCACGATTTCTATGGTGGCTGCCTAGGTTGCCATTAGTTTTTCTTCAATAATAGATAGAACCACGTTTTGTTGATGCTGACTGCACCTGTCAATAGGGACTTCGTCTTGAGAAGTATAAAACCAGTATGAACCAATGAGTGATTTGACTGCCTGGGCCTATCGTTTGCCTGAACCGACTGAATGCCTGAGTAAACAGACTGCCTGAGCCAACTGGCTGTCTGCACCCACTAACTGTCTTAATCAGTGTACTTGAGCCGACTGATAGAGTCGACTCGTTGAACATATTGAATACCTGAGACGAAAGACTATCTCAGTTGTCTGACTGCCTGAACTAGCTGACTGCCTGAGTCGACTGACTACTTGATTCAATTGATTACCTGAGCAGGTCGATTGCCTTAGTTTACTGATTGAGGCGAATGAATAAACCGACTGATTGAGACAACTGGTTGACTGAGCCGGCTATGTGAATTGAGTGAATTAAACACCCACTTTTGGAAGTGTTTCCACAATTTTTGTAGATATCGAAAGTTCGGATGACCAAAATGCTATTGCCACAAATAATTATTTTGCTTTTCAACCTCGGATATATGCAAGTGATTATTGTATAAAGTCAGCAAGTAAATATTGTTGACTAAACTTCCCTCAACGTAAGATATGCCTACATGAATATTGCATTTAATCAGCCGCTAAATATTATTGACTAAACCTTACTCATCGAATTCGGATATGTATACATAACTATCGCATATAGTTAGCTCATCAACGCTCATCACGTTTCGATCATCAACGTCAGATATATGTATCATTATGTTGTACCTTCAGCTGGTGCATGTTTTTTATTTTAATGAAATGATCATTTTAAAAATATAATTTGACGGACTAACAGCAAAATTATTGTTACGATGTTGTATTTTAACATGTAACACGAAAATTGCATTATAACACGGAAGTTTAATTAATTAATACGGAAATTGTATTATATGATATTGAAACTTTGTCACGACACTGAATTTTTACCACGTAAGATGAAACATTTTTTAAATAATTCTGAAATTTTGTTACAGCACTAACTGAAACATTTTTTGGTTTGCCATTTTAATTGCTTTGATAAAAACAACTGTATATATTGTTGAGTTGAAATGCCTACTTGTTTCCATTTGCAGCAGATTTTTGTACCCATTTGAATGGAAACGCCAGAATGTACAATACCAAATATTTTTTATCGCGGATGTGAAGCATCAAAATACCTTGAGCTTTCTTGATTTCCACTTCACTCTGTAGAGGATCTTCTTGAAATTAGTTTTTATGTGCTTTCCTTTTAAAATGTCAACTTGTTGCAAAACTTTGTGTCGTTTTCTCTCATCTTGAGATCTTGTAAAATTTGTGTTTTAACTAAATCGGTGCTTATTTTCATACCGGAACTTTCTACGGAAAAAAACATTGGTTTGTATGAATTGGGTAGACCAGAGAGAAGTATTGTTCCGAGCAACTCGTCATCTATTTCAAATCCTATATTTTTAAGTTTATGCATTGTAGTCATTACTTTTCTAGTATATTCTTTTATAGTTAAATATTGGGAGAGAGTTGTTATTACGAAGAAAACCTGCTCAACGTATTAGCCCTAAATCGTGAAAGCACGTCCTAAGTTATGTCATATTTTGCGGATACATTCTTTTAGGGATTAAGCTTTTGAACGTGAATGTAGTTTGTTCGGTCGGTTGAAAATATTATGTTCGATCAAGTCTTTGAATATTATTTTGAATCTACAATACAAGCCAACAGTACTCACAATAAAAACCGACAATAATTTACCTAAAATAATTTTTACGCCCGGGTAATTTTTCAAATAATGGCAAAGAATTATTCAAAGTCCTTTGACCGTTTAATCCTTTACAAGATTGAATATATTTGGCGTTAATTTTGCAGAAATTCATTATTCGCAATTAAATGAAACTACGTGATGTAGTATTATTTCAACTTTCTTTAATTTCTTTACCACGACCTAGGTTTCGTTGTATTACAACATCTTTGCTAATATCCCACCTGAAGATGTAATACAACGAAATCTAGGTTGTGGTAAAGAAACTAAAGAAAGTAGAAATGATACTACATCACGTAGTTTCATTTAATTGCCTTTACAAGATATTAAGAGTTCGAAAAACTTATTCAGGTTAGGTTTTTGACAGTTTTATAATTAAAAACTTTAATCATTAAATGTTTATCTATTTGTGACCTTAGGCTACATGGACCATAATTTGTTGGAATATTAATTATTTGTAGAAGAGAAATAAATAAATAATTTGTTCATCTATTTAACGATAGAAAATATGGCCAAATAAACAAACAACCACTATAAGTCGTAACGTCACCGACAAGACAGAAGAATCACAGTGATTAAGTTTCATTTGATACTATCTATCATATAAAATGAGTGTAGGAAGACGCGATATTTACATATGATAATTATGGTACAAATAAATATTAATATTATTTTTCACCACATTAATACGTATATCAATATATTTTTGAGAGATTTTTTGTTAATTTACTCGTAACTATTTGTCCACACGTCACAGATATTTTACTCAGAAACAGCTTGATATAGAAGCATCAAATTTCGTGCAATATTAGAACATGTTAACCCACTTACGTTTCAATAGATAATGCTGAAAAATATTGATGTCAAACTTCTCTCCGGGGGGGGGGGTTAATTTTAAGTGTTTGGCCGCAAAACTTATGGAATTTAATCATAAGACAAAACATGATTTAGAAGCAGTAGCTACGATGGATATACCAACAAGTTATAAACGGGTGGAGTGGAGGTTCACGTATATTAAAATAAAAATAAAATAAAAATAAAAATGCCTTTTATTTCTTCCGAAATTGTTAGTTTACAAAGTTAGTTTGTTTTCACAATTAAATGAAACTACGTGATGTAGTATTCTTTATACTATCTTTAATTTCTTTACCACGACCTAGGTTTCATTGTATTACAACATCTTCAGGTGGGATATAAGCAAAGATTAACTCTTAGGAATAACCAACAGCATTTATATGTTTCAAACACAATAGCGGAAGACTGCTTTGTGCGGATTTTTCCATTGTTTATGTTAGTGAGTTTATTGCAGGGGCGCAGACTAGGTTATATTACAGAGAGTTGTAATACAACGAAACGTGGTAAAGAAATTAAAAATAGTAGAAATAATACTACATCACGTAGTTTCATTTAATTGTAAATAATGAATTTCTACAAAATTAACGCCAAATATATTCAAAATTAATTTGTTTTGTTAGTACTTATTGAAAAAAAGATAATCTGTAGTTTATTATATAGTAGTTAGTAATTATAATTACAGTTTAAATTTAGATATGTTAGAAAAATTATAATAAAATATTATAGGTACGAAATTATTCTGAAAGAACCCCCCTACAGGTAAAGGCCTCCTCCAAATTGAGCCAGTTTTCCCTTGATTGCACTGTTTGCATCCAGTTTGTTATTTGGAGGGTTATGGTCATGATCCTCCACGGTGACCAGCCGGCTTGGAGGATGTATTTGGTTTTTTGATAGTGGTTGTTGTATGTTTGCGTTGCGAAAGGGGGGTGGTAATTGCTAATTATTTATGTTGTTATTTTGTTGTAGATCTGATGGGTTGTTCGTATTTTTATTAATCAAATAATTCAGCATGCCTGGTTTGAAAACACCTTCCGATAGGCTTGAAGTTCTTCTTAATTGTGTTTGTGATTTATTTTTCTTGCTAGCCTGTGTATTTGTTTTTGTTCCGGCTCCCTTTGTGGTACTGTTTTCAGGCGAAGTTGAGAGCATTCTTTTGTTATTGACAGCCGTTTTGTTTTTTTCAATTATGACAAGCTTGTCGTATTTCATTTTTACAAGGTTACCCTTTTCCTTTTCAACTCTAGCTTGTTCCTGAAGTTCTCTCCTCTTCTCTAAAATATTTTGTGGGAAATCTTCCGTTATGTCGAAACCGGTATTTTTCAGTGCAATTCTATTTTTAAACAAATTAATTTTTATGCCCTGTATACTAAAGGTGACAATTATTGGTCTAGGTATTTCACCTTTCTTGCCTATTCTTCTAACTTCTTGGATGTTCCAGCGATCCAGTTCTTGAGAGAAATGTTCTTTGATAAAGTTCACTATTATATTTTCTAGGTTCGAGTATGATGTTTCCGTTTCTTTTATTCCGAAAAAGACTATGTTATTTTTCCTTGCCTGTTTTTTTAGAAAATACAGTCGTTTTTCTTGGTTTTCACATTTTTCCCTTAGATGTTCATATTTTTCATTAAATAGTTTAAGTTTGTCTTCTAAAATGCAGTTTATATTTTGTGTAACTTTCTCCGTCACTTTTTCTCCACTTCTCTCAATAGCAGTTTTCTGTTCGTCTAAATCTCTTCGAATTTTCCGAAGCTCGTGCATAATTTCCGCCATTTGTTGGACTTTCTAGGCCGCTTTAAAGTTGTATTTCAATATAAGATTGATTGTTTTGATACTACTAGCGCCCTCTTGCGTACCTATTCCGACTTACTAAGATGACAGCTAGCTCTTTGACTTTGACGGACAGATCGAAGATGGTTCGGATTTACACTAGTGATACGGGTAACTCTCCACAGATGGCGCTATGTGTAACTCGCTAATTTTTGCAAGTCACTTCTTATTATTGGAAAAATATTATTTTATTACACTTTTATGTTTAAAAACAATTGCCGGGATTATAAAAGTTCACAATTTCATCAGTTTTAGTTTGTTTTTCACTTCAGATGCATAAAGTATGGGGTATATCCGTATAAAATACATTCACTATTAATGTTCACAGTCGAGTCATTTACACTGATTACATAGTTTTAGCCAATTGTTAGATGTTATCCACAATGTATGATGTAGATCACTTGTTTATTTATTCACTTTTGTCTTTTTCACTAATTAAATGCACTTATTTTAATTTTTAGATCACTATTAATATGGAGCCGGAGTAAACATTGGCACTGCAGCGCCTACCCTTCTTATATCCTCACGTATATTACTCATTGTTAAATTCAAACATTTGCATTTAGAACAGTGCACTTGCATTCTGCATCAAAATAAGAACAATATGCTCATGTATTTTAATGAAAGAATCATGGATATACGCATTGTCATTAATAGGACTATTAAAAGGGCTACACAAGGACAAGCAAAATAGCAAGAAAGAAACAAAATGGCAAGATTGCCCCATTCTGGCATTAAATTTATAGGCTGAGTAGATAAAACCGATCTTGTACACAAACTAAAGATGATTTACATTGCAATCCTGCTATAGAAAACCATATTTTATAGATACAGAATACACTTGTGATTCTTTGAAAGATCAAGCACAAATTTGTGATTCGTTAAAGGTCTATGGAGATGATCTGAGATAATCTTGTCTGGTAGGGGAAAAATATAACAAATTTTAACGTATTCCTTGCCGTACGGGATTATTTACAATAATGATTATCACACAGTACAATAATGATTATCACACAGTACAATAATGATTATCACACAGTACAATAATGAATTAATATTTAAATTAAATTACTTGGGCTGGGTTAATAGCGAGCAACAACCAAATATAGAGAACAAGGTCCCAAAAGACATTATATAATACGGGTCTCAATTTTAAAACATGGAAACATAGCAAGGCTAACAACATGGCAGTCATTTTTAATTACACTCGCGTGTGGCTTCTATACACTTTTTGGAGTCTAATACTATCAGTAATTTGTAACATATTTTATGACAAATCTATCAGTAATTTATAACATATTTTAAATATTTATTGAACGGAAACTTTCACAAAGTTCTTAAATGGTCGAGGACTATCATTTATCACTATGAGAATACATTCATAAAGGCATAAATTTTACGTGATATAACGTAAATTTTACGGGTAATTTGATTTTAAATCGATTTTAAACTCGTTTATTTCATAAAAAGACAATATGGTGTATTAAAAACAAGTGACACAAGAAATAATGAAGTCAAGTCGATAAAAACAATTGGTTGTATATACACATTAATAATATGTATATATAACCAATTGTCTTTATCGAGACTTACTTCAAAAGCTACTTGGCTCGGGTTAATATTACCTAGAGGCTTGTATGTTTAAATTTCGATTGTCACATAATATTGGCAAATTAACAAGTATGATAAATCGGACACTATTTTCAAACTTAAATCGAGATATAAATTTGGCAAATATATTGACGTATCAGACGACCAGTATAGAAAAAAATTCAAACTATATTTTTAAATAGATAGGAACAGGTTTCGGTAAATATTAAGGAAGTAAATTGTAGAACGATCTTGACAAAGATCTGACCTGATGAAAGGGAAACGTCGGACTTCGATTTGAGTAGATATATAGATAGAGAGACACACGAAGTTCGAAGATGAAACAAATTTGTTGATTTTGTCTAATACGTGTTCGTAAAATACGTAAGACTCGCTTTTTGGCCGCAGTTTCATACACGGGGATTTTTTTATAATACGGCAGAATTTTTCTCTTACCCTATAATACTATCGCAAAATCTATATATAGTGTTAAATGCTTGATATAATACACACACACACCCATACACCCACACACACACACGCACACGCACACACGTACAAACACACACACACACACACATACAAGCGCCAAGAGAAAGTAGCGAACATCACCCGAGAAGACAAATAGTCAAACGAAGAGGGATGGGGCAGGGGAACTGCCCCTACCCAGAATGGAGGAAACACTGCGTCCCGCAAATAAGGAGGAAGGTGAACCAACCACACCTAGCAATCAGGTAAGACACCAGACAATGGATTGGCAGCTGGTTCAATAAAAAAAGGACAAGAAAAAGTTGCGCATAGAGCAACCTCTAAAGCAGCCTAAGACGAAGAGGTTACGAAGATCAATTACTAAACCAAATGCATCGATCATCTAACAAAGAGAAAAGTCGAACTATGCGGAGATTCTTACACAAGTCAAGAAGAACGTCGCAGATAACCAGGTCCGTTCCTGCCGGAGACCTGCTGATTGTACTCACTAGGCAGAACACCGATGGAGGCCAAGGGTTGGAAAAAAACTATTGCAAAGTTCCTTAAAGATAACGCCAAGGTTATCAGTAACAAGGTCATCAGAAACGTGTCGTCGTCCTTGGAGTGAGAAATCGCAAAGGACGCAATCAAGTCATTGCGTAAGGCCAGACCTAGACTGCCTTAGTGACCCTGGCAATACCAATAGCGGAGAAGGTGCTCAGCGAACGAGGCAAGATCAGGATCGGCTGAGTCAATTTCCGAAAAAGAGAAGTGGAGAAACTAACCAAGTATTCCAAGAGCTTGCATTATGGCTATCTTTCCACTCAGTACAAAAATGAAGAGAACACTGCATTAAGTGTGGAGAAGGAGACCATAAAGCGGCCGAGTGTTAGAAAGAGACCCGATGTTCTCTATGGGTCCAAAAACGCAACGCGGAGACCTCTGCTCTCGTTGCTGGCACCAGCAGATTCCCAGTCTACCGAGGGGCACTTCAGGAGTTAAAAGACAAATGAAAGTAAAGGTACTCCGTCTTAACCTTAACCATTGCGCGATCTGCCCATGCAGACCGTGCGCGAACTGAACCCATATCTGGTACTAATATCGGAACCGTACAGACACCTAACTACTCAACCCTGTGAAATGGACAGCACTGCTAAAGCAGTCATCTGATCCCACGGTAAGCTCCTGTCCTAGAGTGTAGGTAATAATGCAGAAACTGGTTTTGTAGTAGCAAAGGTATTCACTTCTACAGTTTCTACGCTCTGCCCAGTATTCCGCTAGCTGACTTCATTGACGTACTTCATCAGACTGTGGACGCAAAGCAGCATTCTTCCATAGCAATCACTGGGGAATTTATCTCCTGGGGATTTGATCAGGTAACAAAAAAACTAATGGCGAGGGGAAGCGCTGCTGGAGACCGTGACTGTATTGGACGTGGTTCTACCTAATAGCGGCAATAAAGCAACGTTCATCAAAGTATAGGCTAGCTCCACTTTGAATCGCACTTTTGTTAGTGGCTGCCTCGCTGAAGAAAGCTACTCCTGGGAGGTAATGGATACCTATATGACCAGTGACTACTGCGAGATTCTATGAACGGTATCTATCGACCATGATAGTGAAACAACACACCGACTAACTATCGTAATTGGTTGGAAAACAAGGTCGTTCAATGAGACTGCGTTTATGGCAGGCCTGGATAAGGATTCAATCAGTGGTGAAAATGCCAAATGGAAGGCAGAAGTCCTGATGAAGAGGATTGTGAAAGCCACCGATGCTAGCAGGCCTCAAAAATGTAGTACTAACCATCGTCCGTCGGTGCACTGATGGAGTAAAAATATCAACGCCCTTCGCTCAAAAAATATAAACGCCCTTTTTGCTGATATCGATGAGATCCCCTTCTCGTTCAGAACGAGAAGGGCATCGCAGCGAGGCTGCATGAGACCTAACTCTACAGAACTGGTGGCAGAGTACCAGAAGGCACGCCGAAGGCTGAATGCAGCGATCAGGGAAAGTAAATAGAAATGCTGAAATGAGCTGATAAATAAGGCGGAAAAGGACCCGTGGGGCAGGCCGTATAAGGTGGTTAGAACCCACCTGAAAAAACAGCCAATGCCGTCACCTACGTGCCCCAAATTTATGGAGAGGATCGATTTTGCACTATTTCCTCAACAAAGAGATTTCTATCTGCCGGAGCAGTGCGAAAAAGAAGGAATTCCTCTGGTTACTGAGGCACAATTAATCGAAGCGGGTAATAGAGTACGGAACTAAAAGGTTCCGGTCCGGACGGAAATCCCAAACGTCAGCTTGAAAGCAGCCATCAAAGCGCTGCCGTCACTGTTTCTAGAGGTATATAATGCATGATTCAAAAAAGGTACTTCCCTCCGAAATGGAAGCAACAGAGGTTAGTGCTTCTTCCTAATGGGAAGGAACCACTGGACGATCCAACATCCTACCGCCCGCTCTGCGTGCTGGATATAGCAGGTAAGATACTGTTACGTATAGTTCACAGAAGAGTTGAAGCAGCACTACTCCCACCTTCCACCCGGAGATCTCAGGGCTATCCTGGAACCCGTAATGATTCACCTCATACAAAAGTGGGGACCTTCAAATGTCTCCTAATATTCCCTTTATCTACTGTCATAGTGCTTCCACCCAAAAGGGTCAGAGTCCCTCCCTTCTCAATGGATCGTTTAGGATCTCCATCTTTTCAAGGACGCATTTAGTGAACGTTCTAAATGATTCAAAGATCAGTCCATTCTCAACCAAATCTCGGTAACTAAAGATACCACGTTCTAAGGCTCTGCGAGATTCTACATTAATGTTTAGACGTATGCCTGCTAACAACTCTACGCGCATCATCGAGCTTACTGCAGTGGAACAAAATATGATTCATATCCTCCATCTTAAATCCGCAGATACACGTTGGTTTATCGTTGGGGGCAAACCTGTAAACTGGCACAAGATACACCATTTCCCGTTAAAAACTGAGAAACATAATAATCGTAAACTAACCAGTTCCTATGTAACCACACGGACATATCGGGAAGGAACCACTGGGTCGTTTTCCCCTAAGAATCAGGAGAAGACCGCCTGGATAGCCTCTGAGCAACGACGATGTCTAAAATACGTCTCTTTCTATCGACAAGGTATTCGTTACCCATAAAACTTGAAGCAGCCGTCGAACCGCGGCCCCCCAGCAACCGGTATGGCTTCCGGTAAAGACGCTCACCCTTAGATGCGGTTAACCTAGTTATTAACACAGCCAGAGATATGATCGTAGGAACCAGATGGAGGGAGGTGAGAAGAAGTATTGCTTGGTGGTTACACTTGACATCAAGAATGCGTTTATTTAACTCCGCTAAGTGAGACTGAATTTTAAAGGCTCTGGACACGATGAATATACCAGCATACCTTTGGAAGATGGTAGCTAGCTACTTTACGAATATACTCCTAAAATACGACATGAAAACTGATCCAAAGGAACATGGAATCACTGGAGGTGTACCTAAGAGTTCTATGTTGGGTTTCCACTTGTGGAATACCATATAAGATGAGCTGCTGAAGTGACATTACCAAGAGAAGCCAAGCTCGTAGCATATGCTGACGACGTGATGACCATAGTGATCGTTGCAAAACACTTCAAGGAGATAAACCTCGTCAAAGACATAACACTACCTACGAGAGGATCAGCCGCGGATAAAAGCGGGCAACCTGGAATTGACAGAGCACAAGACCGAAGCGGTACTCATAACCAGCAGAAAGCAGGTGAAAAACATCACGCTGACAGTCGGTGAGCATTAAATCACCTCACAACCACTTCCTCGGTATTTGGGAGTAATGATCAATGCCCGACTCAATTTCAAGCAGCAAGCAGACCATGTGAGTGCCAAAAGGTTGAGCATCTTTCTCACGACTGATGCCCTTAGATAGGAGGTCCAAAACAGGAGAGGAGGGCATTACCGTCATCAGTGTTTACATATGGAATTGTAGTTGAGGAACGACGAGCCCTTTAACGGTGTATTATAGGGATTTTGAGCTATGAGGTACTTTGAGTTCTGAGCTCTTCAGAACTCAAAATTCCTTTGAGCTCTGGAGAACTCAGAACGGAAGAACGGCAAAACAGCGTAAATCGACGACATGCCACAATATACGTAGGATGCCGCAATAAATGACAAGTGGACGTACTGCCTTATACCACGAATAAATAATTGGCTAACCTGCAATTACGGTGAAGTTAACCATTACCTGACGCTGATGTTTTCCAGACGTGGGTACTTTCAAACATATCTTATAACCAAGTATATTACTACTTTTATCATTCTACCCTTTTTGCTGTAATATATTTGTAGGAAACCAAACGAAACATAGTTTGTGTCATAATACCAACTATCTGCTAGTAAAATTATTTTTTAATTTAATTGAATAATTTTTGACACTACCGCTAAATATAAATAACTTCTTGCTAACTACTGCCCGGATAAAATGGATTTTAATGGTGGCGTAATACTTACATGCCCATAGGCCGACCTATTATTATATATAGGTCATTACGGATGCACTTAGCTCTTTGTTTTGGCTAAGACGTAAATAAGTATGAACCATTTACTGACATCCTAATTATTTCACTATTATAACATAAACCAAGCTGCAAATAATACTATTCAGAAAAAAATATAGACTGTATCGTCAAATTATATTTTTATTGCAGATGTTGTTACTGCTTCATTTATCAATGTACATGAGAAAATTGCAAAATTCATGTAGAAAATAATGAATAGAGTGAAGTAAATATTTTGGGTTCCGTACCTGCAACTGAAAGACGAAACTCTTTTGAGGTCACTCACGTGTCTACCAGTTCGCCCATCATCGCCGATTTTCCCAAAAACTCTACGACGTAAAAAATTTTAATTTGGTATACAAATTGTAACATTATATGGACATAACTCACCTATTTTGCACTTACTAACTTTTTAAAAATATTCATAAAACAATTAAAGGTGGTGTAAAAAATTATTCTTTTTTCTTCTATTTGTTATGTGCTGAGTTGCATTTTACGGGTTTGTTTATAAGGAATAAATTTTAAAATACATAGGTACTTGTAGGGATATCTAAAAAAAAGCAAAAATAACGAATACTTTCTTCTTACTCTCGAAAATACTGAACCAAAAAATATGAAAGCTTGTTTCTTTCAAATTTTTTGATTTAGTTGTAAAATCTAACTAAAAGAATGCAAAAAACTATAGTAGATACCTACATCTTATAATTTTTAAAATGTGCACCATATTTTTACGTCATTAAAATATATGGTTGGCAATTTATTTACATTGTGATAAATTAATATCTGTAAATAGTTTTATTAGAAATATTATATAACTTGAATACTTATACGTAACCAAATACATACCGAACCTCCGTAGTGAGTTTTTCTCGTACTTAACTAGTTTTCTTTAAATTAAATCACCGATCGACAGTTTACGATATCGTATCTATAGTATTAAATACTTTCTTTAAATTATTTAGCCTTTATTAAAAATGATAAATAAATTTTGATTTCTATAAAGTTTGATTTATCGATAGATTGTTGATGAAGTGTTACACTAATTTAAATGGGTCATCATTATTACACTACTACTAATATTATTACACTTAAAATTACGCTTAATATACGTATAGAGAAAATGATAAATGATTTTACGGTGACATTGCCTAAATCACTTCGCATACACCATATCGAAAATCAAGGCTAAAATGTGAATCATCGGGACGAAGGAATAAGAGAGATTTAACTCGACGTAGGCACAATTCGCCTCAAGGTTATCGTCCCGTCGAGGTTAAACAATTCCTTGTCACGGGTGGGTCACCAAAAAATATCTACGTATTTTTCGTGAATCCTCGCTTTTGGGAGCCGTTTTATCAGGTTGGAATTTAGGAAATTTTTGAAAAATAATTCTATCGGGTTCGAAATTTTAGTTTCATCAGTGATGATGTTCGATATCCTGAATTAAATAAATGTTTAGTAGAATAATTTCAAGATTATCTAGAGTTTGATGTGTTTCCAAAATGTACTATTATTTTAGAAAATCAGGTAAATGAATAGAATAAAATTAAGTATACATGAAAATAAATTAGTAATTTTTTTGCGATAATGATCAACCTTAAAGAAATATATTAAAGTAGTTCAATGCAAATCATTTAATAATTACTTAAGCATTTCAAAATTCGAGCATTAAAATTAAAATATACCTTAGTAGATTCCTCTTATCGTAGTCTCAAGAGACCAAAAGATGTCACATTTTTGATAATAGAAAATTTGGGTAGGTCACACCATATACGTATATACGTATATTTTAATCAAACGTGAGGAGAGTAAATTAAAGTAATACATAATACAATAAGATGCAAGACGTCTTTGTATTTAAAATTACTTTTTAAATTGTAACCCCGGCAATATTACTTTACTTCGTTTTTATTTTAAATTTGATGCCATCACTACTTTCCTCCTTATACATCTTTTACATATAACCATATTCCTTATATGATCAATCAAACTGTTTGATTATTGTTTTCCGTGTAGCAACAAACTAATTTTCAACAATAAAATTTATCATACGAGCAAAAAATGATATTGGTTTCTAAGCTCAAAATATTTCTCTGAAAATTTTAACCAATTCGTCGACTATAGAGTAAGATTCGATTAAAAAGTCATTATTTTATCTAACTGATACCATAAACTGTTAAGATTTCCTATAAGGAAGAGTATCGTTTCAAAGCTCAGTAGATGTCCGTTGCGGGAAAAACCTCTATCAAAAGTTATTTTTCATAATGAAAATTGTTTACAACTATTTACAACAAATAAAAATGTTATAAATAAATACGTGGTTGTGATAACGTGAAGAAATAAAACTTGACAACCCAGTACACAGTAAAGACTTAATACGTTTACGCTACTTAATATGTGGAAGAGTTTATAATAGATATGACGGACCAAAATAATAAAAGAAAAGTTTCATTAATTTTATAGACTAATAAACTTTGGATAGAAAAATATACCTTGCATAAATAGATAAAAATGCTACTAATAAATTTAGAACACGGCAAATTCGTAATAACTTCATCGTTAACCAATATTCCGACCTTAACCTAAGTTTAACTTTGGTTTATTCTAAAAAAGATACATTTTGGATGGTATATAAGAACATATCAGTTTATGTAATTTAATTTAGTTTATAAATATTTGAAGAAAACGGCCACAAATAATTCATTTCGTGCAAGGTTTTTATTATTTTACCATAAAAACCGTGAGTGAACTAAATTTGTAACATGAAATCGATTTGAAATAATATATCATTTTACTGACTTATGTCATGATATTCTAGTTATGATTAGTTAATTTATTGAATCGGTTAGTTTGCCATAAATCAGAATCATTTTATTATATTGAAATCTATACAAGAACAAATTAATTTGTCATATTTTTTGAGTAATAAATATCGTATTTCACTTGACAAAATTTAATTTTAATATACAAAGAAAAGTATGAAAAATGTGAAAGCCAGCCTCTAGGTAGTATTTGAAAGTGACAAGCTGATTCTAAGTGGTATTTATTTTATATGCTTACGCAGCCTTTGTATACGACAGAGTGAAGCTATGACTGGGTTGTCTAAGATATAGTGACGGTACATTTCAGCATATAATTATGGTTAGCAGGGCAATTGCGAAGGACCGGATGTGACAGTACGGCGGACATGAAGGGCGTTTTTGATGATGACCCGCCTGATTCCTATCCATTACGCGTTCGTTACCCTACTCAATACAATAAACACCCGCGCCACCGCTGGGATACCGCAACGTTTGTTGACTTTAATTTGAACTGTCGACAAAGTTTAATGACGGCTTCCACTGTCCCGTGATTTATTTCCGCCCGTAAAATTGTAATCATACAGCTAAGGATTTAGTTAATAGCGTATGTTGGCTTAAAATTAATGAGAGTTTCAAACGAAAGCCGCGCCACGCGTACATTCAATGCTTAAACGAAATGAAATTCGGAATTGTGTTTGGAGTTCAACTTATGATTCACTATAACCTTGGCCACTTACTTTCTCAATAAAATGTTTTCAGTAATATTAATCTGAAAAAGTAATCAAATCGAAAGAAAAAGTTATATGGGGAAAGAAAAAGTTATACATTTGTTATTTATTCACAAACTATACATACATTCATACATTATGGTGTTGAATTTTCTCTATTTATATTTTACTTTGCTTATGAATGAATATATTCACCTTCTATCACAGAACGGTGTGAAAAATTAAGGCAGTGTCAGAACATGTGAATATATTTGTAGAAATGTTTTAATAAAATATTAAATTATATTTTTTATATTGAATTCAAAAACTGTTACTTTTTATACCTATATAGGAAGGAAAGATAAACCTGTACGTTGGATCTAGGAACCCTTTGTAAAATATGTGTTACTTAGAGGGATAGAAAGCTCTTGGGAAAAAAACGGTATAATATTTTTACAATCCGACATTAGGTTAAAACACAATTTTCAGCATAGTCGATTTGGTTGGAGTAAATAATATAAATTGCTTTTTATGATTTACTCCAATTAATTTTTTCCTAGTTTTTGTTCTAGTAGTTTCCTAGTACACTATATCCATTTTTCGACTTCCTAGATTTAGTGCGATATTTTCTAAATGAAATAAAAGATAATTTGAATCGTCTTACAGAAACAAAGCGGTAACAAATGAAAATCGTAGAAACTATGGAGCTGTGGCAAATGGAAATTATAAAGACAATAAAATATTAACAGACGAAAACTTTAAAAACCATAAGGTTATGAGAGACTAAAACTGGAGAAATTTTGAAGTTTTGACAAACCGTGAATGTAGAAACCATAAGGCTGTAACGGATGGAAAGTGTAAAAACTATGAGACTGTGACAGGCGGAGATAGTAGAAAGTATGAGACTGTAACGGATAAAAATTGTAGGAACTATGAATATGTGACAGGTGGAAACTAAACAGTCTATGAGGTGGTCATACATGAAAACTCCAGAAACTCTGAAACCGTGAAGAGGAAAACTATAAAAACTGTAAAGCTGTGACGGACATATTAAAATACTTAGTAAATAGTAATATCGCCCCATCCTATATAATCCGTGCAGGCTATTCAAACCGTAACTCCGTAACACCGCACTTCCTCTTTTACTTATTCTGTTCGAAGACATCAAAAGTTGTACTGGCTATTTATCCGGATTCCTTTTCAGGGAATATGCCAACGGTTATACGCGCAGTTCCGCCGAGTCACCATCAAGTTTGGCCCAGTGAACTTGGCGCCGAAACAGTTATTAATCAAGAAAACTGTCAAAAACGGTGTAAGTTACGAATATGAAAATTATCAAACTACGAACAATGAAACGAGGTAAAATGGCGTAAAATAATTCATTACCATTAATGAAAATACCAAAGGGTCGCGATAATTATTCCACTTAGAATTTCGCCCCAAAAATCTACCTTCGATACGAAGTATAGTGGGATTGTATCGAAAGGAGTACAACAATTGATTCGGAAGGTAATTTGAAGGCGAGATCAAACATCATTTTATTAATTGGCATATCACTTCGTGTTGACATTCAAGAAGCTGAGACTGCGAAAGAAATCTGAAATAATCTGGCACGTGCTTTCGGCGACTTTGGGCTATCACGTCGAATTGGAATGCTTGGGGATCTGGGTATGCGTCAAAATATCGAAGACTACATCAGCATAATAATAACTGCGGCACATAAACTTCAAAATACCTGATTTTCTGTAGACTAAGTATGGTTGGGAACAATGTTACTCTCGAGTCTAACAGAAACATACAGACGGAGGTCATAGTAAATGAAAGCTTATGTATGACAATAAGTATAGATTCAATCAAAGCTAAAATTTTACATAATGTCAGAAGAATTGACAGTAACAGCAAAGTGTTTTCAACAAACAGAAATTTCAAAGAGTATTCCAACTATAATAAATTCGGTAATATTAGAACAGAATGCATATCTCGGCAAAAACGTAACAACCTATACAACGAAAATTTAACTTACATTTCTATTTTCAGCAACTCAACAATTAATACCAAGGCAAGGTACATGGACTTGAGTGCTTCTCTGCATGTGAGAAAGTAAGATTATGTTTTCCAAGCAGACACGAATAGCCGCCGCAACTCTGTAGCAGGGACGGCATCGTCTATCAAAACAACAAAAGTGATAGGTGAAAAACCACTTTCGGTGAAGGGCTTTGGTCAAGTGGGCGTCAACGTTTATAATTTGAAAAGTCAGTACAATAACATCATACTTAACATGTATTATAAGTGCCAGATTCAGAAACAAAGTTATCATCGCTTATCCAAGCCTTTAAAAACGGTGATCAAGTAAAACTTAGCACTAAAGATTGCTTTATAACAAAAAGAAAAAATTAAATGGTATCTATTGCTAATTTGATCAACAATATGATGGATTGAACACGTATAGTAATGAAGAATATATATCGAATGTTGACAAATCCGATATTTTTCCGTGGCATTCATGTATGTAAGAAACACTAACAACGTGCAACTATCCAAGAGGGATAATGGATATAGATCTACACCCTTAAATATAAAGATTCAAAAACCACAAAAATACTGAACTTTGTGCCCTCAGATATCTGTGGTCCGATGGAAGCTGCGTCGCTCTTCGAGCGACATAATTCTTAAAAAAGGTTTCTATTTGCCTCCTTTGACGGAAGTCTAAAGCGTATGAAGATTTCTTAGAAGTCAAAAACCAAGTTAAAAATCAATTAAATCACATTAAATATCTCAGACAATAATCTTATTTACATAAATTAAAAAATATCTGGATTCGTAAATAACGCTGGGATTAAACATCAAATGACCTATAAAATGGAGTAATGGAACGAATGATCCGAACACTTATTGAAAAGTCAAAAGCCTTATTTTTGACACCATTCTTCTAAAGAAATATTGGGCTGAAGTAATGTATATGGTCCCCTGTCTCACTAATTAGCCTCCAATACAAACACTGAAATATGAAATTCCAAAAGAAGTACGATGAGGAAAAAAATTGATGTCAGCTGTCTGAGAATAAATTGGCGTGAAGCAGTAATCTATCTTCCAAGAAAAGTTGAGGAAATGAATTCACAGGGCGAGGAAGGTAAGCACTGTAAAAATATAAAAGAGTATTGATTTATAATATTCAACTAAAGACCGATAACAAGAAGTAGAGACGCGATCTTCTAGAAATCTATCGTTAAAAGGAATCAATTTTTAGTAAGTATCACGGGGCCAAGATGAAATATCTTGTGCTTCAGGGCGCTAGAGAAAAATGTTAGAGTTGAAAGTGCCAGGGAATGTCACGTAGTCAAAATGCGAGTTACGTGTATCTTTTACGTTGAAAGGCTCTCAACACATTAGAATCGAAAAAAAACAGCTAAGAGTGTGGCAGGAAAGATTCTATATTAATATCCAAAGCATGATGTGTCCCTCTACATTATTAAGGAAGTGGACAAAGAAATATACTCAATATCAACTGTACCAAATAACAACCGATTCCATTTTGACTCTGTTCACACTATTACCTAATTCAAGGTCAAAAAAGAAAATTTAATCTAATTTCATTACCTTCTCATTATTGATATTTCCCTAATTTTATTTTTCATGTGACTAAAAAAACAAAGAATGAAAGAATTCCAGAGGTGTTTTAATTGCTTAAAATATTTCGTTGGCGCGATACAAAACAGACAATTTTAAATGTGGTATACGAAAAAGCTTTGCAAATAATGTAAACTAAGAGTGGAGTAGGCTTAAATATTAATTCACAAGTATCCGCGAAATATTTTTTATTTTATATTTTTTTCATTAACTTTCATATGTTAACTTCGACAAGGAAATCTAAAATCCACGCAGAGGAGCGGATTATGTAAATATAAATATAACAATAAAAATATTTATTTTTTACAAAACATACATTGAAATCACATCTTGTTAATGGTGTAAAATCTTATAATTGGAATGTTATATGCGACGTTTGTTAATAAAATAAATAAAACAATTTTAACTGTTAGTTAATTTAGTAACTACTTTATATATATATATATATATATATATATATATATATATATATATAAAAATACTATATAAAAAAAATATTTCTCATTAAAATTTGACCCTTTTTTATCAGTTGATTTCAATTCTATTGTATATAAGTTTAATGATGTATTATATCTACATTCCTACAATGCAGACTACTTCATTTTTTTCTAATATCTTCACGCTCAACTTAGTGACACGATTAGCTGATAAACCTCACTCATTCTATGTATGTTTTTCGTTTTGTTTGAGAAGCGCGACGTTCGCCTTCTATGGAGAGAATTTACCGTCTATCTTCCGACGTTCGTTATTTTCCAGAGAAACCTAATATATATATATATATATATATATATATATATATATATATATATATATATATATATACATATACATATATATATATATACATATATATATATATATATATATATACACATATATATATATATATATATATATATATATACATATATATACACATATATATATTTGTAAATAATTGAAATTTAATATTGTGGCAAAATTCAACCACAGCCCTTGAAACCTGCACTTTTTCTTAAAAAAAACATGGCCTTCTCGTAAACATTTCGTCAACAAAAAAACATTTTTTGTTAAAAATTTAAACCTACCTATCATATAAAATAGGTACCATCAATACCAACACTAAATTCCACCACTTCAACAACTTGTGCCTTTAATGATATGTAATCCAGCAAAATGTTTTTTTTTAATTAGTCGCTTAGTTTACAAATTAATTAAAGTACAAATTTAGTGAAAAAAACGAAATGACAATTTGGCATTTTGGCAACATTCCTATTGCAAGATATCAAGTGTCAAAATTATTAAATGTGTTATTATATTTATCTGATTGAAAAAAAAAACTAGAAAACGCGCATAAATAGAAATTAAAATTCAAATTATTTTACTTTAAAATGTAGTTATACTTACCTAAATTTTGTGTTCAATGCGCCTTCATACTTGCACAGCCGACGCCCATTCATCAGACCAAATAATATATACGATTCAAAAAGAACTTTCAATACCCATTTGTAAGGCCCATTCCACGTAATTTACTCTGCGTACATAATCTGCCGTCTGTAATGCTTGTACTTTTGTAATGGCGTACGGATAATGGTTACATTTTTTAAAAATTGTTTGTACTGACACGTTTAGTAATCTACCACAGGATCATGTGCCCGAATATGGTTCCCGTCTAAAATGATAACATATTTTCTTCCATATTTATCGATATTGTTGGAATAGTAACACCTGACCTCACCGGAATTTCACTAATTTCACTCATTCGAGAAAATATTACAAAAATTAAACAAGCACTAATGGTAGTCAAACACGAATCAACTATCAATTCGAGAATAATAGTACCTCTTCGAAAAAATTCAACGGATTTTATTGGTTGTACAAATTTTTGAGGGTTACCATATAAAATAATATATAATCCACGAATATTTACTTTTCTCGATTAATATTTCAATTAATATTAATAAGAAGCATATAAAAATTTGTCTAAATGACAAAGAATATTGCATTAATAGTTATTTAGATACGTTTATTTTAAAAATCAAGGATAGAATTTTTTATAATGTTAATTATTATGGGCGAATTATGGATGTTAAAGATTTTCAAATGGCAATAATTTTTGTTTACCAATTGCAAACAAACTTGAACTTGAATTTTTTTTCTTGTTTTATCCTTTTATTTCTTCGATCTTAATTTTGTAAAGATATAAGTTAGAAAATCTTTTAAGAATACTCAATCGTCTATTTGATTGCATCGTATCCAAGTGAATAATCAATTGCTAACGACTCAGGAAATTAATGTGTAGCTCGAGATTGTGAAATGTACTTAATTTCTTATTTATTAACACAATGTTAGCGCAACGTTATTTTTTGACTTTTAGCTTTTACTTACCAGTAAGTTTAAAAGGTATATTAAAATTGGAGCCAAAAGGGCTACGTAGTGCTAGGAAGAACGGTCCTTCGCGTTTCTTGTTTAAATTTTATTTTTAATATTTGTGTGTACATATATATATATATATATATATATATATATATATATATATATATATATATAAGTGTGTGTGTGTGTGTGTGTGTGTATGTGTGTGTGTGTGTGTGTGTGTGAAAATATATATTGTACACCATATGATATAGAGTTAGATCCGAGAACTGATAATGAATTAAAGCATAATAAGAAAATGTACATAGGTTGCGAAAGGAAATATATTTGGGTAAGTAAAAGAAATAAAATTCACTATTAAAAATTAAAATTGTGTAGACTTACCTTATCAAACTTACCTCAGCACAATTAAGCCAATCACTATAATATAAGAAAAAAAGAACCCGATATATAAACTTAACGAAATAATATGTTGTTAGCGAAATAAAATATATGACATAGTTTTAGGATAAAAACTTAACTATAAATGTATCTACCCCCAGACATTAATTATTATTTTAATGGGACGAAGGATACTGGTCTAGATACATAAAACTATAATCTAATACGCGCAACATCTGATCCCTTAAGCAAGATTTTGTTCAAGCTCAGTAAACTAGTTAGTTACTTGTTAATTGTCTTAACTTTAATTATAGCTTACCTAAAATAGAAAGAGAATAAATTATGTCTATTCGTCTAATTACTATAATTAATTTGTCTGTATAACCAAAAATATTCACTTAATGGGCAATCTTGTAATATAAACAGTATGTACCATCATCAAATTCCGTCACTTCAATATGTAATAGTGTATCATGGGGATTGCAATACATCTATTTTTTTAAATCATACCACTTTTGTCTGAAATATAAAAATTGTCATAAGATATTAACATGGCAATTTATCAACCTATTTCTTTTATTTCGATAAAAGTAAGAAATGTGGCAATATTGCATAATTACCTTTCTTGGCGATTGATGGTATATTTGACTTTTCTAACTAATATCTTTACAAAATTAGGTTCGAAGAAAGAAAAGGATAAAATAAGTAAATTTCTAGGTCAAGTTTGTTTGCGATTGGTAAATAAAAATGATCGCTATTTGAAAATCTTTAACATCCGTAATTTGCCCATAATAATTAACATTATGAAAAATGCTATCCTCGATTTTTAAAATAAACTTGTTCAAATAACTATTTATGCAATACTTTTTAGCATTTAAATAAATCATTATATATTATTTGTTAATAATATTAATCCAAATATTAATCGATAATGTTAATAGAAAAAGTAAATATTCGTGGATTATATATTATTTTACATGGTAACCCTCAAAAATATGTACAACCAATAAGAACCGTTGAATCTTTTCGAAGAGGTACTATTGTTCTCGAAATGACAGTTGATTCGTGTTTGAGTACCATTAGTATTTGTTGCTTAATTTTTGTAATATTTTCTCGAGTGAGTGGAATTATTGAAATTCCGGTGAGGTCAGGTGTTACTATTCCAACAATATCGATAAATATGGAAGAAAATATGCTGTCATTTTAGACGGGAACCACATTCGGGTACACGATCCTGTGGTAGATTACTAAACGTGTCATAGGTCGGTACACAAAATGTTTAAAAAAGATAACCATTATCCGTACGGCATTAAAAAGTACAAGCATTACAGACGCCAGATTATGTACGAAGAGTAAATTACGCTGAATGGGCCTCACAAATGGGTATTGAAAATTCTTGTTGGATCGAAAATGTTATTTGGTCTGTCGAAAGGGCGTCGGCTGCAAAAGTATGAAGATACATTGAATATAAAATTTAATATATTTAATAATTAATATAGGTATTTAGTACAAAGTCGTATAACCACTAATTGAATTTCTACTATAAATCATCTCGAATAAGCTACATTACTTCGCAATAATATATCAGTGGATTCTTAGATAAATGAAATGAAAAATATTCTCACGCATTTTACCATTTCACATCAATATTTTTACTTTACAATATAAATGTTATAGATGACCGGAAAAGCTAGAAGATTCCCTTGAAAGACTTCTCTCTCTCTCTCTCTCTCTCTCTCTATATATATATATATATATATATATATATATATATACATTTACAGTTTCAATAGAAGTTACAATATGGTGCACTCGTAATTACTATTCTAACGCAGAGGACATATGAGAAAGAACATTTTTTATAAGATAAGTTAATAAAAAACAACACATGAACTAAAATGGGCCGATAAAGATACGTTTTAAATCGTTTAAGTTGCCTTTTTTGTTCTACCAAACAATTAAAATAATGACAGAGATATCCTGCATCAAATAAAAATATCGTTTATGTCTCTAAAATTATGAAGTCTAGAACCATTTTTGTAATTTTTTTGTAAATTGTTGTTGAACTTCTCTGATATTTTTATAACTTTAAGTTTAGTAGTTTTGAATACAGAGGCGTGAACATTTTTTTTATTGATTGATTTTGTCGCAATATTTTTAAAGATTATAAGAAATTTTTGTCATTATAACAAAATGTTTTAAGATACTTATAACTAGCTTTTGTCAAACCATATTTCAAATAAATAAAAAAATTAAAAAGTAATAGGAAACTAAATTTGCTCCCTCAAAATTTTCCATATCAATATTTTTAAGTGTTATCTATTGAAACATATTCAAGTCAATATGCTTTATAACTATGTCAAATTGCAAAAAAAGAGCACATGAGCGGATTTATAAGGGTTCTCTTTTCTTATTTAGGAGTACGAAACCCTGCAAAATTCCTGTAGATCAAATTAAGAATGTTCATTTTATGTGATGCTGTTAAATATGGTGTTTGTAGACAAGTTTCTGTGGATACACATAATATAGAGAGCGAGATAATGGCGTAATTATGTGAAATAACAATATGTTTTAAAAAATGATAATTACGATACGTAGAAATACCATCGCGAAGATGGAAACCCACAGTGGATTTCTTTTATGAATTACATGTGAATAAATAGCTGAACACTATAACAAGGTAAATTCTCCACAATTAAATGAAACTACGTGATGTAGATGTGAATCTACTTTCTTTAAGTTCTTTACCACGACCTAGATTTCATTATATTACAACATCTTCAGGTGGGCTATTAGCAAAGATCTGTCTAGTAGAAATAACACTACATAATTTAATTGTGAATAATGAATTTCTACAAAATAAACGCCAAATATATTCAATATTCAAGGTAAATTATTTCAGGAATCAGGCAAGTTGCACCACAAATTACACCTCACTTTTGAAATAAAGGGCGGTAATCTTCAGTTTCCTTGTCCCATATAACTAGTGTAAGTTCATAATGTTCAATTAACAACGGTTACCAATACAGACTCGCTTATTTTTCCACCCGAATAATGTTTATTTAGGAGAATGTGTACAATTTTCCGGAAGTGCGCTAATGGAAATTCGTAGGAAAGTCAAGATTGCGATTTTAGGGTGGCTATAATACATTTGATGGCGACCGGAACTTAGCTGCTTGGAAGGATTTATTGCTTCTTTTATGTGTTTGTATTTTTTCTCTTATATAAATTTAGTACAGACTAGTGAATCTGCCATATTATGGTCAAAAGTGCTATGGTTTCCACCCAAAAGATAAATTTTACGTTATTTAATTACTTATCAACTGTACTGGATATGGTAAAGTGGTTTATGTGCATGCCTGTGTTATTGTGTACCAGTAACTCAAATTGTCATAGACTAGGAATCAAGCTGGGACAAAATAAAATTAAACCTGTCAACTATAAGTTGAACTCGCACTACGAACATTTAAGGGCACATAATATTTCTCTTAAACTATTGACAAATATTAATTTTTTTCAACGTAATATATAGCTTACTATATCTTTAACAGGCAAAAAAACATGATGCATATTTAAATGATGAAAATATATAAATATGTTGGTTAGTATATCTTCTACAAATGTAATATATATATTGTGAAAACGTGAAAGTATCGGTATATTCTCCTAAAAGGTGATTACATAAAGATAGAAAGTTATTGAGTATGGTACGGTTCTAAATAATAGATGCATAAAATAAACGTGTCTGTTTAGTTACAATAGATGAAAACCAATGAAAGAAACATTTTTAGAAGCGGTAGAGCAGAAAACACAACGAGCGATCTGGAATAAAGCCAGAAAAACTTTTATCAACATAAGGCAATGCGTGAATTACACTTATAGAACTATTACACGAACGCATTTTTCCATTAAATCTACCAACTTCGTGTTTTGTTAAAAACTTGGTTGTACGATTTTGCATCAAATCCTGTAAACTTCTCCAAAGTAGAAAAGAAAATAACAACCTCTACAATCATTGTAAATATTCAAACAACATAACCATAGGAACGCCTTATTGCCACAATCATCTTTCTCTACAGCACGTGATCATAATACTTCAGTTTTTTGTCTTTACCCCTAATGTCTGATCTCGAAATCTTATCACATTGTTTGTTATACTGTTCACAATTATACACGAAAAGTTCATTCTCAGTCGGATATTTCCTTTAGATTTTATGATCCTTTGAATGTGTGCGTACTTATGTATGTACTTTTGTACATATCCATGGATCCAATGTAATTCGTGGTACATATTACAACTTCCATGTGATTCGTGCGTTATCCACTGAAATTTCCTTTAAAATCGATTTTCTCTCCATTTTTATTGACCTCCTCCTAGATTCTAACGCAATTCAATAAGTAACTTTATAGTATAAAAAACGTCCATGAAATATCATTTGACCCCATGTATGTTCCAAAATACGTATATAGAATTTAATTAAATTCAAAATTCCTTTTATTCGAAACATATTAACAAAATTTCCAAATATTTAACAACAAATACCCAACACTAAATACATGGTGCTCGTTACAAATTTGACGTTTTTAGTTGGAATAGATGTTGCGATTTATAACGGAACAGAATAATTTGGCTGGTGCTGCGCAGAAAGGATCACAATTTGCCGAAACCTAGTACCGTTTGGTACCAAAACACCGTTAGGTACACAAACAATGTTCATTGTGAGTCATAGATGTCATTTATTGGTATCAAAACAGAATGTTGCAAAATATTAATAAAAATATGATACAAGCTTTTAGTATTTATATACCTCGCAGCCAGATTACAAAATCCGGCCGTTTACAAAGCATCTAGGCGTCCTAGAATGGCAAAGTGAAGTACAGATGGATTATGAAACAATTGCGTTAAAATACACCAGATCGCAACGATATGGCATATCCTACAATGCGTCTGTATATACGCATCGCAGTTTTGTTATATGGCATAATATAATTGCCGGGTTATTAACAGGTATATCCATTGAGTCTACTTTGTACCTTGAGTTTGAAGAAAGTAAGTAATAAATTTATTGATAATCTGCTTCTCATCAATGACAGTACATCCATGAGAAAAATTCTAAATGTAATTTTAAACCTGCACACTATGGCCCGAGGTGCAGGTTTAAAATTACATTAAAATAGCCGCTTATGGGTAAACGTGTTTTTGCCAATATATCTAGAACTTCTGGCCCTGTGAATAAAATTCATATAACTTTTTTGTAGAAAAAATTATCTTCCGTTTTCATTTAAGAATTGTTCTTGAAGTGTTTTCGGAATTATCTATTTACTTCCTGAATATATTGAATTTTATAAAAAAGGTTTTTTTCCAAAAAATAGGTTTCTTGTATTTGCTTTATAGAATAAACCTTTATTGAAATTTTGGTAGAGAGACGTTCATTTAGATGGCGAATTATTTACTAGTAAATATGCCAAATGGTGAGTAAATTTCAATCATAAAAAGCGTCGAACGTCTACAAAATAAAGATTAACTAGAAGGTCCAAAATAAAAATATTAGTCCGGCTTGAAGTATTCGCCGGGAAAATACCATCTACACATCTACATATCGCTGTTCTTGTGAAAATCTTTAAACAAAAAACATGTGAATGAGGACAATAGTAGTTTTGCCGTTGAATGGAAGACTTGGTTTTGTTCTGTGATAGCCTAGAGTATGTGTTGATCTTTTTTGATGACCTAGGTTAATTGCTTATTAAGTATAAAATTAAAAATAATTGCATAATGTGGAATTGACCGTTCGACATTAAATGAAAACCTAGTCAGTGTTAGTTGTACCAAAATTTTAAAATAGTGAAATAAATCATTACGCCAAGAATAAAAAAAAATTCAGTCAAATTAAATGACATTTTAATATAAAAAAACGCATTTGCAATATTTATGTTACTGATCTTAACAGAACTTTAACCGAGCACGGTCGTTTTTTGGAGTGGTTGCCTTGGTCGGTACCGGTAGCAAAGGAGCACAGCATCTTCAATTAAATACTCCAACTTGGTGAATATTTGAATATTACGATATTGGTTGCTAACACCACCTATTAACCTCTTAATAGGTTTTGCGCTTATAGATTTCTGGAGAAAAAATACAAAATATTCCTAATAACTTTTCTTATAAAAAATTAAATGCGAAGGAAGTTGCGTGGACACAGTTACTGAAAAATATAATAAATAAATAGATATATATATACACAAGTGTCCCGTAAGGAGTGGACCATCGAAGAGTGGGATGTCGGTAATAGAGTGGGGTTATTACACATACGAAACAATAAGTTTTATAATACTAGGCCTAATAGTTTTAGAGATATGATTTTTTTAATTTTAGTCACCGCGCATAATTTTTTTTTTATTGTGTATTATTACTATTTCTGCTATATTATTAAATTATTCCTGTAACTAAACTACCGAACTTTGTTAATTGATTTTTCGTGTATGATCTAGTAACACCATATTGTATATGCGCATCCATTTTATGTCGGCCGTAAATCCATATGTATAATTAGAAACTTCGATTTGGTTCAGATCAACGCAATTAAATTTATAAATATTATCATCGACGGTAAATTCAGTTCAAACAACGTTTAAATAAAAACAGTACGTGCAAATAGATAAGTTTTATTTTTAGACAAGGCAAACGCTTTTCCAACCCATCAGCAAAATCGCTTGTTAATAATATGTATATGATAAACAGTTTAGAACGCTGCTGTTTCGTATGAAATTTTTAATATTCATCATGTATTAACTAAACAAAGAGAATTCAAAGCCACTTTAAGAAAGACAAGCATTAAACACATATCATGTGACTCGAGAAACACAACGCTTTATAACATCATTTAAATTTACAATTGACAAAGTTTTTGATCAATAATCTTAATAAATAATCCTTACGTAAGTAATTACCACTCAAAAACTTAATACATTCAATATGAATATATGCGTTTATGTTTGTGTCTGTGTACATATATGTAAACGTATATATGTATGGCATACATATAAGACATTTATATAATAGAATACATATAATATAATTTACAATTATCAATAATTTTTAAATGCTACATCACTTTTTAAAGCTTCTTAACAGAACAACTACGAATGTATTGAATTTAATTGACAATATTTTTAATGAAGCAATAATTACCTATTTAAAGTCTCATTTCTTTAGACAGATTACCTTGTTATATGCTATTATTTTATTGACTCTACTATTATATGCTATTAATCTACTAAATCTACTTACACTACCATATATCGTAACTTATCCGGCACCGATGTTAAGCTCAACATAAAAGATAAATTCATTTTCAATAATTTAAAAAAAAACTTTAAAATTGGACACCTCGTCTTAGTTGAACAATGTCTAAATTAAATTCATAATCAGATTCTAAATATCAAATTCTAAATATTTTAATTGAGAAACCTTAAGCGATCGACTATTACAGAAGCGTTTAAATTATTTAACACAAAGAAGAAACAAAATCATCTGTGGGGTTTGCCATCAAAACTTTTAAGTTCTATCGTAAATATTATTGCGAATTATTTGAGCCTAATATTCAAAATATGTATTACACTTAGCCCGACATTTTCTCAGTCTCAGTAAAATTCAGTAAATTGATACCACTCTTGAAAAATGGCCATTAAGACAATCCGTTTAATCTTAGACCAACACCAGTAATCTTAGTTCTAGATAAAATATTTCAAAAGTAATTTTAACACATATTAAGGAAAGTTTTCGGTCACTTCAATAATAAAATACATAACACATAATTTGCTTTACAAAATGCTAGTCAACTTCTGAATTTGTAGTTGCCATAACGAAATATGTCTGACGTGTCAGTGGGGTCGATCGTGCTATTGATGTTTTGGTAATCTATTTAAGGCATTTATTCATTTAAGTCACAAAACTCTCGTCTTAAAGTTTAGCTTTCATTGTAATAAACGGGTTCCAAATTCGTAAATAGAACATAGATAAAATATATAATTGTGTTTGCCAGACGCATGATAGACTTAGCTGATACTTTACATATATTTGAAATCTAGCAAAAGATCTAGCTCATAATTACTTTTTAATTCTTATGCATTAAAAATATGCTAAATGGATTTAGTTTAGACTACCAAATGTAAACAATTCTGATCCTTGGTAACTAAATATTTTGAATGATAGTTTTTTCTAATAATATTGTGAAATAGTTCCTAAAAAAAAAATAGTTTGAAAATTACAATGGGATTAACATATTTTCAAGTTAGCTGGACTCGATGCCGCGGCGTATGTGTTGAAGAAGATTCGGCTACTAATTGATAATAAACTAAATGCGTAGTTACAACGGCACGTTTTAGTTTAATTCAGTTATTGCCATAACGTTTCTTGAAGCAGAGTACTAATCATAAACATCGTACTTTAGATAACGTTATTTTTGGTTTGCGTTCCGAAAATTTCTATGGAGAAATGGATCTTAAATTTTACATAATAAAGCTAGTACCTCATTTACGGAATGCTGTATACTTCTTTATAATAATATATTCACACAAGTTCTTACTCAAACTTCACACTTCACTACAGTAAATTTAAAAATCATATTTTTCGTAAAGATTATTATTTCACTACAGATTTCTATAATGATTCAAACGAATGTTGATTTGCTCACAACATGACATATTTTATTACTTTTTTTACTTATTATGCAACTTGTGCGGAACGTGTTGGTTAGCTGTCAATTTGAAATTTGTATCCATATTATCGATTAATCAAGTTAGTTCTGACCTGCCCTTTTGACATATTCTTTTTTATGAAGAAAGACGTCTAACATGTTTGCAGCAATACTTCAGTTTGTTAATTACGGTAGAAATCGTGTTAGGTAACAAATATAGACCGCATGAAAAAGTTCTTTCATTTATTTACTGATTACTCAAATAAATCTAGATATGTGGACCGAATGTTTCTTCTAACTTAATCGAATTGATCTTGAAGGATTCTGTAGCAAATGAAGCTTTGCAATACATAATATAAACTTTTGCGATTATCTAAATATAAAATTTGATACCTTCAAAATATATATACAATTTAATTACATAAATTTACGATTTTCTCAGGCAATTTGCGACAAAACGTCTCATAACATCATGTAATTAATATTAAAGTATCAATATATTTGCCCCTTTACAAGGCAAAATATGGTTTGCATCAAAACGGCAAGAATGGTGTCTGCTTTTTTAGGCATACTGTATTTAGAGACATGTTCGCTTGGCGTATTAAGGGTGGGTAAGGTTCCTGAATAGAGACGCATTACTTAAAAGGTGAGCAGAATGCCGTGTGCGTCCTATGCGGTACCGCGATGCTCAGATTTCCCTAGTTATAATGATTCAAAAAACATTCGTTTCCATTATTAAACATATAGCGCATATGGACTTTAACATATTGGGTACATATAGTATTAGACATACATCAATATTTAACATATAGCGCTGTGTTTTGTTTAGAATTTCATTACGTGGAAATTCCCTTTTGGGTAATTAAATGAAATTTCAACATCAGCCTGTGTTTTCTTACATTACTACACATTATCCTATTTTACCCAGCTCGCAGGACACTTGTATATGTGTGTGGATGTGTGTGTATGTGTGTATGTATAGTGTATATATGTATATACACACATATATATGTGCGTATATTTGTAAGAGAAAGTGAAAAATATAATGAATTCAATTCAGTAAAATTGATCGTGCAACAACAATACACCAACCACGCATCCTTAAAATGAACTTAAAAAATACAATAACATTTTTTCTAAAATTGTAATGGAAAAATATAAACGTCATAAACGGCATTTCACCATATCCGCTAATGTAGTTCTTTGAGTTGCGGATAGAATTTTGATTCTGTATTTTATTGCATTCATTAACCAAAATCTCGCTAATTATATATATATATATATATATATATATATATATATACATATATATATATATATATATATATATATATATATATATATGTATGTATACATATATATATATGTATATATATATATATATATATATATATATATATCTGTGTGTGTATGTAATTATACAATATTCAAGAATGTTCTGAACTGTAAATTGTGCTGTGTGTAAAGACGGCACAGATAAATGGTACCGAAGAAGAAAGAGAAAATAAACTTCCAAAAATTTGAGAAACGTTGCCTCCGATGAGAAAAAATGAAAGTGAAGAAAAACTTGAAGAGTGGAAATTTATCGGCTTATGTAACTGTTGAGTCATAAATGACGATACTAAATCTACATGTCTGCAGGAACACATTAGCTACCACTTGATCTGCTACACAGGACAAAATATTGGCAGAGAATTAAAAAAGAGAATAGATTAGTTCTTGTAATTTTACAATCCTTCAAATCGGAAATGAAAATCAGACAAACAGACGAAAATCAGACAAAGTCAATAGCGAAACAAAGAGAAAGAACAAATACTTGGCGAAAATCAACAAGTCAAAATACGTACGACTTGCTATTTGGCAGTTACGGTATTTTATTATGATCTTCTGAAAGTATGTTGTAAACATAAAAATATCGTTGTGGGAAAAATGGGCAAAATGTGCGAATACTGTGGCGTAAAGAAGTTTAAGAACAAGACTAAAAGCGTGTACTATATGAATGGTTAAGTTAGGTTCCCAACATTACAAGTACTAAAAAACGAAACTCTTAACAAAACCGTTAGAGACACGATTCCTGGCGAAAAAAATATTTATATATCGATTAATAACATGACCAACAAAAACAAAATTGTTCCAAAAATGTCGTTGCATGGTCTTGCATTGAAGGTCACGGCTCGCCGATAATTGTACCGAAAATTGCGTGATAACACAAAATTCTATATCAAATGTCTGCAGATAACTAATGAAAAAAAGCAAAACGATATTTATACCGGAAACATCTTTAATTTCGGAAGAGTCGCCCTTCAGTTTTGACCAATTATAAAGTTAACTTAAAGTATGACTATCAACAAAGCGCTAAGCCAAGCATTTCAAGTTATTGTGTCACGTTGAGAGATCGTGTTTCTTATATGACCAAAATTGTACGTCCCGTCCTCACCAGTTTGTTTGTCTAAATAAGTATTTATTTACAGCCCGAACAACAAAACTGATTATATTGAATATAAATAAATATTGGAAGAAAAATTATGAAAAATATTTGTAATAATTTAAATATTTTTAAAACGTAAAAAATTTAAAAAGGATTTATTTAAAAAACTCAGCTTAGGCTAAAGTCGGGTAATGATTGTAGTTGTTAGTTAATATTTATTTTTACTTCTTTGGCATAAGTAAGCCACTAAATACCCCGATAAGGTTGTAAAAGAATATTAAATGCTAGTAAAACTTAACATTAATAATTACATAATAAAACAAAATTAAAATTATATTAAGAATTCACTAAAGTTTCTAATAAAAGTCAACTATACATAGTTTAGTTTTTTTTTCATAGTATAGTTTTTTTATGCTATTCAATAGCAGATTTTTGAACAAATAAATACAATTCTTGGCATATTCGTCTCTCATATTCTGTTTTTTATTATTATATTTTCATTAATAATACAAACAATATACGCTGCGAAAAAAATTACGTAGTTGATCTTTCTGGCTGGCGTCTGCAATTGGTGTTATTTTTAGTTTAACGTACGTAGTGTAATGTACAGATAATGTTAACTACAATAAAATACTGAAAAATATAATATACATGAGAGTATAAAAAAACGCAAGTCGGTATGGAACTTCATCTGGTTGCTCTGAATGTGCAGCTTCGAATGAGCATCGAATAATTAGGAATTTTTATTTAATTACCGCACAACTTCATGGCGAACATATTAAAACTAACCACTGACAGATGCGCCATACGGATCGCAGCCACGCGGTGCGTGTCCAAATGGGCATCCATTTGTATAATGACTAATATTATCCACTAATATCAGGCCACAATACTGTACCATACCTCTTATTATTCGATTCACTTGTGATTACTTTTAAATCTAAAAAAATTACATGTTTAATGTGCTTTCGCGATAAATTCACTGGCTGAAACAATGGAGAATGTAAATCTGCTTGAATGCAATGACCACCCTATATTGCTAACATAATTATTTTCGGCGACTTAATTTAAGTGACTGTCTGTGAAGTAAAAGATCTATGTTCCATACGTCGATCGCAGTTTAGTTATAGTTTCGAGCGGTAGAATTTTCAATAGTTCGGAAATCCATAAGGCCACGCATTTAAACTAGTAAGGCGTATAGATAAACAAAAATGCATATATATATATATATATATATATATATATATATATATATACATATATATATATATATATATATATATATATATATATATATATATATATATATTTATATAATATATGAATAATGAAATGAAATGAGCAGAAATAAATTTGAAAGGGAAGAAAGACAACGAAATTAAATTTGGAATGGAATTGCGATTATTACTGATAATGCGCAAGTCAGAGTCAAATGTATTCCAAAGTCTGCCAGTATACACGAAATAAAAATAATGTAGAATAAATAAGCAGCTAAGCAGGAGTAACAATACTTGTGAAAGTTTAGAAATTTCACTAAAAATGTAAGGTTTTGCTCAGACGAAGAATCTAACAATATTTTTATATTAAAAAGAGCCATTACGCTCGAAATTATATTTCAGTGCAAGCATTCACTTCCGTCTACGCATTTTTTTAATAAAATCACGCACATTAAACAATAATTCATAAACAGTTTTACCCTAGTATCGCCGAACGTAAATCTTATGGTATACTCCACATTTGTACAACAACTTCGCCGGCCCGATCCGAGAAACATACATTCGAACGTAATGTACGTTCCGAAACGGGAGCAATAAGACTTCAATATTTCGGAAATTATTTAGAACCGACTCGTCGTACACTTTATATATTTGGATTTACCATCATTGAAAATAACATAATATTCCCTGCGGGTTAAGAACTTTTAATTTTATGAAAGCATACCTTTTTTGCCATGAACTAGTTGGAATTTCCATCAATAAACATGAGGCGGCTGTTGCTGTCTCGCGCGAGTCTCATTTACATTTACGGTTGATGAGATTTAGCTACTCGACTTGATAATCCGGTGCATGTCGTTTACTAATTTGTTTATATTTATGAAACTCTGTATGCGCTCTTGAGGGTGTATTATATATATCTCTAATTTAGTACGATTGTAAACTTATCCGTCTATTCATAAGTAGAGTCGAAGTCTGAATAAAGGTTATTACGAAGTTATGTAAAGCTATGGCACTATATACATAATTTTTGTAATAATTTCTTCTTTGAAAATATAAACTAACTCACGACTAACTAACTGAACAATCATAAAATTTAAATTAGTACACTAATAAAACTGTCGCTAGTTATTGTATTTGAGATAGGTTCAAACTTGAGAGGTACTAAATTATCTTACACAAAATAGTGAAGCAGACAATATACCACACTGGCAGAATATCAGCACAATTTGTAAGTTTTTGAACTACGTTACAAAAAGAAAATATTTCTTAAATATTTTCACAGCGCTATTTTTTCGCGACTTAAATAATGACTTTTTTGAGTAAGGTTATGATTGTGTTCTTTAAAATGAATATAGATTTTTTCATAGGTAAAGTTTTAGATTTTATAATTGTGTATCTATCATTAAGTACTCCGGACTTTTTGATATCTCTTGTGAGGAAGACACCGTCAAAAAGTTCAACTGAAAGGCACCCTTTGCGATGTTCCTTTTCAATCGAAATTATGCTTAGTCAACATGATGGCACACATTCCAAGGTGGGTACTCAAAAATAGATAAATTGGAAATAAAACATTTATATTGAAATGATTATAAATGATAGAACAAAATAAAATTTACTTCCTTTATTATTTTACACCAAATATTTATCTATAATTTGTTCACAAATTACAAGAAAAAGAAAATTTAAGTAAACGTAAAAAAAATTATATATTTTAATGTTTATATTAATGCATATTAAGCAAGACCAATTGCAATATTTGCCCCAGAGTAAACTGATAGTGATTTTTACTATCTTTAAATAAAAAATATTTTAAAAAAAATAAATAATTAATGAAAATCGACTTTGAAATTGACAAAAAAAACTGATTTTTTGAGAAAAATATTAAAATTACATTCAAATATTCTTACGAAATTAGTTGCAAGATTTTCTAAACTAATAACAAACTTAATCTATCCAAAATATAATACCTGACTATCCAAAATATAATTTTTCTTTCGGAGAAGCATCCGTATGCTCCCATCCCGTATACTCCTTGAATCGGTATTAGTATCCCGAGCCATTTTTCGAGGTTGGTCTCATCTAAATGCCTTCAATTCTTTATTATTAGGTTTAGTAACCTCTTTAAATAATTCCTAGATAGACACTAATGCATGTTTTACAATTTTTGAGCCATTTATTAGCATTTTGTGCATAAAAACTGGGAGATTGTACCATGAATATTCCTGTACCAAAAGTCGCGCAGTTTCCAAACTGAATATAGGAAATTATATCTCGAAGATAAAGCTTGCTAAATGGTAGACAACGGTCAATTAAATCTCATTTTAAGGCTGTGATTCCCAGAGAACCGTCTCTGTTCTTATCTTTTGCTAAGATCAATCAAATCGTTCCTTGTTCGACCGCGGCCAGAGGAAGATGTAACACGTTGAGCTAAATCACATTCGGATTTATATTGTTCATGAATTGTTGCTAATTCAATATACTCATTAGCACTAAATGAGACACCAAACTTTTTAAACATTTTCTATCTCTTATTTTATCTTTGGTTTAAATCAAGAACTGAAGTCTGTATTTCCAACATTATATTAAAATTTTCTAAGAGCACTGATAAAATACATTCATGTTTTTCTTTGGAGTGTCTTTTACTGAATCCCAAAATACAAGGAAATACTTCCAATTAAGGGAGCATTTCGGTGAATAACCTAAAAATAAAAACATACATTTTAATTAATATTATAAATAACTCGTAGTTTTTGTGCTACGAAAAACGTATGCTAAGAGTTAACATAAAAAATTGTAGCACCCACAGGCTAAGTCAGGTTATGTTGTTTCACATATTTTACGGTAGACCACACTTATATTAATATGTGAAACATATTGCAACAATTGCGCATCAATACTAATATTATAAGATCAACAGAGACCAAATTATTCATTTTTGTCTTAAATTACACCTAACCTTCGTGGCGTGGCACTCAAATATTACAAATACTACAAAACATATAAAATCAAAATATATTAAATATTGCAATACATGCCTTAGGTTTTCAAGTCACACACACGCCTTAGGTTTTTAAGTCAAACACACAAATAAATAAACAAATATAGAAAATTTTATTGCAAAGGTGAGTCACTGATAAAGTCGCGGAACAGTTCAAAATGCTAGTGAAAAACAAATTATAAGCGGTGGTATTTATATGTCTACGAGTAGTTAGTTTATCGTGATAGTTAGTAGAGCAGTTAGAAGTGAGAAATTGAGGTATTTATTTTTCTATTAATGACCTATGAATAAAATCACAGTGCGCTGGCGTGTCTACATAAAATGTAGAGAAGCAGAGTACATCAGTGTTTCATCTAAATGTAGTGTAAAATATGTGTAAAATATCATAATATAAGAGATACTCTTTCGTAGATATTTTTTTCAAGCATAGATACTTGATGGCATCTCTCACTTAATTTTTCTACATTTTCCTTCTATAATTTTCACTGCTCATATGCAAATGAACGTAACTTCTTCTGATTGCGCGGCATTTACATCATTTCATATGACCAACTAATAAAAACATAATTAGAAGAAATTAAATTCATTTTTGGATTTGGAAAATTTAAAATATTCGTTTATCATTACTTTTGGATAAACCCCTACAATTAACGTACTTCGTAAGAAAACGATGTACAAAGCAATGGTTAACATATATTATTAACTTTGAAATATTGTGTACATTTAGAATGTATGTTACTGTAAAGTAAGAGATAAAATATTTTATTCTAGGTGACAAAATAAAATTTCCTCTAAAATTAAATTTACTTGCATTAATATCCTAAAAAAATCGTCTCTTTTGCTAAAGTAGAAGTAGAAATTTCAGATACCAGCCATTATACACTCCACTTTGCTCTAGGAGCAACGACAACGTTTAATTTAAAAGATTCGTTGATTACTTTTGGTTCGGCGAAACGGGCTAATCATTAGCAAATGTAAAAGATGTGTGTAAGCATAAGAGGTAGATAATGGCTTTAAGTAATCTATAATGAACAGTATAACAGTGATTCATGTAGGAATTCTTGATAAGAGACGTATATATTTGTTATATTCTATATTAAATAGTGAACGACACATTACTATTGCAAGCTTTACATTGGACGTCAGTATTTCTTTTTTTTTATCGATGCCACTTGAAAATCTAATCTAAAATTTAAATGCCGGGATACTCTCAATTCCAATTCCCAATTACGTTAATCTTATTAATTTTTTTCACATTGTAAAAAAATGATTTGGAAAAAAATGAATATTTCAAGCCAATTCCAAATGGCATTAGTTGCTATAGTTTGATATTATGTTGCCCTAAAGATATAACCCTATTTTCATTACTGAATTGAACACATGATATGATATTTTTATATTACCCGGTAAAATATTTATTTAAATTCATATTTAGACTAATTGAAAATATTCAGATTATGACACATATTTTTGTATACACCGCAGCATCAAAATACTCTTCTAAAAAATAAGTCAAAATTAATAATTTAACAAGTTCATGCTTCTTGATCGAACTCATTCATTTGGAAACCAACCTCGATTCAAGTTGGGGAATATTTTTTTTAATTTACATAAAAGAGTTCGTCGTGTTCTCTTTAGATATCTCTGTTAAAATATAGACAATATGTTTCATTTTTACTATCAAGTTCATCAAATCTTTCAGATGCTCTTTTTTCTTAAAATAAAAAAAAAATTACTTTACATTAAAAAACATAACATTAAAAAAGAGGTCCCGGAAATATTGGAATAGTCTTTGAAAAATAATGCCTTCGTCTAAACTTTCCTTCCTGGTGAATGTCTATCTTTTTATTGAATTTCTTTTTATTGTTTTTTTAAATTTGTATAGTGGGAGGAAGAATAATGCACATTATGGACCCGCATTTCCATTATTTTTACCATTCATTTTTTTGACTTCTTTTGTTATGAAAGTTTATTTCTTACATTCATTTGTTTTTAAGAAATACATTTTTTGTGATATTCTGACCAATAAACTTGAAAAGAAAAAGAAACAAAGTGGGATCCTTAATTAAAAATACATGTTTGAAAAAAAAAATAACGACTCGAAGATACCGGGGATATCCACACCGAAATATTCCACTGTTGTTAGGTGAGCTTCCCAATTTCAAGCAGGCAGAACTTCTATAGAACATGAGAAACGCACTGGCCAGATGGATAAAATTTTATTGAGCAATCAAAAAGTTATCGTGAGTTATTTAGTTCAAGATACTTTAGTTCAAGAGAAGAAGAAGTTCAATACATATTTCAAAATTATTTGAATTCAAGAAGAATATTTATGAGATTGGTGGCAGTAAAGAAAAGAAGTTACTTGATATTTTAAATTTAGGGTTGAGGTAAATTTCATAAAAATCCTGATGCTTTTTGGCACATTTTATTACTACATTTTATAACTTCTGACAAAGCCTGTTGTTTTATAAAAAACTCGCTGTCTCATACGATGACAGTTTTCTTCACTGCCATTAAAAGATCTGAGTTCGAAATGAATCTCTTTGCTTCTCAAATTAAAAGAACATTTATGGGACCTTACTCCCAATTACTTCTTTTAGTTTCCCAAATTAACACAACACTTGCACATTTCCTTCACAACAAAAAAAACTAGTTAGTCTTAACAGTAGGTCTAGGGACTATTAAATTTAATGTTATCAGTATTGGGTGTTTTTTAAATCTATTCTATTAAAATCACACCAACTGTCTTTAAATATCTATGGTATGCTATGGTATGAAGGTATTGAACTTTCTATAATTCTATCAACATAAATGGAAAATATAGTTACTTTAACTTGGTTTGTGAACAACGTGTTCCGCTTAATATATTCCCTGTAATATCCGCTCATTCTTTGCCAAGTTTTATTAAATTGCTTGGTAGTAAGCGATCGTACTTACAGGTATTGGCACGCATGGATGGCGCTATGTTTGCAGATGAAGTGCGCTAGATTAGCGTAATAGTCAGAGCCGGAACACCCGCTGCTTCTGCTTTGCTGCCAATTGTTACGCTTTACGCAAGATTTGTTCGACGCCGATAATCTGTAGTAACAACCGGAGTGTTACAAAAAATATATGTGTTAAGATTCGATCTGTCATTTCATCGTGTTCTCCTGATTTAGGCGAATGTTTTTAAATATTATCCCATTGTTGTTTTGTTAATTTGTTTTTGTGTTTCCATCTTCTGGAAAACGAGATTTTAAGCAATAAATCCAATCAAAGTTTTAATTTCTTCCTTACAGCCCTTATAAAATTTTCTCTATATTTTCTGGTGATAAAATTTTAAAACTTAATTAGTTATCATATACAAATCAACAATCTTTTTGAAATTTGTTTCGTAACTGTTGACTTGGTTCATATTATGTAAAAGTTGAACACAGTACGACATTACTAAAAGGTGTCGTGTGTCACTGAAAAATTGGAAAATATTAAACATTCGGAGTAAAAATAAATAACTATCAACCAGGACCCGCTACTTCGTTTGAGCATAGATCTTTGCAAAATATTAATGTTAAAATTTTGCAAAATATAAATAGTTAATGTTAACTTTAAGATTTATTTATGTAATACCATCTTTTGTAATAATAATAAACCTAAATGTATATTGGGTTGACAAATAAATGTTTAACCCCGAGTTGCTGTCAACAATTTAAATAAAAAAAAATTATATGTTACACTAAATTTAATTTAAGTATGCACCATTATTATCTACTACTTGTCGCCATCTACTTGGCATTGACAATATTCCTTTCTTGTAAAATTCCGGTAACTTTGACTCAAAAAACTGCGCCAGGTTGTTTTGAAGATCTTCTTTAAAGTCGATTTTTTTTCACGTAAATGGTTACTTAGCGCCCTGAATAAATGGTAATCGAAAGGCGCAATGTCCGCCGAATATGGTGGATGAGTGAATAGAATCCAGCCGAGCTTCTCTAGTTTTTCACGAGTGCATTTCGCAACATGTGGTATGGAAATATCAAGTAAAGAATAAACTCGATCCTGTTGACTACCCAATTTGTTGGCTAATCGGTCCAACTGTTGACAGTAAATGTCTACATTAATTGTAGATCCCTCTGGAAGCAACTCCCAATGCATAATATCCTTGACATTCCACCAGTAACTGAGCATCTCTTTTCGACACCTAACCATTGACGTTTGCGTGTATGTCTAACGTATGTAACCCACATCTCATCGCCACTTACAATTGATTCAACCAGTCGAAGTTACGTTTCAATGTAATTAATTGTCAACAAGTATTAACTCTGGGCTGAAAGTGATACGATGATAACTCGTGGGGGTAAGGAAGCACTGTATTTTGATTTTTTTCTCAATTCGTGCAAATGTTTCCATGGTGCCATGACTGCAGTGTAGCTTATTTGCCAATTGACGAATCATCAGTCGAGGACACTCCTCAATAAGGCGTCGTAATCGTTGAGCGTCTAATTCAACAGGACGTTTGTTACGGGGTTCGTACTCAAGGTCATAGTCCTCGTTCCTATACTTACTGCACCAAATCATTGCCATTGCATAAAATACCGTGGACTCGCTCGTGGCATGACATATATTATTTGTGGCAGTCTTTACATCGTGACCCAGATGAAATTCGTAAAGAAATAGAATCCGTATTTAATATAGATTTAAATCCATTATCTTTTATGTACACTTAAAGCTTCGGCGCTAACTACTAACTGTCCCTGATCCAATTTATGTATGTATGTATGTATGTATGTATATATATATATATATATATATATATATGTATATATATATATATATACGTTTATATAATACATGTGTAACAAAACCCTAGAGTTAGCTTGTCTGTATATTAAAGTTGTTTATGAAATAGTATTCAGGGTTAGGTAACAAAAATAACAAAATAAAAAATATTGCTTCTGAAGTGATTGTGTATTTATTTGTACGTAAAAATTACTAAACTAGTTCGGATGGTATTTATAGAAGGATAAAGAGATCAATTAGAAATAATACTTAGTTTTTATTTTAGTAATTATTTCACTCCATCATAAGACATTCGAATTAAATATTTTTAAAAATTAATTTACATGGCATTAGTACAACAGGAAAAAAGTGTCTAGCTACCTGAGGCGCATAATCACATAAAATACTTATGTATACCAATATTTTAAATCGTGCAAGTAAGTTTTCTTCCTGGACGGAAAGTGTCCCTGTCACACCCAAGAAGTAGAATGGCAAACAAAACTTGTCACCAAGACTTTGCTATATCTTTAAGCACGTATAAAATCTAGAAAAATTTGCTGGTTTTTGAAACAAATTCCAGTATATTAATAACTTAATTCAGATAGATATTTTTAGAAAACACAGAATTCTCTTGAATCGGTTTACGTATTCAAAAGTATATGTAAATACATACATATTTTCAAAAATTAATTTATGTTGTATTAATACAACAACAAAGAAATGTCTAGTTACTCCACACACATTAATTACATGTATATTCGAACAATGATTGGCAAAAAGGAAGCACTGATGAAGGTCAGACATGACATCTGATAGACTTATCAGGACATCTTGCTTTGTTTTATCAAGTTGTTTATAATTTTAATATATATATATATATATATATATATATATATATATATATATATATACATATATATGTATATATGTATATATATATATATATACATATATGTATATATGTATATATATATATATATATATATATATATATATATATATATATATATATATATATATTAGCTTTGCTTTTATAAGGGAATACAACAAAATTAACAGTTACCATTTCGTATTAGGTTTTAATGAGATAGATAAATATAAACGAGTTCGTATTTTAAAAAAATAACTCGAAAAATTTCAAACAAAATAAACATCTATCTGCGGAAGCTGCACATTATTCCCTTCTATCTTTTATATTGAGATAAATCAATGCTTTCTATTCAAATTTCAGGATAGGTTTTTAATTCTTGTTCAAGCAGTCTTGATATATATTCAAAAGCATTTTCTTTCGTTTCATATCGACAGTAATATTCAAAATAGCTGTTTTGTTGTTCACGCCATATCGGTAAGATGTGAAATAAAGGGATCGAACTAAAGATACCTAAGTTTATTTTTTGCGGTGCTCCTATAATGTCGTCTTAATCATTAATTCTTTATCACAGTTCATATTACTTTAGAAAACATTGGATTGGACAAAAATGAGTTATCAGTGGTTAAACACATGCAAATTTTGATAGTAATAATAGAAGGGTAGTTCAAAAAATTTAATTTAATTTATATTTTTGAATGAAAAAATTACCAACTGCTAATCGATTTCAGTACCGCCACATATTTCATATCTGTAAAAACGGTGAAAAATATTTAAATATGTATCAGATTTGGAATCTGTCTTAATGAAAATTTGTAACAATTTCTCTATTTACAATAAGCACTAAAGTTTTAAAGACTTAGTTTTATAATATTGAAGACTTCTTCAATACAGTGGACGTGGAATTAATATCATAGAATTGGATACGATGACAATCATTGTTCCACATAATTGCGGCTAAATGAAAATTCTGCTAATTGAAGGGAAAGACCCTTTAAGAATTTTGCATCGATAATTTTGCGAATTATTTTTAAAATAAATTTTTGGAAGCTTTCCCTGTTTGTTAACTTTGAAAGTTGAGATATAAAATTGAAAAAAAATGCTATACACCATTTATTTGATATTGTAAAATTATATTTTAAATATTAAATTTTGTTATATAGCAAAACTAGCCCAAGAAAAAAATGTTTACTATGCAAGAAAAAATAAAACTAGTTAGTCGTAATAATACTACTTAGTAGTACTAAAACTGAAGGTCTAGGGACTGTGCAAGTTAATATTATCAGTGTCAGATGTGTTCTAGATTTTTTACTAAAATTATACCAATTGTCTTTCAATATATATAACATACTACGTAATCCTCGAAGCTGTTGAAATTTTTATAATTCAATCAAAATCAATGGGCGATATCGTTGTTTCATATTTCATTTCTTAAAAACGAGTGGGATTTAGTGTATTTCCTGTGACATCGCTCATTTTTTGTAGGGTGTGATTAAATTGACTAATGGGAGGCGATAGAACCGGTGAGTAGAGGGCGCTGCGTTTGCGGAACCGCACTCCCTCTCCGCTGCCGACTATTATGCTTTACGCAAGATTTACTCGACGTTGATATTCAGTAGTAACATCTGGAGCCTTACTGAGGATATTGTATGTGTTGATATTCGATCTGTTATTTCATCGTATTCTTCCGATTTATGTAGGCGGAATGTTATATTATAGTGGTTTTGTTAGTTTGAGTAAATATATTCATCTTCTGGAAAATGAGGTTTTAAATAATAATTTCATTTCATTTTCAAAATTTCATTTTCTTCCTAAGAACCATGGTAAAATTTACTTCTAGTAAGAAAACTATAAAATCTTACTATTTAACATAGACAAGTCAACAATAAAAATAAAATTGTAAAAAAAAATTATTTTCACTCTATCCATGTAACAAGTAGCAAAAAAAGAGAAATAAAATTGAAGTAAGTGTATGATGCGTTCTTTTGTGTCCAGTTCAGATAAAAAATTGTATTAAATTATGGTTAAAACTTCTCAGTGACACTACGAGGTATTGGTATCATTATGATTACGTAATCTTGGTAATATTAACAAATATTACGATCGATGACTTTTTTCTGAGGTTCGTCGAAATTGCAGTATTTGACGTTTTTACTTATCTATATAAATCTGTTTTCATTAAAATAAGAAGAAAAAGCAGTGAATTAAATTTATCGGTTAATATTTAATAAAGATTATAAAAAATCTAATTAATTACCTTTTCCTACTTTCTCTTTCTTGTTAAATTTAGCTTTAGGGTAAAGAGTATGGCGAATGAAAAAATAGGAATTATCGGTCATATTATTTAAATAAAACAAACCTATTCTGAAATAAAATCTGAATAAACTAAAACGTGACATGCATTTCAGTAATGAGCTACATAGTAGGCAAGAGAATTTAGCATTTCCGTGTCACAATTAATTTTTGACTATTTTCTGAAAATTTTGAAGCAATATAACCGAAGTGTTATTTCATTTGAAATATTTATTTAAACGTTCACATTCAGATTTTTAGAGACATCTCAAATGTTACATTGTAAGCCATCTCCATGCTTAATATTTCCCAAATGAAGTCTGCAAGGGAAGAGAGGCAAATCGAAACTTAATTTGATGATTTAAAAGACTCGCCAAATTATTTTCCAATAAGGAAAAAAAATCTACAATTTCACTCAATAATTTCTTTAACATTAAACAATTTTTTAAATATTTTTTTACACAGGTATTGGGATACTCATATAAAGCATTTACTTCCTATACATATGTATCTTTAACTGTAGGAATTGTGAAGTTATGACAGACGCAAGGATGGATGAACAAAACGAAAGCATAAGAGTTCGTTCTTTCACTACAGAGATCTAAAAACCAATATTGATTTCAATATTATTACTGGAAACTCTTGATTTTAAGATTATATAGTACAGAGAAAATTTCTTGTTGAGATCTTGTGGTGAAGATTAGACTAAACTCGCGTATGTAAACAATTTTGAAATTAAAAATATTTTTTTATTACCAAATATTTTTTTTGTCACTAAATTAATTATAAAAACTAAAACTAACTAATGCCAAATATTCTTACTTTGTTTAGTTGAGTAATGCGATGTATTATATCTGGATCTTGCCGAGAATTGCGCAAATAAATTAGAACGATTTCAAAATTAATGTATTAGCTACATTTCCAGCCTCACGAAATTCCACCATGTTTCTGATTACAGGCGCAGCTTAACTCATTGACTCGTTGGTAACGCAATCTGCACATTCTCTGCCTGCTTTCTATGATACGAATGAAGTAGATACTCAGTCTTAGATGCGTATGGTCTTGGACTTCACTCTAAAAATATCCTCAATATATAATCCCCAAACATAACCCCTCTTTCTATCAACATTCCTTACTACTTTATGCTTCTAAACTGTGGAATAAGTTAGATTCTGATATCAGGATTATGTCATCGATTCACGCATTGAAACGTCGTCTGAAAAATAAATTTATTTTCAACTCCCTTTCCTAATACCCCATTCCGTTCCTGGCTTTCTCTTCTAAATTCTCTCCTTTGTTCTTGCTGATATATTTTTATCACCTACTTGTTACATCTTATTCACTATTAGTTCACTTCCAAATGAATTAACTTTTTTAACTTTTCTTTGTATTTGTGTAAACAAGCTATTGCAATATTCCACAATACAATACATTTTGCTCGGTGCTTTAGTTCAATGGAAGAGATTGCTGCTGCAGCGGAAAGTCCGTTATTATTTATTTATACATTAAAAAATGCATAAATAAAAAATGAAATGAATTCTCTATGCAAAAACAAATAATCCAAAATTTGTTGAACTATCATCCACCGCTATCACCAAATAATTTCATTTGAAACGCAATACCGGGAAACAGGGCGGGAACGGAATCCCTCGAGGCTATGCCCTACTCCCGCATCCGCAATCGATATCCGCCAAAACGATCGCATCCCGCATAACTAAGTTAATCAAAAGTTCGGCACACAGCAAAGAATGAGTCGATGTCGTGCGAAATAAATTGAGTTTTGCTCTAAAATTAAAATACAATTTTACTGTCTAAAAATGTTTATATTTATCCAGCTTCATGGTTTATCTGAGGTGACAGAGGATCGTAATGAATTCTTTCTTTTATAAACAGATTCTGTATTATTTCTGTGTATCAACAATTTCCTTATTCATGGAGAAGGAAGTAAACAGAAGCCAAGAAAAGAATTATATTTAAAATAAATTAATTTATGTGGACACAAAACGAATACCCATAGCACCATAAAATGTTTGTGTGTGTAATGCTAAAAATGCACTATTAAAAATCATTTTGTTTAAATAATAATCAGCATTATTTAAAAGATACCTTTTATGTATATTAGGAGAACAAATTTTTATATATTTATTTTCATTTATTGTTAAAAAAAGTATATTCTGTTTCAATAATCGAACACTGGAAAATTCTGATATAGTTTAATTACGTACTATACGGTTAAGTCGGTTAAGTAAAATTGAATTTAAAATTCTTTCTTTTAATAAAATGAATAAACAAAGGAACGTCATAAGAACCATATACATCTTGTGTTGCAAGGTCTAAGTATTTAAAATTTTTTTTAGAGTAAACATGTGAAGTAATTATTGGGTTTCGTGTGAAACGTGACTATTTTTTAATTTACTTTACGATAATGACTTACAGACAGTAGGAACGAACTATGTGTACGAATCTACTATATTCGATGTATTACTTTTTTAATAAATTCACGATATTAGTTAAAAAATATGATACCAGATAGGCGTATAAAATTTAACGTCTAAATCAGAAACTTTGTCAGTTACAAAAAGGTGAAAAGTATACGTTTTGCATTCTATATGAATACATAACTGACATGTTGACGACCAAATATAAAAAATATAAATGATCTAAGTTTTTATTGATTTTACACAGTACGCACATGAGTACTTAATTGTTATGTTGTTGACCAAGTGCAACAAAAAACATATGTATGTGATCTGCAATATTGTTTTTTTTTTATAATTGGTCAGTAATTTGCCATAAGTAGGTATGCTCGCGATATTTAAATCCGAAATTAGAATTTCATCTTCATCCTCGTATCCACGATAGTCTTTTTATTTATTACTCAGTCCTGTGAAAATTGGCGTTCATTACGTGGGTGAAATAGAATTACAATTTTATGGCACATATTTTTGAAGGAATATATGATTTTCTTTTTATTTTCAATATTTTCTATAGATACTTAATATTCTTTTTATTTTCAATATTTTATATAGATACTTATATATAATATCATGACACAATATAAATATTTTATAAGTTAAATTAATTTTGGCAAGAATTTGCCCTTAATGTAAATGACGGTAGAGAAGTCAAAAAAGGTACACGTGAATTTAAATATATGTCGAAAGTTTTGTATATATAAGACACAAAACTTAAAAATAAATTTTCGTCTGCGCATTGATGAGTAATATTACAAGTGTCTCAATTAAAATAGGTATATAAATCGGCCCAATGAAGAATGGAAAAAAAATTAAACCCAATTTGAATATAGCGAACGTAATTAACATTGGATCATTAAGAAAAACCTATAGAGAAACTTTAAGAATGAGAATAGTAAAACAAATTTATGTTAGAGAAAATTTTGCCCCCCAAAAGTCCAAGGCTGTTCTCTTTAGTGGCAGGCTGGTGTATGGGCTACTTATAGTAACAGCTGGATCCAGGATTGATGTGCAGGACCAGACTACATACATGAGTCTGTTCCTTGATTCGCGACGAAGCTTTACGCCACAGGCGTTGTACATCAGTAAGAGGACTCGTGTTGTCTTCCACACCATGGTCCAGATTACCCGTGCCGACTGCGGACTGAATAGATCTACCCTCAAGTTGATACATATATATATATATATATATATATATATATATATATATATATATATATATATATACACATATATATATATACATATATATATATATACATATATATAGAAAATACCTAGATAGGCGCTATCAGTTTATTTTTCGTGGTACGTAGAGGTACAGCAAGTTAGACAAGTTGTAATTGAATTGAAGTGTGTGTCGTTATTAGCGCTGACTAAAGCTTCCAAAACTTATTCAACGAACGTGTTACCGGTTTTGGCTTATCTTCTGTCTACCAAACTCGTGATCACGGAACGCGCGGCAAATTTCTTTTTGTCACGTGGCAAGAGTTTTACTATCGGTTTTGGCACTTTGAATTTGTGGCAGAAGGATCCCATATTCATAGAATGAGACGTATTTTATAGACCGTCTCTGCTCATTGTAGTCTAGATGGATTTCTCTTGATTCTAAGTTATTTACCACTAGGTTATTTTTTTCCGATGTGGCCGAGGGGTAGAATAAAAATTGGCTTGTTAGCAATTATAAAATTTCGCAGTTTTAATGGGATATGGCGCATTCCACGTCAACTGATTTTTTATTTATGGGTTAAAAGAAAGCCGTGGCCCATTCCCGTGGTTTTGATATATAGAACCTAAATCACTTATTATTTAACTGCAATGAGCGCGACGATGCGTGTAGAGCTATTTTAGAGAGTATGTGTCCTAATTTAAAGTAGAGTCACAAGGAGCTCACGGACGTGTTATCTTTAGTTATCGTGACTTGCTTGAGAATGGACTGATCTTTAATCATTTAGAGCATTTGCAATATACGTTCTTGTTAAACCTGGTTTTTAAATTTATTGCAAAGAGATAGCAATTTACTTAGTTTTGTGGAAGTGTTTTATGGTAGAAACAAGACACTAATAGCTGACCTTCGAAAGTCCCTTCTTTTATATGAGGTGAACATTACGTGTCCCTGAATGGACCCTAGAAAAATCCCGCTGGAAAGTAGAAATTAGTGTATACAGATGATTTACAAATTTATACATCTACTGATTTTACGAATATTTATCGAACATATAATTAACAAACTTTTTAAATTCATATCACAATTTAATCGTTCCATGAGCTCAAAAATTTGTCAATTTATCAATACATAAAGTTTCAAGCCATTGTTATCAATAGCAAGAAACTTCTTCCTAAATCAGTATAAATGATTTACAGCACCTGTCTCTAAATTATTCTGTCAGTCCTATTTCTATCACTGCAAAGAACCTGATTGATTATAATTTTAGTTAGTACTTTCACGAAAACGAGACTATCATCGATTCTGCGGGAGTATGCGTTCTTTAAAATATCTCGAAGGATTTATTCTTTTTGAAAATAATTTGAACCTGTGTTAAATGTTATAACTTTTACTTCAATATGAAGATTTGTGCTATCCAGATCCTATTAATGAATTACTTAGCAAAATGGAGGGACATTAAAATTTATATGTCCGTTACGTATTTGACCTCAAAATAAGAGATTATGTTTCTAAGTTTAGATCGCGATTCAAATGAATGGCGATTCCTGATTGGAGCAGTGTTTATATTCGTTAATTATATTGTAATATTTTAGACAATCAGCCTTCTCATCTAGGTGTAGAGAGTCGAGTTTATGTTCTGAAAACTCATCGTCTTTTATGAATATTTCTTTAATGTTATTTCTACAAATTAGAGTATTGGTTAGAAATTCAATAGCAGTTTGAAAAAATAAATCTGCCCTGGCATCTGCCACACTTTTTTCGTTCAATCCACATCCAGTTTTTCTTTTTAATTTTCCTCTAATATGGCAAGTTCAACCTTTCTTTAATTAAGAATTCCATTTTTCACATTCACATTAATTTTATTTTTGAAAAGAAAACCTTATATTTGCAATAATATAATCTTTTGCAGTCCTCCTCTCCAACTAACTGATGGAATTTCTTGGTCGCAGTTGACTGGATGAGATTACTCTTTTTGCGTCAAGTTCAGCCTATGCACAAGTCTGACATTAAAGATGAAATAAATAAATAAATTATGGCATTAAACATGTTTTTATTCAGTATTTTTAATTAGGCTACTATTTCTTGAACTATATCAAATTTTGATTTTCTACGTCAAATAGCTTCTGAGAAAATTGTCTGTGACAGACTGATGGACGAAGCGATATCATAAGACACATAAGTGATTTTATAAGTATTCCGTGTTACAAAATTTGATACGAACTATTGAAATTAAATCTATAACGTTGATGAACTGTGCTTGTTACATGAAATAATTGGTTTAAAATCCGAGTTGATAAAAAGATTAAAATTTTAAGTAGTCATATAAAATGTTTTTGTCTTTTTAAAAATTCATATTTCTAACTTATTTTTCAGTTTATAGATGTTCTGTTGATCCAAGCACAAACGATAAGCCAGCATCTGTTAAGTCAATAGATTCCAGTATAAAAAATAAATGTTGTACACAATTTGTGTTATCACCCTTATCTAAGGACGAGGGATATAAGAGGCTTATTCTGCAGATAGAGTTGCTGCTCCTTTTAAAAACTGTGATATAAATATGTGAATAAAGTGTGATGACAGGTGAAATAAAGGACAAAATTAACGCTAATTTGCGTACGAAAATGTCGGTCACAATTTACTTTTTCATTTATGGCTCTAGTTTATGAAAGTTAATATGCGCTTCTCTTTAATGCGTGATATTTCGATGGGGTAAATAAATGTTACGTAGCTGATCAATTGTATATCCAAATTTTACACGGTTTTTGAAACTAAACTTATTGAAAGTGTAATTATATCAGATAAATTGGAATGTGCTTAATTAAATATAAATGTAACTAATGTAAAGTGCAACAAAGTACAATAGGAATTTCTTTGTTCACTAATTCGTCTTAATATTTAATGTTACATGCTTCAATAAGGCTATGCAATAAATAAGTACGGTAATGAATTGAATAGTCTAACAATTACGTAGGCTGAAATTTTATTTTGATATACAAAATTTAATTCACAGAATTGAACACTTTGGCTATGCAGCAAACAAAGAAAGATACTTATTTATAGCATAATCTCATTAAAACATTTATTTCTAAATATTATGTTGATTTAGCTCACAAAGAAGTGTCCAGTTTCAATATAATCTTACAAGGCATTTTTTGTTGTGGAAATGTTTGGTTTTTTATAATGAGTTATTGTTAGTATTTTCCCTCATTATGGCTTAACGCACGACTAATATAAAATTTAGGTTTAATAAGCAAAAAGTTATATTTTGTTAGTAACTGATTTGATATTTTATTAACTTAATTTACCAATGTAATATTAAGATAATATATATCCTGGTACGTGGGTTTGTCAGACTCTTCGGACACAAATAAAACAATTTTTTACGTATGTATCTGACGATAATAAATGTAACTTACGCGTTCACCCATTGGATCACCGGTGGACGTTATTTTAAGAATCTCGATAAAATGAAAAAGAATTAGTCACAAAGAAAAGAACCAATTCAATCATATTTATGAGGTCATATACTATTGATTTTGAAACTTAAAATGTCTTTTCGCATTTACCGTGGAAACAAATGGTCAAAACATATGCGTGTCGCTCACCTGATTATTGGATACCTATAAATATTATTAAATTTATTATTATATACTTGTATTTACATAAAATATAAATGTAGTGTAAATGCCTTTGTTTCAATTTATTATAAAATTATAAAATGTTTAGTAAAACGTATAATTTTAGGAGACTAGATATAGAGTTCAACATTGAAATATTCGAAAGCTGAAATTTATTTTCCAGGTAACGCCAATATATTCAAAATAATTCAAATAACAAATACAGATCACTGAACTACTATTTTTACAGCTTGCTTCTAAATATATAAGCAACACTCGTTTATTTTAATGAACAATTTTATCTATTTTATTTCAAATTAACACCACTTATCACACAACAATAATGCATAATAATCGAATGTCATAACATTCGACAATTATGTTTGTTGCAGTAAAATATTATAATATATTAAACAATAATGCTTTAAATAAAAGACGAAAATAAAAATATGGTCTACAATACTCTTCGTGTCTGTAACGTCTGATGTACGTAACGACTAAAATAAATGGTATATTCATTATTATTACTGAATGAAAACTGAGGTATAAAGCTACTATAAACCATCATCAATTTGGTCAGATAAAGGAAGAAATGGAGAGGAGAGGCGAAGATAAAAGCGAGGCACCACACTCGGGTGGCGGTCCTGTGGCGTGTCGGAGTTCGAATTTTCACCACCAATTGGCTCAGATCTAGGCCGTGGGGCTTATTTAATTATATTTATAAAATTACTTGTGTTTTAATATTGACCATAAGATTATGCTTATTTGAGTCGAGCTTTAAACTCTCGCTTTAAGATTATTACATTTTTTCAGTCAATTTATCCGATGTTTTGTTGTCCTTTTATAGTTACTCATTAGCGCAAGTTAGATTTAGCGCACTTAGATGGTTCCAAACGAAAAAAAAACAGCGATTATAATATATTTCTGTGTTAACGCTGTCGGTATGGATCCGAAAATATAAATAGTTTAAATAGGTTTATATGCGTAGTTTGTGATGCCCAGCAAAAGTGAATGTCACAGTAGTATTGCTATTTAAAAAAAGACTACATTGAAATTATATCAATAGAAACTTTCTCTCATTTGGCCGTGCCATCAAACAAAGAGCGAAGGAACTACAAAGTGACCTTATTTTGATCAAATGAAAAATGATCGACTGATCCAAAGATCTCGTACGCTTCTGGCATTGCTATAAAAATATAGCAGCCAAGATAAATACAAATGATGACGTACTCAGATTAAGTGCAAAGAATATAAACCATGTAAAAAGTAATGATGTCATCTGAAAAAGAAAAAAACTTCTATTCAACCTGTTTTCAAAAATTGGCATCTGACAAGAAGTAAAGAAATATACTTGTTTTCAGCCATACAGAAAAATCTTATTTCTGCATTAAAATCTACCGCATCTATACTTTGATTACAAAATTAAATAAAAGTTTAAAAATGGTAATAAATTAATAAAAGGTAAACAAAATAAATAAATGAATAAGGTAATATTTCATTTTAAAACCAAAATAACCAATTTTTAAGTAAATTGTGGGTATTCAATATTAGGCCGAAATAGAGAACAATTATCAAATATTCTTTGCGACTCTATCTTTTATACGTAGTAATTAATATCGAGCGCTATTTTTTTGTTATCACTAATGCTTTGTATAATTATATTTAAATATATTAATTGTTTGTTACAAAAACAAAATATCGCAATCTAAATCTTTTCGGCCATAAAATGTTTTTATGAAATTTATAAAAATTGATTCCGTTAATAACTATACAAAATAATAAACATACAAAATTATACATTTTTGGACTCGTTAATAAGTTTTTTTTAGGACCAAAACCTATCGATTAATTAGTTTGAATTATTAGACTATTTTAAATAATATCTGAATACTTGTAAATCTGTCACTAATATCTATTATAATAAAAAATATCAATTCAAGAATTTACGTATATGTCACGGATTAATCATTTTATTCCATCTAGTTGGAAGATAAATCTATCAACAATATAAATGACATGAGATTTTTCTAATTTCTGAATGTAATGAGACAATGACGGCTGTTGTGGTGCTGCTAGCTTAATAAATACTGGAGTAATAAACGTTGATAAACGAAGTGATAATGGTTGTCTCACTTTCCTTATTTCTATTGTGAATTAATTAAATTTAATTTTATTCAGCCTATTAAGTTCATTTTAAACTACATTATATTTATTAATATATAGATATAATAGCATGACATCGAAATGTTTATTCTAAAATAATAGAAATCATTCGGCTCGTATTAAAAAAATACGAAAAAGTCATAAAATGAATTATTGCTACCAAATAAAACTAAATTTAACAAACAAAATAAATACGTAATTAAAAAGTTTATAGGTACATCAATTATTTTGATAAATGCTTTAATGAAGCGTACCGTCTCTTTTACCTTTTTTTCGTTTTGTCAAAACTATTTACCAATTTCTTATTCGCTTAAAATTACCTTGGATTCCAACACTTAAGATATAAATTAATTTTATTCATCAAATTTTTTCAAACAATAGCATACCTCTTCCAAAGCTATTCTCTTTTGCTTTGTTATTCCTTCCTATTGCTATTCATTCCTCCTTAACTTCATGTCAAGCTCAGCTTGAACATCTTTTATTTTTTAAGTTTTCCAATCTTTTTTAGTTCATTACCAATTTGTTGTTTAATCACTTTATGAAATAAAATTACATAACTCTAACTGGAAGGGGTGTAATTTTAGCAATTCTGTGTATTTATATTTACATTAAAGAATTAAACAAACGTAACTTACTTAAAACTCTATTAATACTTCTATTTGTGTTTGCATCACTTTAGTGATACTTCAAAACAGGTTTTCCACAGAACTGATGAAAATGCCTAAAAGAGTTTGTTTTGTTCAACACTGAGGCGATATAACTAGTTTATGAAGAACTTTTCTCATTAGACTCTGGGAAACTGAAATGTGCTGAGGCGCATGGCCTATTAAAGATTTTACATCAATAAGAAACTAAGTTCCAATATGCTTTTAATTTTAAAATTACTTGCAAAATTATATTATCGAGATGACGCGAAAAAATTTGCTTCCTTTCAAAAGATCCTTTGCAATTCAAACTTTTAGAACCTAATGTAAAAGGTATTCACCTTTTTAAATGTACACTTTTATTTTTAGTATAAAGTCTACACAGAATTATAAGTACACTCTACTATAAAATCGTTTTCTTATTTGTTGGAACTTTCTGTTCTCTCTTTTTCGCTTTATTCTAAATTATGAAAGAATTCCTTTAAAATTCATATGTCATTTTTATCTGTTATGGTTCTTTTGTGCTTTTAAATTCAGGCTAAGTCTTTAATTTAAGATTATTTGCAGTCATTCATTCTTATCGTTAAGAATATGTTATGTGTAATATATCGATAAATGTTTGTGTAAATAAAGAAAATTTTATATATGTATATATATTTATGTGTATATATATATATATATATATATATATACATACATATATATATATATACACATACATATATATATATATTGGCAATGGCAGTTTCTCATGGGTTCAATTAAATTGTTTGATTGAGAGTTTTTGGTAAAATCAAGCCATTTTATTTCTCGATATTATTATGAATAATTTATTTTAGTAACCGCAGCAAGTAGTTAATCTATGATAACATGGAAATCTGAAAGCTATCTTTATATAATGAATAAAAGAAATTTAAAAAAAACAACAGGTACAAAATAAATATTACACCTTAACAACAAACTGTAACATACTCTTCAATGCAAAAACATTTCCTCCGCTAGATAATAAAATAAATTTTAATAAATTAACACACAGATGCGAATTTGTATAAACATTAAACAATTTGAAACCAAAGTAATACAATCTCGTGTGATTAAATTGAACATCTACTGTTATCAATCAACCCTAATATTATACCTGTACGTTATTAAATATGATTTAAATCTACATATTTACCTATACTTTTACAAAGCTCTAAACAAAAGTATAACTTTCTTCATGCATTCTAATTGTAATTTTCTTCTGTAATTCTAATTTTAATTTTCTTTTTTTAAGCAAATTTAAAACGAAGGATTTCTTTTCTTAAATAAACTACTCAGTTCTTAATATGGTGAGCAAATGAATAGCGTAAATGTGGAAACTTCATTGTCCTCACATATTATCACTTCTTTCAATGCTCAATTCTTTTTAAACTACTCAATCCTATCCACCAATTATTGTGAACATTGTAAATCATTTGTTATCTAGTAACATTGCAACCAAAGAAAGAATGTCTATTAATTTTAATATCAAAAGAGATCGTGTGATGGAATTATACATAAGATATCACCTGCGGCCACGCCACGAAAAATTTGTTTGCATCTTCATTTCACAATCATGGTTAATACGTTTTACAGATTTCCATGAAACTTGATGTAAACATAATTCATTATCAAATTGACATGTAGACTTTACGTTTTATAATGAGAAAGTTTTTTAGAAGGAAACCGTTGTTTTTTAACAAAAACAAGGGCTACAATACGTCAATATTTGACGTGACGTACATATTTAATAAATCATGCGTTTTGAGAACCCAACGCCAATATATATATCACATCGATAACCTGGAATTCACAAGGATGAAGCCATTAGTAACAGTTAGTAAACCTACAAAATTGCATTTTTCCTAATTATAATTTTCTATTATTGCATGTAGACTTTGTATAGAGAAATATAAGTAGGTTGTCTGTATATTTTAAAATTCACTTTGTTGTTCTTGCTAAGAGTTTTTTTTTACTGCTACAAGACACAACTAAGTGAAGGAGCGTGAGACCGGTGTTAAATGTCAATTGTCACGCATCACCCGTAAGTTGAAACTTTCCTTTCGATGCCGACATTGGATGGTCTCTCGCCCTATAGTGAGCGAAATTATTGAAGGCGGTCCAAGCTGTGATGGCAAGCGATCGGCGGCTGTCAATAACGTTATTTGCTTCTTCAAGCAGCAAACAGAAACCTTTTTGATGGAAACTGAGTGCACCAAAGTGAAAATTTGAGGAAATCGCTGCAAAGTTCGGTATTTATTTCAATAACTTTTATGATTCATTTCGGTATTATATCCGTAACAACGATTTGTCGTAATATTCAGTAATACATGTCGTCAGATGAGATGCAATATATCATTATGTCTATTGTAATTTGTACTGAAGCTTTAAAATTTCATTTTGATACATGACCTAGTATCATCATTATCAAATTTGCCATTCCCTGTTTATTTAACTAATGCTCTTCGTGATATTATTGTTTCTTATTAAAATAAACTGTTATCAAATTTGTATCATAATTTATATACAAAAACGAACACAAATGTCAATAAAAAAAAATAAATCGATAGTAGGAAAACATAGTTCAGGACTTGGTGGATGTAATTCTGTTTACAAAGAAAATGGGCTGAATTGCGCACTATCTTAGTAGCATATTCCTTTGCAAAATGATATTTATTATTCAATACAATAAAGGAAAATTTTTGTTCACCATTTTGAGCTTTCTTTAACATCATTTTCCGTGCAAATATTTTATGCTCCGTTGAAATCTTTGCATATTAGGTTTACTTCCATTCTTGACAGGGTTTAATGAAAAAAGCCTGAATACAAAAAATGATGAATTAAAAAAGTATGAAAAATTAACTCCGATACTAATAGCAATAATTTAGGAAAAATAAAAAAAATCTCACTATAACCTTTATCGAAAACCACGAACGATGAGATTTTTTAAATGAACGTGAAAGTAAAGCATAGAACGAGAATAGAATAATTGATAAATTAGCTTAAAATATGTCAAAAAATTTTAAAAGCTTTCTCCTTGAAATGGCTAACTTGAAAACTCGCACATTGTGAAAATTTTTGAGGAGTCTTTTTATTCACTCAAAACAAAAATTGAAATCAGGAATTTGTTACGAATAAATATGAATATTTCCAATTAAATTTAAGAGACTGAAATGAAAATGTTGATAATTAATATTTCATTGTCTTTGCCTTTTTATCTCTACTTTATATGGTTATTCATTCTTTACACAAGACCCAATTAAAAACTAAGAAAATGTGCCATCCATATGCTAGAAAAATATTTTAAAAAATTTAAACAAATTTAGGAAGAAATATTATGTGCAAACCCATTTATTGTGTATGAATTAAAAAACTTTAAAACTGATTTTATAATTAATCATAAAAAACAATGTAACATTTAAATACAATACGTGCTTTTATAGGAAAAAGACTGCATGGACAGTTTACGTAGGACGGTTCGAGTTCTTCCAGATATCGATAAACTGATTCATTCATAAAAGCAAGGTTTCTTTGGGAAATCAGTTGAAATTATATTGTTCACCTAATTATTTTTCATAGTTTAAATGAGAATACTGATCGAATAAAGGTTTATTTGTGTCACGAGCCTTATTTACCACAAATACAAATGAGTTTCACTGCTTTGTAGGACAAATCAAACTTATTTACCTGCCGTAATAAATTTTACTTTTACCACAATGTAGAAGTAAAATAATGTAATATTTAGGTATATTTTAATTTAAAAAAAAATCAATCTGAGGATTATTGTTATTTTTATTTTAATCCTAATATTATGTACATCTTAGGGCTTTGACACGGATAAACATAAACCTTCACAAACTAATACTTCATTAAAATTTTGAATTGAAACTAAATATTTTCCATTTAATTTATTTCCAAAAGAGACTTTCATGTGCTACAATAAGTGGCCGATGCCATTTTTATTCACACTGTGATTTCATTTTCCTTATTTTTTTAATCTATTTTTATATTTATTTATATATTGTTAAGATTAAATGCAAATAGCTTCATGTAAAAAGATAAAATTATTAAATCAATTTTGATCATTGTAATACAAAAAAATATTATTCTGTTTTTTTTATTTCTACCCTCGACTATCAATATAATTTTCGTAAATAAAAAGAATAAATATTCGTTATTCATTAACATACTTAAAACAATATTTTATTGTTCCGTACCAAAATTGGCAAAAGGGAACATTTACGGAATCACTTCTGTATCCGTCCATCCGTTCACCCATCTATCATGAGCATTTTTCTCCGAAACTATTTAATGTATAAGTTTAAATCTATCATATCTACAACGTGTGGTAATCCAATCAATGAAACGAAATAAAATATTTAATTTTTACTTTATACTTTTAATTAAGGGCAGTAAAATAGGAAATTAATGAAATGAAAAATGTGTTCGTTTTAAAATTTTTATGAAATAAATGCTCAATGTTCACTATCCACACTATCTCCGAAAATATGACTAAAACACAGGAAAAAATTAAAAACATTAGAGACAACGGGTAGAATAAACGAAAATTATGAAATTTCCATTACATCACTTTAAAAAATATTCTATTTGATATTCAGATTTCAATGATATGAAAATGTATCAGCTATTTATTTGGGAAAGGGACGAAATAAAATTATACGTAAAAATGCCGCTTCTTGGAGCCAAGAGGTACAGTTAAATTCTGACATGCTATGGAACTGTTAATTTGTTAACATTTAACAAATTAACTGTTTCATTAACTAACAAAACGTTAAAAAGATAAGTATCTTTGAACATAAGCTATCTGTAGTAGTCCAAACTCGATAATTCAAAGCAAGCTCTCTAGTTTCTAGTTTAGTTATTATAAACAAACACATTTAACATTAACGAATTGTATTTCAATGCTCCACCTTAATCTCTGTATTTAGCAATAACTAATTGTATGGAATACTATTTGTGCAATAACGACTTGCTTTTGCGGTTTTGTTATTTTTAAGCCTCGTCAAGCTTCAAAGTGACTTGTTAAATATCCCAACCCTGGGAGTTGGAAAAGATAAAATAGGTTTGAGAATTTTTGATACTCTGACCTTTATTGTAAACATTTTAAGACAGTTTTTTTTTAAAAATAACTTCTAAAAATGTAAAATTACCTACCTTGATTGTTTTAAAGATTCGATGCACATTATATTCATGGTTTTTAAGTTTACCTCTCATTTAGATGATATGAAATAAATGAAATGAGCAGTCTAATAACAATTACGCACTACGAAACATCTATCAATATTGAGCAACGTATGAGTCATGATAATAATGTTACTAAGTGACTAAAATCAACTCATATTACGTCATAAACATAGCTGTATAAATTTGCATCAAGAGGATTTAAGTTATCAAACAAAGTAACCATAGCAACGCCATTTATGCGGCAGTCACCTTTTGTCTCCCCCTATTGTCTCTTTGCCTTAACCTCCAGAAATACTTTTCCGATTATAACTAAAAATAATATGGTCAATAAATTGACTAAAAGAAACAGCTTTCAACTTGAATTTTTGATTCATATGTCAAAAGTGGAACGGATTTTAGGTCAGAAATTTATAGTTTTGTTCGTTCTGCTGAACATTATTAAATATATTTATATGCCTTTGACAGCACATATACTTTCGTACATAAGTACGTACGTACGTACGTAAATATATATCAATAGTCTTCAACACCTATACCGCGAACTCCGACGTACGTAACTACCGATGTGATCCACAGTTAACCACTAAAATGTTCTTTGAAAACATCTATCTCCTCTTTTTCTCATTGACAATTTTCTGGATGCCAACGCATTACTTTCATAATTTTGTTTAAAGTACAAATATTAATTTTAATTTATTTTTATGCGCTTTAATAATAGCTTCACAAATTTATATTGGCCACGTAAACAGAGAATGTCTTACTTACGTACTTTGAAGCCTACTTTTAATGATATTAGGTTATTCACAATTAAATGAAACTACGTGATGGAGTATAATTTCTACTTTTTTAGTAGAGAAATTAAAGAAAGTAGAAATAATACTACATCACGTAGTTTCATTTAATTGTGACTAATGAATTTCTACAAAATTAACGCCAAATATATTCATTATTCGATATTAGGTTATGCTAAAGTCGTTTTTATTAATAGTATATTAAAAAAAGTTTAATATATTAAAGCGACTAGAAAATACACACTGAGATCCCTCACAATTATGAATTATAATGCTGTTGATACGAATATGTAGCCATAGTATAACGCATTCACCGTAAAGTTGATAAAGACTTATAAGGAACTTGGAAAAAACACAGCTGCAACACAGAGTTCAATTCAATGAAGTGAACAAAAAATTATTTTTAACTTACCCGCATAGCGAGTTCTATTGAAAGGGACTCATAAGCATTCTGTTCTTATGGGTCCTTTCAAAATAATTTTTCGAATATAAAATGTACATGAGCTCAAAAAGGATTTTTTGGAATATAAATCATCCAAATAACACCCAAATGATAAAGTTCAAGTTTCAACTATCGATATTTTGAATTTTAGTGTACAAGAATATTTTTAAACATTATTTTAACAGTGAAAATATTTTTTTAATTTTCAAACAAAAAAGGGTGTTTCAGATTATTTTAGTGAGTTTTAAATTTAAGCTATAATTTATGAGAGCCATTTATTAAAATTTTATTTTAAGTTCATCATTAAATACTCGAAATTATAAATGACATACGAGCTTTGATTCTTCTTTGTATTTTCCTTTCTTCCGATATAATATTATCACTACTTAATTTACATTTTCCGTTTTTTAGAGATTTTATGTGATATCGAGTATTTCACGTTGAAATTTAATGATCAGTGCCAGAGAAAATAGAAAGTTGTTCCTGCACCCTAATAAAAAAGACCCTTATCTGGTGATTTCCACTTCCTTCTTCGTCTTGGTTTTTGCAAAGAAAACATTTTTTCGTATTATTCACATAAAATTTAGATGATTTTTTATCGCACGCTCCACTTCATTATCCTTCAAAATTATGTTTTAAATATGCACATATTTTTCTTTTTAAACCTGAGTTTACGACCTCCTGTGTCGTAAAAATATTTTATGTCGCGTGTAATATATCACAATGCATGTCACTCAATCTTATTAACCAATTGAAACCATGTGTTCTGTTTCCGTTATCGCTTAATAATATCGGAAGCAAGTTAAAGATGTTTACTTATGCCAATGTAAAAGTTTTTTCAACTTAGATCAAAATTAATGTATATCCAAGGAGTAAATCCGTGTCAGTTAATGGTTTAGCTGTATCGCTCCGTGTCGGTTTGTACTTACAATCGAAAGTTTACTTTTAGGAATTACCTTAATTTACGTATTGAAATTAACATCATGATTCGTTTGGAAACCTTAATAATATTTAAGAAAGGAAGTATTATTTTTCTTCCTAGCAAAAATAATTTGTTATTTGGAACCCATAGCATTGTTTGAATGCCTGACGAAATGTATACGATTTTACTATTAATAGGAAGCGCCTGTAATATTGCAGAATAATTTCAATGTATCTTAAATTTGAGAATTCGGTTTTAACTGTAATTAAATACAATGGTTTTTATTTAAGAGGACATTTCAATTTGAAGACTTGATTTTCTACAAAAATATTGCACAACTGTTACTTAAAAGTTACATATCAATATTAAATCAAAAGTGCTGTCTAACTCATTTACGAGATTGACCGGTTGCTTGTCATAACCAAGTTTTATTACATTAAAACGGACACAAACTATAACACTGAAGTCTTAACAATATTATTTCTTTCTACCCGCATATTGCCATTGTTTGAGAATAGCTGTAGGGTGAACTTTGAAGCTGTGAAGTTCGGTACAACTTGGGAAACTAGATCAAAATGACTTTTTTTGTTCATTAGACATAATTTAAAGATTGACACTCTATTAAATAATTTTAGAGTATGCAACATTAATTCCCGCAACAAACAATTAAAACAATTACAAATCAAAACAATCATTTCATAGTGAGCATCCACATCGTAGCGTTTGACAATTGCGACAATCTAAAGCTAATTCTATATAAAGGTCTTTCAAAAATTTTGTAAATTAGGAAAAGGGGATGGATCAGCTTTACTTCTTTGTATTTAAAGAAATAATATGTTGTGCAATATCTGCATACTTCATGAAATTATCTTCAATATTTATTTCATCGTCGTGATAATACTGTACTTATTGTGTAATAATGATTAGTCAAGTAGCATCTTATCATCCGGTTACAGTATACATAATTAGCTAAAATTACATAGTCTTTTATTGTGTTGGATCGAATCTACTTATAGTGTAACGGCATTATTTAGTGTAACAGATATTGCAATCACACTGAATAAAATGTTCATGCAATGTTTTATGTCACTGCAGTTTCAATATCACGATATATATAACAATAGAACACTGGTAATAAATTTTATCCATCACGTAATATAATACCATTATATTTTGGATGTTATTGCTCGCCTATATTCTATATATATATATATATATATATATATATATATATATATATATATATATATATATATATATATAATATATATATATATATATATATATATATATATATATATATATATATAAATATAAATATATGAAGGAGATATCAATAAAAAAAATTTAATAAACGTACTTATAATATTTCATATTATCGTCAAGAATGCCACACTTGCACTAACATGATATACGCAAACTTTGCAATTGATGGAGATTACCTTAAAAAAGATATATAATTTATGAAAGACCTATAATTTTTGTTATGTAACTGCTATACTTTTTCCGTTCAGTCATCTTTATGTTATTACTGTTTATTGAGTGCTACATGTGTTAGCAGTTCATATTATTTGTTTTTTAAATGTATTAAAAAGTGAGAAATACGTACTAAGAATATATCGAAACAAATAAAAGAAATCGAAATTCACTAGGTCTTCTATTCACGATGATTTTTTGTCTTCCTTCCATCTCTATCATCAGTACGCGATCACTCCTCACTCTACAAACAAAGAACTTATCAAAGTAAATGGAACAAGCTCAATTTGACGGATCCATTATTCGCATTAAATATATTCTTTTTTTCCACCTTCCAATACCATCATAAGATCCTGAGTATATGATAATTAGAGGTTGTCACCGAAAACAGGCACTTGTGCCAAATTTTCGTTCTAAAATCTAGCAGAAATTGAATGAAATGTTAATTACCACATTTCTAGTATAGAGAAGCAAAAATTCAAGTTAATAAAATATTTTTATAAATTGATTGTCATGAATGATCTGTTAATAATTGATTTCTCTAATTTAATAAATTATCATTTTTCAGATGATTATTATTTACTTATTTATTCCCATTTAGATTGTTGTTCCGTGAATTTTTTAATAAAACACAATGAATTTTGCCTGCACCTGTGAATAATTACAAGTATGATAAAACGATTTACAAATTTATTGTGTATCCAAAAATTTCTTTTATAGTTCGTAAAATGACAGTATTTATTTAGAAATTAACATTTAAATTTGGACACACTTGGTCTAGAATAAAAATAACCATTAAATAGATAAATATAAATTAAAAAAAAAATAAACGTGGAAAAAGAAGATCCGCGTTCTTAATAGCAAGGATATTGACTAATAATGTTGGTATTTGGAATTTTTTCGTGATGCGTCGACGTATAAATAATTAAGAATATATCCAGCTGAATGTTTGGTTCAATGATTATTGATCAAAATGGATAGAATTTAAAAAAATATCCGTGATTTTCTGCTTTTGAATAGTCTATAACCTCTCAAGAGAAGAAAATTTAGCGTTGTTACAAAAAAATATACATAATGAACGTGACAGCATAGACATGTTATATTTCAATATATAGCGGTCGTCTTATGTTAAAGAGAAGAGCAATGGGAATAAAGTGGAATACGGCAGTCGATGTTGATATGTTGTTTTAAAAAACATCATATGAGGCAACCGTAAATGGAGAAAAGGCTGGGTAGACCTCTATCAACTGCTTACCAGAATTTGAGTTTTTCGTTGATGAATTCTTAGTTGATGTAAAGAGGAGCATTTTGGAGATCATCAATTCTCACTGGCAGTCAAGGTAGTCCTCCCCTGATTCAAAGCGGAAAAGGACTAGGTTGTACTTCTTCGATATGTCTGAACGGTTGTACAAAAACTGGCTCGTTACCGACTACCACACATGGCGCTTTTCGTGCCAGTTTGTAAAAATTCGCCCTCAGAGATAGCCATCAGTGCGTTCGCTAAATGTGTTCTAGATAAAATGCAGATATTGAAGGCTTCATTGAGAAGAGATTATTAGACGAGAGATCCGGAGAGGGGAAAGGAGGATGACGGGGCTATTATATGACCTTCGAAGTTCCCCTTTTTTGTATGAGGTGTGATGTTACGGGTCCCAGGACGGGCCTGAGAAAACCTGGATGGAACGGTGGGAATAGCTCACCAGGGTCCCAGCTACAATACGGAAAAAAACACGATTCAGCAAAATGAAACGAATTTTGCAATCACTTGCTACATTATGGATGAAGCTAATCAGATTGATGTGACGTTTACTTAAAAAAATTATTCTTAAGGTATCTTGGGTTTTAGAAAGAAGAATGAATACCCGGCGAGAAAGCCTCTAAATCTTTAGAAATGGTCATTATAATATAATGAGGAACACTTTAGTAAAAGTAAAACGAAATAATTGAGCATGTCCTCTGTTCATGAGTTGAAGAGAAAATAAAAAGCTTCCCATCACCTTAAAAACGCAAATTTTCAGCAGCACTAGAGGGTCGTTTACCTAGACGCAACAATATTCAAACAATTTCCACACCTGGTTAAAAACAGACGTCCATTTCTTTTGATAGCACCAAGACCTATATTAGATTCTTGAAGGCATCGCTCATGTAAATTTAGAAGAATTTGGGGAGTACGGAGTTATAAATACATGAAAAATCTGGTGAGTACAGCAAATCTGGAGTTTGAGATAATCACAACACAAAAGAGGCGTTTTCAATCTTAGCAGTTTTAATATGCGCTCCCTTTAATATTGAGTGCTTGTGCAATTAATTAAACTATACTACACGAAACGGTAAAGTTTTTGCTATAGTTATTTCATAAAATTCTAGTCTAAGACTGAAAGGAACTAAGGCAACTTAAAAAAAAGTACGTACAATGTGTTTAATGAAATTAAATATAGGCATAGCATAGGAAGACAAACTAAATGTCCAAGCAACAAACAATCAGATAAAAAAGAGGAAAACGAGAAATATATTTATCATCATACGTGTTACTAAAAGTATTAGTTATGTGTATTTATTCATGTAAATAAATTAATATTTCAGGCAGAAAAGGTGGAAGGAAAAGTATCTTGGATCAGAGTTTGAAGTTTATATTGGATCAAGATTTGAATTTCCTCTGTAAACAATGGCGATTTTATTAATATATAGTGGTAAATTTTGAATTATTAAACTTGTATATTACAAGTCACAAAGTACACTTTATGGCCTTGGTAGACTTTAAACATACGACACAATTCTCAGAATTGTATTCCCTTCACTCGTAAAATGATGTAAACCTTTTTATTGCATCGTCTTATCTATTCGGTATTTGCAAAGCTATTTGAATAAAAAATAATTTATGATAAAAGATAATTTCTAATAAAGAATAATCTCTGATAAAAGATAATTTACTTATCTTTTACCAGATATCTTTTCCATTCATCCACAATTAAATGAAACTACGTGATGTAGTATTATTTCTACTTTCTTTAAGTTCTTTACCACGACCTAGGTTTCGTTGTATTACAACATCTTCAGGTGGGCTATTAGCAAAGATTAACCAGAATTTCTACAAAATTAACGCCAAATATATTCAATATTTTCAATTCATATTAATTGTAAGCTACATGCAGGTTTACGGATGTTGCTACTTCAAGGTAGGTTTTGTATTGCTTTTACCATTCCATATCGCGCCTTGTTCAATCTTTTTAGCTGATTAAACCTGTCTATTAATGTTTAAAAGCCTCGTTGAGGCTGAATTCAGTTTGTATACATTGTTTGTCATGTAATTCTACATACTATAGTATATATTTATATCAGATTTCATTAAATCCAATTTAAGGCTCATTACTACCAGCAGAAACGTAGCTATAAGGAAATATAAAAAATATTAATCTTCTAATTCATTATTTCAGTTTTAATGAGTTTATTAAAATAAAATATCTTAAGTGCTTTTGAAATTAGTGAACATTTCCTGTCGAAATAGAAATAAAAATTAAGTCAAAAAGTGAACGAATTTTAAGTGAATTTATGTATTTAACTATTTCACGCACGCACACTTGTCCGTCCCGCCGCTCGCCCGTGTTCTTCAATGTACACGTAATCTTCCTAGCGCGAGTTCTACTCAAATTTAACGTATTTTTCGATAGTTTTATTATGTAATTATGATAATTTTTCTTTATAAAAGTTAATGAAAAATCAGGACGGGTGTTAACTATAAAACTTATAATTGTTACACACTTTCATACGTGTGCACCGAAAGCCTTCCTCATTATAAATGAAGTGCGAAGGAGGAAGTCTCATTCGTAAATTGTTAACTTACATAGACTTGCAGTAGAATATAAGGATTTTCCAATTAATAATTTTATAACTTTAAGCTTTCCCAGATGAATGCAATCACAAATCTATGCAAGTAACGAGAATAGTATGCCGAATAGCTAAATACGAGCTCAAATGTCTTCACTGACTCGAGTGTTTAACAACGTATTTTGATTTTATTTAATTTTTTTTCATATATTAAACTATATTTATTAAAAACTGTAAACTATATAATAAACTATATTTAGCTTTATTTTTACTATTTGGAATTACTATTTTGTACTTTGTTCTTGGGAATAAATCTTTGCACAGATATATAATATTTCTCTTACATAAATTTAAAAATTCCATTAAGTAAAATTATAGCAAAAATTCAACTATGGTAACACAAATTCTAATCATTTAAAAATTGTGTTAAATAGAGTATTTTACCTATAACTAGTGTTTAACAAAAAGAGTAGAGTTCGAGTAAATTAAATTATGTCATTTCTTCATTTTTTCTTCAATTTATTTACCTTAACTTTTCAAATTGTTGCCCACTACAGACACAATCTGAGTCGACGCCAAAACTATTCCCTTAAACTTCTGTTTTTTTTTCTAGAGTCGTCCTCTTCACTGTTGGATTCCCTGGAGTAGAGGATTTCCTTTTAGTATCCCCAACAATTCTGATTTAAAGTACATTATTTTTTGGATGATCATGTGCTTGTCGAGTGTAATAACATGGGGCATCACCATTTTTGAGAACTTTTTTATTCGGCAGATTTACATATATATCCACTGAAATTTGATAGATCATTTTCGTGCTCCGTGGCAAAATAGTCAAAACGGAATACTTACGGAATCATTTCGGCTTCTCCGGGCGATTTTCTTGGAAACTATGCGACATAAAAAATACGACATAATATTCCGCAAGGTGTTGACATATGGCAGCCCAGTTATAAACATAAACTATAATAAGCTCTATAGATAAGAGGTGGTATGGGTAATAAAAAAACATTTCAAAGAGCTCGAGTATGGTGTTCAATTAAACTTATTGAAACACAAATTTCACAATATATTTATATGTATATATATATATATATATATATATATATATATACATATATATATATATATATATATATATATATAGCTATATATATATATATATATATATATATAATGTATTTCTTTCATGAATTTATTTAAATATTCTGTCGCTTCACAATTACTTTCATCCAATTTTGTTACCAAAAAGGTAGCTCCGAAAATTAAAAAAAAAATCATTTGGAATCACATACATATTGAACCAAAATTATCCGAATTGAAAAATTCCAGCAAGATTAATTTTAACAAAGAGTTTGATAGTTTATTTCCATTTAACTGCTGAATCGATGTTTTAGAGGAAAATAATTTGAAAAATAAATTGGCTGAAAATATTTCTAACGATGTAAAGACCATTTTTTTGTCCTAGTACGTGTTTCAAAATATCTAATTTGCTTTATTCTAAACGCTCCCCACTCAGTTCTGTGTATACGCTACGCGATACGACATTGATACCATCGGTGACGGGTTGCATATAAAGTCGAGAGTATGTATATTGTATATAGTCGGAATGTATTACTGTTTAATACCTAAGTGGGGGTTGATGACCCGCAATATTAATTGTGCAAATATAGCTTGCACTTAAGCGATACTTTTTTTAATTTTGATATTTTGTCCATCTAGCCTCGATGACAATTTCAACTCCGAAAGGTACAATGAATTCATTATTGAACAGACCAGACCATAAATTTACATTAAAGTAATACTGGAATAATAATGCCTTGCCTAATCGTGCATCACCATATGCAAAGGCCGTATGCCTTGTGATCAACCGAACAAACACTGTCGTCACCGTGGTGTATAGGGTTGATCACAAGACATACGGCCTTTGACCATGCGGCGCACCGCGGTGACCTGGCTTCGATTCCCGGCCGTTCGTCGAACGGGGCTGGACTAGTGTTACGGTTGGCTGTAAGAGATTTCACTCGTAGCAATAAGTCCGCCATATGTATCAGTTAGATATATTAAAATAGACAAATAAAAAATAAAATAATAATCGATGTCAGAAGCTCTCGTTCTTTCGAATAACGCTTCGTCAGTCCTCAATTTTTTTTTTAAAAACCCTTGCTTCCTTCTTAGCCTAATTTCTTAAAATTCGACTCTTTTTTGGTATTCAATAAGCTACAATCAGTGAACACGCTGAATATAGTTTACGTTATATCTTCGTGGTGTAGTATTTGCTGCACAGACTTCCGGAGAAACTCAGTTCATCGGGTTATGACCCGAGTAACGGTTATGGCCCGGGAGATTTTTATACTACTTCAATTATTTGTTCTTTGCAATCCAGATCAACTTTTTTAACGACTTCATGTGGACAATGGCCACCAAAAAACAGTAAGCTATAAAAATATTATGCATGTTGGTCAAAACAAGGTGATCCGTATGATCTTCTGGTTGTTGTCCTCCTCGCCATTGGAATGTTGCCAAGAAAACTTTGTACAAGGACGTCCATATTAGCTGCGATTGTAAGACTTTACTAGCAATAAATGCAATATTGTTGTGATAATGAATTCTTGCATATTCATTTAATGAATTACACATTCTTCTTCCAAATAAAGCAAGTTCAAATTAAAATACAAAAAACTCCAATAAAAAGTAAAGGTTTAATCCAATTCATTATATAAGTAAAATATAGTGTATTTACCGAAATAAGTATAAATAATATTTTAAAGTGATCCGAAAATAAGCAAAAATAACATCTTTGAAGATTAGATTAATATATTATATGCTACCTTGAAATTTACAAATAAAAATAAAAATTTACAAATTGATTCGCTCCGCCTACAAATACATTTCATACTAAAGAGTATATTCGTTGCTTGCTGTGGATATTTCTGCATGTGTGAATTGTCTAACTACCGGTTATACAACTTTTTTCTATATAACCTAAGCATATTGATGTCAGAAGGCCCTGTCCCAGTTAAGTTTGATATTTAAAACTACACTCCAATCTCATCTTTAAAGGAATTGACTCATTGAAATATCCGTAAATAACCACCTTACAAACTGCGTAGAAAATTACTTAAAGTATTGTGGGAAAATACAAGATTTAGAAAAAAAGAAGATTAACTAACGCAATACTAATTATAACTAAATGCACAGAAATATTCAAAATATTCTTTTCAAAATAGATTTCATAACTCGGTATAACTTAATTTTTTGAATAAGCTAAAGATCAGAAGAATAAAGTGATCGAAAAATAAATTAACTTAAATATAAAAAAAACGTCGGTTGCTCCCGACTTACATTTTTATACTGAATAACTGGCGTTTAAAAAATTTACAACTTGTATTAAACAGCCCACTCTTTTCTTACATTAAAGTTAATTAATTTTATCAATCATTTTATTATTATTTTAAGCTTACTGAAAACATAAATTCATAGGGAATTGTGGGACTTCATTTCACTCTTCACCACAATCTTTACATTTAATAATTAATTTTAATTCATGTTGCTACAAATGCGTGTTTTTTAGTTGCTTTAAACCATAATTTAATTTTTTTATCTTAAAACAAATTCTTTATAATAAAAATTATTGTTTTACGACTAAAAAATATTGTATAGGTACATATATGTATGGGTACATATGAGTGAAACTATTAAAAATTTGTTTAAAAAGGTCATCACGAGCTGGTTATTAACGATGGTTGCTCTGGAACCGAATCTTTAAACTCAGGACTTACACAAATATAATAAATGCGGCTTAAATTATTTAGAAATTTCAAATAAAAACACGTAAATATGGAAACAGGACTGAAATGAAAGGCAGGAATATGCAGGTTCTTATAGATGAACTTATATGAATATAATCATATAAATATTTGTATATGTATGAATATATAACATGTATGAATATATAAGATTTTTTAAAAATGTGTTTATTTCAGTGTTTTCATATTTTATTATAAGAAGTAAATACAAAACATGTAAAAATAATTTTTATTTGATTTGTTCAGCCAAAAGGAGACACTCACGGACACCGACGCAATACATGCAAGGACATATCAAATGGCGAGTTGAGTGGTCGTATATCAAAAAGAATAATTTATGAATATTGTAAAAACTATAAAAAACATATCTATCAAAAGAACTGCCCTAATTTTAAATTGTTTTTCTTCTTTTATGTACAGAGGCTATTTTATTAAATACTAGGCGAATAAACGTAAATTTGATTTTGTAAAACGACAAAATATATTAACCCGCTCACGTCACAGACAAATATTATATAAGTACATTTACTTACATAATACTTTAGATAGAACAATTTTGATATTCCACACAATCATAATTTAAGATAATTCAAAATTTTGTGTAAAAGTTTAAAAAAAACAAAAAATAAGATAATATAATAGTAATATAATTAAACATGGAGAACAAAATAAGACGTAGGACAGAGGTAAACAGAAGATTGTGAACGGTAGAATTTTTTCAGACGATTCCCATAATTAATAAATTACGACCATGAGATACTGAAAAAGGATTAAAAATATTGTTTCATACCAAAACCCCAAAAAATGCCAAGTCAAATAATAAATGAGGTATTGAAGAATTCTTTCTATTACCATTAAAGAATTCTGAATTGCTGACAAAAAAAATAAAGATTATGATATTCAAATAATTAACAAGCACGCAAAAGTAAATACAAAATGAATAAATAAATAAGAAGAATAAATAACAAATTTTATTACTTAATAAAATATAAATTTCAATGTTGAAGATGTAACATCCAATAAAACAGAACGAGAAGCTTTAACTCACTCATCTATATTTATCTCCGTAAGCTCTATAAGCATTTTGCTGTCGTCATCTCACAACTTTTCGTAAAAGAATTTGAACCTTTTCTCAACATTATTTTTAAAGGGATTTCTTTTCTTTATGCTGAATTTGCACGTTTATTGTTTTCCTGCTCTTTTTTCCAGATCGTTGCAATATTGGATATTAGCAATAGTTTTTGAAATGTTATTATTTTTATTCTACGGAAGGCAATTTCCGTTTGTAGGTTTTTAATCACTTGAATACACATTTTTTTCTATCCAATTATTTCTGAGATTTCTCAATTCTTAGCAACCTTACGATGACCTGCGCGGTACTGTTGATTATTTCTATTACCTCATACATTCGTATATATATACATATATATATATATATATTTATATATATATATATATATATAAATATGTATATATATATATATATATATATATATATATAAATATATATATATATATATAATATTCAATACAGATTGATCTCTTTTATTGAGTATCATTTAGCTCTCTGTACAAATAAAAGCTGTTTCTAGACTTCATAACCAACAGCGACATCTTACGAACATTAAATAATGTCATCTCAAGCATCGTGGTCTTTCGAATTGAATTTAGAGGAAAGGAACTACAGTCAAGTACGGGACTTTCACCAGTGCCTGTCGTTCAGCACATCGTGATGCTTTGAGTTGGATCTAAAGAAAACGACATTGCTATCGTCACCAGATCTACTAATGAAAAAAATTTATATGATTAAGTTTTCGATGATCAAATCGACTACACGTACAGACTTATAAAACAATGACATTAAAAATGAAATCGTATTATCACCTAATATCGTTGAATTGCCTATAATAAATAAAATCAAATGGAAAATTGTCTTCAACACATATCAGGTGTAAGACTGGAAAATTAAAATAAGTTCACCGTCTTGCTTTATAAAAGGAAAACCTCATACGTCTACTACTCGTCTGGTCGTTATAGAAGCCAAACTAACAGATAACAATGATAACGACTCGGTGATTAAAGAATAGAAAATAGCGCACCAAGTCGATGCATGGCTGAATGAAATTCAGACCCATCTGCTGTTTATTGCAAACAAGTCACACTAACATCAAACAGTACTAAGAGTGAATCCAAATACGGGAGAACCGTTTGCATCCTAACACCTTACGACAGAAACTTGGCCACCGGAACAATAAATTATAGACGACATCCAATCGAATACAGTACCAAGGCAAACTTAACCGCGCACCACAAGGCTAACGACACATTATGGTTACGCAGCTGGCGTAATTTGCACCAATGTGACCATCAAAACAATATCGCCATGCGCCAACCACAACTCAACTTCTCCAAACCGGTATTTGCTGTCAAAGCAAGGTGTCAAATAACCAACAATTTTAATTCACAACATATTACGAGATATTCGAATGTCACTTCGACAAATTGGACTCTACTGTTCTCACCAACTAGAACGACTATAGTTACTACAATGGAAAAAAGACACACTGAAGGAACTTTGCGTGTTTGAAGGTCATGCCTCCAAAGCGCATAGACAAGCGCTCCAAGCTATGGGTAGCGTCTACTATCTATATAATCTTAATGTTATAAAGATGATCATAGAAAAGCTTACATAATCACTAATGTTGATTGGATAGCAGCGGATAGACAGAACATTCCCCATAATATAGAAACACAAGACCATGGGCCCAAAGTGTTCAAACGGAATGTGCGACAAGTAAGTGAAAAAGTTTAACGAAATGTATTAAGATGCAAGGTGGGTATTGGAGAAGACACATTGCTTATGCTATAGATGCCTACATAATCGCAATAATATACACGGTTGCCACACAAAACGGTGTAGTGTCGACAAGTGCCAAAATCTCTTCCATAGTTTTGCTACATATCGTACTAGGAAGTGATGGAAACTTTAAAAATAAAACCGTTAGCTCTACATGAATACTAAAGAAATCCGACCCTACCTAAAAAAAATCACTCCAATATCGATATCCAGATTAACGAGAGAAACTGAAGTGAACACGTTACTCCTAGTCGTCGAGTAACACTTATAGATATCGACTTGACCAATCAAGTCGATATCTATGAGCAAATATTTTTGATATTGTCTTGTTTAAATTCCGTCTAACATCTATTAAAAACTAGAAGCTATATGTTCGATAAAATTCCCAGCTATCGCAATTAAAATCCTTCAGGCAGTGTTCGATATTGAAGCGACTTTGAAAGGCCGCTCTCCCTGCGCCTATTCTCCCCAAAATCACGTTCCACTAGTCATAAATAATTTGAACTGGCGGCTTAATTCACTCCTATAAGCTATATTATAACTGTCACGTGATAAATGTTAAAAGCGAAACCCGTAAAGCATGGAACGCAGGTGCACAGTGTTTCACTTGGGCGATCTGAGTGGATACTATCGATCGATTTGTTTGATATGTTATTCATGGCGCATTTGTTTCAGGAGAATTTTCATTACTCCGGTTTTTTGACTCCTTAAAATATCGCCGAGACTTCACGGCTTCTAAAATTCAAACCATGTCACAATTATATGACACTATCGTCGTCGAATGTACGACGAGTAATTCATGTTAATAAGTACTCGTATTATATATATATATATATATATATATATATATATATGTATATGTGTGTGTATATATATATATATATATATATATATATATATATATACATACAATTTATAATTTCTGGCAATGAACTATATTACGTGTTAATTTCAAGTTTATCGGTTTAAAATCAATCTTACTTGGTTTAAAAGTGATAAGCCTTTGAGGAACAGATCAACGAAGAGATAGACGATATTGCAAAAACTATGGGCCTCTGTTTGGACTCCACGGCTAGGAACTTTACGTAAAAGTAAGCAATACGTTTTATATAAAAATAAATTCTTTTACGGCATGCAGTTTATTTGGAAGGCGAAGAAGTGTATAAACAGCTTCTTGTGCACAGATTTTGTACCTTATTCATCGATATTATATGATTTTGACTAAGGGTTCGCTTTGGAGTAAGGGTTAAGCTAGGAGAAATGAACATATGTAGGTGATACTGATCAAATGAGCGTTAGAATCTCATAATTATAAAACTTTATTTGCCTTTTTTAAACGAGGGGAAAATAACTTTACGCTTAAAGCCATGCCATTCGACTGAAGATACTGTGCTTCGGATGCTTGATCTAAAATCACTCGTTTAAAAAACGCGGAGAATACGATGAGGAAAAACGTAAAGTGGAATGCTAAAATCTGCTGGCGAATACAATGGAGGTGCGTGTAGACGACACCCCAGGCGACTGTGGAAACAACCTCGGAGCGACAAGGATATGCTGTCAAATGTAAAAGTACTTTGCGTTTTATATATTATATTTTTCATCTTGGGTATCGAAGGGAAGAGGAGGTTCATTTTTAATACGTTCTCTTTAAGGTAGACTTGGGAAATATACTTTATTTATTCGCTGACCTCTTTCTCATCGCTTTAATAATGATACGCACGTAAGTGCCTTGATCAAATTGAAAATATAAATATATCCTTCTTGTTTATCAAGCTACCAATAGAGATTATATCTTAAATTTTAATTATATTGTGTACTGTTTGCCTCTTATTGCTGATTGGCAAGATCAGTATCGACAGTCAGTAAATTAGAGCATAAAAATAATTTCATACCTGTGTTTTTAAAGTATATTTACAGTTTATGTTTTATTTGTCATATTTGTGGCTGAAATATTAAAAAAAAGCCTGTATATATTACACAGCATAAAGTCGGTGACACAACGTTTAACTACTAGACTTTCCCAGTTGACTTCGTTAAGCACATAATATATAATAAATTTAACCTCAAATACCTACATTAAACAAAAACTAACCAGGTGCGTATCAAAACACTCAAAACGGCGAATTTCCTAGTTGTATCTTAAAATATCTCTTAAAATTGCTTATGCAAGATTAAAAAATAATTGACTGAAAATTCTTATTACAGTAATATCTAAAAAATTTTTTCAGATTGCAACCTCATGGTTGAAAAATTAGATTGGCAAAGCAATGTCTCTTGGAAATTTAATATTTGCCAAAAGAGATACACAATCATTATTATATTTGATGGAATGGCCTATTTTGATATAAGTAACAAATGAAATTACCGTATTTAGAATAAATAATAGAGTGAAGCAACAATATTAGATAAAAACTATGTCTTAATTAAGTAACGTAATGTAACTAAATAAGTCGTTTTAAAACTCGAACGGTAAGGACTCCATGGGAACATATAAGCATTTAAGGATAGATAGCATTTTTATTAACCTATTTATAAATGTCATTATTTAAATATTTTCTCTGATTCGTCTCTCTCGCCGAATTGATGGAGATTTCAAAATTTTGAAATGGTCGATTTTTTATTCAGGCGCCCTTAATAAATATAAACACTTAACTGACGTCTTGATAGTATTAATTTAATTCATTTCTCTCACTGAGATCGTCTTTGTTACTGTCTGAGACTAGTCTCACCATAGTCACAAGATGTCCTAACACTCACCACGAGGAACAGTGAACTGAAGTTCGCTCGGAAATATGCTTCGCGTTTTGGACAAAGTTGGTTCTCGTAATCTTCATTCGTAAACCATACGTTTACATGAAACGGTGGAAATTGTTAAAAATAAAAACTGAGGATATAATAGAAAACAAATAAGACACCTTTTACATTTGTTCTCAGCATGTATTCAAAGGAGATATTTAACGCATGCGTTACTCCCAAACGAAGACATATGTTGACCAATTATATGAGCTGATAAAGCACATATTGCACATCACCAGTGAAAATACATATGCTGCTATTAGAATGTTGACTTTACATCAGAGTCGCGACACCTATATCTTCGCAAGAGGCGTCGTTATCGATAATCGTTTAGCACTACCTTAGTTCGTGCATAGTTTTAATCGAAGGGTCTTAACTATTTGTCATCATATTGATAATATTAAATTTTAAAATATGCTTTAGTGATTAATTATTTAATTAACATAGTAAATGCGTATATCCACCAGAATTATTATTTAATATTAGCAAATATTTTTTTTTCTTGAACACAGGGAGTGTTCAAGAAAAAAAAAATTTGCTTTTGCTTTATTTCCTTACCTGAACACTCCCTTCACTTGGTGAACACAAATACACCAAATTACATTTTGTACGTACTACCCCCAGTCCCAGTCCCAGACCAGTAGATGTTTAGATTAGGTTCACAATAATGGGAAAATGATATTGTGCGCCACATGGCTCTTTCAATCTCAGTATGACGTCCATCTTCCCTAGAGAAGTCGCATTTCAAGAAATTAAAAAATTTATTTGAACCCTATAACATAAATATTTTATATAAATATTTTATTAAAATATAGGAACTAATGTACTTTATAATTAACCATATTTCAAGTTTCTACTTTTAATGGTTTCGAAAAAAACGTGGCAGATAAATAGGCGGGTACGAGAGTAATGTTATAAGGGTTCCGTTTTTCTATTTGAAGTACGGGTCTTATAATTTAAATATTCCTGTAAATATAATTCTTGGTCTACAAGTTACAGAGAAAATAACTGCTAGGATAAACTTCAGTTATATCTAATTCAGTAATTTGTTACGCAAAGCCTGACGAAAATGTTAGCGATATTATATTCCTCATTAAATGTTTGAAGCATAATTATTCATAAGATTTGACGGTTCCTAATTTAAAGTAAAAGTTCAGTTTACTCTAACATATAATTTATCTCGACGCATATGCGTAACGCATGTAAGCAACACTACAAGGGATTTTGGCTATTTCAGTATTGTACATTTCCATTTCGTATTCTTCGCAAACCATTCTAGAAGCGGTGTGCGAATGGCGTGTAGTTAAAATTTGGTCTGCTGTCGTATAAGTAATATATGAGATTTCATTAATTTCTGATGATAAATAGCGTGACCTAAAGATCATTTTTTGTGTCGGTTGTTAGTAATGGAGTAACTATAGCTGTATGTATGTAATTATTATTTAGTATAATGGCATTTAATAATTGATTGTACTATAAACTCGAATTTATAGTATAATCTATAGTAAAATCCTTAGATTAATTTTTTTGAGTTTTGAAAATTTTTTACGATAAATATCTTTTCTATTTCTACAACGACAAATGAGCTTTGAAAAATTAAGAAATTTGGACGTGCCTGCGACAAAATAAAATCTGTGTAATACGAGTGGAACCTGTACTCGCGAAAATGTATTATTTCTAGTAAACATTATTTAAATAATAATATCAGTCGAGTATTAAACATTAGTACATTTTCGAGAATATTTCACAAATTATGAATTTAAAATCATCGCTCTGGCTTCTCTGGTACGTTTAGGGGAACATCTAGTATTGTTTTAGTTTCGTACAATTTTAATTTAATCTGTTTTGATTATAAGAAGAAGGGAAGGTATTTTTTGTGTTCATTCCAATTCATATTTCTTCACAAAATATACAATACCTTAGAAAATTTTTTCTAGAGATATAGTCGATAGTTATTTAAAGATTTAGTAGATAACACATTTACATTTGCCTATTTTCAAAGTCGATTTACTCAGAAACTATGCAACGAAGAAACATGAAATTTGGTATAGTAATATATTTTATTAAATCACATATTTTGCACATATTATAAATCACCATTTTTTATAAAATATTCGAATTACAATTAAAGAGGAGGTAAATAAAGGTCATTAGAAAAAATAATTTCTTCCTCATTTTCTATATGTTTAAAAAAGCCTGTTATGAGAAATATGAAAATGTTTTTTTCACAATTTCAAATTGTTTTTTTAAAAACATATTTCAAGAATATCTGCAAAGATATAGCATATTATCCTCTTATTTTTAAACCTATTGAGTCAAAATAATGAAAAAAGGGGTTGACAAAATCTGACAAGAAAATTACGAGAAAACTGTAACGATTTTCCTAATCGTTTAATATTTCAAACACGCACTTTGTTCTTAAGCCCGTGAAAGATCCAATATATATATATATATATATATATATATATATATATATATATATATGTGTGTGTGTGTGTGTGTGTGTGTATATATATATATACATATATATATATATATATATATATATATATATATATATATATATTGCGTGGGAATATATTTACGTTGTGAAAAATTATTAAAATATTAATTTAATAGAGATAATATATACGTTTAAACGTTAATAAGTGTCGAAATGTATAGGGTTCCTTGTTTTGCGGGTTCTGCTTGTGCTTAACAGGCTTATTACAAGATAAAAGTGTTATTACGACTAAGTACTTTATGGAATTTAAATGATAGCTCAATTCTTTTTTTAATACTAATCAAAATATCATGTGATAAAAATGTATTACGTCAAAGTTTTCCTAAGAATTAAATCTTTCATGAAAATAAAACATAAAATACTTTTTCCATAAAAAAATAGGTCTTTACTTGTACGTCGCTTATTTTAATTATAAGTCCAGGAAAAAACAAGATGATATTGTGAGAGTACAAATTAAACTTGGTTTTAGATAATTATTACCCGCGTGGTATCAGATAGTGTTTCGTGAAGCATTATTCGTCAGTATTGTGTTACTCGCTATTACATGCGATAAATATTGAGATATGCTGTGAAAGGTAGTTTCAAGTTCAACTGTTTCGAGATAATGAATCCCTAGTGAATATTAATAGTTTAATATGATTATATTATCTACCAAATGCTACGCAAAATAGTAATACGTAAACATTTACTTGTCATCGTGAAAATGGTTCGCAATTCGAGGTTGACAAATCGATTTGACGTCATCGCTGTAATCATTTGAACCTAACGTGAAGGCATGGGTTCAAATCTTACTTTTAACATCAAAATGTTTTGCTGTCTTATAATATTTTCAATTTTACCTATAAGCTTCTTTTTTTACTATAATTTATACGCTATTTGGTATTTCGGTCCAAAATTGGAGGCATTTTAGACAAATCCTAATAAGATAGTCAAAAACTATAAGTTTGATTCATGACAACAAAAGTATAAGATAGAAAAAACTGCATGCCTAACATCGTCCATCTTATGTCAGTTAACATAGTTAGTATTTGTATGTTGGCTATATACAAACGCCACACTTATCCTACTCGCTTTTAAAGCTAGCAAAAAAGGAATTATTAATAGTTATGTTCATTGCATCACGTTTAGTGACCTGTATGGCATATTGTTTGCTTACTTTAAGAGATTTAATTAATTTTCTTAAGGCAAAAGTATAAAAACTACAAATTTGGGTACTGGATGAAATATTGCCATGTACCATTTTAATGGAAAATGCTTGGACTGCCTAATATATCTAATTAGGTTAATTGATTACATTTTTACTGTCAAATGTCTTAATAATTAAAAATTAGATTTAGCTATAAAATAAAATTCTGTAGTTTTAAATGTATAATGCGTCTAGCTTCTTTTATTGTTATAAATGTTTAATGTTTGTTGTATAATTGGTCACATGCCTTTCTATAAAATATCGCATGTAACTCAAATCGCATGTATCTATTTAGGACACAGGTTGAAAAAAGTTGAGTATGATTAAAGTCGAATATGAATTTAAGACTTCAAAGTTTGATTATATTTACGTGTTATATAGGAACCAGATAACGATCTGAAATATAATTTTGAAGAATGGTATGGGAAACTAACATGTATAAAAAGGTGGTCGATGACAATTCATAGGACCACCACGAATTTTAACAGCACATGTCGTTAACTTGTTTATATAAAATTTTAATAATCATAAAATCAAACAAAAGACAGAAATCAATTTTGTTTCAAAGGTAAATTAGAAGTATTGAACATATTTGGCGTTAATTTTGTAGAAATTCATTATTCACAATTAAATGAAACTATGTGATGTAGTATTATTTCTACTTTTTTCAATTTCTTTACCACGACCTAGGTTTCGTTGTATGACAACATCTTCAGATGGGCAATTAGCAAAGATTAACTCTTAGGAAAATCCAAGAGCATTTATATATTACAAAATAATAATGGAAGCCGGGTTTGTGTGGGTTTTCCCATTGCTTACGTTAGTGAGTTTATTGTAGGGGAGCGGTGTAGGTTTTATTATACTTTCGAAAGTAATACAATATACCAGTATTTAAGTGAGGATAATAAATTAAACTGATGTTATTATATGTGGTTATATAATGCAAATATTCCGGTGTATGTAATAAAATAAAATGGGTTTTATTCTCTGTAACATATTTACATAATCGCAAGGGCATCTGATGGCTAGAAAAAGGTTATACCACTAATTACACATATCTCCCGTTATATATATATATATATATATATATATATATACACATATATATGTATATGTATATATATATATATATATATGTATATTTATTTATTTTTTTATATATTCAGATGTGTAGCTGGGCTGAAACAATTTGAAGTGTACAGCAGTATCATATGCATAGCAGTGATGTTATATTTAGTTGTTCATTTAATATATTAACGTTGGTGTCTTTTTTATGTCTATTTATTTCTAATGTTTATAGGATATTAAATTTATTGCCTTTTGTATGTATTTGTAATACATAGAGAGCTTTGTCGGTATGAGGGTGATGGTTATTTTCAATGAGGTGTTTTGCAAAGTGAGATGTGTCTGGTTTGCTATTTCTCCAACTGTCAATGTGTTTTTTGTATCTGATAGTAAAATCTCTTCCTGTTTGACCTATGTGTACACTATTACAATCCTTACATTTAAGTTTATAGATACCACTCTTTTTATGTTAACCTATTTTTTCTTTATTATTAATAAGGGTTTTACCCAAGTAATTTAACGTACTATAGACACATGTGATATTATATACATTTTTATTAATAGTTAAGAGTTTTCCGAGTTTAAGTTATACATTACTTATGTATGTAATGGATTTCTAGTAAATTTTATTATTATTTTGTACTATCGGGAATATTTCATGGATTAGTACTTTTCGTAATTTATTCTGGTACAGTTTTGTGACAATTGATGGGTTCTATTATTGATGGGTGAATTAGAAGCCATCTTCTAGACATAATTTAGTTAGAGAACATTGATACTGCAGTACACTTCAAATTGTTTCAGCCCAGCTACATATCTAAATATATAAAAATAAATAAATAAATAAATGAAAATATGAAAAATAAATAAACATATAAAACGGGCGATATGTATAATTAGTGGTATATCATCAGATTCTCTTGCTATTATATAAATATGTTACAGATAATAATACCCATTTCATTTTATTATATACACCGGAATATTTGCATTATATAACCGTATAGAATAACATCAATTTAATTTATTACCCTCACTAAAATACTGGTATATCGTATAACGCTCCTACAATAAACTTACTTAAGTAAGCAGTGGGAAAACCCACATAAACCTGGCTTCCGCTATTATTTAGTAATATACAAATGCCGTTGAATGTTCCTAAGAGTTAATCTTTACTAATAGCCCACCTGAAAATGGTGTAATACAACGAAACCTAGGTCATAGCAAAGAAATTAAAAAGGAGAAATAATACTACCTCACGTAGTTTCATTTAATTGTAAATTAGAAGTTTCAATATATGCCATAAAATTGCTTTAAATGAAATCATATATTTCACAAAGTTTTATGTATAGTTCGAAAAGCAGCTGTCCGTACATAGTCAACGTATTCTTAATTATTTTATTATCGTCATTTAGATATTTATTTATAATATTTTACATCGGTTAATACGAAATGTAACCATATATAAATCTTGTAATTAAAAAATCAACCGATTTTAAATAATCACGGAATAATAGATATCTGTATACTATAAATTTATTCTTGCGAATTTTTTAAAATGTCTTTTTAAATATGCAACTTAAAATTGTGAAAAAATATTTCCATATTCCTCATAACAAATCTTTTCAAATGATACTGCACATTATTTAAAAAGCGGGAAAAAATTTAAGATCTTTATTTATTTTCTCTTTAATTGTTATATGATTGTTTTAAAAAGTTGATAATGTAAAATATGTATAAAACCTGTGGATAAGTAAGATGTATTACTCTGCCAACTTTCAAATTTTTACATCGCTTGATTTCTGAAAATTCGGTTCTACAAATAGAAAAAAAGTAAATGGATTATCAACCACACCTTTTGTAGGCCTAAAAACCAGGGGAATAATTAAATATTATTTCATCTTATTATATTTAGTACAAATTTTGCTTCTAAAAAAATATATTTATGTCATAATTTTAAGTTGAATAGTTTTAGAAATAAGAGGGAACATATGTTTTTTGCATATTTGCCGATATATTGCTGAAGATACAATACTTAAATTGTGAAAAAATTATAAAATATTTTATTTTTGGAATCCTCGTAACTTACCCTTTGAAACAACACCTAGCACCACATGAAATTAAAAAAAAAATTCGGTTATTAAATTTGTCTTCCCTAAAATTTCAAAACGAATATTTCTGAGTTTTAGCTTTTGTGATATATGCGGTTTAATGTTTTATTGCTGTATTCAAGTTTTCACATCAAGTGGTTTTTTGGAAAAACGGTTGAGATCGACACACGGACAGAAACAAGTGATCTTATAAGGGCTCCGTTTTGCCTCTTAAGTTGTAGAAGAACCCTAAAAACCTTGAAAGCGACGACCGAAAAAGATATTGCTCGAAGACATAGTGCATGCTATATATTATCTCTTTAAAATTACTTTTGTTCAAAAACGGTTTACTGAATTAGAAATAAAGTTATCAGAGCAATTAGTATGAATAATTAATATAATATGCTATCTCCACTTAAGCACTTTATCGAACCTAAATTAGAAGTCAATAATCTTTTGATGTTAACCCAAATATGTCCTATAAAATGATTTACTGAACGTTTATTTGTTTTAAAAGAACATATCTTTCTTGGATTGTAGTGCCATTAATGAATATATCTCAAACTTGGGTATTTCTATTAACTCCTGTTTTGATATTAAGTGGTACCGCCGAATGAATAAATTTTTGAAAGAAATTAAATAAAATTTAGTTTGTGTTATATTCGTTGACCTAATATTATTAACTATCATTAGGCTTATTACTTCTCTAATAAAAAACCGATGCTGTAGCTGAATGATCGAGTTACGGTAACATTGTCGTTTCTCAATAGCGTGATTGTAATTTTATTAGAAGTCGATAAATAAAAATTAACCACTAGACTTTATCGTTTCTAATAATTCCAGGGCTCTCTTAATCATTAAATACTACAATAATAATCAACTTTGGCCTTGGCAAGTCACGTTGAATGGACGCACATATATTATTTACAGCTTGTTCACTTCGAAACATTTACATTAATTTACCCATGGAAACATTTCAAATATTCAGGCAGTAACGCTATGCTCGTTCGCAATCTCAAATCTAAACACTCTTAAGCAAACAGGTGGGGATTGTTAATGGTCTGATTATGATACATAAGCCCCATCAGGTCTAATGGCTTGTGTATTATTTTCACAGTTGATTATTATAAGTAACTCGTAACGAGTAAATGAAACAAAAGTTTCAGAGCGATAAAGTGGGTTTCAAGTGACTAAGAAGAGGCAGCAAAAAATTAACTTAAATAACAAAGAAGGCAATTTACTCGTTTTTTGGCAATGAAAATTCTGTTTATACCACTAAATTACCATTTCCATGTCTGGGTATCGCGGAGAATTCCTTTTCCTTCTCTGTTCCTTATCGTCTTAAGTACAAAGGAGAAAGTGATTTTCTTGAAGTTGTCCCTCAAACTTTGCTTGGTTCACTACTTTCCCCGATGCAGCTATATTTTTTTAGCTAACCAGATTGATATTTTATTATGTATTTTGCGAGTTAAGTTTCATTTTAATTAAAAATTTAGTTTTTATAAAAGTTTATCTGATATCTTATTGAATATTTTAATAAATTTACGTACAGTTTAATATTAGGATTGATTATCAGCTTTTTTATTTTTTCAAAATAATTGCATGACAAATATTATGAAACAATTTCCACTTCCACAATACTCTTTATAATGATTGTTATTACTCCTACACAAAATATTAAAATCCTCTTACTTGCCTTTAATAAGGCTGTCCTATAATTCATATTGCGTTAGTTAATAAAAAGTTAGTTAATCAAAATTGCTCAATTAAAATTTCGTTTCTTTCTCGAGTATCCAGGAGAAGTTTTTATTTACCTAAAATATCGATATCCTACTAACGTCTTAAATTTTATTAAGGTTCTTTTTTTTCTAATCATGAATTTAAAAGTTTCTAGAAAAATTGATGCAAATCGCAAGCGGTGAAAAACATATATTAAATCTTTCTGTGCTCTAGTTATAAAACTGCATCTCTATAACTATGTTTTTTTGTAATATTTCGATATATGACGAAAAACCAAGTTATTAGAGTGAAAATAATGGAATTCCAAAATGTTTCTATGACCCTGATATAATTTGTTAGTATGATTTTTGCTTCATATTATAAATAACGTATTTGCAAGAGGGTTTTAGACTTGATAATTTAGTCTATGCAAAGCATTTGGACGTTAATAAAAAGTTTGCAGCGACGTCTGTGGTACAGATCGTAGCAAGGGTCGCTCACAATACGAATGTAACCATGAATTATTATTTATGAGACAGAGGCTCGCTGTGCCACATGTCGCCTTCTCGACAAGGGGTAATATGTGCTAACCTATTCGGTTTATTACAGATTTTCACTAAAAAGCTTGTTTTGTAGAAAGAACTGTGCACCGACGGAAGGCCACTCAATGTTTCGTTTTCAAATTGAATGTTTACCTTGATATATTGACGGATAACTTGAATCGTTTACTTGTTCTACAGGTGTTCCTTATGAATCAGTATCTTATGTAAATTTGTTGACTTTAAATTTGGCAAGCAGGATTTTTTTATTACTGGAGTATTACAATAAATTTATGAATCGTTTATATAATAATTCGTTTCTAGGAAAACTTTAAGCGATACCTTCATATACGCGTTTAACTTAAGAGGTCATATATGTAGTTCCTAAAATAATAGAATGGATCTTAATGCAGTTTTTCCAGTGAAAATCGGTGCAAAAATTACCAATTTGTGATGGATGTCATCCCTAACTGCAGCTATAAATTTAAAGGTGGTGTCCAAATGTTCAATTTTATCTGGAAGTTTTCACACATGTTATTCTAAAGATCAAATGTTGATCACTTTCGTACCCCATTAATTTAAGGAATCATAGTAGCTAGAAATCCTCACGTGTGAAAACATGAAGGTGGCCAGAATACTATTCCATGAACGCAAGAATATATAGCAGCTGGAGATTTTAAATTCACACTTAAATTTACCGTTTGTCGAGTTATTATACCAAGGAAATTAAAGAACTGATGATGAGCAGAAAAATGCCATTCTGTATCAAAGGAACTATAGCACCTAGAAACTTCAAGGTGACGTCCATATGTTAATTTTTATCTTGTAATTCTTATGCCAATACACCTGGGTATTAAATGAGAATCCGGGTCGTAACCATATCCTGAATCTATGGACTTGTAAGTTGATTTCCTACAGAACTAAATTATTTTGTGGGTTATTGAATAATTTGCTCTGGTCTAAGTCTCGCATCACAACATTATCATAAGATCTCGCCCTACTGATAATTATATAAGCTTACCTTTTGGCAAATGTTTTATTGGTAGTGTCAATAGATATCTAAATTGCAGTAAAATTATCGGGAAATCAATACAATATGACCGAATAATACTATGAAAAAATTAAAATGCAGTAAAAATATCAAAACCTGGCATATAAATCAAGTAGGATATAAGACTAACAACTTATCATAATTAGATAGATCATTTCACATTCTTCGAAGAAATTTGCAGTCGGATTTGAACTCGACAGTCAGGTATTACGAAGATATGGCGTGGATAATGCGTTAGGCCTCTCGACCAAACCCAGAGTCGATTATTGACGAATTATTGCCGTTATACTTACAATGCAAAAAGCTGCCAATGGCGGGTAAAAAGTAATGAAAAATAAAGTGAAAATTTAAAAAATCCACATCGAAACAAAAATGTAGTATATAAAAACATGAAAAATACCTTTATATACCTTTCTTCAATATTCATGATATAATCGCTTTTTATAAATTTTAAATCATAAGTAATGTGTTGTAAGGTATGTGCTTGTTTAAAATGTTTCTTCTCTCAGAATTAATTAATCACATTAATAAGCAAAACTTAAATAGCTTTAAGGTGAATATGTGATTATAAGCACATTAATTATTATTGAACAGAATTAATTATTTTTAACGTCGTGCGTATATTAATTAATACACTCATATTTGTATATAAACTTCAAAACTATATACATTTTGATTAAAAATTATATTATTGATAAATTATGAGAAAACGAACTTTTTTAAATACATATAAACTTTGTTGATTTGGACAATGACTTCGAAGTTACTTGTTAAATAAAGGATGCGGGAAGCTATAACATAATCAATTTTGAAGTGACTGATTGTAATCTGACAGCTGATCTCGGATTCAATGACGTAAAAATTAAATTGCATTTAATTATGAATTTCAAACACAGTAGAAGAGACGTTGAAATTTAAAGTTAACTATAATTTTTTTTCCATTCGATCATTTTATATTTTGAATTAATCAGGTTCGTCGTTAAATTTTAAGTAATAGTCAATGACCTTGAACTTTTCGTTTTGGTGGATTATGATTTTATGTTTATTTTAATGTTTTTTCTTTTCTTCACTTCTAAATGATAACACACTGATTGGCTATTGAACAAACGAGTCTGTATACCGGTGTGCAAGTTTTTTTTATTTATGGGTCGGTCAATTAACATTTTAAATTATTTATTTTTCAAATGTCATCATTTGATCAAATAATTCTTATAAATGGTTGACTTTATTCTGAACAGAGCAAACTTTCCAGAAAATTATAATATTTATATATATGTGTGTGTGTGTATTTGGTTTATTTTATGAATTTCTTTGTTACCATAAAATGGCCCTACATCACAGGGTGCGTTCGGCCTTATTAGGTGACGCAAAAAAGGTGCTCGCTTTGGTAGCGATGCAGGTAAGGGCAAGAGTAGTACAACTTCTTGTTACCAGTGCGAGCATGGCACCCAACTAACCTTTCCCTTTTTTATAAATTAGATATTAAAAGGTTAAGCGCTCCCGATCCACCGCGATAATGCTGTGCGATGAGGCGAGTCACGTAATTCAGTTGGGCGAAATGTGAGATTACATTAAAATGAAATGATTTCAAAATTTCTGATGAATGACTTTATTATGCTATTTGAGACAGTATTTTTCTCTGTCATTTAAGTCCGATTTATACTTCGCCCATTTCACTAAAAGCGGCCTTTTCCTACAGCCTTTCTGTTGATTGTCACGTTGAGTTTTGGAAGGGACAACGTAATTTTCATTATGGCTTAGAAAAATTTTATTGACAATAAAGACGTAATACAATAAAAAAGAGTATTTCAATACATAAAAAAAAATTTATGTATTAAAATACTCTTTTTTACTTTAAAAAGTAGAAGAATTTCTCAAATTGTCGCTCGTATACAGGTATCGATTGCATAGATTATATCGGAATAGCTGAGCTGAATTATAATAATAAATCTTTAATATTGCAGTCCAAAAAATACTAAGGTGATTTCATAAAGTTTACCGAAATATAATTAGTATTTTTTTCATATTATTGTTTAAATTTAGCTGTCTAATGAAAAGTTCATCTCAATACAACCATGTTGAAAAACTAATAATACTCCAAACAACGCACGATTTTTGAGTCTCATTAATCTAAAAGCCTTTGTCGTGTATTTCTAGTAGTCTAAGAGCTTGGTATATTTTTTGGAACATGATAGGTTATAAAGTTATCTTCTTTCCGTCAATCTTCTCATTATCAAAACAGCAGTCTGGCTGACCAGCAGTCTGGTTATCTCTAAAATAATTTAACCGATTAATCTTCCTATTATCAACCCTCTCAATCCTTTCCGTCAATCCTCTCATTATCAAAACATCAGTCTGGCTGAACAGCAGTCTGGCTATCTCTAAAATAGTATGACCGATATAGACACAGTTTTCTGCAAAATATTCAGGACTAATGGGCGATTAGACACGTGTCATGGTGTTAGCTTGCCAGGGGACGGCGCAAAATTTTGTTTCAAAAGGATGCTCTCATTTTTCTCCATAACCGCTCTGCCTTTCTCTACAATTTTACAATTTTACAGTTCGTGAATAATTGAAATTTTTTTAGGTGCGCAAATAGCCTTTCTATGCTGCTGCAATGTAATTGATGTTGAGAACGGAAATGGCAATGGCAACCCCAACGGATTTTCTTGGGTTCGTAATTATATTTACAGGTTCTTACTTTCTTTTGGTCGTGGGGTTTTGAAAAAAAAATATTTAATCGTTTTTCATTCGTGAGTTTTTTCAAAAATTTTAATTTTGCTTATTATTAAGGAATCATTCGAAGTATTGCGAACTTCTGACATTATTAATATTTTAGGCAACTGGAAACTTCTCAACTGACTGAGTGGTGCGTGGTGCATACCGTCAATTCGAGATATTTAAGGTGAACTGTCAGTGTTTAAATAACCAAATTTCAGGCTGTCAACCTAATTATACATTCTACAAGTCATACGTAATACCATTTTCAAATACCTTTGACAACGTAAAACCAACGTAAAAATTGAGTTCATAAACATTTAGACCGTCTGGCTGTACGTTAGTTAAAATAGTCTGACAATTTGATGGCGATAGTGACAGATTTTTCAGGAAACTTTAAGATTGAATGATGTGAAGAAAAAGAAAATAATTTTATGCTTTCCTGAAGTGTATTTCATTCGTTTTTATTTAAACATGGACGTCAAATAAGTAGAAGTTTGCCGTCAAGGATTTTTGTTTCTTTCATTCTATTGTTTTCGAGTTTGGTTGAATATTTTTTTTTCTTTGTTGATGATTTCTCCGGTGACACACTTCCTTCATATACCGTTTTTTCATATTGTTTTTCTTGCTTCAAAATTCAGTGGATTCTTTTTCTAAGTTTTATTTATCCGTGCAATATTCGGATACTTTGAATAAACGATCACTTATATTGGGCACTGTTGAATGTGGAGACGGTAAAGTTTCAATATGCTTTTCAAGTGCATTAACTTTCTGCTATAACTCATTAATTGTTAAGTATTGTTGTCGACAAAAAGCCAACTGTTGTTGACATGTTGCCATTAATTGTTCATATGAAGTCATGTTATTCATGCCGATATAATTTCATAATCATAGAAAAAAAATGAGTTTCTTGGTCTCGAACCCGATCTGCTTCTCTCGCGAGTTTATGCATTACACGCTGCGCAACAAGTGCGGTATGCGGAGTTGCAAATAGCGAATGGCAGGGCGCCGCATGAATATAAATAAACAAAAACAATGTTTTGCAAACAAAATAATAATTAACTTCACACTTCGTTGTAATTTTAAAACACCCACTTTTCTGTCACTGTTTTGTTCATAATGTCACTATGCCGTACACTTATATTTATGTTTCAAGCATTATTTAAATAATAATTATGCATTATTTACACTTAATAACTTTATGTAAAATAAATAATCACATTGTGCCCATTTTTCAACTAATCATTTTAGTTTATCCCAGGTATATATTAAAATTAATAGGAGCTAATGAAGTCACGTTCATATCCACTGACGAAAAAAATTGCCTAGTTTATTTCATCGTTAACATTTTTTTTTAAATATCGCGTCTAACTAAAATAATAATGATTGACTTGAAAAATATAAGCCGTGTTGCGCTAATATTTATAATCCTATCCTCGTCCATAACTGCAGCTGGACAGGAACAGACCTACTATTTACTTTCTTCTACACTTCCATCAGTGGTGTCAACTGTGACGGTAGCGACGTTTGTTTTTTTAACGACGTTTGTCGTTTATGAATCCAAATTACTGACTTTAAAATTTACCGATCCCGGTTTGCGATAGGATGTATGGCACATATATATTTTTTGTAATAATAAGAAATAAACAACAAATGTTGCGAAGATTTTTTTTACTTTCACAAAATGGGCTTAAACCGGCACTCTCTTGATTTCATTTCATGTGATCATAACGTTATACTACAACGCAACCGAATTATCATTTTGCTAGTAATTTACTATATAGGTATTATGTGATTTACTTCTTTCTTCCACCGACTATTTGTTTTACATTTCACCTAAAGAGATTATTATTTACCGACTATCGTATCTCACTCTATACTGGCTTTTGTGTAATTACGCCGGGATATATATTTTGTAATAAATTTTTCTTCACTTTTCCCCATCCTATCGCCTTGAAATTCGCTTGACATTCATGATAACAGAATTTAATAGCAATAATATTATAACTGACGTTTTTTGTATTTCATGTTCATTAAAAGCTAATACTTACAAATGTTCTTTTTTGAGGTATTGAACCATAATAGGGTTCAGTACTTTAAAAGGTAAAACGCAACCAATAAAAGATCATTCACGTACATGTTCGTTCATCCATCACAGTCGTTTTTCTCAGAAAAATTGTATAAAGAAATTGGCGAAATAATAAGACATATTAACCTGCACGTATCTTATTATTGTAAGGAAGGCAAATTAAGCACTCGTGAAAATTGTTAAATTCCATATAATATACATGGGTGTTGTTTGGAAGGGCTAGTTTAAAGTGTGTAAAAAGTTACATTTAAATGAAACTACGTAACGTAGTATTATTTCTACTTTATTTAAGTTCTTTACCACGACCTAGGTTTCATTATATTACATCATCTTCAGGTGGGCTATTAGCAAAGTTTCAATCTTTGCTAATAGCCCACCTGAAGATGTAATACAACGAAACCTAGGTAAAGCACTGAGATAAAGAACTTAAAGAAAGTAGAAATAATACTACATCACGTAGTTTCATTTAATTGCGAATAATGAATTTCTACAAAATAACGCCAAATATGTTCAATATCAGTGTCTAAAAAGTATTTCATAATACCAGGTATTATATCTTCAGAGATATACTGAGAAATATGCGAAAAAATGTATTAGCCGCCCCTTATTTCCGAAAATACTCAACCTGAAATTATAAAAAAATATGAGTTTTAGAAGTCCACAGAAAAATTATAAGAAAACTATATCAAGGATTCTATATGTCATAATTGTTTTCAATGTTCAACATATTTTTAAGCCTACAAAAGATTTAGTAGACCTTTCTAAACTATGTGATAAAAAAAATTTAAAACCTTGCCTAATAATAGTGACTGCATTTTGGCAACATGCGCTCGAAATGGTTCATAGAGAACCAAATAATTATAATTGAAGAAAAATAATTATGAATTCCTAAATTTAAATATGAGTTCTAGACAGTTCTAAAATAAATAGACCGCGCAGAATGCACGAAAATAAACAAAGATCGCCGAAAATCGACGAAGTGAGCAAGACAAATGCGTGCCTCCGCGACCAGAGTGAGATAGCAGCCACGAGAAAGTTAACATCATACATATTAATAAGACGACGTATAGTCCAAACATCAATGATAATAAGTTTTGAGCAAAATAAAAAGACGTAAGTTTTAATCAGTATTTAGCGAAAGCCTGCATTAAAAATAATTAACGTATAGTTTGAAAGGTTTAGTGGAAAAGTGAAAAGGGATGCTGAAAAGGAAAATAGCGTCGTTGCATCGGCCAGCATCGCGAAAGTTCTACGACGCCATAACAAACACGTTAAGGATTGCTACACGAGCAGACACGGAAATACACACACGAAGGGACATTTAACGGCGGTAGCGCATGGCGACAATTCAACAGCAGAGCGACATCTACAATTTATATCGAAAGTATAGTTAAGCTAAAGCGAAGGTTTTAAAATTATATGGTATTATTTCGAGTTGTCAAATGTTCTTAATAATTACAAAGTAACTTTAAAACTATTTAATTAACAGTTGCTTCGAATTATTATTGAATAAATTATTTATATACTTTGTTCAAAAATAAGATCTTTTGAATTTATTATTCTCCACCTTTTGAAATTAGAATGGAATAAGAAAGAAGACAGTAGCGTTCCGCCCGGAGATGAGCAGTCTACCAGGCCGTAGTACCAGCTCGAATTAACAGTTGAATATTGTGATTGACGACGTACTACGCAAAATTGAGCAGTACGAAATACGGTGGCAAGAAAAATTTGGCGCCCAACGTGGGGCTCGAAAAAAAAGAACCCGTGGAATTAATTTAAGTAAAAATGTGTGGCACAAAACTAGGAAAAAGAATGCGTGTAATTAATCTAAACAAAATTTTGAGAATAATTTGAAATGTCTTTGTTGAATCGAGAAAACATTTTGAAAATACCCACGGAAAAAGAGATTTCAATGAGAGTCAGCTTTCTTTCTTCAAGGTGGAAAATTAGATATAAAAAAATTTGTTTAGAAACAGAAACCTTTCACGAATATCATTTTCCAGAGAAATAACACAATGAGTACAATAGTAATAAAAGATTTATTTGAATTTTTATTAAAAATAAATAAATATTTAATAACGGAAAGAGACGGCAATCTACGTGAACAAGATCTTCAACATGATGATCAATAGCGCAAAAATAGAGATGAATTTGGCAAAACTAGTAATATTGACGATTCAAAATATTACAAGACCATATACAGTACACACGATAGGCTACAAGCGACATTATTAAAGATGCTCGTAGTAGAGGAAATATATCATTAGAATTATCTCAAACTTCCGGAATAAATTCAAGTGCACCGCGATTAGAAGTTGCAAGTAGTTCAGAACATGTTTCGGTACAGAATAATATTTTGCCGAGTAGTATGAGAAATCAGAATATACGTGCGCGAATAAATCTAACAGAATAGAATAAAGTTATATTTTATGAATCGATTCGACCAAACAGACTAGAAATAAATAATAACGAAAGGTTAGGTTTGCCGAACGATAGACCTTATCATTTAAGATTTTTACCCAAACAGAGATTACGAGAAATACTGTAGATCATGAAGGCAAAACAGAATGTGATTATAATAATGCACGAATTTCCATTAGTGCAGGTATTAATAGAGGATCGGTTTACTCAAATGAACGACAGTGTCCAAACAGTGGAAATCTGTTATTTCTTCCACCGATACATTTGACTGTAAATTCTAGAAATATTGATTCAAATGTTAATGAAAATTACGACCAGAACATTGGAAGAGAAAAGACAACGCTTACTTGAAATCATAAGGTTAAATTAATTACACGAAGAAGTGGAAGCGTTAAGAAGACAGAACCAGGAAATGGAGTATGAAATGAACGTTCGTCAAAATGGTAATCAACGAAATAGTGATTCGAGGCACTATAGTAAGTATCAAAATTATTCACAATCCCCAAATAGCAAATGTGCCGATACCAGGAGTATCATCGATGTACCATTATGAGAGATCAGAAATGATAATAAATTAAAGTCAACCGCTACGCAGATTACATGAGACATTAAATTTTCAAGGGCATTATCGAATACTGAGGGTTACGGATATCACGCCACGAGAAGAGGTAAACAGAAAGTATAAGGAAATAGATAGAAACACGAAAATGTTGTTACGGTTTAAAAATTCAGTATCGCTAAGGTATCCAGCAAAAGGGATGACAGCAAAAGAATTTTTACGAAGAGCAGAGTCACCGTTCGCTGACTTATTAATCGATGTCGATGATCACAAATTATGGATACCATTAATATTAGAAAGTGAGACTTGAAGATGATATGATAAAAATATAATTTATGTAGGAGATTGGAGTCACTTTTCTACATGTTTTGTACAAAAGTCTGGAGTGGTGATCTGTGCCGAAATAATGGATCGCATGCAGCCCAATAGTATGAGGATATTGGAATATGTGAATCAAATAGAGAAAAATTGTGCTGAGTTAATAATAGCTCCACCAGAATACAAACAAGTGAATATAATTGTGGAAAGTATGAAAGATAAGTAGGTAGATTTCTTCGTGGGAAAATCCATGTGCACTTATCACGATTTGAAATCTCGGATTAACGCTCGACAGGTAAAATTAGATGTCAAGACTCGTTTAAAAAACGTTAATCTAGTAAAGGTACCTCAGATGATAGAATCCTTAAAAAACAAGAAAAAGTCGGCATCAGCAAAAGTAAATGTGGTCCAAGAAGTAAATGCTAAAGAAGATAAGAAACAGAGTAAGGTTAATTAGGTAAATTATAAAAATTAATTAAGACTCTAGTGGAAAACTTTTCGAAAATGATTGGTTCGCGAACGGACAATCAAGGAAAAATATAAATAGTGGTAATAATAATAAGAATTGGAGTGATCGAATTAATGGGACCAAGCGAGGGGACCACGAATATTACACATTAAAAAATAGTAAGATGACAGCATACGCCGAAATGACAACAATTGGGGTAGCAATGGGAAAAGGAACTATAATCGCTCAAGAAGACGTAACGATGTAAGAAGAGATATATTCTATGATGCTAAGTTCCATTGTCACCATTGTGATGGGACAGGCCATATGGCAAGGGAGTGTCCTACAAAAAAAGAGACGCTCATATTCACCGACCCGAAAGAAAAACGAAGAAAGGCGAGAAGGTAATAATTATAAGCCGAAGAGAGAAGATGAAGCGCAAAAGCAGGAATCAAAAGAGAGGGGGACAATATCAATATCATCTGGGGATGTCGTTAGGTATACACCTAGGGAGTCGGAAAACTAACGACGTCCCCAGATGATATTGAAGTTCCAACTTTTCAAGATGAGACTTCCGACGTAATTAAGGAGAATGGTAAACATGAAGAAAATTTCAGTGTACACGGAATAATGTTTTATGAAGATTCCGATACCGAGCTGTTTAATGATAAATCCAGCGATGAAAGTAGTGAGAGTGCTGAAACAGAAGAATCCGGCAAAGAATTGACTGATGGTACAAGTCAAAAAAAAGAAAATTTCGAATAATTAGTAGTACTAATGTTGTCCTACATGAACGAGGGAAGTTCAGACGAGGATAGCACGAGCGACGGTACTAAAGTTCGTAATAAAGAGAATCTTGAACGAAATATTGTTGAACGGAAGCTGGTAAACGGAGTACGAGATTCTTTGATGATGATAGCTGATCGAGAATATTTAGAATTAGGCAACGAGAATTCACATGTGTAAACAGAAAGAGAAAACAAAGCTCAAAACTACAGTAATTATTATATGGTCTTGTTTGAGATTTACGCGTCGCTAACAAGGAAGTCCCTAGGAAATGAATCAAAGGTTGGTATAGCGGAGACACCAGAGATTTGCTATTCACCTAAGTGTCGCAAATGGCGAGATCGTTTATGGATTGGATTTATTTAGTTATTTGGTTGAGTGTCTTACCAGGATTTTCTGAAGAGGCTATTTTAGGTATTGCTTACTCGCAAAGGGCGAAGATTCATGTGTACGCGAAAAAGAATCGATGGAAGCTTGGGAATTCAGACTATTTTCATTGGTTTGTGAAAAAAACCTAATATTTTGAATTGCAAAATTGTTAAATTGACATGTGATCAAGAAGAAAAATTACGTAAGTTTTTAGACACAAAATTTAAATTGCTGGATGAAAAAGCGGAAGGCCGAATGCACATTCTACAACATGAGATTGTGTTAAAAGAAGATAAAAACTCGTTTTATGTAAAATCGTATGTACGTAATCGTACTGAGTCCACCGTTACGTGAAGAATTAAATAAATAAATTGAATATTTGGTGAAAAATAAATTTATTGAACGACATAGAAGTTAATATCCAAGTTCACCGGTGATGGTAAAAAGAAAGAATGATACACGACAATTTTGAGTGAACTACCGAAAATTAACCCAAATAAGAAAGTTAGATCATTATCTACCACCTAATTTACAGCGAATTTTAAGGCCATTGCATGGTGCGAAATATATTTCAACACTAGATTTAAAAGATGCTTTTTATCAAGTCGAAATAGAGCCCGAAAGTAGAAAATATACAGCTTTTTTTGTAGAAGGCCGCAAACAATTCTGTTGGATGCGAATGCCGTTTTGGGTTAAGTGGTGCACCGAAAACTTATCAACGATTTACCGATGAATTACGTGATCGCATAATAAAAAGATTTCCCGAGAAAAAGAAATATTTAGCAGACCAGATTCATGCGTACATTGATGATTGGGTGGTAGTGAGCGATACTTATGATGATCATTTACTGGTACTATCGATTATATTTGAAATATTTTCAGAAGCCCGACTTAACATAAACCGAGAGAAAAGCCATTTCGGAAAACAACGCGTAGAATTTTTGGGATTTATAAAAGATGAGGGAGGTAGGAAACCGTCAACAGAAAAGGTCAAACCAATATCCGAGACCGCAAAATAGGCACGAATTGTATTTTCAGGTATTTAGTCATACCAAAAAAATTACCTAAAAATTGGTAATATCGTCATTTAAGACATGTGTTATTCAAAAGCTGTTAAGTAGAATGACTAGTGTTAAAGTACCGTAGAATTGGAACGATGAAGCTGAAGCATAATTGAAGAATGCGTAAACCTTATCTATGTCGAAACGAAATTTACCGTATAGGTTATACACAGATGCATCAGATACATTGTTAGGTGCCGTATTAATACAATACGATAAAGAAAATGACAAAGAATTATATATTATACTTTTAAGTATACCGTTAAAGAAAGCAGAGAAGAATTGTACAGCTACGGAAAAAGAATGCCTTGCCATGGTTTGGGCAATAAAATATTTTGGCGGTTATATTAAAAACGTTCCAATAACAGTTTACATGGATCATTCAGCGTTATTAAAGTGGTTATTAGATCAGGAAAGGGCAACAAGTAGTTTATCTTGATGGTTAATAGTAATCAGTGCAGCCTTTAACAATAGAATATTACAGAGAAACGCAAAACGAATTACCAGACGCCTCGAGCAGAATGTATTAAAAAGAGCAACCTATAAAAATAGAGTCGAACTTAAGAAATTAGAAAAGAAATATGATCATTGGTATATAGAGAAATGTGGATTAGTAGGAAAGTATCCTAGTAAATTTCCACGATGTAAAATAGTCGAAATTATATTTTTATAGATCTGATCAATTGAAAGAGATATTAGGAGAATTGAATCCGTGTAAATAGGTGATACGCGTGAGTGAAGTCTTAAACCTGATAGGAAAACTACATGATATGAAACGAGCAGGACATGTAGGTCGCGATAAAATGTACAAACGAATAAAATTACAGTATTACTAGCCTGGCATGAGCCGAGACATAAATGAATAAGTCAAAGCTTGTGAAGTATGTCAAAATGTAAAATATAATCAGAAGACGATTCAAATAGAAAACTCGACTAGACCGATAACACAACTGTGGTCGACGATTTCGATAGATACAATAGTAGCAATGGATCTATATACAAAGTATTTAGAGATAAAGCCCGTAAAGAAACTAAATGGTTAATTTCAATATATAAAAATGTAATTTACTTTAAGCATAATTAAGCAATTTACCTGATAACTTAATATATAATTATAATAAAAACGAATTTTTAATTCGTTTTATTATAGCTTAGAAAATTAAATTGTTTAGAATATAATGTATTCTTCCAATGAAATAAAACAATTTATTTCAATAGTTGAGATTATTTTAAAAAAATTAACATTAATTAATTGACACATTATGTCGAGAATTTATAAAAATTTTCTTATGGATTGTAAATGAAATTTAGCTCTGACTTTAAAGTACTTCTACGTATGAAAACACAAAATAATCCATCAGTAAGAGATTTTATTAAGTTTACGAACGAAATATTCAAAGGAGGACCTTAATTACTCGACTCACTCTTTTCTTTATCTAGTCGGTAGACTCCTTTGTTAAAATCGCCTTCACCCGCAAACTTTTAATTGGACCGCTTTTTTTAATTACTCACAATATAAAAAATAATTATATTTAATTTATAAATGAAATAAGATATAATTTCCTCATTCACTTTTAAATCCTGTGATCCTGGAGCGCGCGCATGTTTTTAAAATCCGGTTTGATATTTTATATACATTATAATATCTCAGCTAGAGCTATTCATTTCTTTCGGAAATCTAATACAAAATATTACTGTGATAAAGAATTTATTTACATTGAACATAAATATTTCTAATTTTCTTCACAGCAAACTACAATTTATTCATAAATTATTAATACATAATGGAATATATACATATATTGTTTTCGTAAAAAGCACTACCATTCTTTAGTGTTCCATATCTCGAAAAGAAAAACTGAAGCCTGAGGAGATCACTCACTTATGTCTGTTTATCACAGCCGATTTCCTCAGAAACCGCTTCACGTGGAAACTTAAAACTTGGCACAGGAATGAAACGTATTAACGCGTATATCTCAGTAACTTACACTCATAAATATATGTATAGAAATTTTATTGGGAGGGGGCAGTTTATGTATGTACGTTCCAATAAATTACAACGACAAACAAAATATATTTTAGCAAATATGTCTTCAAACATATACAGAAAAGTATGCTAGAAAATATATTCTCCCCTTGTTTCCAAAATTATTCAACCTAAAGTTATGAAAAAGTCACGACGCCTACGCAAAAGCTGTAAAAAAACTATGACAATTTTCTTAAATTTTATAATTTTGTAAATATACACTATGTATTTACGCCTATGAAATGTGTAGTAAGCAATTTATTAACGTTGCGAAAAATTAATATCGGTAAATATTTTCAAAGAAATACTATGCACCCTTAAATGTAAATATGTATCAATGAAGTAAAAATTGCTTTGTTTTCATTTATCACCAAAAATGCGCGAAATAACATCATTTCTTCTCCTTATCGTTTTTGCAGTAAGGCAAACAAATTGAGAATAATTCAAATTAAAAAAGGCCATGTACGTAACATAGGAATTGTATAAGTTCCAGATGTTTTCAAGAAAGCGAATTTCTAGACATTTAGAGATAACGAACTAATAAATAAAACTGATGCCATAATCATGCATATACGTGCATATTGATGGGTGACCGTTGCTATCCATAAATATCCTGAAAACGATACTCTAGGTATGCCAATTCTACTCGAACTTAGCGATCTGATCAACACAGCTATTCTTTTAGTGACTCCATATTTCGAACTTAAGTGTTCGACACCTTAAAAATGTTCTGAATTTTCTTCTATCTCCTTTCAATATATATATTGCTGAATTCTTATTTATTTTTAAAACACATATATATATATATATATATACATACATATATATATATATATATATACATATATATATATATATATATATATATATATATACATGTATACATATATATATATATATATATATATATATATATATATATATAATCCTTTACATAATTTACATAAAAAAACAGATACTCCTATTGAGTATTAAAAATACGATAATATTATAGCTTCGTATTATAGCGTATATGTAAGCACAGCTACAGAACGCTTTGCGCTGAATCCATGAATAGAATTGTATTTTTAAATACGTTAGGAATTATTTTCACACGGCGGAATTCGAAATTCGAACGCGTTCGAAATTCAATTTTAAGTGGATAAACATTGTTCTATGTATGTAAATAATAAGTAAAGAGAGTAAGCGTACATTCCTGAAAATGGATATATATAATATATATATATAGATAATGTATAAAATATTTTGCATGAAATATTGAATATTAAAAAGGTAATTCATTCTTTAATGTAGTTTGTAAATAGTTTCAGCAATAATTTTTAATATTCTACTATTTTATTTGCTTTAAAATGAAAAATTAAAAAGTTCTTAAGTATATCGTGCACTATATATATATATATATATATATATATATATATACATATATATATTTATACATAAAATTAGTTTTTCATACTTTCACCATGGCTTCACATAAACTTAAAATCTTCATCCAACTGTATTGATTTTTGTAGGCACTATACCCAATTACAGATATATTTTGCTAATTACTTTCTTAAATATTTATTACTTAATACTAAGATATGGTAAACGATTCTCGCAATAACTTTGAAATAAACTGAAACTTAGCCTTTTTTCCATTCTAAATGATGATGACTTTCGTGTTGTTGGGTATTGCATTTAGTTAACTTGGACATATTTTCACAAGTTGCCTTCAAACACTTTTAGGTGGCATGTACTACCAACAAGATCTGGAAATACATCGATGCCGGAAAGCTGAAATGAATAGTTAAATAAAGGCACCATTAACCCCAATTATACCAAATAGCAATACAGTCTCCATCTAATAATAGCTCATTGGCAATTATTAACATAATAGGTCTAAATGAAACAAGGTATTCAAAACTGCGACTGTGCTGTATCACAATCGAATTTTTGCTGATCGTTACAGATGCCTGGATAGGTATTGAAACAACGCGAGTGTTGGCTATATAATATATAATATACTTTCTGACCAGAAGAAACACAAATATAAAACGAATCGACTCCAGCCTCAAATAGTTAGCCATATAATTATTGAATAATATTACGGAGTATATAATCAAGGGCGACTACCACCTTAAAATTTTTTTTCTCTACCATATTATACTTAAAATGATATTAGTGAATAATCTATAATAATATTATTAATAGAAAACAACACCCACTTTAAGTTTATTACTAACACAAGCATTGAACAATGTCTCAGTGCGATCGATGTCGGTAATCTTTATAAAGTTTATTTAATAATGCCGAGAATCTCTGGTAAACTTAGATATATTCGTAATGTAATCATGGTATGTAAAATATTTGGTAACACTCCAGGGTTTTTCAAAGAGGGTCATCATCGTCCACTTTGAAGCAACTTTGAGGCTTGAATAATATTTATTCTTAAATTAAGTAAATAAATAAAAAATTCCATCCTAAATATACTGTTAGAGAGAACGAAAATGGTTCATGAAATTATCCATTGACTCTATTTATATCCTTTTTGTCTATAGTTGCATTATTATAATAATCCTAAGAAGATGTTAATGGTATCTTCACCAATTTCGGGAGTATTACCATATTTTAGTAAAACCTCTGAGTTCATTTTAGAATAATCGCAAGTGACAGCTCACTTCCTTATATATATATAACTCCACACTTACAACCTATACACTTCTTAACTTACAGTCACTCCTACTCCCATTGCAGTTCATTTTTTACTTTTCATCGTGTTAGCGTTTATTTATTGTTTGTATGACATTTAATATAAATAACAGTAATACTGAAGTTCTTTTTAAATAAATGACAAAATCATTCATTCATTAGGACAATTTCTAATTACAGTTGCAAACAAAATTTACATATAAAAGCTCCTTAATCGTATGAAATCGTATGAAAATTGGAGAGTACAGAATGAATCTACAGATACGTTAGGAGGTATTGTTAACTTTTTATAAGTGTCGCTTAACTACTTCTTCCTAAAGTATCAATGTCGAAAAGCTAAAACTGCGATAAAGCCGTCTTGCTGAATTTAAAAAAATCAGTATAAAATGCTAGTTCCCATCGATAGCTCAAAATACAGACAACTGAATATTCTAGTTAAAATCAAATCAAAATTTTAATAATTGTTTTCTTGGCCTGAATAATGACCATGACACAATCATTCATAATTGTTTTTAACATTGTATTATTCATTGTATTGTTTCACGGTTAACTTAACAGACTCATTATTATTTCTAGAAACAAGTCATATAGTCTGAAAACATAGTCGATATCCATCTTGGAATGATAAGTTATCCATTATTTTCTTCATTTTATATGATTGTTTAACTGAAATAAAAGTAACTACTATATTTGTGGCAAATAGCAGCTAACATCTGTTGAAGTCTATATTATAAATCACAACATTCATTGAACAACTTTATTTGTAGTTGAAAGTATACTTCATCATTTAACATGATATTGTAATAACTTGTATGGAGTCATCATTGACCAACGTGAGTAGATTATACTTTCCAAACTTTAATTATAGCAGTGTTATGGTTTTAAAATTTTTCCATGTATATAAACCACATTACGATCCACAACTCGTTAGCCTTCTGAAAATTATTTTACGGCTGTACTCAGGTCCGTAGGACAAGGATATATTTAACTGAACAAATAACAATTGCTCGAGTGCGCCCACATATCCCCGAATAGACGTACGTGCGCAGACCTTTGCTCTACATATCTTTATTTACCCGTTTATAACGGAATAATATATTGTCTCTGATTAGTCTTATTCTAGAGATGTGAGAGCGGTAGGCGACGGAAGGAAAGATAATGAAGCGAAAGGTCTTCCGGTAACGAGCTACGCATTCAATGGGATGCCTATTTACTCGCTGCTCGGTATAATACGGTTATCACTTGAATTAAATCATCCATTGCTACTCGGGAGCATTTAACGAGCAGTATTTGTGACATTTAATTGTTACTTTATTTACAACAATGAATATGAGAGTGAATGAATTATATTGTCTCTTATTATTCAAAAGAAAGTGCGCTATATATTTATAAAAATGTGAAAAACAATTCACGATAGCAATAAGAGTTTAACAATAAAAATAGTAACTACCATATAAAATAATGTCATAAATATAAACTTAGTTCAGTAGTCTCATTCGGATAAGGTAAATTGTATTAGGATAAAGATATCATTACAGTTAGAAGTACATATCGATCACACATAATACTGATAAAAGTTTAAAAAGCTATCACATTTCAGGTCGCATTTAGTTTTTATACATTTTATATTAAAGTATGTACCTCATAGACTCACGTAAGTCCCAACGCCTATGAAAAAGAAATTTCGTCATTTTAATTATAGTCGTGTTAAATATTCACTCAGTCAATTGATTTCAATTTGGAAAATAGCGTATATAGTTTAAAAAAGTATTTGAAAAAAGTACGTCTAAATTTTAAAGAGCCCGAAAATCCAAATATGAACTTTATGCTAAATTTAACTAAACTCGTATATATAACACACGTAACGCAAAATGAGATATGCTCGAGGAAGTGCTATTAATAAAAGTTTCATGACATATACCTTGAAAACGAACAAAGAATAAAACCTATAATAGACAAAGAAAAAATTTATTCGCCAATGAAATTAATTTTGAAAAAATCGTTTTTACGCTAGCAAAAGTTTAACTTTGTGAAACGAGAAAGTAATATTCTAATGACATTTACACATGAAAGGAAACCGTTTCGATCAGACCGGCCGATTGCACGGCTGGTACTATGACAAATATCATCATGCACATTGGCTCAGATATAGATTAGCGAAAAATTAATTTGTGTTGTTTGTGTTTGAGACACCGTAGCCCATTTCTCATAGTCATATTTCTTTAATCGGCAGCATGCGGCGCGTATAATGCAAATGGATAGAGAGTGTGGATGGGACAGGAGCAAGTCAGGTAGATACGAGGAGAGGACATCAACTTTTATATCAAATAACTGCAGATTTATTTTAGTTTATACTGTAGACAGCAGTTTTTTGAAACACATAATATCACACAACAAAGAACTCTTTTTCACACCGGTTTCAAAACAGGAGATGGTTCTCAATTCGTTTATATTTTTTAGTATGTTACCTGATACCTTCGGCATTTATCAACAATTTAGCTTATTTTTTTAATTACGAGGATACGTCTTACAAAACTTTAGTTAGACCAGAGGACTCCTCAATACTGAATAACACAGGTGCCTTGATTGAGCTTGGATGATATGGGTATAGTGGAAATCTAAGAAGACACGTCTGGGAGCGGCATAAATTTGCTCTTTAGCATAATTACAGTATAGTGATGCAGCCAGAAGGTGATGACAGGATTTTTTCAGTTATGAGGAGCAAACTCATCGGGTTTAGTCTCGTTTTACTTATCTTGTCGTAAGCAAGAAAATAACACAGTTAATAGGCAGGTAAATATATAGAGGCACATACAAAAGCGTGAAGTAACTATAATATTAATAGGCCGACATATAGTATGTGCAAATATGTATATACACGCTTGGACCACCAACTACTGTGAAGCATAAAGAGATAATTTGGTTTATACTCTGTACACACATATATGTGTATATGTATTTGTACATGTACATATATGTACAAATATATATATATATATATATATATATATATATATATATACACATATATAAATATATATATATATATATACATATATATACATATATATATATATATATATATATATATATATATATATATATATATATATATATATATTTATATACATAAATATTTTGTCTCAATTTTATCTTAAAATCTTGATACTCTGGTAATATAGGACATTTTAGAAATAATAATGACAAAAAGTTTTTTACAAAAGAATTGAACCATTTTCTCTTTCTCTTTTTCAATAAACCCATTATGTAAGCCCGGAGAAAGTACAGTTTGTATTAAATTGTAATGTATTGCCAAAGAAAGAACTTTTTAACTCGAACTGACAAAATCAAATCACGATATTTTTTACATTAGTAATTTATAAGCTTAAATTTCGCCAAAAACTGTCAGACATTTAGTGCAATAATACCTGAAATAATTTATAAGCTCAGTTGATTTTTAAACTTTTATATGAAAAGAATATCAAAGAAAATACTTCCTTTACATTTCGTTTCGATGTAGTAAAAAGCTTCTTGAAGCTTGAGTCTTTTCATTTATATTCATATATGTTCGAGTGTATTGACCTTCCACCAACTAATCATCATGTTTCTAAGACTAACATGGTAAGAATAATTTAAATCTTTCCCGAGAGTTATTTTTAAAATATTGTACGTATCTGTAAATATAATTGTAACAGAGTAAATTCTGTATATGAAAAATATTTTATAAACATTGATTTAGCGTATAGAATTATAATAGAAGCCGAAATTTTTTTTAGAATTTTTGTCTATCTGCGTCTTTTGTGTATCTATTTTTCATTTGTGTGTCAATCACATAAAATTTACTGGACGGATTTTGGTGAAATTTAGTATGGTAATAGTATATAATCAAGAAAAACATATGAGATAAAACAAAATTTCTTGTTGCCAATTTCACGCGAGTAAATTGTGGAAATACAGTTAGTATGAAAATAAAACCTATGCACTTTTTAGTCTTGAACTTGGATTATCATTGGAATAATTAAAAAGTACGATTATAAAGACATTTTATAAACTCATAATTTTATGAACTGTATAAATTTTGGGCATAAATCAAATATTTTCTATTAGGATATAATAAAAAAATATGAATTCCGTACAATTTTGTAATTTAATGAAATTTACTAAAAATTGAATTATTCTACCAAAAGACTATTTCAATAGAGGCAAAAATCATAATGAGAGTTATAAACTACCATCATACTGCAAAAGAAAGAAAATTCTGTCTCGTCAGTTAGCTTTACTTTCAATTAGTTTAATCGTGCCAGTTATTTAATTTCCAATGTTTACGTTGTATTATACAACATTTGTTACCAAACTTTTCCTAGGAAATATGTAAAATATAAAACGAATTTAGAAAATTTGGAAGAAAAGTGTAAGACTACTTATTTAATAAGTTTTCTAAAGATTATTTCAAATTTCTAAGCATTCTATAGCTTGTTGAATTAGTATCAGAAAATGTATGAAGTAATAGATTCATTATTAAAATTTCAAATAAACACCTTTTTAATTCTGTGTAAATAAATATAATAATTGGATCAAAATAACCAGTGTGGAAAAATGTTTTGTAGATTATTTTTTTTACATTATTTTTAATTACAGTCGTAAAACAGCTTGTAATACCGATCAATATCAACCAATTGTTTATATCATTATTATGATAACCTATATCAATTTTTAAATAATGAACTTAAGTGAATTTCAAAGTACGCAACACTTCCCTTTTTGACACATATTTCAACGTACCACAATTTTTTAGATGCTGTATTTGCTGAATCCTTGGTCAATGCCTACAGACTAAAAATTCGCTTCTGATCGTTGCGTAATTTTCGATATTAGGAATAACTTGAGCACCTAATAAACTTTTTGAAGAAATAGAGAATTGTGAACTTGAATTGTTTAATTAAGCCGTTCTTTTTAACAAATCGGTACAGTTTGTCACCAGTTTTTTTCATGAATATACCTGAAATATTCTGCGGCATTGCCACTTAAGGTATTAAAATATACAGCAATACCAGTTGTTTCTTATAAAGAAACTTAATATGACGTTGGAACTGGTACACATGTAATTCGAGGGATGGGAATTTACTACTCATTTCAGACTCTTTTTCCTCATTTTGGTTGTATCAAGGTTATCTACAATTTCCTCCTAAGTCTTCTTCGCACTCTAGTATTCAGTAATGCTAGATACCTTCTACTTTACTTCTAAGAAACGCTTTAAAAGTAATATCAGTTTTGAAGGTAAACTAATAGTGATTAAGGTTGTAAACAATTTTGATTGTTGATTGGCAAATTTTCTATCGTTGTAGGGTCGAAGAATAGCAGAAGCGCCAAATATATTTAATAAAATTTGGTTCACATTTCTTTTGCTCGTTTTTATTTAAGCGGTCATAAAGGAATAAATTTTAATTCATGTAAAGCCTCAAATAATTCGCTATAAGATACACAGTACAGTATGAAGCTTGCGGAATCGTTAACAGGGAATATCATCTTTTTTTTTATAGTCAGCATACCGCAGCGTTTACCCAATCACTTTGACATTTTATTTTACTTAATTTTGTTTTATTATTATCTTCTAACATACTCAATTCTGTATCATGATACTGTGTATCCTGTTTTCATTATTCTATACTTTATCAATTCATGGTCAAATCGATCTTTCAAACACACATATTCTGTTTCAGATTTTTCGTTTTCTAATCCATGACCTGCACTGACCAGGCCACAAACGTTGCCTACGTACATCATGCACGTAATATTAAACTAAAAACGCTTACTGACCGCACGTATTACCCCTGTCTTCGACACACGTCCACTATATATTAACTCTTACCATTATCAACTGTTTATCAAACTCTTATTTTATTTCTCAACTATCACGGTCCATTATTTATCAAGTCCCTACTCTATATAATTTCTACAAAAAATGTTGTGACACAATTCCTTCCGTTATTTAGGAAATATAAACAATTGGCGAGAAATATATGTAATAGAATTGATTTCATGGACTTCCTATTATTTTGGGTATTATTGAAATTCCTAGGTGCTATGTATGATTCGGTATTACATACATTTTTGGTAATATTTATACTATTTGTTGTGCTTATAGTAAAAGCTGTTAGTACCTGTAGCAGTTATTTTTGTTTAATTGAACATAGTTTTATGAATAATTATTTTTTATTCATTAAAATTCGAGATTATACAAACACTTTTCTTGCATTAAATTTAAGTAATATATATCACCTATTACTTAACTTATCATAGCGTTGAAAAAATTGTGTTAGGTTCTTGCGTAAACTCATAGGCTGAAGGAAAATTACCTAAACACAAGAGCAAGCAGGATTGTTTACTTTTTGTAGAAACGAAATAAAAAAAAGTAACATTCCCGTTACCGATGACGTTACCGATGACTACGAATATCGTAAAGTTTAAAAATTGATGCTGCGAGGAAGAAAAAATTAAATGAAATATATTTTCCGATTTACATTTTACTTATATTTTCTCTTTGTATTTTTACAATCTCTTAATTTAATTGTTAAATTTTTTAGTTAACATGACTAATGAACAGTCTATCTAATGAGTAGTCTACCGTTTACGGAATGGATCCCCTGTTTGAGTGACAACATATCTATATTGACAACAAAAATATAATAGGTACATTGGATGCACTCGAAAATGTTGTTATTAATCTGTAACGAATCTAAAGTTGATTTTTTTTATTTTTCTCACCAATTATCTTGCATTTTTGAGCGTAGCTTGAGCCGTGTCAAATTACTTTCCCAATTATCAATATCGTAAACTTTTGACATTTATTTAAAATAGATTATTTTATTATATTCGATAAAGAACTAAATATGACCTGGGATCGGAATATACGCGTAGTGTAATAGTGCTCCTGGTTGCAGTGCTAACAGCAATAAGCACAGAACATGTGTTTTAAGTTTTTATTTTTTTTCGAAGTTTTGATTGATGGTTTTTATAGTGATGTAAGAAGCGATGAACAACACCGTTATATATTTTTGTTAATTATTACTTGTAGGTACAATTCACATCAAAATTATAAATTAAACTTAGTTGAATTAGAACAGACTTTATACCGTTCAAGTTTTTGGCCATTATATAAGATTAGGAGAAAATTTAGTCTTAAATATTTCTTAATAATCACGGTTTTTCAATTATTCCAAACGTCTTTCAAGTTCAAGATTCAAACACTACACGTATTGTCTTTTCATGAAATGCCTTCTTAAGTATAAATAATATTTCTAAAATATCTCCCGGAGACAATTTCACCATGTTTATAAGACTTAATTTTATTTTTTAATTAAGACAAAAACCAACTAAAAAAAAGTGTAGCGCCGATAAGTTTTTAACGCAGTGAATTAGAAAGCGTTGATTTTTATATTTATATATATATATATATATATACACATATATATATATATATATATATATATATATATATATATATATATATATCTATGTACATTTGTTAGCGTGCTCTATGTATAATAGCATGTTTTGATTTTGAAAAAAAAAAAATCTGTGATAAAAAAATTTAGTCAAACATAAATTATAGAAATTGGAAAACATTGCAAATTTTTACATCGGACAAATAAAATAATATAAACATAAATATAGTAATAAAAATAATAAAAGATTAATAATAAAAGTTGTATAAATATTCTGTACATCGACAGCAATGAGTAAAGAACGGCAAAGGATAAGTGCATAAGAACAATTTTTTTCTGAATTCACCTTCAGAACAGAATTCAATGGCATTTAAAACGTCCAGAAGAGCCTGATTACAAAATTTGGAATTTTTCTCGCGCCGTTTATAACGACACCTAATGGGTATTTTGTATGTCATAAACGAATATATAGTCATAGTGTACGATAAAATATTGGGCAACTTTTATAAGAAGTTTTGACACCTTAAACTCCGGCCTTCGATAAATTCATATTCTTGAGAAGTTCGTGAACATCGTTAAATTCTCCTGTCCTATAGTTAATCGTCTTTTCTTACTTCATAAGACTTTCCTTTTTATCATTCCTTGTTTGAATTTTCCCATGATATTCTTAAAAATGATAGCTTTCTTAAGTAAAGCGGTTTCATTATAAAAAGCACCAAATTTAAACTATGCGAAATATCTCTTTTTCAAAAAGTATTTTCTTCATGTGATAAAATTTAAAATAAATGGAAATACGTGTTTTATAAGATGATATTTTATAATAACTTATTTATACACATTCTATGCGTATGTATAAAAATTTGTATACCTTGCAATAATTATTTAGATAAAAGTGAAAATGAGACCCTCGTAAGATCATCAACTTTTTCACGTTTTCATTCATGTCATAACCTTTTCTCTCGGAAACCGTGTGATTTAGAAAATTGAGCAGAAACCTGGTAAAATTGTAAAGCATACTAACTAGCATAAATGTAAATAGTTAATACTTAACAATATTCGTATGGAAATGTTAAACAAGCAAATAAATAACGGCTCTTTTTAAAATTTCATCTGTTGTGTGGGGTAATAATTGAAATAAAGGCTTGCAAGTATTACAAAAGTTTTATCATGAAGATTAGAGACATATCGTTAGCAATGTCCACAAAATATCCGCCCCCACCCCCTCTCCTTACAGAACTGTTGAAATCAAAGTTATGAACAGATTCAAAATCTCATAGTTTTACCCAGTATATCTTACACGCCTGTGAAATATATACGAAACAATATGTTTACGTAATGAAATTATATTAATAAATAGTTTAATAAAAATACTATATACTCTTAACTATTTATATATGACTAAGTATGTACAGAAACGTCATAGTGCGAGTTCTAATGCTTCATGTGTTTTTTAGTTACCTCTAAGGAAATGACGCTATTAAGGGCTCTGATGTCGGAGATTTTTAAAAATTTCGTTACATATCTTCATCACTGGTGCGTAGTTCGAAACATTATATATATATATATATATATATATATATATATATATATATATATATATACATATATATATATATATGTGTGTATCAGATGTTTAATAAATATACTATTTACCCTAAAATGTTTGTATATACTCGTAATAATGTTTCAATGTATAAGTGCCTAAATATGTAAAAACCCCTTTTATAATTTACATGCAAATCGTCGTCGTGAAAATATGGCCTAACGAATAATAAGACACACGCATGCATGCACGTAAACACGCACACGCGTAAACATGAACGCACCCATTGATGCACGCTCGCCGCACGCACGCCGCAAGCACCCACGCACGCATTCACGCAAAAAAATTACATATAAATAACTTTATATAAAACTCAAAGCTAATAAATGTATGACCGACAACTACTACTATTAAAATATAAAGTTTCCTTCTTAGTTATGTCGAAGCTAATATAAACTATGTGAACTGTTTTGTAAAATTATATACTGCATATTACGTACATGTAAATTCCGAGTGCTCCGCAATGAGTTCAGCTCAATATATTGAGCAACAGTGTAATCAGTGGAATTGAGTCTCTATTGCAACTTAGATGAATACGCAAATAATTAACGGCCCTCTTCCCATGAATACTAGAATCGAAGTCGATCATCTTGATTTTTTGGGCTTTGTTTCCTAACCCCTATCTGCTGTGACCGAAAGATGAAAGAGGTACTTCGCACATACTTCGCTGGGCAAAGCATTTAGTTCCCTGCGCTGCCTTTTAACACTACTTTGTATCCAGCTCATCTATAATAAGCATGACTTATCAATAAATCGTAAGCAAAATACTTTATTAAAAAGTCGCTGTTTCTTTTCAAATAGCAAATAGCATACATTCAGCGTTACTTTTAACTAGTCATAGGCCTTTCACCATATATGTTATTTTAAAATAAAAATAATAGTTTATATATTTTAACGTGGCCAACTAATGGGACATTTTATAGTTTGTAAGCTCAAATCGATTCAAAAAGTGAATAAGAAAAAATAAACTATTATTTCTGTGTTGGGATTTACGCATTTTAATGTAAACATTTCATTAATACATTACTTTATTAGTAAGAAACGAACAATATATATTATACTGATCGCTAGTATCACGGCTACCAGTATCCATAACAACTTAGAATTAAATAAGAACTAACAGAATGCCTGATGTTGGCAAAAATGCAATATATTCGCCCCAAAATATAATGCGAGTAAATCATTTATCACCCATTACAAAGAAATTCCCGAATACGGTATGGTCTTTCTGGGGTCATGATCATCTTTAATCGAAAAAAATGCCATTTGATAAAATATATACTTTTTATTTTTATTCTAACCATAATATATAACCATTCAACTGATATTCATGGCATTTTGCAAAACTATAGGAATTTTTATCTCAGAAGGGAATTTATTATTTGTTTGGTAATTACAAAAAAATCTCATCATTTAGGGATAAATGTGTGATTATACCTCGGTATGTATATTTACATATTATATGTATAAATATCGTCTTAATCTTGAAAAAATACATAAAGTTCATTTATTTAAAAAAAATATTTAAGTATGGAATTTCTTTCCCATAAAAAAATTTACATTTTAAAATTTTTATGTTTTTTTATGAAAATAAACTACACGGGTAAATAAGAGAAAATAAAATAAATATATTTTTTTTCTCTTTTAATTATACACGTAAGCAAATATAGTTAATAATAAATACTTTTCTTAGAGAAACATTTTTTTTAATTCTTATAAGAGAATTTCGACGGATACCCCCTGGAGAATATCACAGGAAACAGAATAAATAATAACGCTTATAATGGGTTTGGAGACTGAGCGAAACTCTTTTTCTGTAATTTAGAATGAAATTTATATATTACGTGACTAGTTTTTATGTGACAATCAAAGAAATGGATTTCTATTTAAGCTTATGTTAGATTTCAAAATTATAGAATGATCGTCTATCAATATAACCGTCTTCACTGCTGATTAAATGTAATATTGCATTAGTAAACTCATGCTCACGGTGAATTATTAGATAAAAATATTTTATGTCACAAATATACAAATAAATTTGTTTGTTACTCATGCATTTAAACAATTTACACCCCTCTCTTCATTTGTTTGAAATAACCATAAAGATATCCGTCGACCATATCGCCAGGTACAAGCACGGGTTAAAAACATGATTCCACGTAAGCCCGCCATACGGTTTGTACCGCCATGGAATTATTTCATAACTTCATGCTCAGTAATAAAGTATATTTTTTAAGTTAAATTACTATATAATGTGTTGCTCATAAAAATATTATATAAGAAAAAAACATTTACCAAACAACAATCACAAAAATATTTTTTTCAAACATTACATGCGCCGTATAAATTGTGCCATTCTGAATTTTTAGATTTTAACAATAAATTTACAGCTACCCATAAACTTATAAGTACTTTTAAAGATAATTGCTTCACCTGAATATTAATGAAGCAAAATTCTAGTAGTATTGCACATTACGATCACAAACCGTATGTTTATGTACAAACTAACTTTCTTCTATGATATTTTTCTGATCAACTCATATATAATAACTTAAAATTTAAGTAACATACTTTATTATTGAGCATGAAGTTATTAAATAATTCCATGGACGGTTATATATTTATTATTATTTCAAACAAATGAAGAGGGCTGTAAATTATTTAAATTCATGAATATAACATACGAAGTTATTTGCATATTTGTGACATATAATATTTTATCTAATAATTCACCGTGAGCATGAGTTTACTAATGCAATATTACATTTAACCAGCAGTAAAGGTGGTTATGATAACAGACGGTCATTATATTATTTTTTTAATATAACATAAGCTTAAAGAGAAATCCTTTTCTTTTATTGTCATATCAAAACAGTCACGTAATATGTAAATTTCATTATAAATTACCAAAAATATTTTCGCTCAGTTTTTAAACCCGATATAAGTATTGTTATTTTTTTCTATTTCCTGTGATATTCCCTAGGGAGTATACGTCGAAATTATTTTATAAAAATTAAAAAGATGTCTCTTTAAGATAAGTATTCATTATTAACTAGATTTGAACTGAGGCTTTGCCTGCATGTGTAATTAAAAGAGAAAAAAAATATTTATTTCTTTTACTTCTAAATTTTATTTCTAAAAAATAAATAAAACATTAAAATGAAAAAAAAATTAATGGAAAAGGAAATACTATACTTGCATATTTTTTTTACATAATTAAACTGTATGTATTGTTTCAAGATTAAAATGATATTTATCCATATAATATGTAAATATACATATAGAAGTATAATCGCACTTTTCTTCCTAAATGAAGTAGGTTTTTTATGATTACCAAAAAATTATAAATTCCCTCCTGAGATAAAAATTCCTATATATCTCTTAATGGTACAGGCTACATTTTTGCAAAATATCATGAAATCGGTTGAATGGTCGAGGTTTGAAAGCAAAACAAACAAATTTACTTTCACATTTATAATATTATGTTTAGGATAAAAATAAGAAGACTGTATTTTATCATAATTACATTATTTTAGATTAAAGATGACCATGACACCAGTAAGACCACACCGTATTCTGGAATCTCTATGTAATGGGAGATAAACACTCCTTACTGGTACTATATTTCGGGGCGAATACATTACATTTTATGTCAATTTCAAGCATTCTCTTAGTTCTTGTTAAATTCTAAGTTGTTATGGATACTGGCAGTCGTGATACATATGATTAGCATAATATTATGTATTGGTCGTTTCTTACTAATAAACTAAAGTATTACTAAAAAGTTTACATTAAAAAGCCTAAATCCCAACACAGAAATAATAGTTTCTTTATTATTAATTTTTTGAATCAATTTGAGCAACTAACGTCTTTGAGCAACTGGCGCCTTTTTAGCTTATATACTTTAAAATGTCCAATTAGTTGGTCATGTAAAAATATAAAAACCATAATTTTTATTTTAAAATATTATCTATGGTTAAGCGGGTATTACTAGTGCAAAGTAACACTGAACGTATGCTATTTGCTATTTAAAAAGAAACAGCGAATTTTTAATAAGTCATTTTACTTACAACTTATTGATAAGTCCTGCTTATCATAGACGAGCTGGGTGCAAAGTGGTGATGAAAGGCAGAGCACGGAACTAGAGGCTCTGCCCCAGTGAAGTACCTGCGAAGTACCTCTTTTATATTCGGCCACTACATAACCAAATTAAAAGAAAGATTTGGAAACAAAGCTGAAAAAATCAAGATGGTCGACTCCGATTATAATATTTATAGGAAGAGGGCTGTTAATTATTTGCTTATTTAACTATGTTAAAAAATAGATCCAATCCCACTGATTACACTGTTACTCAGTATACTTTAAAATATGTTTAAAATAAAGATGCGGCAGATAATAGAAATAAAAATATGCTTATAAAACGATTAATCTAATATGTAGGAATGAATAACTTTCTTCAAACCCAGATTTCCAATGGAGTCATTAAAAATATTCATTAATTTAAAAATATACTAATATTTAAATCTATTACTTGGCGTGTTGAGGGTTTTTTTCGAGTTATCTCTCTACTGTCCTACTCTGGTCCACTCTTTCCCATGTGTCACTGGTTTCTTAACATTAACATTCTAATTTCTGTGTTATGTATATATATATATATATATATATATATATATATATATATATATATATATATATGTATATATATATACATATATATATATATATATATATTTAGTAATTTTTGCTCAAATTTAAATGTTTTCAGTTTTTTGCGATAATGTTTTGTACTGAATATTAAAATTTATTTATTCTATAAAAGCTTGTATATTTGCATTAGAATTGTTTAATATTTCGATGTCTATTCTTATTTCTTCAATTAATCATATATTCTATTTTCGTGGTCTTTCAAATTCTCCCTAAATATTGTTTTGTTACAACTACAAGATGAAATCATTGAAATAATTCTTAAGATATTGTTTAATTTTTGGTTTCAGTTGTACCTCTTTTATGAATATTATTTTTTTGCCACATAATCTAAACATATGGTGAACAAGCTAGTTGATAATGGGTCTCCGTTTCCCAGATTTTTTAACGTCAAACAAGAAAGTTCTATATAAGAAATTTGAATTAAATACAAAAATAGATAATTTTACATACTTCGCGATGAAAATATCCGTAGAAGAGAAAAGGAAAGAAACAATGACGGTCGTGAGTTACTGACGTGAGATAAAAATATTCACTTTATGAGACGTACGTAGCGAACGGTATCATCGGGGCTTAAAATATCAGCACGCGCCCTTCAATTCATGTAATTTATGCTAGACTACCCCTGTGACCACTCTAGTCATCTAAATAATAATGACATATATATGGGTGTATATGTGTGTGTGTGCGCGTGCGTGCCTGTATGTGACGTTTGCAAGCGCGAGCGAGTGCGCATTGGAGTCCGAATGCGCATGTGCGACGGATGTGTGTGCACGTGCGTGTGCATGCATGCGTGCTTGCTAGATGTGTTCTTTTATACGTGCGTATAATATGTAAATATTTCTATAATTAGTTTATTCCAATGGTTTCCGTGCGTACATATTGCACAAACGTTATTTACTCTCCAAATCATGACAATTATGATCAACTTCATTATAAAATTGCAAGCTTTTCTTCCGAGACCATAGTTTCTGAAGTCAATAAAACATAGACTGAGTATATTTTTAAAACGTCGACACTTTCCTCATGACCACGAAATATTCTGTACTAAATCTGAGACGTTAGAAATTTGAACCTCGCACTGTGATATTCACGCAATGAGTGACTGAAAAAAGTAATTAATATCATTAAATACCTTCAGTCAGTTACTAAATTTCACAAAAGGTAATTTCACACCTGTGCAGTACAAATCAGTCTATTTGTTTAAATCGCTGTTTATTTCATTACTTAAGCGATAAACTTCTATCAAATTGATTAAATTGGATATAAAGTATAATTTATCACCATTTAAGCATATGTGCGTGATCAAAACAATATTATTGTTAAAGGCAAATTTTTGATATTGATCGTCAAACAAAACTTGGCGTCTAATAAATTAACGATTTTAGTCCTAGAGGGAACTCTACAAAACTTCAAGGATAGGTAATTCTCGTGTCGTAATTTATTTTCAGTTACATTTCATGATTATTTATCTTTAATAATTATGTTATCCTAATAATTTAAAATTAAATACAACTATTATATTGTGAAGAAATATCATTAAAGCACGGCTGACGCAAAACTCAATTATCTAAAGGGTTTAACATTATGACCCTGCAAGGGGCCTCGAAAGAAATATTATGTACGTATGAAGCGTACATATTTAATTTCCTGTCGGATAGATATGATAACCTTTTTAGCGTATCCAGCAACTGACGCCCGTAACGATGCTTCCTGGCCGTTTGCTCACCATTTCGTACTTATGCGTTCGAGTGGGTTTAATGTGGCATTAATCTCGTGTGGATGATTCTATTAGAAATTACCGTGTGAAGTAAAGAAATGAAGACGTGTTAGGAATCTGATAATACAACCAACGGATTAGAACCATTTAATTGGCTTTACTGTATAAATATTTACAATAATTGGTTATAAGATAACCTATTTTGTTACTAATACGAGTGTAAGGATTTGGATTAAATTTTGCTATTAAATCATTATACCCTATTGGATAGTAGTATAAAAAAACTAGGCATTTTAAAAATATTTTGTTTACATTTTAAAATTACTTTAATAAAATTTTTCAATCGTTTTTATCGATTAAATTGTTATCTTGTAGTTGAACCATTTATTCTAATCCTAACTGATTTTATAAATGCGAAAATATATGTTCTATCCTTTATGTTTCATGTTGCATCATCGCAACAGATTGATGTTATTTCGTGCACACATTTTGCACATATAGTTGACGTACTGTAAAAGAATATAGATTATTTTTTTCCTGGAAACTCATGACGTCAGGAAAATTCTTATCAGAAACTGAAATAGTTTACAAAGGAAATAACGAAGTAACTTTGAAATGAAGCAACGGATCGTGACGTAATTTTTTTGATACGCTACATACGCAGTACAAAGGAGCAAGAAAATCATTCTCTTTAATCGCTAATTTAGTGGGAAATAGGTTAATTTTCATTGTCATTTGTGTTATGAAATCATCAAAAACTTAGTTATTAAATATGTATATATATATATATATATATATATATATATATAATTATATATAGTTCATCAAACCGAAAATTTAGTTCAATTAGATAATATATTATTTTTAATTTCAGTATAATACTCAAAAAATGTTAAAAAATCGCTAAAGTATTATCGATATTAGTTATAATTATATTTTAAAATTAAAAGCCTACAAAAAAACCTAAATTACACAATCTTTGCTGTCAGACAGCGTCAACTTAAAATTTTAGTTCCCTCAAATACACACCGAGAGGCATTTACTTTTCTATGCGATATAAATGTATGAAATAGAAACCGTTGCGCTTCTGTTGAAAAACTAAAGTTAGAATTTGAGTATTAATAATAAACGAACAAGTATCAATTTATATGTTACTGTTCTCGTAATGATACTTTTGCGTAAAATATAATTCCTGCATTATATTTTACGATTTTTACGATCAAATTTCTTGTAATGATACTATTCTCCAGTAAAATCGATATAAAAAGAAAACAATAGAGTTAATAAATATTTTATAATTATGTTTATTGCAAATTAAAACCGACAGAAATATTTGATTAGTCGCTCGGGCCTATTTGAGGTAGGCTATACAAGAGCGAAGTTACAACGCGAATGACAGAGGAGAAATCCCTCGCTATGTAAACTAGGCCAACTCAGTACTGGAGGAATATGTGCATTGTTCCTTTATATTCATTATTCATCCCGTGTCGTTTTGTTTTTTTGGATATGGGCAACAAAAGATCGAGAAAAACGACCGTTTATTTTAAATATGATTTTATTATGGATACTGCAATTTCATTATTTAACTACTAAATTGGTTTAGTTATATGGTTTTAGTTATATAGAATACGACGTGTATTATTATTTAGTCACCTACTTATTAAGGTAATACATTTTATATAATAGAAAGAGATTTATCAAAAATTGTCCTGAATATTATAGAAACAGACAGATTTTGAAATGTGTATAAGTTCAAAAATTACAGGAGGGTAGGCATTGGTCGCGAACTAGGCTACAAAATATACGATAGACCAAGAATCATCAATTTCATATCAAATACCTAAGTAATGAGATATATATATATATATATATATATATATATATATATCTCATATGGAAAAATAAAATGTTTGCCCCCACTATGCATTACATCAAAATAAAATCGACTTACATTGTTTTACGTCTGAAGTGCTGCTAATAAAGTTTTTTTAATGGCTGAAATATTATTAGTTACGCATCATTGTAGCATTTAAAATGCGATACTTATAAAATTATAAATATAAATGTGATTATTTTAATTGATATATTGTTTGAAGGAAAAATACAAAGTTTTTAAAATTAAATTGTACATGGAATTACAAATGTCATGGCATTAAATTTTAAAAATGATATTTGAAAAATTATCACGGTTAACATTGATGAAAATTTGTGTTTTTTAGTGCATTTTCCATAGCGTTGCACAGAGTTTGCGGGGTTAGAGTGGGGGCAATTTCGTGTTGAATGTTATGTTTCAATTTCAGATAATTTCTCACTAGGGTTGATAAATTGGAGGATCTGGATTACCATGATACGCCACCAAAACGACAGATTAAGTGAGGGCGACAGAAAATTATGACGCAAAAGAAACCTCATTTCTGAAATCACATATCTTTAATTCACAAATTTTCTTCCAGTTGCGGTATCAGGAAATTATTGATCATGGCTCTATAGTATTCACTGGCGCCTATTACTATAATACTATGGTTTTCTTAAAGAGAACATGGACATATATTTGTTTCAATATATGAAATGATGAACTGAGGGTTCGTCGATCTTCAAAGAGGAATATTTTGATCGACAACATGATTTGATAAATGAAAAGTGGTAATGGACTTCGTTAGTCATTATCAATTTCGACATAAATTCGTTAATTTAGTCAATCCCGTAAGTTTAAACTTCATTGACCGTATTTTTTATTGAGTATGAGATCAGCCAACTAAAGCTGTTAAGGATTTTGAATGGATTCAACATGCAATGCACCTTGACGTACAAAATGTTCCTCGCCATCGTGGTGCCGAGTGATCACAATCACTTTCCTGAATAGCATCCATATTCTCTGTTGCTTTTTGTCCGAGATCTGCCACTTCTTTCATTACCCATGTGCTGCCAATCAGCTCGAATAGTGTAGAAAAATGGCTTTTTATTTTTCTATATATATATATATATATATATATATATATATATATAGTCTTTCAATATACCAAATTATTTAATATTATTTTAATGTGGTTTGCATCACTGATCCTATCTACATACCAATACGATAAATCGCAGTTGTACTGTTTCAATTCCATCTTCTTTTTTATCTTTTTTTTTAGCACACAAGTTTAAACTTTTCACTTGACTAAGATGAAACGAATTTACGAGCTCAATAAATTATAGTTTTGTTCGTTCCGTTGAGCGCAATCAAACAAAAAGTATGTTGTTAATGGGATGCCTTTTCACATTTCAGAAATATTTGGAAACACAGATATGTACTTACTACGTATTTACGTACATGCAAACCTATTCACCGACAATGATATTATTTGTGCTTATCCAACTGATATTATTTTAAAACAGCTTTTTTCCCTTTGTTTCACTGGCCCCTCTTAGATGCTAACACCACATTTTCATCATTTTAATGGAATAACAAACGCAGCGCTTTGTTAACTGTTTGTTAACCGTTTATCCTAACTATTTTTTTCCATTAACACTTTAATTACCTTTTCATTTTCCGTCACAGTAATAAAATACTAAGTTTTAGGTTTTTATATCTATAGGTTGTATTCTTACCACCTATTATTTTCTTTAGTATTTCTTTGCGAGTAAGGATTTTCAAGTGTCTGAAAATACACTGCATAATGCAGTATCTTGCTGAAAAATAGCTCCTGAAACTCCTGAACTTTATTTATTTTAAATAAGAAAATATTTTCGCTCTCGTGTAAATAATAATTTATTTTGAGCAGCGTGATCGTCATTGCTGTATCATTTATAACTGCTTATACAAAAAAATTAACTTCAAATTTTCTCACTATTGTCGTAATTTGTAAAAGTTGTCAAATTGGTACACCAAGCCGACTTCTATTTATTTATTTATTTAGTTTAATAAATTCAATTCAAATATGTATATATATATATATATATATATATATATATATGTATGTATATATATATATATATTTATATATATATGTATATATATATATATATATATATATATGTATGTATATATATATATATATATATATTATATATATATATATATATATATATATATATATATATATATATATATCGTGGACTTATTGCCAAGAGAGCAATCTCTTGTACCCAACAATAACACCAGTCTAGCCCCGAACGACGAACGCACGGGAATCAAACCCGGGTCTCCGTGGTGCGCCGCATTGTCAAAGGACGTATGCCGTGTGATCAACCCAACACCCACGGCGACGGCTTCTAACGATTCTGCAGAAAAAAATAATACGATTATGACGAATATTTTTATTCGTGTTTTATCCTGTTGTGATTGCTATATTTCTATTCCTATATTATCCCATTTCAACGTTACCTCAAGCGTTAAGCGTCCTACAGTGCACGAACACTGAACGCCGCGCGTTATGAAATCGATATACGACGCGACGCACCCAACCCCTTATTCGACTTTGAATACGGAGCGACTCAAATAATATTTCGCGGAAAGAAAAATGTATTTTACTGGTAATTCAGTGTCTTTCTTAAGTTTTATTTTCATATGGAAGTTCCTTTTATGATAACGAAAGCTTTAAATGTATCCGGAAAAATAATTTATTTCTTCTTTAAAAAGGGTCAAATAAAAAATTTCACAAATTATTTTCGTCTCATATTTCGTAGAATTAGCCAAAAAAATGTTTTTATCGCACTAATTAACGAACACCCGTATTAATATTATAAAAACATACAAGATCACACTCACACATATGAACAGTCACATATATATTCTTACATTTTCATAAAGTATAGGGCCATACAAAACACAATCAAAAATTTTCAGAAATGAATTTTATTCATTTTTTGAATTGAGATGGGCGCATCCAGAGTAATCCCCAAACCACATTCCGCCGACTCCGGTAACCCTACCTCAATAAAATTTCGATATAAAAATGTATTTTCACAGATAAGACAGATGTCATTTAAAGAAAAAAATCGTTACCTCTTGTTTGGGTTGCATAGAGGTTTAATTTGTGAACCCTAATTTTATGAATTGACAAGGTATCTACTTTGCTAATACCATAAAAGAAACCGCAATAGCGAGCATATTTTTAAAATTATTTGAACAACTATTATTTTATATTTTACATATTGTTATAATGTATGGCTGTATGCCTATCCCATTTTATTTTTATTGTTTTATTGCACTGTAACTCTGGTTAACTGTAAGAGATTGCTTCTGTAACGATAAGTTCGACAGATGACTGTTTATCAAAGTTTTTGAACAAAATACACACATAAACACACACACACACACACACATATATATAATGTTTTACAAGAAGATTTTACAGGCAAACAATTTTAAATTATTCATATAAGGGAAGATAAATGTTTTTAAAAGGAAGGTAAGAAACTTTTAATGAAAAAGAACGAGCCACATCGGAGTCTGTATGTAAGTACGTACGTAAATACGCTTTCGAAAGGCTTATACAATTTATAAGAGAAAATAAAACCCGAAAAAGAACCAAGCCATAAAATTGTTTCCACATCTGGAGTATGCCACTGAACATTTTAAATTTAGATTCGTTAAAATCTAATTATAAAGTTCCTTAGTTACTCCACAATATTTTCCACACGTATTTGTTTATACTCTAAGTGCTGAAGCTGTGTTTAAAATGTATATATGCCACTAATTTATGAAAATTGTTCGTCCTTTTATAAATATGAATTTTATTACACAACCATAAGATAAATAAAGTCGATTCCGGATTAAAAAATATATCGTCTACATAAACTTAAAAATAATATTTGTCTTACATTTATTCATTTTATTTTTCCTCCAATTAGATCTTTCTTTTACGCCTCATGGTTTCCTTCTACCTTTCGACATGTCAAATTTGGCCCATTTAAAGTGTTCCATGCCACAAAAAAACGTAACCCTTATAAAATCTTTCACGTGTCCGTCTCTCTGTCGATCGTTTTTATCAGAAATGATTTGACATAGAAATTTTAAATTGATCATAATGATAAACTATATATTATAATAGTTAATATTTTTATAATGTTTCTAAGGAGGTTAATATATTAACAGAATTTTTTAATATCTTAAAACTACTTTTCCAGAATTTTACGTTTTCAAGCAAAATAGCATTACAGATATTGCTTAAAGAAACAAAAAAACCATTACCCCCCCCCTAATATTCGAAACTGCTAAAATCAAAATTATGCAAAAAGTAGCACTAGCGTTACTAAAAGTTTACGGGAAAGCCATAGCGATGAATTGTTATCGAACCAACGATAGTTTTACGCCTGTCAAAAATATATTAGGTACAAACACATACATGCACACAAAAGCGCGCGCGCATATCCGCGTACACGCACACACGCACATATACAAACACGCATTCACGCAGGCACACAAGCACGCATGCACGCACAAACACCGCACACACGCGCAAATGTTATTATGACTTCTAAGAAATTTGTGTACTTTCTTATTTACTACAATTTTCAATGTTCAATTTCAAATTGATTAAACAATTGTTTCGGCCTGATGGACAACAATAAAAGTTTGAGTCAAAAGTCTGTCGTATATACATCATATATTACATTAAAGTACAATAAGTAAATAATATAAAATAATAAATTGCAGGATCAGATCGCAAAGAAAAATATAAACTGAAACAATTATTGAACAGTCCAAGTATATGTTTATTCAATTATTGAAAATTTTATACTGTTTAAAATCAAGGACCAATTTCATTAAATACCATTCTACTATTACCCTTTTATTGTGGTGCCCTGTTCTATTTTGACCATAATAAACTATGTACTAAACAAGTAGGAATGCTTTCAAAATTATATACACCTTTTATTTTTGGCCACAGAAAATGTGATTATAAATGTGATTAAAAAAAAATAAATATAAAACAAGTTTACAACGCGAATAAATTGGCGGAAGTTCATGGTGGAGGCCAAATGAATATACTTTCACTACTCTTTGACGTCTTTAATAATCTACAAGCTCTTTCAGCTTCTCGATTAATATTTGGGCCTTCTCATGGTTCTAAACAAAGAGAAACAACATGCGCTCGTTATATCTAAACACTTTCTCTCTCTTTTACGAATTCTCCTTTGCAGTTGAATTTTAGAACAATCTTGATCCTGATTTCAAGAATTCATCATTTTCAAAACGCGTGTCAAAAAATCATCTCGTCTAATTCCCTTGCTTTCCTCCCCGTTTACTTCATTTACTTTTCTTGTTCTGTTTATTTTTAATCCTTTTCTTGTCTTCATTCACATATCAAGTTAAGCGTTTTATTGTAATTTTCCTTTTTTATTTTTACTTTTGTTTATTTTTTAATATACCTACAATAACTTCCATAATAGGATGATTTTTTCACACATTTTGGTCATAAGTTTAAACAATTATGCGGATTTAAATTAAAATCAAATTGTTTTATAATTTAGAAACTTATAACCAAATCCCTTTCATTTGATAATTGATACACCACATGACGTGTATGCTCTATTTTTAAATTTCAAAACCAACAAATTCTATTGCTATCAGCTTGCAGATTTGCAATGTTGTAGAATTTTTTTGTCAGTGTTATTCACCTAATAAAGGTATACCTACCTTTATATACGCAAATTCTATAACTGTGTTTCGGCGTGTGCCTTTTAAAATATTAGGAAAATTACTAATATAATAATTTAACGACATCTCTTATAAATAGTTTAATTTATGTTAGAAAAAAACCATTTATTATCCATAGCGTACTGATCGATATTATTAAGATCCAAGCGACCTGGCGAGTTTTCGTATGGGCCTCTACCTAACCGGTTAATTTCAATTTGCATCAAACATTTTTATTTTTTTGTGATCCGGCATATCTATAAATCAATAATATAAAACAATAATGAATAAGTAATACTTTCCAGAAAAGAGACATATTCTCAAATTAACAAATTATATACCTATTTATGTACTATATGATATAAATATCGGTTTCATAGAAGAATATTATGTACTTCGTCAAATATTAACAAGCATTTAAATGCTAGCGATAATATAATATCAAGTGGTAATAAAAATTAGAAAACAGTACAAAAATAACACAACTTAACGAAGTGAAATGGCACTGTCATCTGTTAGCGTATGAACATTGAATATAAGTAATTTTGTTATAATAATTTTTTTCTGGTAAATTTTATGTAGTGATGTAATCATTATTATCATTTAAATACAAAATATTACGTCTTCTTGATGGTAATATTATTAAAATTACAAAACATGACAGATATATTTGGCAATGACAAATGCAATGCATTAGCCTTTGGTAGCTATTTGACATTAAATAATCCTTGTTCAAAATAATACATTTCTTAAGTAATAAATAAACTTTGGAAAGTAGTAAACTAATCATGTAAATAGAATATCTCAGGATGTATTTTATACTTTAAAAACCTGAATCGAAGTCATCGAGTCATGTTTATAAACGAGTTGATCGGAGGACACGATATACCTCTGTACGAGTCACATGTCGTACTTACGCAGGTGATTCACATAAACATGCACAGTTACAAACATAAACAGTACCCAAAATACACGGAAACAATCCTGACGTAGATGAAATCAGTCCATCGAGAACGCAAATTATCAATAACAATTGCCAACAAACGCAAGTAGAAAAATATTTTATGTTTCAAGTGATGATGAAGGGGTAAGAAAATCGTTATGAATGTTTTTTGCAGATACATATTTAGTTGATGTAATATAAGTGCTCGATGAAGGCCACAGCTTGATGCAGATGCTATAGTTGATTAAAGTATGGTTGAGACAAACTAGTAGACTACGACTTAATCTTGAATAATGCTCAGTTAAAACCTAAAATTATATTTGTTATCCAATCAGTTACAAATATTTAATCGGTTTCTTTTTCAGCCAATTTTTAAATCATCGTGCACCATGACATATTTTAAGGTATTTTCAATATTAGGCGAGCAGAGGTTTACGGAAACCAAGAAATCGGCAAGTGAGATACAAGGCAAACAAATTTGGTAACCTTTGTTCTAAACGATGGTATACTTAAAACATACCAGAATCTCTAAAACAAAAACTTCTCTTGGATTGCGTAATTTCCCTTAAACCAAAACTTATTATTTAGCTTATGCAAAAGGATAACTTTTGCTAACATTTGAAAAAACACATTTTCAAATGCTACACAAATATTTAAATTTTTTAGGAAATAAGTTTTATTATTGCATCAAAACATCGTTTTTTTTATAAAGTACTGTTGGTGCTCTAAGCGCTAAGTTTAAGTTAGAATCGTGACCAAAATTAAACGCATTGAACGCCTAATGCTCGCATAACAATTTTGCATTAAGTCATAAGCTGTTTGCTGCACTCCACCCAGTGACTTCCGGCTGCATGCTTGGCAGCTGCAAAAAACTTTATATTATCTGCAAATTACAAACAACGAGCAGTGTACACTGCGCCAACAATATTGTTTACCAAAATATTGAATATTTTACCAGAAATTGAGACCCAAACTTCGGAGGTTGGCTTACTCCTGACGGTGTGAAGTAAACCTAAGTTGGATGTAAAGTATACTAGTTGTACACATTGCTTTCTATCCGTAAAATACGAAGAAAAAATCTTAAAAGTGGAACTCGGACTCCGGTCGCACCGACATGATCGAAAATCACATGATCGAAAGCTTTTTAGTAATAAAAATACTGGACGTAAATATGCTATGTAATATCTACTTAAATCTTGTGGTCAACGTGATAAGAATCATAGCCAAGGGGACATGCAAGGTTCGTGCGACATAAAATTCATGCTGCTCATTACATATGTGTATTGAAGTCATAAAACGTGTGGATCACTATGCTGAAAAGCAAATAACATTTCCAATCTGGAGCTAGAAGCATATTACTTGTTGATACTTTAATTACCGAAACACAGTTAAATTTTTAGGCTTCCGTACCTTAAAATTAAAAATGGGACCCTTATAACATCATTATCCCGTCTCTTTATATGTCCATCTGTCACAGCCAATTTTTCCATAAACCTTGCGACAGAGAAATTTGGCGTGGTAATACGTCTTGTAATTATATAAGAATTAAAGAAGGGATAAATTAGGTACTTAAATTTATTTTCACGTGGAAACGTCTTTTTGCTCGTTAAATTTGTGTTCGTCAGTCAAACTTTCCTGTGTTACGAAATATATATAGATTTTAATGAACCCGTAACAAATAGAGCATGTCTGTTCGTGTTTGTCGTATAGCATTTCTTGCCTATGTTGTCATCGCAGTAGTGTAGGCACATACGCGTGGTTGTTACGAATTAGCGTTATTTTGAAATTATAAAATAGAGTAGCGTAAATACGCGTTTAACTAGGATGTTAAGTTGGATGTCATTTTTAAGAGCTTGTGGAGCACTACTAGAAAGCAAAGTGAGATATTAAAATATTAGCCAAAATATAAGTAAAAATAGTCACGAAACGAAAAATTACAAAACAAATAAAGATATCGTCTCATATGAATCGTAAATTGGCTCTACATTATAAAGAATGCAAATTAAAGGGCAGCTCGTATCAAATGGAATCCAAAAAACCTAAAAACTTCAAGGCCGAGCAAATACAAGAGTTAACGCAGCGTCGAAAAAAAAAATTTAGCTGGGTGAGTATGGAGGGTGGTATGGTTTTCTATGATGTTATTGAGCACGAAACCGTAAGTGCAATCGAGACTCGATGTGTCACAACTCTGCTGGATTCCCATTGAAAGATGCACTCCAAACATGTGTTAGTTGCAGTAAAAACAAGTGTAAGTGAACGCAGTTTCCAGAGAGATTGGTAATTAAATAGCATATTAATACGGAAAACTTGTTATGATTTTATCCGGTTGTTTTCACGAAAAATCTACGCGGACCCAAGCTGCGCTTTTCGGTGTTTTTTTTTATTTGAGCTACAAAATGATACCTGGCTTCTTAATATTGTACTCATTTTTTTTGTGAACAATACAAGAATCATATTACCTGGGGACTATACCCTAAAATTATGGAGTCTGTAATAAAGCTATTCAATATGAAAGTTTTTTTTTAAGTATATGTCTCATATGTCAATCAAAAAATCTTATTATGAGGAATAAAAGATATTTCTTATAATTTTAAATTGCACGTTTATAATATATTCTAAAATATATGTGACAATAGAGTATTTCCCCGTATTTCAAAACTACAAAATAAAGATCATAAAAAAACGGGATTGATAAAACCTGACTGCAAAGTTATATAAAACTATTGGAAACCAAGAGATTGTCCTAGATTTTGTTGTTTTTGAAATATGTCAAGATTATATATATGAATTATGTTAAGAAAAATTAATATTTAAAAATAATTTAATAAAAACTCTACGTATCCATAAATGTATTCAAATGCCTGAATGCGAACCGAAATTTTGTGTTGTGTGTTCAACACGTGCTTCATAATTATTTTACTCAATATGGTATTTCCAATATGGTATAATTATTTTGTGTTTAAATTAATATGATATTAATTAATAGTGTTTTTTTCATAATAATAGTGGTATTTTAAATATGTCAGTTAACAAATCGCATGGACAATATTTATTTCAATGCGTTTGTTTTTACTAGTCTAGTTCAAACTAACGTCAAATAAAAATAATAGAGGCAATTGGTGAGCTTTATAATACTTGTAATTCTCATGAGTTTGCGATTGCTGGAGGTGCAAAGGTAGAATTAATTTTTATATTTTCGTAATGGTGATATGCCCTTATATGAGGCCTGATTTTCATATATATTAAAAATAACCGAGACTGAAAATAACTATTTATAAATAAATTATTTTGTTAACCACGTAACATAAAAAAATACATTTTAAAATGAATCAAAATTAACATAAGTAATATTGATTTGTATAGGGCAAGTACGCTCTGGCGAGTTTAAATTTTAGTACATAATTAATTTAAAATAATCTAAAAAAAGAAACAATGGAACGTACATATGAATATAATTGGCATTCGATATTTTTCAACGTTTGCTACTTTTCCAATTTTTTTTCTACATATTTGATATTTTCAACGTGGTAGGATAATTTAAATTTTTTTATGACATTATAATAGATTAAAACTTTTTCTGATTTATTTATATGTTGTTGTTGACCCAAAACAATGTATTAACATATTGGTACTTAAATTACATTTTGGTATACAAAGGTTTATTGATTATTTTCAATTGATTATTAAAAAATATATTTCCAAAAAAAATTAAGTCGACGTCATCCCGTTAACAGGTAAAATATATAATTTGAATGCGAGTAGCGTCCACCGCACGCCGGAAAAAGTATTTTGTATTTACATTTTAGACGAACAATGACACCGACGAAAGTTATTAAGCGCTAAAAGACATTCATCCTTGTTTCTGGATCGTGTTAGGAATTTTAAGCAGCCGTCAGTCGTGATCGTTTTAAAAACGATAAATTAGTTGTTGTTTTGATGCTGTTAACATAAATCTATGAATTTACGACGAGTAAGGGACCAATGGGACGTCTATAAAATTGGATTTATAATGTGAACTTAATTATACCAACGCCATGATATGGTGTGTATAATGGTTGAAAATATTACAGTCAGTAGTTTGAAATTAATGTTCTTCAATATCATGTTTTTTCTTGAATAACGTGCCTTAGTCCACTGCCAGACATAGGCCTTTCCAATGTTCGTCTCATTGGATGTAATTGCCTATAATCAATATACTGGGCAGGTGGCTTAGGAAGCACAGTGTTTAGCTTCTCACACAAATGGCAATGCTACCGGTCACTCATGTATGGCATTTCAGCTATGCAATTACAAACACTGCACTCAATGAATGGCCAGGAATCAAAACCGGATCCCCTTGGTGCGACGCTCCCTTAAAAGCCGTAACCTTCGTGATAAATGCAACACCATGGTAACAAAATGCTTCCTTGGTTTTCACAATTACGATAACAATAATAATGCAAAAATAAAGTGAATATTGCTTAAGAAATAGAATATTGGCCAATATATTAACAAACATTTTTACAAATACACAAAATAAATACTTAAAATCCTGCAAATTAATCTATTCTTATCTCCATTGTCCTTTATTTTCAGTTGAATGTGCCACCTCAGCAGACATCTGTCAAGCGATATATTTGTTGAGAAATTGCGTTACAATATTTAGATACTGCCATAATTTTTAACGTATATTTAAATTGAACTCCGCAATTCTGTACTACAGTCATAAATTAAGTTTATTCTGACTTTTAATCGCAAGTATACAAAATTTATATGAATATCATATTTTGCACAAACAATTATATTAGTCTTACTAAGGATTTATGGTAACCTATAAAAGATGTACTGATGAGAATTAGCACATGTACCATTTTTCATTTTCATGAACAGACATCTGTCAATTGATATATTTGTTGAGAAATTGCGTTGCAATATTTAGATACTGCCATAATTTTTACCGTATATTTAAATTGACCTCCGTAATTCTGTACTACAGTCATAAATTAAATTTATTCTATCTTTTAATGGCAAGTATGCAAAATTTATATGAATATCGTATTTTCCTCAAAAATTTATATATATGGATATTAGTCTTACTAAAGATTTATTGTACCCTCTAAATGGTGTACTGAAGAGAATTGACATATGTACACTTATTCAGTTATTGTTTTAATCAATTTCTTACAGTTTTAAGAAAACTGATTACCATATACTTAAATCATAACTTTTTTTTTCATGTGTTTTATTAAGAAATTAAGTTAACTAAAAATATAGGATATAACGTGCAGTTGTCTATTCAAAAAGCCCTCAATTATTATTAGATAATTGTAATGGTAACTCAAAATTTACTCAGCACTGTCAAATTTGTAATGCTTTACAAATGGATAAACGTTGGGATTTCGAAATTTAAATTCGTTTATCACCTGTGTTTTGATTATTTACAGTTGGTAGTACGTAAAATGCACACACACACACACACACATATATATATATATATATATATGTGTGTGTGTGTGTGTGTGTGTGTGTGTGTGTGTGTGTGTGTGTGTGCGCACACGCGTGTACGTGTATGTGTGTGTGTATTTTGCGTGCTTGCGTGAGTGATTGGCAGCATAGCTTTCGTGTCCGACATTCAGTGATCACGACCTTGCATGTCTCCTTTTGTAGGTCTCTTATCACGTTGACTACGGGATTCAAGTAGGAATTCAATAGTGTATTTTGACTATTGTAAAGCTTTCGGCCGTGTAGATACTGACATCTTGCTAAATCGCCTTGGTGTGGCCGGATTCTCAATTGCAATTTTAAGATTATCTCTTCGTACCTTACGGATAGAAAGTGATGTGTACGAGTGGAAACATTTATATTTGGCTTAGTCTTAATTCAAATGGTTGGGGGTGAGACACAATGTCGAGCCTCTGTTATACACTATTCTGGGAAACGATATAGCTAACGTTGATAAAAGTGCATGCAGTTTATTATTCGCGGATGACAAAGATTTCTACAGCTGTCAAGCATGCAGATGAAAGTCATTGTATGGAATGAATCGGGCACCTTACGACTAAATATAAAAAAGTGTTCAGTATTCAGTTACAGCCAAGACCATCCTTCTATTAAATATGAATATACGATCATTCAGATCCTACTGCATCAACTAGATAAAAATTCGTGGGTGTACTGTGATGTAGCTAAAAAGTCATTTCAAAAACTTTGATTTTCGTTGCATAATTCAAAGTAGTTTTAATGCATGTCACTAGTTTGCTTGATGTACACTTTATTAGTGCAAAAGCCTGTGACAATGTAGCTACATCATTCGAAGTCCACACAAAACCAATTACAACTTGATGGTTGAGTTTATGCAAAAGACGTTCCTAAATCAGTAACGCAATGGTATCAATTGGGTTACTTTTATTTATCCTACCGATTTTCTAATGAGCATATTTAGCTTTTAATCTTTGCAACTTAGAAAAAACGTTGCGCTTGTAAATTGTCTGTTGACATTTTTAAAAGGGAAAATCCTACACCTCGTATTATAGAATAAACTTTCATCCTTCGTACCGGATAATTTCTAATGATGACGCAATCATTGCCTTTTTGCTATAGTACCCTCTAAAACCGAATTATAACACATGTTTCTAGTTTTCAGTTCAACTGCACATGATCGCGTTCGTGATTTGTTTCTAAAGACTGAAAAAAATTGTGCGTATCGGCTCCGACGCGTGACCGGAATTTACTCCTTGAGTACGATTATCTTGGAATATATAAAATAAGTAACATTGTATATTAATATAAATATCAAAATCATTAAATGTAAAAGGAAAATCCTTTAATAAAAAATGCTGACAATATAAATATTTTCAAGTAAAACACATATGAACAAAATCAAATTTATACAACAAGATTAAAAACATTTAGTAAAGGCAGAATAAGAAGTCGAGAAGAAAAGAGATTTTTTAATTTTGTAGGACAGAAGCCACCAAATATTTACACATAATGATATTTAATGATTACATCTTAACATAAGCGAACAATAGTAAACTATATGTGTCACACTCAGTCATTGCGATTACGCCATAAGAAAATTCCAATATGTGTGTGACACTCCGTTATTGCGATTACACCATAAGACAATGCCAATAAACGTATTGATGTCTCATTATAAAGATGCACATAAATGTTGCGCGGAGAGACCACCTAACGGTTAAAATTTTTTTTAACGCTCTGAACTTCTGATTTTACTCCTCATAAAACTTCATACCGGGAGCTATAAGTGAAAATCATTACATTGAGTAAACACCAAAAAAATTGTAGAAATGTGTAGTTGTTATCTTTTATAACTTTTACGCAATTTTGTGCTCAGATCTAATGTAGGTATTAATTTGGAAAACTGAAAATAAAGGAAAATGAATGAATGAAATATAAACTATGTTAATTTTACTGAAATACTTAGTTATACCCTATTTTATATAATGATGTTTACGTTTTATTTATGTTGAAATGTTATTTAATTTTTTGAAATTTTTTTTACTCCTCGGGTAATTTCATACTTTCGAAAGATTTATGGTACTAGTTTTTACTGGATTTTCATTTAACATCGAACGATCAGATCCACAATTTATAATAGTACATTACGAAAAAGTAACGTTTGTTAATAGTTTGTTAAAAATATTTTGTGAGCTTGAATGTTTACGAGTGCAAATGTGTAAGGACTCGCTTGGCAGGTTTTATTCTGTAAATAAAATAAGAAAATAAAACTAAGAATATTTATCTCTAACATGATACAAATATTCTCATTGCGAAGAATAGTCACAATAATTTTTGTCTGAGTACCTTTTTTAAATTGTTGTAGTTACTTGAGGGGCGCTTGAGAGCTATGCGAGCACGCCAGAAGAAATGTAGTGTTCCTGACGGCTAGCGCGACGTTCATTTGTCTCGCGCTCTACTTTCGTTTTTATCATGTTTCATACTTCACCGCGTAATGTTCAAGTCTGTGTTAAATCCAGAACGTAACTCAAATGCGTTTTTTTTGTATTTGTATTCTGTCTAGGAGATTTAATATCCGTTTACACCAAAGATTTCTAAATATTCTGAGTTATGTTTATTGGAATTTCTTATGTTTAATTTAGGGTAACACTTGAATTTGAAGTCAATTAAAATTTTAAGTTAATCTATTCAAGCACAAAATATCATTTAAAACAAGTACATCAGGTAAGTATTATATTCTTCATCAAAATATTCTTCATCCGTATGTTTAACGCTCGTTACAGCCGCTCATTGGGAGCCATCATTTTCTTGCAATACCTCTCCCTCTTTCATCTTTCAACCAGAAATTCATAGTTGGATAAGGAATAATATTGAAACTTGTAAAACCGTTACTTACAAATTACAATTATATATTTTATTATAATGATACATATATACGTCTCAGTCGTTTATAGCAGAGAACATTCAAGCAATTTGGAAATGATTTATTTAATTTTTTAAATTCCTTCGTACAAAATACTGTGAAAAATATGGTTAATAGTGATTTAGAGATTTTCATCATCCATGAAAGAAAGAGTGAGGGGTGGTCATAGCATTTTTTCTAAAATTTTTTTAACTACTGGATAAGCTCTTCTCAGGCATGAACCTAGTGTACGTATAGTAAGGTGTAAGAGACGAACATTACAATTTCCGGTAAAACTTGGCGGGGATGCAGTTTCCTTGACACTATTTTCCAACCAAAAGGTCGTCGAGCGCGCAACACGAAAGGAACAATCGTGGCCGTAAGAGCACCCGTAAATAAGGCATTCAAGTGATATGTATAACATCTCGTATATAGCCTATATACGAGGCGGGACACAATTATTCGTTTAAGTAGGTCACACTTTTTTTATCACAGACGTGTACTAAAGTTTAGTTTAAAATATCTCTGGTGCTTAATTCATTGATTTGGTCTTGATTGAATTCATTGATTGAACCTACATGCAGCCTATACCTACTATAGATTACCGTTTGTGATATAAATTATATAAAATAAAACCTGTCAAATACGAGTGGAACTCACACTACGAGAGTTTCGTCCACATTTAGGCACTTGTAAATATCTATATAATATTATATTAAATTATTTTTATCTTATTTTGAATATTCCTATTCTCACATATTTTTTAGAATATCGGCTGTGATAGACGAACAGCCAGACAGATCCGTGAAAAATCTTCTAAGGGTTCAGTTTTTCAGTTTGAGGTAGGGAAACGTAAATTTACTTAAAAGATGTTAACATCAGAATTTTTGCCGATCCTTAGAAAGGTTTGATTTTATGTCGTTATGTAAAGAGGGGGAAATTTACCCGTTAAATTGATTCGGGGTAAGAGTTAAGTGAAAGCTTCCTCGGCAAATTTTCTCTCCAAAAATCTTTGTCACTCCTATGGCCACATCTTTATGATTATAATAAATGGTTGATGGAGTCATAACATGTATTTAAATATAAAATTTGAGATAATTTCATTATCGTCCCAACTCTTGTGTGTTGCGCTGCAATAGGCATTGAATATATCCCTGTACACTTTAATTAAATGGTTATTTTGTACCAATATGCATTTTTATCCTACCGAAAAACTTTAATTAAATAGTTATTTTATAGCAATGTGCGTTTTTAGTCCACCTAAGGAATTCATAGAATATATAGTAAGACTAAATATACAGTAAGTAAATAACAAGATAAAATTGGTTTTCAAAGAATAAAATCAAAATTCATTCAAAAATGTAAAAAAGGCCAATAATACTTGTTCTTCTATCTGCAAAGAAGAACGAGTAAACCTACCGAAAAACTAGAATAGATTCAGTGCCTTACATTCATATAATGATTACGTGAGATCGCATCATTTACAAGGTAAAAAAATAAATAATTACAAGTGATCACGACTGCGTGATCACGAAGCACGACTGCGTGAAAAAATTAAATCGAGAAATAATGAAAAATTAATTTCAAAAGACTTGTGATTAAGAACTTGCAGGTTGCTTTCGTCTTTGAAACATAAATTATAGTAATTATCATTTGGAAGTTTATATTTCCTGATTGAAATTTCCATCCTATCCATATTCAGAAATAATAAATACGAAACACATTTTGAAAATAGATTCCAAAGTAATAACATGTTTTTTGATATTTTTACAGGTATCTTCTCTTAACAATATTTACAGTATCTTCTCAAAACAAATTACTACGTTAAAGTGATTAAATTATGTACTAGCTCAAATAAGAAAGAAATAGAAAATATTCTATGATGAATTATAATAATAATCGATTTGGACATTAAGGGAATAACACGGCATATCTAGCGCGGTTAGATGTGACGATCATTTTAATTATTTATATCAATTTGATGATATCATTCTATTTGAAAATTTAATAGCTTTACTTCTATTTTTATTTTCATTAATAACCTCGTAATCAGACAAAAGCTGTAGATAGTGAGTCGAAAGGTTAAAAACGAAAGAATTAGGAACATTATCATATTACATATATCATAATTCCAAAAAAAATGTAACGATTCAAACTCTACGTTCGATATTACTTCCATTACTTAAATACTTCCAATATGGTTTATTAATTGTGAGCCAACAACAATAAAGAGTGCCGTTGAGTTTCGCGTGTTATTAGCCTATATAATGTTGGCTCATACGTTAAAGGAAACCTTAAGCAGTCTGAACAGGCAATATAATTTAAAACTATCTTAAGTTTTTACTAATTTTGGACATTAATCCTGTAATGAATTAAGTGCGATAGGTCAAATGTGATGGGTAAAGATACTTTTAAAGTGTTTTACAAGTAAGTTTAAAACGTGTGAGTTCGTATTCGGTATAAATAAACTTTATTTATTTGCTTTAAATTAGAGGAACACTTTAAAGTTAATGTAATTTTTTTTTGTGGCGACATTATTTTCTTGTCACAGCAAAACCCAGTCCGAAAAATATCAATGGCTTTTAGGTAACATAGATATGTGCAGGGATGTGTGTATTAAGATAATAATTTAGTATGCACCAATATTACGTTTATGGTGATCAGCTCGTAGTAACTCTCAAATGACTTGCGAATGTTTTTATCGAACTTGAACCCAAATATACAAGTGAAGCACGTACGATAGGTGAAAAATAATGTAAACTCGAAGGTACAATTTTCATCAAAAATACGATGATAAAGAACTTTAAGTTATAAGAGGGTGTAAAAAATTCGTATTGTTAACGGGTCAGCATATATTGACTGGTCGACATTCAGTGATTATGATATGAATAAAAATTGTTTCAATTTAGGTTGAAAATATGGCTATTATATATATATAGCCATATTTCTATATTATAGTATGTACGTCATAACACTTTTTTTCAGAAATTACATAACAAATAAACTTTAAATTTGTCATAGTAATAAAACAATGTAACATGGCATAGTAATAAAATATTAATACATAGTATATCTTCATAGATAGGCTGAAAAATAAGCAAAAATTATATATTCATTTTAGTAATGTATTTTGCGGCTATAGAATATATAGCAACAATATATTAAAATGTATGCAATATATTAAATGTATGTAGCAACAATATATTAAAATTAGTATTACAAATACTAATTTTATATTAATTTTAGTTTAATAGAAATACTAGAAGTGCCATGTGCATATAAATACTATGTTTTAGTAGACTTTTTTTTAAATCATATAGAATCCGACCCGTGTATAGTTTTTACAAGATTTCATCTAATTCAAAAAACAGGTTTTTTCTCCGTTAGATGCGTATCAGTAAGCGATAATACTTTTAAATAGTGGTTCGAGCAAAAAGCAGGTAGTTCCATATACCGTTTTACAAGGCTTTTTTTTGAAGTTTTTGATAAATGCTTGTATTTTTGTGTTAAATTATATAGAAAATATACGCGTATGTCGATAACGAAATAATAAAATTCAAATGATGCGAGCATAGATCATTCTTGGTAAACACAGTGATGTTCAAAACTTATCTGCTTTCCCCAAAACCACCACCATATTAAAGCAAACACCTCAATAAAGATAAAAGTGACTGCTTTGGGTTTTTTCTGGAAAATTATTCCGAAAAAATCCCATAATAGGAATATATCTGTTTTACGTTTTTAATTTTTCTAACTGACTCTTTTTTAATAATTTATAAAATTGTATCACTTATACTTTCTTTTTTTACTTCTGTCACACCACTAAAATTACTGTTCAGAATTATAAAAAATTAACTTACATTCAAAAGAAAACAAGAAATATAATTTTTCCTTCAAAAACCACAAGTTTTCTTTAAAAGATGATAATATTAAACAAATCAAACTTAAAAATGTTTTATTTGATTCAATCTAATAGTTCAATATTTATAAAAACACAAAATATTTTGGGGTATTTTATACGAATTACGATAAGTAAGTTACTATTACTAGTTCTACTACTGCTTGGCAGGTTTTTTACTAATGGTTAATGGTCATTGTTAACGCGACCCTCTTTGCAAGGTCAGTGCTGTGACGCGACTTTGAAGTATATTGAAGTTTTGCCCCCATGTCATAATATATTAAAGCGAGGAAATATTTGTGAGCACACTCTTAGTATATGATAACTGCTACAATAAATGCAAATACAACAAATTTCTCTAGATGCCAGCTTTTATTGAAAATTAATTACATTTTGTGAAAATACATGGGTGAAATAAAAGAAACAGCACCACAGCTATAATGCAAGGAACATGAAAACGTAAAGCTTCTTACTTTTTGTATCTCACTTGTTGCATAATTGATTTTAACTTTTTTGTATACATTTGCATGTTATTAAGATTTTTTGGTCTTTGCGAGTTCCTCTTCAATGATCTATTTATAGATTTGTTTCGTTACTTCAGGATCATTTCCAAATCCGACTAGGCCTTCTAGGCATTTTTTAAGTCAGTTTATTACAATTCCTGAATCACGTGTGCATGTCTTCCCATAATAAGTTGGTGAGTTAATTGCTGGGGTGTAAACGTCTCTGAAAAAATTCATATCCATCAGTCTTAAGTAATCACATAAAGTATTGTAGATGCAAATTTTAAATTGGTAAGATATTATAATCAATTATTCAACTTGTAATTGTTCAAGGAATCTGCTAGAGCTAAGTTAGAGGGGATTAAAAAATGTGCAAATAGCTTCGGGTTAAACCTGCAGTGATCGGTAGTGCAGCTTCAAATGCCAAGTACCTAGACTCAAATAACGATAATCAAAATAATTCTAAAAGCGAGCCAGCCATTGTGCACGCCGTATTAATCCTCGTACTTTTTAGTTTTTATGCATGTTAATTTAAAAGTTTCACTAGCACAATATTCTAAAAGGTTTCTCAAAGATTACAAATCATAATTACGTCTATCTGTGCATACTATTAATAAGTATTTGAGATGTAGAAAAAGCTATGTGCTCTAAACTTATTTTTTTGACAATAACAATAAACGTTTCGGGAAAATATAGCTTGGTTCACGGCTAGAATTTAAAATGTTTAATTGGATGTATCGAAATTAAATGCTTTATATGAAGAACGATTCAAAAGGAAATATAACTGCCTCGTTCAGTTAATGTTTTGTACGTTGTCAGGTAGTCATGATTTTACATTATGTGCACATCGATACTCCGTAACGTTTACTTGTAGTTTAAATATTTGAACCGCATTTAGTAGTTTTATTTGCTTGATTCGTTTTAGATTTTAATTTCGTTAGTCTTAATTTGTTACTTTAAGCAATTAGTCGTATTAGAATGACGCAATTCTCAAACAAAGTTTTGATACTCGTAATTTTTTCCAAATCAAATTTGGTAAATATACATTTTATCGCAGACGAAAAACTAAATTTATACTTTATTTTTTTCAACAACGACTAATTCGGACTTATTTTTAAAATTAACTTTTTCTTTTAAAGATCGGCTGGTGTATACTTACGTTGTCTATAGTTCGTCATTACTTGACTATAAATCCTATAGCATTTTAAAATTAAAACATTATTGCTGTTTAGTTATTGGACAGTGTGCAGGGCGAACAGCTTTTCGGTTTCCACCAAAGAACAAATCGTGATTATTTATATCAGACTAAGCAACTACCCTAGTTTCGTTCAAGTGACTAATGGTTACGGGGAAAATAACTTTTCTCCCGTTGTGAACTAGAATAAAAGTTTATTTCAGCGTTCAGATTCATAGAATATTTGTAAAGTATTTTTCACACATCAAGAACTTTCCACACTTTTAAATTTTCTAAAATTCTAGGGTTTTTCCCATGTTTCGTACAGCAAAACCTTTAGGAATAAATCCCTTAGACATTGATCAAAATATCACCAAATGCGTTCTGTAGAAAGAAAAAAAATTATCTACTTTTAATGAGAAACATAATTATAACTTTTAATTTGATAACATTAATTGAGTAAATCCTTATCAATTTCAAAGTTATATGTATCACACACACACATATGTGTGTGTATATATATATATATATATATATATATATATATATATATATATATATATATATATATATATATAAATAACTATTACTCAGTCAACTTTACATGATTCAGCACAGTATCACATACAAAACTATCTAGAACTAATGCACTAAATAATATTAATGTCAGCTTGACTTTTATTCAGTAGTTCTTTTGTTTTAGCAAACATACAAAAAGAATAAACACGAATAGGAACTTCGTTTTACAATTTATATTGAAATGTCTCACATCGAACACCACCAGTAACCTGGTAATGCGTTATACTATCCAGTGCTGAAATTGTGTGAGTCTAGATGAAACTCTAAGCAGAGTGATGTAAACCGGCCTCTTCATAATGACCGGTAAGTTTCCAGTACGTGAAGAGAAAAGTGCGTAAAATTATATGCTTTTATTTTTTTATTTTGTGCTTTTAAATTTAATTTAACATTTTGTCAAATCTTAATGAAATGGAGAAAATGTTAGATTTTATTTAACATTTCCTACGTTTCATTAAGATTTGATTTTTATTTATCCTACTCTTAACTTCTTTATTCATGTTATAAATGTGAAACCATTACCTAGCAGAGCTTTAAGGACAAACAATTACAATGATCGTACGAAACAGCAGTTACAGCGATTTTATTAAAATGATACTTTGTATCTTCCATGAAAATATTTGGGGTAAAGTGTGATAAGACTAGCGATGGTGCAAAGCAAGGACTTTCAGATTGAGTATTTACTGAAATATTTTTATTCTTCAAATTAAAGTACAGCGAGAAAATGTTCGTCTGCTTTTTGTTTTATTTTAGGGTTTGACACAAACACAGCCTATCTGATTGCCATGAAACTTTCGCAGTCGTACCGTTTATAATATATAAGTCGACAAAGTGAACATAATAGATTTTTAGTATATGTAAGTAATGCACAATAATCGACGAAATATAATTCCGACTTACCGTTTGAAATTTTGATGATTTTTTTTACGTAAATTCGTTTGAAGTAAAATACACTTGAACAAGTAAGAAAAAATATTTAGACTGCCATGGTCTAAATCTTTTTTCTCGGTCTTGTTAGGAAATATCGGCTTGTTACGCTACTACTTCCCTGTAATCTTTTGGTTATCTCATCATTGATTTTAAGAATTATCTGTATTGTCAAAACTTTGATGTCGAAAGACTGAATCTTGATGTCGAAATCAGAAAAACATGGAAATATCGATGTTAAAAAACAAATCATTGGTTTCGATATTAATAAGTCTTTTAAAGACCAGCCGCAGATTTTTTGTAACCATCTTTTCTACACACGCCTGTATATAAGTTAACAACGATCTGAGCATCGATGATTGGCCACTATCACTCATTGATATTTTTGTGGAATAATTTGTCTTTTGAAAAGGCCCGAATCATAAAATATCACCAGCCAAGTATATTTGCCAAATATACGGTAATGAACATAAGCTAAATTACTGTTATATCGTGAATCAGGCACATAACAAAGCCGTTAACAAAGCCTGTGCCACTTCTGCTTATTACACCCCTGAACGATAATTTTTACGCTTCCTGAAGTATATTAAAGAAAATTAAAATAAAGTTTTTTCTCTCTTCTACGGCAAAGATACTTTCGACTTACTCATTTACTTCGAGAAAACCAAATAATAAATTCTTCTCGTTACATCCGCTTCTGTTACAAACACTAACATTGCAAATTCGATTAGAAATACGATCGATAGACTTTGAGTTCTATCTTCACTGTACGGTAAGTTGTATCAACCATCAACAAATAATGAATACTATTTTTGTAAATATGTACACGGATGAGTTCAAAGAAATTTAGTGTTGCTGTAGAAAAAGGCTGATTTAAAGAATCGCAGCAGCAAAACTTAACTTTAAATTAAACGAAAGGACTCTAATTCGTACAGTTGAAGTTGTTGGTGTTTTTGTGAACCTGCTTTAACTGCAGTTGCTTACCAATTAAAGACCGCCAGTAGAGTTTGATTAGATAGAATGACGCTGTCTAATTAAATTAGCTCTTCTGGAGAAATAATGTATTTTATAAATGCAAGGCATTTCGGCTGAGACGATCCTTAAATGTTAAAGTAACTTTAATTAGATGAAAATGATTGTAATTCTACCGCAAAATCTCAATACACAAATTTGAGTTGTATAGATATGCAAGTATACTTATTTATGTAAAACAAATTTTTATCTGTTTACTTTTTTGGTATAGCTACTTATTCTGTCTTTAACGTACAATATCAATGTAATAATTATACAAAAAAATGTAAGAATTATAACAATCAGTATCGCCAAATATAATGTAAAATTTGTAGGAAGATAACGAACATCATAATATTAAAATTGAGAAATAATTTGGAAGGAAATGAAAAAAAAATGTACACAAATACATATAATAGTTTGAAACAAGTAGATATAAATAGACAGTGGAAATATATTGGACGAAATTGGCAAACATTATTTACGAAAAATAACAAAAGCTCGCGTCAAAGTTGAAAGTAAATGCATATTTGTTGAACAAAAGAAACGACAGTTTTAAATGAACATACATCGGTTATAAAAATCGGTGGGATGACACCTGTCTCCAAAAATCTAACACCCAACATTTAAAGAAATTTCCCTTTTTTGAAAAAATCATATTTAATTTCTTAAACAACGTGGGTACAATGTGTATTAAGTATGTAAATATCTATATATACTTGTTTAATGTAAGCGTTTAACTTAATTACTTTTGAAACTATATATCGCTGAACTTTTGCTCCGCTCGCTTATAACTTTATTTCCTGAATGACTTCACAAACTATTGACATTAATATTCGAAACGAAGCCATGAAAGTTACGGTTAGAAGTTCGATGTGTAGTCTTACCTTAGTTACATAATTTATAAACGACAATTGCTGAGTTATTAATTTAAATACATATATATATATATATATGTAGATATTAAGGTGATTCATAAAATTCAAGTTTTAATTGTTTTAACTCTCAACCCATAATATGATTCTATCTACCAAAATAATAATTTGTTTTAATTTTCGGATTTTTTAATTAATATTTAAGGGTCGCTACCACCTCATAAGATTTTTAAGAATTACCTTAAAATTTGCACTTATTGCGATGTTGGTTATGGTTTACTTATACAATTTTGATGACGATATTTAGTTGCTAACGTAAACAGTTCTTTATTTACTCACTTCGTCGGCACCTCAGTGCTCTCTGTAGAAACCCACAATTTAGTTAATATAAATAATCCATTGCTCTTTTATACACTTATCCAGTGACGTCATCGTTGCGAGTCAAAATGATTGTGTTTGATTGTAAATGTGATTACTTTAGCTTTGTTCTCGTATATTTGTATTTCTAAAATGACATAGAATATCATAAAAACGCGAAAAATGACTGAAATATGGTTAATTGGACAATCTCGTTCCGAATTGGTGCAAACAAAATTATCGTCAGTGAAAAAAGCTATGTGTTTATTATTTCATTATAAAAACGTAATGAACAACACAAATAGAGAATTGGCATCATTAACAGCAAGTGACGTGATGACACTATGACAAAAAGCAACTATTCCTACCAAAGAAAAACAACATGTTATCACAAAAAGACATAAATATTTCAAAGAATGGGAGAATTAAAAAAAAAATAAAGAAAATAAAGCTAAACGCTCAGCAACAATAAAAGAAAAAGAAAACAAATGGCAATCAAATTTAAATGTTTTGTTTGAAATTGCTCACTCAAATACCCTTAATATGATAACTATTGAAGAAGATAAACAATTTATTTCAAGACAAAGAGAAATGAGTTGTCTAGGAAAAATTGGTAATATCGATAGAAGCCATGCAAAAAAACTTAAAAAACGTTTACAAAAAGAAGCTAAGTGGCAAAGGATGACAGAAAAGGAAAAAGAAGCAGTGAAGAAATTAACTGAGAAATGTTATTTACTATCTTATTCAGTTTCTTCTGCACGGAATGAAAGTGATAGCGATGTAAGTCAAAGTCATCCTATATCTCCTCAGCCAAGGCCCTCTTCAGGCTATGGTTTTACTACACTACAGAAATGAGGCCGAAAAATAATTTTAGATTCGAGTTTAACTACTACTCTTGATGTCGCTAAGTTGACTGACGGAAAAGCAACTGTTGTTTTGGCTTCTTCACTCAAACGTCTGGGTTGTGACGTATCACAATATAACGTTAGCTATTCTTCTATACGTCGCCAAAGAATGGATATTAGAAAACAGATTGCTGAGTCTATTAAAGCTGATTTCCAACCACTAAATACATTTACTGTGCACTGGTATGGAAAGATGCTGGAGGACATAACCGGACATGAAATAGTAGATCGTCTACCAATCTTGGTAGACGATCTACTATTTCATATCAAAAAGGAGTCAACCAGCTATCGGCTGTTCCCAAGCTTCCAGATGGAAAGAAAAAAACAATGGCTTCTCCTATTTTCGAGTCTATTTTATCGTGGAATTTATATGATAAAATAAAATGTATGTGTTTTTATACAACAGTATCTAATACAGGACGAATAAACGGAGCATGTATTCTGCTAGAACAGAAAATATAAAAAGAACTAATTTGGTTTGCATGCCGGCATCACATACTAGAAATTTTACTCGAAAGTGTTGTTGTAACAGCTGTAGGGCCTTCCAGTGGTCCTAAAATTATGATTATAAAAGATTTAAGAAATCCTTGGAATATGATACAATCGTTAACAGAAACATCGAAAATTTCATATCAACAAACACTATGAACTTTTTCAAAATCACTGGAATTTCTTGCAAGTTCATTCAGAAAGATCCTGAGCTATGGGAAGAGGAAGAAAGCTTCAAATCGGCTAAAGAAATTGTACAACATATGAGAGTCGTTAACGATATAGCTGAGAGGGGTGTTGTATTGATGGAAGAGTACAATAAATTACATACTAATGAGGAAGAGCAGAAGCAATACTTAATGTTGTTAGTTTTTTTCTTTTCACTTAATAATTTAGAAGAACTATAGTTATTGTTATTTAGTATAATATTTTCCCTAAAACCTATGTATAACACTCATTTCTAGTATTAATAAAGTCTTAAAAATAAATGCTTTTTTTCGAATTTCAAAAGGGGGCAGCGACCCTTAAATATAAATTTAAAAAAAAATAAAAAATCGTGGTATGTTTTCTAGTGGAATAGATAAAATAAAGGCGTTGAGAGTGAAGAAAAAGAAAAAAAAAAATTTTTCGTCTTTTATGAATCACCCTAATATATATATATATATATATATATATATATATATATATATATATATATATATATATATATATGTATATATATATATATATTTATTTATTTATATGTATGTATATATATATATATATATATATATATATGTATAAATCATGAATATTGTATATACGTTATATACAATATTCATGATTTATACAGCTCTTTTTAAAGTTAAAATAATTTTGTTGTACTAAAATCGCTTCATGAGACAGATAGCTTCAACTATCTATTCAGAAGGCGCGTATGTCCTTTATCATCTAGTAGCCGCAATGCAACCGTCATTACATATATTTGAATTTTTCCGCTCCAAGTTTAATCTCGAAATGTTGCATTGGAAATGAAAACTGATCTTATTTCATAAATAGGGAATAATAGTAAATATAATGAAACTTACCGTCTCACCGCGCTACAATAGACGAGGTGGTGGCATCACGACGCTTAGTTGGATTTATAATCAGATGGCGGGAAAGTTACCCAGTAGTTCTAAGCGCAACATACAAATAATCTGATGCATGCTGACTATGCAACTGATGTCGCGTGAATTAGAGATGAGAAATAAAAAGGCGATTCCGAAGAACATATTCATGGTATTTATTTGACATTTATATTACGTATAAAAAATAAAGAGTTATAACAATATTTCTCTGAAACGTTAACGAGGATCGAAACAAGGGTCGACTTGGCTTTTACATAATGTGGACCTAGTATACAGGCCGTACAGTGTCATGGAGACGAGGAAACTGGTTCAATATAATGTGTAGAAACTCAGGGCATTAAAATAATAAGTATAGGCACTAGGGTGATTCATAAAAGACCGAAATTTTGTTTTTTACATTTTCTTCATTCTCAACCCCTTAATTTTATCTATTCCATTAGAAAATATACAAGGATTTTTTTAAAATTTATATTTAAGGGTCGCTACCCACTTTTGAAATTCGAAAAAAAAGCATTTATTTTTAAAATAGTTTATTAATACTAGAACTGAGTGTTACGCATAGATGTTAGGGAAAGTATTATACTAAATAACAATAACTACCGTTCCTCTAAATTGTTAAGTAAAAAGAAAATGATTATAGTAGATTTGCCTTATTACAATTGGGATTTTTCTGCCTATAATTCTTAACTAACAACATAAAGTATTGCTTCTGCTCTTCCTCATTAGTATGTAATTTATTGCACTCTTCCATCAATGCAACACCTCTCTCAGCTATATCAATAACGACTCTCATATGTCTACAATTTCTTTAGATTTGAAGCTTTCTTCCTCTTTCCATAGCTCACTTTTGGGAAGAGGAAGAAAGCTTTTCGGATTGTTTTCCGTTCCTTCAGTTTTCAGAGCCAAAATCATATTACGTTTTGTTTCGATAGAAACTCGTTTGTTAAAAAAAGCTAAAGCAATTAGCTCTTCGGAAAGATACCAACTGCTGGCGACTTTGGCTACCACTGTGTTATGCCGGCGTGCAAACCAAACCAGTTTCTTTTGCATTTTCTGTTCTAGAAGAACACATGTTCCGTTTATTCGCCCTGTATTAGATGATGTTGTATCAAAACACGTACATTTTATTGTATTATATAAATTCCATGATAAAATAGTCTCGAAAATAGCAGAAGCTATTATTTCTCCCTTTTCATCTGGAAGCTTGGGAACAACCAAGAGCTGGTCGACTCCTTTTCTAGTTACTAAGATTGGTAGACGATCTAATACTTCATGTCCGGTTATGTCCTCCGGCATCTTTCCATCCCAGTGCATATAGAAGAATAGCTAACGTTATATTATGATACGTCACAGTCCAGACGTTTGAGTGTAGAAGCCAAAACAACAGTTGCTTTTCGGTCAGTCAACTTAGCGACATCAAGAGTAGTAGTTAAACTCGAATCGAAAATTATTTTTCGGCCTCGTTTCTGTAGTGTAGTAAAACCGTAGCCTGAAGAGGGCCTTGACTGAGGAGATATAGGATGACTTTGACTTCAGTAGAAGCTGAAGAAGATAGTAAATCACATTTCCCAACTTTTTCCTTTTCTATCATCTTTTGCAACTTAGCTTCTTTTTTAAATATTTTAAGTTTTCTCGCATGGCTTCTATCGATATTACCCATTTTTCCTGGACCACTTATTTCTCTTTGTTTTAAAAGAAATTTCTTCTCTTCTTCGATAGTTGTCATATTAAGGGCATTTGAGTGAGCAATATCAAACAAAACATTAAAATTTTATTGCCATTTATTTCCTTTTTCTTTTATTGCTGCTGAGCGTTTTGCTTTATTCTTTTTTCATTCTGCCATTCTTTGTAATATTTATGTATTTTTGTGATAACATGTTGTTTATCTTTGGTAGGAATAGTTGCTTTTTGCCATAGTTTCGTCACATCACTTGCTGTTAATGACGCCGATTCTCTATTTGTGTTGTTCATTACATTTTTATAATGAAAAAATAAACGCATCATTCTTTCACTAACGGTAATTTTGTTTGCACCAATTCGGAACCAGATTGTCCAATTAACCATATTTCAGTCCTTTTTCGCGTTTTTATGATATTCTATGTCATTTTAGAAATACAAATACGAGAACAAAGCTAAAGTAATCACATTTACAATCAAACACAATCACTTTGACTCGCAACGATGACGTCACTGGAAAAGTGTTTAAAAGAGCAATAGATTGTTTATATTAACTAAATTGTGGGTTTCTACAGAGAGCACTGAGGTGCCGACGAAGTGGGTAAACAAAGTACTGTTTACGTTAGCAACTAAACACCGTCATCAAAGTTATACAAGTAAACTATAGACAACATCGCAATAAGTGCAAATTTTAAGATAATTCTCAAAAATCTTATGAGGCGGTAGCGACCCTTAAATATTAATTAAACAATCCGAAATTTAAAACAAATTATTATTTTAGTAGATAGAATGAAATTATTGATTGAGAGTTAAAACAACTTAAACTTTAATTTTATGAATCACCCTGATAGGCACATATGATGATTCAGATAGGTACGATATTCAATTATGTACAAAAACTGTAATAACAGGGTAACGTTTTTTTTATGAATGTTTTTCATCGTGACACATCCATGTCATGGTATACAACGTGTAACATAAAATTGTAATGTTTTTATTTCTTTCATCATTACTACCCAGGTCATTTCGATTATTAACCATATAAATCAATGTGTTGATAGAAAATACCATATTGTATTATGTGGGATTATCATTTAGAACATTAACTTTGGCAGCTGTACAAAATAGTTGAAGGAGAATATGATATATAATACCGAAAACTACACCGATATTATAAAATTATTAGCTGAAAAATGTCCAACTCTTTTCCTAAATGTTGGAAAAAAGTATGATGTGAGTTTTAGTAGAGTACGAATTTATTTAATTAGTTAACAAACAAATCGGTATGAGTCCTATATATTCAAAGAGTTTACTGATTAGCGGAAGTTCCAGCAGCAAATCTCAGGAGAATACGTTCTCTAAAGTCACTTCCAAATAAGATACTAACAAAAACCTTAATTCATTTTTGTTGAACGCTTCTGCAGCATTTATTTTAATACAAAGATGCATTCTACCCAAATCTTAACGAAGACTTCGACATATAAGTTTGGTTGAAGATTTTTTTTTTGTCTTTCTAAATATAGTTGGCTGCTCAACTAGATTGCGTATTATATGTCGCCGATGCAGTTTACATATTTCCCATTTTTTTTTATATAATGTGTTAATTAATTTAAATTTCGTAGTTGCTTATAACCTTAATCTACGTTTCAAAATATTCATGTTCTGAAATATTGTACATTTTTCTGTGGATTCTGGGACTGCGTTATAATGCAGTTATGGGAACCTCTCGGAAGGTTGTGAAGTGCATATATTCGTATCGTATTTTTATTATGTCCACTGGCAAGTGGACTTATAACTTTAAGGTTTTAGTTTTACATAAGACATGAATTTATTCACCGAGACTTGGTGAGAAATTCAAACATATTTTCACGTAATAACATTAAAATAAACATCTCCGTACCCGATCAAAACAGTCTCGAAATCCATTTAACGACAGCCAGGTTAAAACTAAGGTAAATACTTTAATTTGAATTCCGTGATTTGTTCGATGAAATCTTCGTAACAGAAACCATTTTTATGTACACATAGCTATTTTTATTTTATTCGACAAGTATTAATTTGCAAGTACTGATTAGGCTATATCAGACTAATATAAGTATATAGTTACTTAATTACCAAATCCGTCCTCTAACATCAACTATACGAAAATGTACCTATGGCTTCTCGAGTCATGGACGGTCGACTTACAAGTTTCTAAAAATTATACTCCAACAGAATGAATGGCATGAAGCTTCTTCATTTACATATATATATATATATATATATATATATATATATATATATATATATATATATATATATATAAATATTTATATCTTGTTTTATATATTTGTGTATTTCAATTTAGGCCAATTTAAATACCTATAATCCAGACTAACAGACTCTGCTCTTGGTATCCAGTGTCAATTCCGTATCTTGAATGGAAATTTTATAAATGTCTCGTGACGGAAACAAATCCCATAACTCTCATACTGGAAATGTTGCGAATGATGCTAGACACGTTGCCCTCCAATTTCCAACGGAACTAACCGTTACAATTTCAATCATGCATTAAATGAAAACATAGAAAACCAAACAAAAGCACCTACAGTTCATTTATTACGGTTAAAAATGTTAATAAATTTGTAAGAAAAATGTAATGATTAGAGTTTACAATTAAATTTTACCTCAAAAGATGAAAGGCGATTTGACGAATGTTTTAATTGTTTCGGAAGACATATTTTATTATATTTTGTTGTCGCTTATTTTATTTTTTCTTTTTCATGGTTTCATTTAGGTAATGAAGAAAGTTCAAAACATCAAGTCTAAATATTTCATTTAACCTAATTAAGAGAGTGCCATAATAGCTACAAATTTTAAACTTTGTATTTAATTTTACATTATCTTTCAGACTAGTTTATAATAGCCCCATTGAAACTTGCAATAACACAACCGAAATTTTGTATTTCTTATGTTTTATGTTATATCTATGGCTATACTATATAAATAGATAATTGAGAAAAGTTTCTGCATTTCATATATTGCCGTTTTTTAAGCGATCGATAAAAATCTTAAAGCGATCACCATCGTGGGACGAAAGATCTATTAATTTACGAGCATGTTGCATGCATTGTGTTCAGGTTGCGTCTAGATTCTTAGAACAACCGCTCTCTTTTATTTCCACGCTGTTATCTGTTCATTCGTTTTAAATTATTAGCTGATATATTACAACAGTTCTATTTATAGTTTAATAACTAACATAGATCCATAGCTTTCTTGGCATAAAAAAGATGTTATAATTTAAAACACCTCATTTTAACATCGGAAATATTAAAGTAGTTCAAGGAGTATGAAACCTATGCAATAGTCTGAAAAGAAAGAAGCCTGCACTCTGCAATATATATTCATACATACGTGACGTGTTGCAATTATATTATTTTTTCTTTTTCGTGGTTTCATATAGATAATGTAGAAAGTTCAAAACATCAAGTCTAAATATTACATTTAACCTAATTAAGAGAGTACCAAGTGTAACTTTTGTTATACGATTTGCCATTGGGAGTGAAAAAATAATGGTTTTGTATTCTTGAAATCCTTCGATACGCAACATATAAATGCATGGCTTCTCCTGCGTGGAATCGTTAATATAAACTTATCCAACATTTATGTTTATTATAAAAAAATATTTAGAAAGTAGTATATAGAAAGTATATATTATAGCATACAGGTAATATTTAATAAATTAAAATGCAAAATTCTATGAGTGTAGTGAACACTACTAAATAAAAGTTTTGCAAAAACTTGCGGCTTCTATCTTATATATTTTTACAGCGACTTTATAAGGACTTTGCCCCTTTTTATACTAATTTGTTTATAAAATTTCGCTCCTTTTTATTAAGTTTTATTAATGTTTGATGCCACAGATTGAATAATATTTACATATTATCTAGGTTTTACTTTTACCGTCTATTTATCCTTTATTTATTATTCTATGGAATATATCGCATCTTCAAGGTCCTTCTAATATATTGTTTTCATGTTTTTACATATTAATATTATTGGTATCGAAATTAATTATTTGGACGTTAATAAACGTCTTCGCCTTATATAATGCGGCGTAAGTTTGGTAAAACAAGAAAATAGTGAATCCAACGTAAATTAGGGCTATGATGAGTATTGTCATAGCGTATGCTACACTCATAGGACATTATGTTCAATGACTGTAGACTGTACTGTTAAACTCCAGTTTCAATTCATGTGCTTATTCGTGATTGAATTTCACTTTTTAGATTTTTTAACCTTTTGTTCGCAAAACATCATAATGTCTTACTAACAACGAAATATCATTATAATGCTCGCTAACATCACTCCCTGAAAATTCAGGCTCTCACAGGACCAGCCGCGTCACCTTCGAATTGGTAGATAGTAGATATGCAATTCCATATATTTTAAACCTTTTAATACTTACGTATTATAACTTACGTTTTGAAAGCAATGTATGATCGATTCACACGCTGACCCATAACTAGATATCTGAAGCATGATGGGAGTATAAACTTACCAGAATTGGTATAAACGGTACTAGGATAGTTTTCATCGCGATCTTTGTAGGTGTAAATCTGAAACTCTCCCAATGATTTACCACAAGATTTTCTATAATTTATGTACGGGAGTACTGATTATATTTTATTATGGAATTATGTACAGTGTAAAAAATAAAAGGAAATGATCATATTCTTTGGAATGACTTGTGATTTATCATATGATAACAGAGCTGATAATCATCAAGCAATGAAAACTTTTATTGCCAAAAATATTCACCAATTGCAGATTTCCAACAGTCGCCGGAACTAAGTTTTGGGGATGTCAAAATAGCTGCGAAGTATTTTGGATAAGAGCGCAACATTCGTCAGTGCTGTTCGGAATTTGGTGGTGCTCTATCGTATACCTATAATATATTATGTAATTTTACTGACAAATATTTGCAAAATTCTGAGGATTATTTATAAAATTTAGACAATATCTTACAATTATTGTGTAAATATTTACATAAATATTTATATTCAGAAACTTAGGGGTAGCTTTTAATTAAAATAAAATTGATAGGATATAAACGCCATAACATTTCACGAGGATTATTTGAGAAATTGAGACGTGAAAACAAGACAAGCACACAAACAATCAAATTCACTTTCACATTTATAATATTTGATTGCAGTTCATGAATTTATATTTATGACATCGTGTAAAAGTCTGGAAATACACTCTTTTTTATTTCTTTACATATATACTATGAGCGAGAAGTTGTTTTCATTTGCACATGAACATATTTGCTTTGAAGTTTTATTTCATAAAACATGATGTCAGGATTAGCGTCAAATAAAATATTTTATTGGACATTCAAAAAATTGTTTCCTGATTTTTTTTTTTTTTTTACTTTATTTTTTGTGGATGTATTTAAAGCGACGACGCTTTTTGTTAATTTCATTTAATTTTTTGGGATCATGGGACTTCTGAAACATTTTCTGGCTTCTTTCGATTTCTTAAGTATTATAGAAACTATACCAATCTCTTTGGTAGATTATATAATAAGCAGAGGATTCAATCTTTCGTTCAGAGAGCAACTGAGTTTCTTGGAGTAAAGAACAATCAAAATTGGTTATAATAATATTGTGATAACTTTTAAGAACAGAACTTAAACTACTCTTGCTTCATAAATTTCGCTTGGTTTCAAAAGTTAGCAAAATAATATGGAATATATGCACAACGATCGACGAAGTGTAGTTTTCTATGATACACAACATTGATTCTAAGGATTTAAATATGGAAATTTTGATCTCTTCGTGAAGCAACGTTTATGAATTGAGATGGTGTATTTTTTAGTTACGGTTTTATATTTTTTTGAAATATTTAATATATCAAAAGATGCATGTGAAAAACTTTTTTGTACCTTCTTCTTGATAAATCATCCTACGCTTGACACCGTCAATGTGAGTAATCGGTGATAGTTCTGATAATTGGCTTCATACGAATCGTAATTCATATTCGTTATGCAGAAAATTTATTTCATCATTTTAAATATATTCATCGTTTTCTACTGTTTTTTATATGAACGATTACCAATTTTACTTACATTTGATACTTTTAATTATTTACTCTATTTCTTTCTTTTCATCCTAAAGTGCCACTGCAAAGAATAAAAATGATAGAGTGCTAGTTGCACCGCGCGCAAAAAGAGTCCCTTATATATTTCAAAATAAAAATACTTTCAGTTTATATTATGTCTTTCAACAAGTATGCAAATGGAAGTATTTGAAAAAAAAAATTATTCTTGGAATTTTTAAATTACATTTTTATATATAACGAATTTTGTTTTTAGTACAGTATAGCCTACAAGTCTTGCGCGAAGATACAGTGCTCAAGATCATAATTGACAAGATATATTTCTCGAATATTAAATAGGTTATGATGTCTTTTAAATAAGAGGAGGGCTTTTTCTTTTACCTTAGTCAGTAATTTTTATGAGATATCATAATTACAATGTACCGTTAAGAATTTGATTTCTTAACGGTACATTGTTTGAAATAAATTAGTCATATTATTGAAAATAACATTTTTACTTTTTATCATAATTTCTATTGACATGACGAAAATGTGTAATAATTACTTCCTTTATGAATTATTGTCATCAAATCGCTTTTTCCGAACATTTTGGAAACACAATGTGGTTACAACTTCACATTTTTTTCAAGTGCTCCTTCACGCGCAGCCTTGATAACTTGTGTGATGTGAACCGGTGCGTTGACGCGAAGACGTCGTATTATCAATGTTGTGTGCCGTTTTTCGTTAATATTTAATCTTTATTTCATATTTTTGGAAGCAATTACTTTCCGGTGATGTTTACCAAATTTCTCCTGTAGTCCATGAATATTCTGTCTAAATCTGTTATACTTTCAAGAGGCAAAATAGATCTGAACTTCTATAACCGTATTAACAGATCAAATAATATATTCATTAATGTTATTCCGGAATTTTTATATATATATATATATATATATATATATATATATATATATATATATATATATATATTAATATATGTATGTATATATATATATATATATATATATATATATCTATATGTATAAATAATGTAGGAATATAGGAATATTTATCTTTAAAATGGTCTTAAATAGTTGACGTGCGTTTGCTTATTACATGACTTCAGTATGAATGGAATCCATATTCAAGTAAATTTTTGATTAAAAATGCTACCATATATTACTTATGGTTAGATTAATTTGTCAACTTTTATTATCGCTACAAAAATATAATCTTTTCCCTTTCGTGATATTTTGTTTGAGATTGGTTTCACTTTTGGATAGATAATTACGAGATATATTTTCCGTAAAAAGTGTCTTCTTTCCTTTACAATCAAGAATTTAATAACTCTTCAAAAGCAGCAAGTACTAGTAAACAATTATTATTAGCCAGTCTGCTATCAAACAGACTTTCAAACTGTAATGCAAATTTCAATCAGGGAACATAAATTTCAATGTGATGAGTACAATGTGTAATAGTTAAAACTTAAGAGCAGGCTACTATCAGGATTCTTAATAATAAGTAACGGTGTAACTCCTCATTCTTGCCTTTCTATTCAAATTTTTCGCAGTCATGTTTTAAATTTTTTGATTTTTTTTCTATAATTAGATCTTCTTGCTTTTCTATGATGAATATTGGAAAATTTAAGCTAAAATCGAGTTTAATGTTAAATTTTGCAGAAAATATTTACAAGACAGCAACAAATGAGTAGAAAAATATCTTTCTTCCATCAAAAAACCATAATTGAGGCATAAATCAGGAAGTTTTCAATTAAATAAAAATCGTTTATAAAGTTTATAAAAAATTAAGACACTGACATATATTTCTTGCCCACTTCGGCAAAATATTAGAAATTATTACTATGAATTAGTTTTTAATGAAAAATATGGAACATTATGAAAAACAGTATTAACAAAAGATAAAATTGTTTAAATTTTTGTCCTTAATGTAATATTGGTTCCATAAGGAGAATATTTTATTAGAAAATTATAATTTAAAACTCGCTAAGTAAGATTAAATCTTGCACTAAAATGTTTTCATACGTGGCTGGATACATAATATTTACCTATATAATAGTATAATCAAGTTAACGATAAATACATCAATAAATATTTGAGCTACCTAAATAAATTCCTATATAATGAAATGTCACGTTAAAATTAAAGTATTATAGTCTAATAAAATACATTTAATCTTTATTATATTTTTGTATAGATGCTACATCACATTGAAACGACTTTCCACAATAATTCCTAATTCACACTTAAGTGGATAAATTCTTTTCCGCAACTCGTATTAAATAGCGACCTAATGTTACTTGTGGGACTTCTATGCTTATGGCTGGTTTCGTAGGGAATTGAAGGGCGACGTCTCTTGCATGAAATGGGCGTGGAGCAAAAGAATTTTTTTCCATTCCTAAATATCCATTAAGGATTTTTCATTCGTGCTACGTAATCCTCACCGTGTCAGAAGGGAAGGTCCGTTTGCCTGGTTTATATTTAAATGGGCCTAAATGGAAACCATCTGATGTACAAAAATTTAAAAATATGAATAAACAATTAGATTATAAACGAGAAAACTCTCTGAACAAACAAACTTTAAAGTGGACCCACGATGACTGAGAAAACGGTATGTTGAATCATGTTTAGCTGCTGACAGGCGACGAATTTGTGCATTAACTAAATGGACATCAGTGGGTTGCAGCTCAGCTAATACCTATAAATTAAAGCTTATCTCACATGATATTGGTTCATAAAAATATAGATAAATTTACGTGCTACAAAATTCTTAGCTAGTACTAGTTTGAGTTAATTTAGTTGCTGCTAATTGCATTTATTGACAGTTGTAATCGGGTAGAATGACATTTATGGTAGTACATGAGCATGTGTTCATGTAGTAATACTACCATTTTCTTAATTAAATAAATTCTAAGTGATGATTTACTGATGGCAGAAATGAGAATTTTGAGTAACATTTATGGACGTAAGTTGAGGCAATGTTCGTAAATCTGAAGTTTGGGTCGTCCAACATTCAACATACAACAGGAAAATTCGTGAAAATATATAAAAGGGTATATGGTCATAAAGTTAATATTCAAACTCTTAAAAACTATTTGCAGATATTAGATGCTATCATACGAATAACAAAAATGTTAGTTTATAAAAGCAATTATTATTATTATCCGATTAATATTTATGGCTAACTCATTACTTCTTGAACAGTAGTAATGATGATGTGAGTACAATGGACGGGTTGATTATTTTTACATTTTTTTCTGGAATTTTGGAAGCAATTATAATTTAGAAATTGTAATTTTTTGCATTCCGTACTAATTTTCCTATCTTCAACCAAGCAGAAATCGACTTTTATCTCAAAATATCATAGTTTAAAAAATTAAGATTCATAGACACTTAAGCAAGTCACAATGATTACTGAACTTTTATAATTTTACTAAAGCCGAATTTTGAACGATGAAATTTTAATTTCTGTATATTACTACGAGTTAGCCTATTAACACTGTTCTTGTTTGTCCATTACCATTCTTGCTCAGTTTTAAATGAGTTTGGAATTCACGTAAATTTTCTCATACTCTCTTTGACAGTATTTTTGAAATCTATTGCTTAGCTCTTACAAGCCGCATTAATATTACAAACGTTAAATAAGATTATCGGTTACAGACTCTCGAATAATTAGGATTAAAAGTGGTTTGATGCTGATTTATTAATTAAATTCGGTCTGTATTGATGATGCCAACATATATGTTTCCTTATCCACACATGTATAATATTAAATAAAATGACATTACCTGTTGGTTTTATGTGTATTACCTACCGGGTATTACCTACCGGGTTACCCTTTTGCATGTTCTTACTTACATAGTTTTTGTATTTAACAGGAAATTATCAAATTCTTTCAGATCCTCGTTGTTTGAGTGAATTGACATCGAATCATATGCGCTATGATATTTAAACATGCTAATAAATAAATGAACTGAAAAGCTAAAGTCGAATAAAAATTTAATAAGTCTACAAAATTGCAAAGTAATGAATAAATAAACATATTTTAGGGGTAAAAATGTGATTCATTATACAGATAAATATATTTAACTTTTAATTACTTTTATTCTAAATTTTACTACAAATCATACATAAAATATTCTTATATGGAATTTATTCTTGAAAACATTGGTCACATTGTATTGTTGCTTTTGAATGTTCAACACAAACTGGTCCACAACATTCTTTACACGATTTTTGTATTTTTCTTCGTTTTTTAGGCAATCTGGTAACAAATATAATATGATCCTATGACAACTTTTGGTCCGGTCGAATATATCTGTTGAGCAGACTCAGTTGATGTTGTTGCTCTGCGTGGAGGATTAATTGGTTTTCCATAGATGCTTTCGATGACAATCTTAATAGTGAATTTCTCATTATTATTTTAAGATCGATATTCAATCGTTGACATGTCCTGATGACACAATCCTTCACTTAATTTTCATAAAAATAATCAGCGCTCGTTTTTCTTTGTTTAACATTTTATTATTTACATAATAAATTATATAGCTTGTAAAATTGGCGACATCCAAAATTTTTAAAAAAAGGCGAGAGACTATCGATTACTCGGACTGTGGGTTCTGTAACATTTTAACATCTGATCCATTGTATCGACACCAATTTTCATCTTAGTATAATACCGAACAATGTCTGGTTTGTTCTTATCGTCTTCACTGCGAACTTTTGTATCTGACTGCACCGTAGATAATAATATAACAGCTTTTTTTCTTTTTTGGGACATAAGAACATATTGTTACATTCTTATGAAATCCAAATAGAGTGAAAAATTCTTTGCGATCTCTCGATATTATTTAATTTTTATTTTGTTTCAAAGTTCCTTCAATTGTTAAATTCCATGATGATAAATGATTCGTTAAAAGTACTGTAGAAAAAAAATTGTCCATAAAAATATTTCTTCCGGATCCTGTATATTGTGCAACTAAATCTTTTACCAATCTTTAACCTTCATTTATTTTGCGGCCGGTTGTCGAGATGCCAGTATAAATTTGACCGTGCAACGGATATAAACTTTCAGCATCGCATATCCACCATACTTTCATCCCATACTTTACTAGCTTCGATAGTATTTACTGGGTGAATCTAGTTTGCCCTCTGAATGGATGAAGTTACTCAATGATTGTCAAACATTCTGTTGGCTTATAAACTTCTGATTGAATTGGCATACAACATTGTCCATATATCACTGATCGGTGCTGCTTTATCCTCTTTGATACGGTCTTTACGTGTATTCACATCATTAAACCGAATAAAATGTATTATACTCCAAAACTGATTGTTGCCCATCACAGCTGGATATAATGGATAACAACTTGATTTCCACATATCCGATGAATGGTCAGTGTCCGAATTATTTATACTTGACGTTATAAGAATTCCCAACATGGGCTAAAATCCTTGAAAGGTTAAATTTTTCCAGGGCAATTGCTTTTTCGTAAGGTTTCCTAATTGTATCCGAGTTTTTACCGTTGAAATAGTAGATCTAATTGTTTGGCATACCAACAAGAAGGCAATCACTCTCTGTAAGTATGCGTTACAGACAGTAATCGCCTTCTTGTTAGTATAACGAACAATGAGATTGACTATTTCAACAGTAAAAACTCTTTTGAATCTTTCGCTGATCTATAAAATCTCTGTGCTTCTATGTGGTTCAGATCTTTGTAGAAGAATATTTCGAGTCGGAGTTTCATGTTGAATTGGAGGTATTTTAGACCAGTGTTGTCCTTGGCAGTAAACGTTGTCGACTGTGATGTTTCATCACTAGTTAAAATGCTTTCAGTCAATTCTTCATCCTCGTCTAACTCGGCCTCACTCTCACGATTTTCCACTAAATATAAAAATATTGTATATTCAATTATTTTTAAAAGTAAAATTATAATAATAAAAAAGTAATAAAAGTAATAGTGCGGTATATTTGGTTTATTTTTCTAGAATCTTAATTAAACTCAGATGTGAATCATCAAACCTGGATATTGACTAAGTTGCATATAAGATGCTGAAATAGGTTCCTGTTTCTTATACTTCGACTGACAATTCTAGAACTGAGTAAAATATATAGTCAAAGATCAAAATAAAAACATTAGAGCTTTGCTAAAATAAAGTTCAAATTGTATATAATTTTTCTAAGATTATTAAAATCAGATTTTGATTACCCGTCTCCTAGATTTGATGGAAAACATGCCTTTTAAATTCCGCCTTTGAATAAGTGAATAGTTTTGTCAATTGTCAAGTTTGACTAGTTAAACTTAGGTTAGGTTCAATTATATAAGTAATTATTTTTATTTGTATTCAAAGTATTTTTAACTGAATTATATAAAACTGTGTAAGTGAAGTTCAAATATAATACAATTCTATTCTGTACAGATACCACGTAAGATTCGTGCACCAGTTAAGGTAAGTACGTAACGAGCTGTAAGTAGCATGATATATAATACAAGTATATATACAATAGAACACTTAGCTTCTTCTTTGTCTAATTCTTTCTTCCGACTCAGTCGTTTAACAATAGTCATACAGGAGTTATTTCACTGAGTGTATAAAAAGTTCTACTAATGATAAGAGCATTATTCAAGTATGGTCGTGGTTATACTCGAATAATGAGTAAATTTTTCTTTCGTGTTTCAATGTAACTCCGCAAATGAGAATACCATGTAAAGTTGTGAAATTCCAAAAAAATTATTTGAAGTTCCAAATATTTTGATAATGATTACATCTGAAATCTGCCATTATCGATTTTGTCACGAAAGCTGTGTTAAATTGATTTGGAAATTCATGTCTGCAGTTGCATTTTTAATGGGATGTCACGCCATTATAATTATGCAATTGTGCATTTATTTCTCTCTATAAAATATATATTTTTGTTATGTTGTGTTTAATAATATTACCATAACCATTAATTTAATATTATGTTTGATAATCTCAAATTACCACACTTTTTCAATTGCTTCGGATTCCTAAAACATCTCAACAATTTTGTACTCTATACTGTTTATATATATATAATTGTAAATAGTAAACATTTGTACAAGTTAAAGTTTAAAACAAAATTTAATGAATAAAAAACTTCTTATTTTTCTGTAATTCTTACATATTTGATTGATAATGATGAAAAAATGTTCCCAGCACCTTTCTAGAAAAGCTTATGGTTAAATGTATCAATCTAGACCTAGAATTTTAAGATCGTTTTCAACTTTTTGGTGATAATAATATTTTAACACAATTTTCTCGGTTTTTCATCTCCATAGTTAAAATTAAAAATTACTTAAAAATACTGTACACGGTTTATAAATTTTGAACCATTAAACAAATTTTCTATTAAATCATTTTGTGCCTGCAACGGATTTGATTTCGAAGATGATGCTAAACTGGTAAATACAAAAAAAATTATAAGTTTATCCCGTTTGATGTTTACAGTCCCTAGTCGTTTATGAAATAAGACACATGTCGGCTCATATTACTTACGATAACATGTGGGATGAAACAAGTTTATGCTTTACACTAGCAGCAGTTTTGCTCTGGATAATTAGAAGTACACAAGTTTTTGTTTACGTATACAAAATAAAGTATATATATAGATAGTTTTTGTGCCATTTTTTTCTATTATTTTCAAATACGTCACACACTTTAAAGAGAAATCCCGCTTTTAATGGTTTCCGAATGGTTTACACACAACAAAAAGATTCCAATGAATATTGAAATTGTTGAGAAACGTCTTTCCAATAGGATAATTATCGAGAAAACCTTAATGTAGGTTCTTGGCGTGATTTAATCTATATTTATCTAAATTCAGTCAGTCGTTGTAATAGAATAATAAAATGTACCAATAACATATTAGAAGAAAACGCCGTCGCATTCTTATTGGAATGAACTGACAAAAACTTGCTTTACAGTAACTTCATTACTAGCAGCGGTTGCAGAACGACAGCGACTCAGCTATAATATCGTTTCAATACATTTGTTAAGGAAAAGCAAAGAAACCATAGATGGGTGTATTTATTATTTAAGAAAGTCGTTTACCGCCATAAATATTAAGGCGATCGTCTCTAACACCGCATATTGGTATTTGTCAATAATACCTCTTGCATAGCAGTCACTTATCGGGGAAAAAATTATATTTCTTTGTTCTTTTCTCTATTTCTTGAATATAAGATTTAAATGAAATAATAATATATGAGACGACTAAACATTCTAAGCATTTATGTCCTTCATAAAATTTACATAGTTACCATTAAAAATATAAAAATCAGTTCACTGATTTAATTTTTTATATTCTAAAAAGTCGTTTTTTTGGTGCATTATGAAAATGCATTTTAAACTCATGGGGTCGAAGTATCAACATCCATGTATTTTATTCTGATGCATAGATATAAAAAGCTGCTTCCTAGCAGCATGTATTGGCAGAATACGAAAAAGTACGGCTGACAAAGAAAAGAAATTATTTATTGCAGGTCGTGTGAAAAATAATTTAGAATTTAATTCTCAAATAGAGATTAAAATTACCGGTAAAGTAGTTGCACAAATAAGAAATGCTATCCAGTACGATGTAAGTTTGGTGGTTGGTGTAAGTAATGTTCAACAGCACAATAATAAAAGGAGCAAATTACTGAAATTATTTTTCATTATTTTCTGTTATTTAATGCAAATAAAACCTCTTATTATGTAATAGTAAAGAATGACAATAATGTAAACAAAAATTTAACATAAAACATACAACTCAAAATTTAACCTTGAGATCAAGTCAATGTAAAAACTATCCCTATAGTAGAGAGTAAATAATGTTAATGCCCTAATATGTATAAATGCATATTAAAAATAAACAACTACAATTTTACAAAATAATAACTTTTTATGTATCTAAAAATAATTTTAAATCTCATATATAATTTTATCAACCAATCTAAGAACTAAAATTGATATACAATGTCAAAGTAAAAGAATATAAATATATTTGTATATCTTTAAAAATCTACAAATAAAAAAAACTAAAATGATGCGTTATAATCCAACTAAATTAAAAGCCCAACGAAAAGACGTGCGCTCAAGTAAATACGCGAATTTGTCGCATCGAACTTCATAAAAATATGCACTTCTGCTTTCGTTTACTTTAAAAAAAATTTATTTTAATTGCCTACCTACCTATTAAAGTATGAAGAGCAAATATTATCAAAGGAAAACACTTAACATTACTGTGATATTTATTTTGCTGTTAGTAAATCGATATTAACATCACATTATCTTTTGTTTCATTTTTGAAGTACAATGACTATAAGTACAATGAATATTCATGACAGCCAGAAATATGCTGTTATGAACCTTTCTATAGAAATTTTTAAGACCTAAAATTCTTCAGAGTTTTAATATATCTGTAATTATTTTGCCACTGTTCATCACGAAAGGCCCAGGAAAGGCCCACTGTTCATCACGGAAAGCCCGGACTTTTACTTCGGCTACGTTGACGTTAATATATATAAGTATGCATATATATATATATATATATATATATATATACATATATCTGAATAATTATATTGTATATATTCATACTATATAGCATATGAGAGTCTGTAAACTATATCATATTTTGAAAGATGTCTGTTCATCGGATCAGCAGTTATTCGCGAATTCCTTAAAATACAAGACAAAGAAATAAAACTTTACACTTGACTGTGTAATTAACACCCGTATAAACAGCACAAACACCGTTCGGACAAACTAGTCCTACGAAAAAAAATATCTAAATAATCTAAAATAATATTTGTCTATAATCAAAGGTATTACAATCACCGACTAGAAGAGTCAACGTTTACATTAACATGTATCAAGCTGTTAAATCATTGATTTGTTCTCAGAATTAATACGATGACAATATATGCACAAATCAATTAACTTCCACTGACCTGAAAATTTCTGCACGAGGTTGATTTCTGCCCTCCCATGAACCTTTTACAGATGAGAGCCGGGAATTTTCAGGTGCTAGTTTCAACTCCAAAATGAAGTAAGCCTCAATACGAGTAAGTTTTTGACTCGCCTCTTATATACAATATTTCGATAGTTGCATTCAAATCCAATAAGACGACATTGAATCAACTATACATTTAATAACTTCTAAATGTGTTAAAATTTACAAACTTTCATTTACGAAAGTTTATAAATTTTAACACATTAAAATTTACAAACTTTCGTCAATGAAATTACATAGATATGCAATTCACCAGCAAAGCTTATTTAATTATAACTGCGATTACCAAATACAAATCTGATTCAACTTTAATTTAGTCGGATTACTTTTATCATCACGTCTTATTTCAGCAGAAACTCAAAGAAGAATGAATACAAAAAACCATTCTGAAAACGAGCTACTCTTGTAGAAGTATCTAAAACGAAAAAAAGAATGTAATATTTTTAAAATAAAAGACAGAAAAATTTCTGAAGAAAAAATTGAGCATTCTAGGCTTATTTGAATTCATTCCTGAATTTACTTTTCACATTTAGAAAATACTTCATGGTTTGCTACACATTTTAAAATATAAGTTGCCAGCGCGATCTTCGCCCCGTTGAGAAACTTAAAAAAATGTTAAATCATTTATATTAATGTCATTGTAATAAATTTATTTTTGCAAGCATGAACCAATGATAATTCGCTAATTAAATAATTTTAACAAAAATTAATAATAGTTATTATTTTTCAAATGTGTATTTATCAAAAAAAAACTTATTTATTGTCCAAACATAATTTTTAGTTATTAGGTTTGAATTTCAAATATGGGTGCCTAATCACATTTGTCACTATCAAATATGACACATGCAATGTGCCATATTTGATTCTAATTAGTGTCACATATTTAGTGTCACTTAGGAAGCCATAATGAATCAAAAAAACCTACTACATGAAAATCCATTGTGCTTTCAGGCCACCAGAGAGAATTAGGACCCAGATATATATATATATATATATACATATATATATATATATATATATATATATATATACGCACACTCAAAAATGTAACTCTCCTCCCCCCTCCCTCCTTTTCGGTTTGTGCAAACTAATAAGAGGAAAAATTGCTGATATGCTGGTTCAGAAAATTTAATAAACACACAGTACACGACACTGTGATTTAATAATATTTAAGCCCAAATATAAATAAAAAGTTGTAAAAAAGAATTCGACTAAATGTAAGAGAGCTTAAAGACTAGAAAATTATTAAAGACCCAAAAATTCCCGAAGTACTTTATAGCTGTGAGTTTTATGTGATATTTGCATGTAGTAATTTGACATAACACTGATTAATGGAAGGCACACATATATATTTATAACTGGTTAACTTATACGTTTTTCAGTTCAGTTTTCAATTTCAGTTAATAAACACTCGATGATGATGCATTGAAACAAGATGTAGTGAAATAAACAAACCTTATAACGCCGTAATGCCAACCCGTCTGTCGTTGTTTCACAGTTTTTAAAGTTTTAAATTTATGTGCATGAAAATATGCAAGTGGATGCTATAGATACAGATGTAACTTACTAATACGTAGTGAAATATTTGAAAAAAATATAGCATCCCCTCATACGTGTAAAATGGAGGAGAAATTTATTATTCACGCTTCCCAGTCGTGTGTCATTGATTAAGGTTTTAATTAAATTATCTCGGCTAACGGCCCATAGCGGATTTGGTGTAATTTAATTAAAGGGAAAAGCCATCAATAAACGCTGCGGAAACTTGGACAAGGTACACAGTATTAACGATCTACGACTTTATGTTATATAGGATAACTGTATAACCACGAATACGGCATATAATCCGGATTTGACGACATAAATAAAATTTGATGTGTAACCGTTACTCCAAAGACGAATTTTAAATAGATGTCATTTAATTGTAATTTAAGCTGTCGCTGTTTCATTTATTGTACGCATTAATTGTTGAATATATTTGACGTTAATTTTGTAGAAATTCATTATTCACAATTAAATGAAACTACGTTATGTATTATTTCTACTTTCTTCAAACTCTTTACCACGACCTAGGTTTCGTTGTATTACAACATCTTCAGGTGGACTATTAGCAAAGATCTTTTGCTAATAGCCCGCCTGAAGATGTTGTAATACAACGAAACCTAGGTTTCGTCGTGGTAAAGAACTTAAAGAAAGTAGTAATAATACTACATCACGCAGTTTCGTTTAATTGCGCATTAATTATCCGTTTACTTCACTACAACAGCCATAAATAAAGTTATCCAGCCAAATGTTGATAAAAAATTAAAACATTTTATTGAACGATGATTATTTCAAAACATTGAAATTTTAAAATTACGTTCAATATTTATCGGTTTAAAAAAATTACTTCTAAAACATTCAAGTAAATAACAAAATAATATTTTTTTTTTACATTTCTTCTTCATAATATATTTATTATTCGCCTCAACTCATTACGAAAATTCATTAACATTTTTACACAAAAACACATATAACTAAAGAATTCGTAAAAAGTTAAATATGAATATCTGATATTTATTTATGTCGAATAACACGGACCAACCAATTCTAAAAATAAGTCATTGAAAAATTTAATAAATTTAAAAACCAATTCAGTCTCTCAAAATTGGTCATCCCGGACAAATATTATTACTTGTGACTTCTCGCTGGTCTATACCCTAAATAGGTAACTGTCTGTCTTTTATAATGTGGAGCTGTTTCACTAAGCTGTCTACTGATTTTTTTTTAATACTTGTTCTACATCCATATTGATAGCAAAATAAGTGTTTTTTTTTCCATGATGCTATTTGTGTATTCATTATCAGGAGTAGGCACCAGAAAACAATATTCTTCATAAGACACCATGTAGCATATCTCAGTAACCATATTATCGTGGATTCAACACTGGTTTAGTGTGATTTGTTCTTTTCCCTTACAATATTTTATAGACGAGACACTGGTTAATGGAGATCCGTACCAAATGGTTTTGATGAGAGATTGTATTAAGTCTTTTCTCTTTGTTTTAAAACCCTACTAAACTACAACGCAATATGATTTTTTTTCAATTTCTAGCCAATTTAAAACAAAATTTTGCAAGATGGTATTACTTTCCGAGAACGAGATAATTGTTCAATGGTTGTGAGAATCAATTTATTTATAAATTCTGATATACGCTTCTTGAGTAAATTATCAATCATGTCAGCTTGTTGGTAATTTTCACCACATTCAATTAGCATCATTCAAAAGGTTAGTCTGGATTATTCTCTTTCACGTTTTTACACGTGAAACTATTGAATGCAGCTTTGATTCGAGGCGCGTAATTAACTCATTGGTAGATTTGCCAAAAACACGTTCATGAACAACGAAATTAAGGTATCACGTGTTAAAAGATATCGCTGCATCTGCATGAGAATATTTGTGAGTGAAATTATTGCGTTTCTCTCCAGCTAATTTAGTAACCTGATCACAAAAATTACCACAATGTTGCCTGTAGATTAAATGTCATAGATTAAACTAGCAAATATCTAAGGTTTAGGTTTCATTATAGACGATTCTATCAACTCGAGTTTGACATTTTTGTTATTTGGTGTTGCTTGAAGAACTGGGGATCAAAAATATCGGGCACAATTGGTAAACTCGCCAAATACGTGATAAGGACCATTTGGAATATCTTCTGATAAATATTTAATTTTTTTAATCTATACTTAATATTTGTTTGATTTCAGTGATGAATCGCCAAATTAATCCTCTTTGTCCAACGTAAATATTCTCCTTCGACGATTTCACGTGAACCAGTAACACAGCCAGTATCTTTGATTAATGCCATTAAAGCGTTGCAATAATTTCGTGCATCGTGACTTTCACACAATACAAACAAATGCACATTTAAGTGATTTTCAAATTTTGCACAGTACAGTACAATAAATCAATAAATTAATTATAATTATTAAAGTTTATATCTCACGCGTACATTAGATTTATATGTACAAACTCAATCTTTATACTTCGATATTTTTTTAAATACCATAGATCATGAAATTACTAATATATTTATTTAATTTTAAAAAATTGTACATGTAAAAATATATAAATGATTAAATGAGAATAAAAGCAAAAAAAAACAAGTGGAGAGAAACTTAAAATTGAATTTGATTTAGTTATTACCTCTGATTTAATACATTTCTTACCATTACTTTCATCGACTGGGGGTTAGTTTTTTTTCAAGTGACGTATCTATTAAAAAATGGAAAATTATAAATGTCTGCTGTAAAAGAGTTATGAGTACGTGGCTTACAAGAAAATTCACTAAGTGGCATTGAATATAATCAACATTTTTGAGGTGAATTATATCATTAAGTCTACGTGACAAAAAATACACAAAATCATTTTAAAAATGTTATATAACATAAATAATCCAATGCCTAAGATCGTGGACGCTTAGTAAAAAGTATCCTATATTATGTACAAGTTAGAAAAGTCTAACAGAGGTCAGTGCGTTTGAAATAAATAATCTGCACGACCGAGGCCCGTGAACCATTTCCTTATAAATTTTAGTGCATGTTTTATATCTATTTGGTTTGATATTTTCGTACATTAATACATGAAAATGTACTGCAAAACTTTAGGTCATTTCAATTTGTTTTTATGAAATAACTATGACAGATATTAAAATTTTGCTTCTTAACTTTAAAAGTAAGTAGCAAAATCAGTAAGTATCTACGTTAATAAAATATTTTTTTTTGATAATAAACTAGCACTATATTTAAGTTCATTTAATCAAAAATACGTCTTTTTCACGATTCATCTCAACCTAGATGGCTCAAAACTATAGTAATTTACATTTTATCTTAAGTCCTTTCTTAAATTTAAACATAATGAGTGTAAGTTTTTAATTTTTATATGAAAACGCATTACGTATTCCTGTGGATCTATTATATTTAATAGCTGCTCTAATGACATAGTTTGTTTGACGGCTTCTTAACTTGCGTCGACAATTTCAAGACATATAGACAGAACCCTAGTTTATGCATCTCAAACCAAAGTTTGGTTTATACCGCTGATATATCCATTCAGTAGTAGTAGATTTGGGCCACCTTTTAAAATGTTTTATTCATTTCCTATCTGGACAGTGGAAACGGAATACATATGCGACTATAGTACTGGATATTTTATACATAACGTAAATATTGCATTCCATTTATGAAAAGCCTTAATTACGATTAATGTTGTCAATAGTGGATGTACTAATTGTTATTTATAGCAATACTTATTTATAGTATTAATATGAAGCAAAGAGATGTAGGAATGGATCCGTCATTAGCAATATTTATCATTCGACTACCTTCACCGTAAATGAGTGTCTGAAGCTAATAAAATCAATCAACGAAAATGCATTTGAATTGAATCGGAACAGAGAATTTTGAATAAACATTGGGTGCAATTTGTGATTTGCTTATGTATGTTCTACTCGATTAATAAATATTTTTTTATTTTTTATGACTCATTAATTTTCTAACCATAATTTGGTTAAACCCGCCATTTAAACTTGCTTTAAAAATAAGCGAATTTTGTAATTAAATAGCTGTAAGTTATTAGAACCCTTCCGTGATATCCGTATTTTAAAATAAACTTTGAATGTTATGTGACCTATAAGTTTGATATACTACAGAGGTAGCGATGGGTAAATGAAAGTTTACGGTTAGCTTCCGATATAGTTTAGCTAGTAAGTTAATCCACCGTGCTTACTCGGTGAGTTAGTTAATACAATGTTGGGTCCTAAGAGACTTAGGTCGTATTTAATTATACCTTCACAATATAATAGCTACGGAGGTTAATGTGAATAAATAAATTGAAGGAAAAGTTTTAGAAATACACCTAATATATACGAGTATTTCTCCGTGAAAGCGACTTTCGCTTTTTAGATATTTATTTTTATTGAAATTGTCTCGTTCAAGGTATAAGCAAGCATTGAAATGGTTCTGCCAGTTATATCCAATAATATTTGATCTTAACAATAAGATAAAAATAAATGCTACATACAATTGTGATAATTATTTTTCTTTTACTTTCTTCTATGTTAATGGACCTATTTATTAAATCATATATTTTTATTTTACATTCTCCATGAATGATATGTTGAAATTATACGTCAATTTTATATAAATATGGAACTTTTATGAATAGACTTATCACCGGTTCATCTACATAGTTATATGTTTCGTTACGTCTTTGTTATTACGATCTAGCTATTTGACCAACAAACATTTTTTATGTCTATACGATCGTCCAACCGTCTTTCACAGCTTTGAAATTTCTATAATGTACCATTTAGGGATGTAATGTTTCCTTAATTTACATTTATAGCAGTATTTTAATAAATGGGATATTATACGTCATGATAAATCGACAAAGAATATTTTTTTTAATGTCTCCCCACGCATAGAAAATAATGAGGAAAGATAATTATGTACCCTACCGAATTATACCACTGGATACTCTATTCAAAATTCATCAACTTTATATTTATCTTTTGCAAGTGGCATGTTTAAAAGTATATATAATAGTGTTTCCCTTATCCGATCAATTTTCAGTTTCAAAATTATAGGAAAAAGCGTTCAGTGTTATTATTACAAGTAGGTATAACAAAATTTAAGTACTTGTAAAGACTTGAAGCCTTTATAAGTAACAAAGGACCATCTGCCATGCTTTCAATGCTATTTGAAAAAGTTAAAAATTATTATTGGGATATATATATATATGTATACATATATATATATATATATATATATATATATATGTATATATAAATATGTGTGTGTGTGTATATATATATATATATATATATATATATATATGAAGTAAATTTATACAAAATTTTCATCAAAATGTCATTTAGTACCGTCTTAAATTCTAACTTAATGTAAACTCGATCGTTGAATGAAAAACAGATAATTTTTTTGACAACGGCTAATTTCGAATTATAACTAAAAACAAAAGGAACCTTTTGTAGATCATTATAAATAGCCTGCGATTTGTTCAATCTACTGAGGACTATGAAATCAGGAAATATTTAGCCGACCTGATGCTCCTTTCAGATTTCATAAGCCTATGAAAGGACACATATACTTATGTTCGCGCATACGTACGTATTTACCAACAAATGTAATGTGATATGTGCTTATCAACTATTTCTTTTGAAAACACCTTTCTTTCATTTAACCCTTTTAGGTGAACGTCATACTTTCACCATTTTTATAAGTACACAATTTTTTATTCAATTAAAAAAGTGCCACTCGCTGTTTTTAATAGACACTATTTGAAAAATACTACTTGTATTTTATTACAGAAAAAATTTAAAAAATATATGTATACATACGGGTAACAACGTAATTCTATCTTTGTGTATAGTAGGCATGCGTTTAAGCGGTTTGTAATTTTTGTTAAACATATATTTACACATATTTTATTACTTACTATCGAATTTCACAGGTCCTTTAAAAGCATTTTACCATAAAAAGTGAAACTTGATAAGATATAATTTAAGTTATGCCTGTTTAAGTAAATTTGTAAAATTTCCATCTTTAATCGTAAAACCATATAAAATGGAAAGTGTACCTGTTACTTGTTTCCATTAAAACATCGCTTATTGTTGACACTCCCAATAAAAGTTGTAGATTTAAAAAAAATACTTAAAGTTAGAAAAATATCTAAATATGCTTTAACAATCATCCAAGGACTAAACGGCCTTCATATATTTTTTCTTTGGATTTCATATATTTTACGTTATAATGCTTTGGAAAATGGTGTCATTATACAAGTAACTCAAGCTTCACCGGCTATGTCACTATCGATCTAATTATCAGCAACCTGATATTAGTACAGAGGTGTTCAGGGATATATTATTTTAACTGTGAGAACACAGACTGGATAAGCAAAAAAGTAAAATTTTTAAATTCGTCCATTTTTAGCAACGATTGCAAAAAAGAACCGAGATCATAGCGCTACCCTTGTAAAAAAAATATTCAGGTTAGTATTATTTCCAACATTCTTATTTCTGGGTATGATATACGCAATAAAAAAATGGTAATAAGGCAATTCGAGGACCAAAATAAATATTAAGATGTCGTTGATAAACAAATGGAATTCTTCGAAACTGTACCAGATAGCAAATATGTAGATGGTATCACAAAAATATAATGTCCTTCTTCTTTAACTAATCGCTGATGCTGATAAAAAGTTAATTTTTAGAAATTTTACTAATATATAAACGGTCACATAATTAATGAGACTCGTTAACGGTATTGTCAAATACTAGATCAACCCTTTGGTAAAGACAAACCTGTAAAAGCCCGTATTATTTAACGATATGACCATTTGTGGAAGTCAATACGGAACGTAATTAACTATTCAATTAAATAAAACTGCAATTATAAATTTTAAGTTATCCATGTAAGCCTCTCCAGTTAACTAACTTTTTAACGCCCCTCGTAAATAATTATATATATATAAAATTGTGTTGTTTCATGTTAGATGGAATATACTCATAGCTAGATGGAATATACTCATAGTATCACTTAATAAAGAGTAAGGAATAGATCCGCATTTGTAATGTCGTTTCACCACTGAAATTAGTTTGCAGTTTCGATCAAGTTGAAATTCTGATTTATTAACTAAAATCACTGGCATATGTTAAACCAAACCCGCTCGGGATTTACAGAGAATTATTCTTGGAAAATATTTTTGGAAATTATATGAAGTCTTCAGATGACTGATGTTCACACGTAGAAATTTTTCAATATATGCGTCTTTCAAACGAGTCCTTTTGAAATTCGAAACTTTCCAGCTATACATTTGTAGAATATCCAGTCAATTTGCTAAAAGTTATCGAAAATGGGTCCTTGGACAACAAAATATTTTTTTTGTAAATTAAAATCTTTAAAATGATTGTTAAATGAGTACAGCAAGTCTCTATCTGGGACTTGTATCAGTAATCACGCAGGATACTGCTTGATGTTTACAAATGGGTTTTGCAATTATCCCCGTTCTTTAGCTGATAATATTTTCAGACGTATGTTTTACCGCCACGGTGTTTCAGGAAAACGAAACAATGTTATTACTATAAATTTGATATTTTCATTATTATAATTCTGACCGAAAATTAACAAAACTTCTTTAACACTTTTCTCATAACTAAAAATACCTCGTAAGATATTTTCACTATAGATTTTAGTTCATTCCGTTTTTTTTCTTCTTTTTAGTAAAGTATGCTCTGAGACTACTAACCCAGAATAATCGTTATAAAATTTGCTATGATTTTGTTTGAATTTCCGTTCTAAATCGTACCGCTACTCTAGTTAAACAAACGGGACGCTGAAATGAAAAATTGTAATAAAAATATTTTGATACCGAAAGTGACCCGAAAATTCATCACTTTCAGTAGCAAAACATTTTGATTACAATTCTTCGTGAAGTTTTTTTTTAATTTCACAAAAATAACTTAAACTCCAAAAACTGGAAGAGGAAAAATTACAAATATATTTAAAGTTTAATTATTCATCGATAAAATGCATCAAGCGGGTACCAATGGTTGTGCAATCAATCTTACGAAAGAAAAAATCGCACCGGGCATCCCCGCATCTGGATTCGCGTACGCAATATTTCGCGCCGGTTTCATTATTTTTAATGTGCAAATTTGAAATCGTTAACTGGCTACTTCGTGATCCACGAACATGGGATTGCACAACCTTGATATAGGGCGTTTATGATTTTTGAAGATGAACTTAATACCATTGCCATTATAATAAACAAGCAAATATAACAAGCGGGTGCTAAGAGCGGTGCGATGAATCTTACGAGAGAGGGGATACGCAACGAGCCCGCACCGGGGTTCACGTATACGTTATTTCGCATCCGATTTTATCAGCGTTGGCGGCCAAATTGGAAATTTTGGACGAATGACTTCATGGTTCGTAGATCTGGAATTGTACTTGACATAGTGGGTTTATGATTTTTGGAAACAAGCTTAACATTGTTGTCATTGAACAAATAGAACAACGAGGACTTTGAATATTTTATTGCGAAAAAAGGAATTAAATTTAATCAATCATTTGATTTTTAGATATCATTTCACTTTTTTTCGTTTTTTTTTCAAAATAACCTTTTGTTTATATTATTAAGAAATCTTAAATTTGTATTCATGAAGTACTGCATATGAAAAAGTCATTTTTGGAATCTGTGCACCGTCTCTTTAAATCGGTTTATAAAGACTGAAAAAAATATATAAAATATAAACCTTATGAGAATGTGAATTCATTGAACTTAGAATTTGTTGCGATAATACCTACACGCTACTAAAAGAAGCAGTTTAATTTAGTGGCATTTACTGACCACGTTCAATAAATACGGGCTGTTGGTAAATTGGAGCTACCGTAGCCAAATAAATTCTGCCTGCAAACATATTTCTGTCTACGGGAACATTTCCAATTTTCCCTCTCAATGTGTGGAGTATCGTCGTAAATATTACCGAAAGGCATGTTTATAACATTCTTGGTATACGACTTAAATAATTCTTTGTATTTTTCAAGGTTTTATTGCACGCTTTCTGATAGGAGTTACATTACTTTATCTTTAACTATTTGTTCGCATAATGAACACTTAGAATTTATTCTCATTGAGATTCTAATTTTAAATAAACAAGATTAATTATTGAGCCTAAGTAGGCAGTTAATTTAATAGATTTTCCCGTGAATTTGATTTATCAAATTAAGGAGAAAACAGAACTTCCACTATATTGTGAGGTATTAAATAAGGGAATTTAGAAAGTGTGCTATCACGAAAAGCTTTCACTACCACATTTAATTTAAGACGTAGTAAGTAGTTTCTATAGTATTATTTTATTTTGAAGATTAATGGCATAATATTTATTTGAATTATATTGAAAGAAAGATTTAAATTCTCTTTATTAAATTCATAAGACTTTTTTTGTTATTAAAGCTGCAGATTGAATAGTATTAAAATTTAGAAGCGTTTTTAAAATTGAAAAAAAATTCTTTCGTGATGTAAAAAAATGTATAATTTCAGAATAAATTTTCCGTCAAAATAATACAGTGAAGTTACTCAATCATGTCCGTTTTACAAGGTTTTTAAAGTATTTTTAAGTTGTTTATTATTTTAAAATATTTTCTGCTACATTTTAAATATCGAAATATTATAGAAAGCAACCAAAAATATTTGATATTTTATTAACAATTAGTAAAGATGCAATAGATTTTTGAAAATTTTTTGACACATATAGTACCAAAAACATGGAACGAAATTTGTGATAAATTATAAAATTTTGATATCTTTCAACAAAGCGCTAAACATATAGTTCATCAAATTAAATTGACAAATACTCAGAAAAGGTGTTGTTAGTTCTTTGGTCTCTTAAAAATTTAAAAAAAATATGTAAATTGTGATAACAATTTGATAAATTTAGCTTGTGAAAAATAATTAAGTTGTAATTAATATCCGTCAGTGTTTTTTAAAAGAAAAATTATGTAGAAATTGAGTCAGATGGATAAATTGTTTTGCTATGAGCAGCTGAAAAAAATAAATGTGTATACGAATTGAAATGTCATCGGTTAAATAATAATTTTTCTTATTACTAAATCAGTTATACAAACCATTTAAATATTTCCGAAACTTCTTTTTTTCATATTTTTATGTTATTATTTTATATATTATAAATAATTTTGTCGTAAATATTAACTTTCAAAATTGAGTTCTAATATTTTCTTTATCATTTTTAACTTAAAAGCCAAAGTCGTTGTACATTACTATGTGTCTAAAACATATTTTAACCACTACTATTCGTTCTTGAAATGGATTTTTACGGACAATAATTACTGCTTTGACAAGGTTTTCAATTTGAACATATGCTGATTGATTCGAGATATGTTAGAGACGTGTTGGACATCAGTAGTTGCAGGGACACAGATGCAAGTTCCTATTAATAAATCCATTATCAATCAATTCGTTTTGTTCAAAATCGAGCATCATCAGATATTCATGGTTTTTATGGAGTCTCATTACAGGCTAAGTCATCATGAAGCGATTCCATTTAATTGTTAAGAATCACAGTGTGTTATCTAAATCATGTTTAGGTAATCATTTTCTTTTAAATCAGCGGTAACTACTGACTGCGGCGTCTTTGTTTGCCATATATCACATAAAATCGTTAAGCTAATTCGTCTTTATTCATTTAAATAAGTAATAATGATAAAGTAATGGAAGCATTAATGCTGGCGGTCACTTATGGGAGCAATAGTGGTGACGGCAGGGGGCAAAGTGTGGCCATAAGTGTTCGCGCTGTGGGACCATTTATCGGTGACTCACCATATTTGCGTGCGTCACATACCCCAAAATTTCTAAAATTATATATTATAAAATATAAAATTATAAATTATAAAATATAAAATTATTTCAGTCTGTTATAATGAATATTTCTTATTTTAACATACAATTAACCTCTGAAGATGTCGTAGGAAAAAAACTGTTCAGAAATTAAAAATAAAATATCGCCTAGATCAGCTCACATAAAACATTTTTTTAACAATTCCAAAGTGCAAAGTACTCAATAGTCATCTGCTACTGACAAACACTCAACAATATCGTAACATCGTAAACTTTTCTGATCATAGATAAAGTAAAAATATAACCTACCGTAAATTTTAGGATTAGAATAATATTTGTCATTAAGGTATTCAAACCAAGAAATTTTAGTTGACAACCATTCGTATAGAAAATAATTTAAGAAGTATAAACATTTGTTAGGAATACCTGACGTCAAACAAATACGTATATACTGGATTTTCACATCATGATTGTACCATATTTATAATTATACCAGTACAGGCTTTTTAGAGAAGAAATAGTTTTATTCCTTGCCATGATTTTTTTAAAAATTATGGAACTTAGAAGTAGTTTTTAGACATTTTGGAGGAGATAGTTCCTATTAAGTTATTACAAGAAAGAAATTAAATGGAGAAGTAATTTGATATGGGGTATAAGTGGTTTGATATGAGATTGATATGGGTATGTCAAATTGAAATATATAAAACATGTTTAAAGAAATGGAGATATTTCAATTTTAATAAATATACTTCTTTCAAACTGTTATTAGTGAATATCCCGTAAAATCTGTCACATGGACTTGCAGACGATATATAGCACGTTTTGTACGTAGAAAACATATAGTAACCCCAGCGAGCTGGGTTGGCAATTGTAGGGAGGGGGAGGTGTTCGAGATTAATTGAATATTCCACCCGGTCAGCGATCACATAGTCGATTAACGCGAATATGACTTACGAAGTAAATAATAAGACACAGAGTGCTTTTCTTAGCCATTAACAATTCCAAGTTTGATAATACGTTCTTGGATAAATTTTGTAAGCTTCTTTATTACGTCGTCTGTTGATAAATTAGTTGTTAAGTGAGTTATCTTCATTACACTTCGCCTTATATAAAGCTTTCCAAAGTACAAGTAAAACGTAAGAACGAGATACTAGATAGTTATAATGAAAGAATGACTTTGAGACTACATAATTAAGTAGTGACCCGCATTTAATACGCTCTGGCGGCTGTTGGTTATTTCAATATAATTTGTTTTAATTTTTATAATCATAGCATGAATCGTCCAAATAATGTAAATGGGCTCGACTGCAAACCAAACCAATAATTTTTTTTTAATCAAGTGCAAATTCCAACTAAATCCAATGATTCCCTCAAACATACTTTTTAAATTAAAGCGCTTTCTGTTTTCAATAAAACTTATTTTTCGCAATGCCTATTAATAAAGCTCAGGGACAACCGCTGAAAGTGAGTAAAGAATAATCAAATGGTGAGTGTTTCTTTCATTACCAAATAATGTGTCCATATCACGTGAAATATAAAACAAAAAACTTTGCAATTTACCATCGAAACGAACATCAAAGATTGTATTCTAATTAAAACAATATTTATTCATCCTCCTTACTTCGTTCAGCGCATTTTAAAGAACTTAGTACCTGTAGTGATAAACTCTTCAATTTTTTTCTCTTATAATACAAAGACAGTAGATGTAATGCATGCGTGGTGCGTCCTGTAATTTTTGTAGTCTTTGGGTTTAAATTTTGTAGTCTTCTTTCTTCTGGGCCTTTTCAGGTAAAATCTAATTGGTGACATGGCTTATTAGATTAATTATCCACTATTTATTAATATTTAGAGTTTCGAACTCTATGGCATGTAGTACAATTTACATTTTGATGCATACATTTATGCAGTCTCAGCGTAATATTGTTCAAACTGTGTAATGTTAATCTCAAATTCATTGCAAATCATTTTTTAAATAACTTATATTAGTGATTCAATTTAGTGATTAAGTGTAAAGTCTCATATTAGTGATTCATTCACACTAGCAATACTTGCAGCCAAAGACGGATTATCGAAAAATCTACGTACCGTGTCACCGTCATTATTCGTACCGAATCCAAGTTTTGGTATTTCTCCCAAAATATTTCACCTTATCACTGAACTGATTTTGGACGCAATCTTTCCTAATATTGACAGCTTCTTTGACATTCGTTTTTGTATGCCAATACTTGATTTCTAACTTCTACGACATACATAAAATCCATTCCAACATTTAATCCAGGTATGAAAGCTCGATAGTTCCATCATCATTGCAGTTTCTTTCTGGACTTTTCCACGAACAAGGCTTAAATTATTTCTTTCCTTTGGAGTTGCTCCGCACAGTTCTGTGAAGCTTGATTCGATAAAATATTAGAAACCGTTAATCATGGTCAGAATAAAATTCTGTTTCGCATCCTTCTACTTTCATAATAGTCAGAGATAATTGTTGTTTTGGAGATTTTACAGTTTCACTTTCGAACAAGGCTTAAATTATTCCTTTTCTAGTCCATTCTGATGTCTCCATTTTCAAAAAAAACCTTTATCGTCCGGCCAAGTTAGTTGATGAGGGCCGAGGATTACGCCATAAAACTATTTTTTCTGCTTCTTTTTACTAGTACCAAGTGCAAATTTATTTTCTATAAGTGACGAATTCGATTTAACGCTCCACATGGACGTTAATCGAATTCGTGTTATGATATCTCGCTAAGCAATATCGAAGAGAAATGGATTTTCATGTCTATTTAGTAACTTGACTAAAATTGCACTGTCAATTTGATGAAGTATAAGCTTGTTTTATAGCCGCGACAATAAGTAAACATGTGGTAAGCCTCGTTTCTGCCATTTTACTTTGTACGCATGGCAACGATGAGGACCTAAAATGGATTCCTTGATTAGAAACATCAGTTTTAGAATTTTCAAATTATTCACTCTGTTCACTACATAATGACTTTCTTGCTTTGGTATGAAAACTTTCTTTAATTTCAATCATTAAGACTACATGTCAGCTTAATAAACAGATTCGGTTCGTCGTAATATCTGTTATATGTCATTGCATCCTAAAGATGTCGTATTCCGACAGTGAAAATTGACATCGTTATTACTAACAGACCAATGTGCGTAATATTCTCATTAAAAAATAAAGTACCTTTATATTTTTTTATACCTCACCAATTTCATCTCGAAGTGAAGGCGGCTTCACCTCGAGATGAAATTGGTGATACTGTAAATTTCTATGGAACCAGTGCAACTTAAATATTTTATTTCAAGTTTATTGTCTCGATTTCTATATCGAAATATTGTACAGGAATAACAACTGTTACTTCACTTTTCGAAGGAGCTTTATAGCATGATGTTACTTGCGTGAAGAACTTTTAAAGTCGGGATGGTCGGGATATACTTTAAAAAACAGTTTTAAAAGATCGAATATAAATGTTGAGAAAAGCAGGTCTTGTATCAATTTAATTAGAGTTTTGTTATTTTGTCGTGATTCTAATCTATACCGACTAAACGATTGCGCTTCAGGATCCACTATAAAGACAGACAGACTCCGTGAAGAAAACCTTTTACTGCCGACTGTATTCTATTCTACCTCTAAAAGTGAACATGATACCACGATGTATAAACTATGTACTCATAAATTATTTTATTTTAAAAATATTATATTATCCAACATTATAATATAGTTATGTCGAACGTAATTTATTTGTAACATATTTTTTTTGGATAGTATATAGACCTGTAAAAAGCAAATACAACGACTCAGGAGAAGAAGGAATGTTTAACTTTTACTTGCAACATATAACTTTTGAATCATCGTGCCGTTTTGAAAACTAAAATTTGCAGACCATAAACAGAGTACTTATCAAAATTTATTTACCTTACTGATTATATCTTAATCAGTCTAAAGATAAACGAATCCCACGTTCGGTCGAAGTCCCTCTTTCTCTTTGAAAAGCATTCATTCCCTATTATATGTGGAACATTGTTATTTCTGCTCTACCCTTTGATTTTCGCGTAATAAATGCATTCGGTTAGCAAGTGCGTTTAGTGTGCGAAAAATGTGTATTATAGTTTAGTAATTTTCGGCAAAATAGGAGAATTATTGAGGAAATATGTGAAAAAACATTTTAGTAAATAGGAAATAATTAGAGCGAAATTATAATAGAAAAGAATTAATCTAGTCGCGCCAACGAACACATTAATTATTAACAGTTGGATAAGAACTGCTTGCCTATAGAATATCCTAAGAAAAAGTAATAAGTCTTCGGTAAAATAATACATAGCTCAGAATTCATGGATCATTCCAGAAAAACCTCTCTGGAACCCAAATTTGGATTTTTGATGATACTCTGAAGTATTTTACAATTCAAGCGTTTCCAGGAGTTTCTAGGCTTCATATTAATTTTTTTAGAGTTTTTTATAAGTTAAAAAACTTTCCGTAGTCTCATGGATTGTATCATTATATTGACATTAGATCATCATATAGACGTTTAAAATTTTTCTGGGGAGATCTCGTATGTTCGAGAATTTTCCGTACTCTCATGATGAATTTTCTACATTTTTTTGTAGTATTCCCGTAGGTTAGAGTAGTTTCCATATGCTATGTATGGATTTATTTAGTTTCAGAATATCAACATCCAAAACTTTACAAAATGCCGGAAATACTTTTCCAGAATTTTGTGAAGTTTTGGGTATTGATATTCTGAAACTGAATAAATCCGTTACGCAATGGTCAAATCCATTCAATAGAACTCGAAAAAGGGCGAGGTTTATATACATTAAATTAGTAATATGTCGTTATAAACTTTAATTTACTCAAGATTTACACAAAATTACATCAAAAGTTGCACAGATACACATATCATGATATAGAGTTTTTAAGGTCTGTAATCTTGTTCCATTACACTTACATACATTTCGCTGTTTTTGGTACTGTCATGTTTTGGACAATTACGATTACTCAGTTATCAGTTACAATATAGCATGGTGCCATACGGCAAAATATTCTGCATTAAACGTTTTAAATAATCGTGAAAACGCATTGAAAATTATTCAGTAGTTTTCGTGTTTTTAGCAAACACACAGAAAAAAGACTCAAACAAGGACTTCATTTTATACTATATACTGATAATTACAAAGTCTTGTATAGACAATTGAATACACACGTGTAGATATATTCAAAATTTAATTTTTTCAGCACATACTTTCCCACATTCTAATAAAATATATTTGACGTACCGTGCCACATTTGAACATCTAGTATGTTCACAAATAGTATGTAGCATCGTTTACATACTATTTGTGCAACATTGCTGTTGCAACTTACTAGTGAGAGTATTCTTACTGCTCACAATGTTCCTTCAAGTGATAACGATAACATTCCTGTGCAGATCCAGCGTTTTGTCTACATAAAAGTGATAACAGCACCCAATCTCTGTAAGTATCTGTAGTGCTTTAAATAATAGCTCTCATAATAACCCAGCATCTGTGTCAAATTTTAGTACAGACAACAACCTTTTGCTCCTTCTACAACTTTTATAAACTGATGTGAATAATACTCATGAGAATAGCTCTTCACCTGTCCAATATTCTGCTTCTACCGACACTGACAGCGAGGATGATATCACTCTATCTCAGTTAAATAATGAATATTGAATATATTTGGCGTTAATTTTGTAGAAATTCATTCTTCAAAATTAAATAAAACCACGTGATGTAGTAGTATTTCTACTTTCTGTAAGTTCTTTACCACGACAATAATAGTAACAAGTAATACAACGAAACCTAGGTCGTGGTAAAGAACTTAACGAAAGTAGAAATAATACTCCATCACGTCGTTTCATTTAATTGTCAATTAAATAACTTTAAGAAGAACATAGATCATTCTGGACTGGTGGGTCAAATTATCTGGGATAATGCTAATAAACCAACATTATCTTTTAACAATATGTTGAAAATGCCATGCAAGATATCTAGTCTAACAACTGTTCCTAGAAAAAAAGCCATCAATAGCCTCCCTAAGAAATTAACTAAATCTTCTTTTGACAAAGAGAATGTACCAACGTCATCCAAAAACGCCATTTCTAATCGCCCAAAACAAAAGAAAAGTTGTTGCACTAAATTAAAAGGGACAGAGTGGTGCTTTTCGTGTCGAGAATACGATATGTATGGTAGGATATGTATTGTAGGAATACAAATATGTAAATGTAGGAATGTAAATGGGCACCACATAAATAAGCACATTACATTACATAATATTATCTATCTATTGAATCACAAACCTGTATGAGGCCTAGTTAATTTTATTAAATCACATTAATACATTGTATTCAATTAAAAGACGTGTAAGAAAATGTGGCTGACATCTTAAGATAAAATCTGCTCAGATCTGACAATTATTGAGAGAATATTATGATGGAAACCACGAGAATGAATTCATTTATTAAGATTTTAATTAATGATCAGCACAATTTGTATATAAATGTATTACCCCTTCCCTTAAAATAAAATAAAATATTAATAAGATAGGGTTGTGTAATAACAGGATGGCAAAAGTAGCAAAACGCGAGGTGCTTTCAACTTAGGAGACCCCGAGGCAACTAACAATCAGTTTCAGCATCCAGCTGATATTCATAAACATATCAACTTCTCTCGACTGGCTTTTAATATTTTTTTCCTAGCCCAGTATTTTGTATCTTGCCCATTTCAATATATAAATAACCCAATACTGCTAGAAAGGGTCACAAAACCCATATAACACACAGGTTTGTCTAAAAAACGACACATTTGATCAGATATAGAAGAATATTTTAGATTTCGATCACCTTTTAAACCTTCGTTTATAATGGAACTTGCAGATTTACTTATTACAATGAATGTGACAAATTAACTATTCAAAACCAACTTGTGCAAGACCATCAGACTACAATAGTTTGAAATAAACTATCTAATAATATAGTTATTTGAATAGTCCTCAATCCAAAAATATAACTTTGAAGTAACAATTTGCAATTTTGTCCACATTAAAGAAAAATTTAAGGTAAAGAATTAAATTGGAAAAAAAATTACTACATAATTTTGTGTTAAAAATGTTTAAAAAATTCTTATGATAAATAAGAATAAATATCTAACCTAATACAAATACAAAAATTGTCCTACGGGATATTTATTCCGATACACCTTTTTAATTATTAGATCCTATGAAATACACATACCAAAAAATTACCCGCTTTATTAAGCATAAAATTTATCTTTAAGGACTCGAACCAATATCTAAGAGGATTCTTTAAACCACGTGTTTCCATTTAAATCATTTTTGTCCCTTTCGCTTCCCCCATACAGCTTGCCGTAACTTTATCCGCGACAAGTGGAGGAACGTAGTTTTTCATTTGTTTCTAGAAAACATTTTCGCTATATTCCATTATTCGGCATGTCATCATTTTGATTCTTAAAAATTAAGAATATCATTATTTCTTTTACCTTGTTATTAAATAAACAAAAAAATCTCCGACTATACAAAAAAAACTCTTAAAACAAATAAAGGGAATATTGTGTAGCAAAAACTCGAGACCCCATTTTTCCCCACATTGCTCAGCGTAAGCTTTTATAGAAATCTCCTCCTACCCTAAACACACCATATGTTTTGTAGTAATCTTTTAAAAGATGTCAAAATCATGTAGATTATAAACAAGTTTATAAACTTCTATAAATGTCCCTATAACCGTGCAGAGTATGAGGGCCAACACGACAGCAGGGCAGCACGCAGCACAACGGGCGGCGCCCATATCTCGTTCTACGCCGACTTGTTCGTCCCACTCGTGTTCTCCAGCTGCAAGTAGACCTGGCGGCTCTGCAATCATATAATTCGTATGTTGGATGTTAATTTAATAAATTTATAATGGGAAAGTACATTGATAAATAATGTTGCATGGGCTATTTGGGTTTTGGTTTGCTGAAAACATTATTTTAGGGTCCCTCAGTCAAACTGGGGATCTTTATAGCTTGGCCATGTCGGTCTGTATGTCACAGCTGTTTTACTCGTAGACTATTAGTACTATACATCTGAAATGGCATGGTTATACTTATATAGTACTTACATAGTACTATATAAGTATAACCATGCCATTTCAGATATAGTACTAATACGGGTAAAACTGCTTGCCATGCCATTTCAGATGTATAGTACTAATGGTCTACGAGTGAACGAATTAAAGTTTATGAAATCAAATTTTTAAAAAACGTTTTTATATGGTAACACCCTTACGTATAAAAAGATTTTTTTTTATTTTGCATACTATCTACTCATTATATTTACTTTTAAAAATATTTGGAATACCTTAGAGACACGTTTTCCAGGGATGTTTACAGGGATGTTTTAATAAAATAATAATCTTTAAAATGATTATTTTTGTTAGAGTTTTACCAGCTAAACAGCTATGTTTGAATATTTGGAAAATATTCACAGTAAAAGTACGTAGAACGAAATAAAAGGAAAGCTAGCACAGCTAAATATGTTCTACTATTTTTATTTTTGGTTCCAATTCTATTTTTTGAAAGTTCTTCATAGAAAAGTTTGATGTCTCTTCTTTGTTGCTTATTCGGTGGGAGCACATTTCGGTATTCTGGTATGTCAATATTAAGTACCGCTATACGTTCAGAAATATTGGTGGCTCTTGAATTTACTGTTTCATTGACTTTTTAATTAGGAATCCTATTCCTCTATATCGGTTGTTTTGCCCTTATAGAATAATATGTAGTCTCTGCGTTCCTCGATGTTCTCTCCTAGTCTTTTTATTTTACTTATAGTCAGTATATCCCATTTTATGTCTTCGAGGGCGTTTTCTAGCTCTTGTAGACTTTCTTCTGATCTAAGGGTTCTTGTATTTAGTGTTGCAATGTTAATTATTTTGTTTTTTCTTTTTAGAGGGTGATGATCTAGATCTCCCGCGGGGACAAGCCGTGGGGGGCGACATATTACCGATTGGTTGTTGTTTTGACTAGTTGTTAATGTATTTATAGTTTGCTTCCGGTGTTCCAAGCCAATATTTAGTTTTTTGATATATTCATTATGGATCGGATCTTGCTCTCTCTACGTAGTTTATTATGTTAGGCCCGCTGATATCATTCATATTAGTTGTGAGTAACAAAGTAAAGATTGATTTGAGTTACTCAGGGTTTTTTGTATTAACTTTCTTCTATGTGGGTGACTTGGGTGAACCTGTAGTTTCTTTCTTCCTCTTCTTTCGGTTGTTGTGTTCCGATGTTTTCACTTACAATTGATCATACTCTAAATAAGTAATGTTTCCTTTATTTCTCTCTTATTATACTTAAGAGTGAAGTTGTTTGCGTTTTTCTAAGATTTCCTTCGAGTCATCTTCTTTTACATTTATGTCTGGCAGAAGGTTTGGCTTGTTTTTGAGCATAAGATGTTGTTTCCATAGCCTCGTGATGGAAATTACAATTGGATGGTTTTTCTCCCGACTAATTTCTTGGCTGTCTATATGTATATATAAGTAATTCTTTTGATGTAATCTACTACTTTTGTTTCAGATTTACCCTTTTCTTCCACTCTGAAGAAAACCAGGTTATTCTTTTGTTTGTCGATGTCTGCCAATTTAAGTTTATGTTCGAATTCTGATATTTTGCTTTTGAGGTTATTGTTTTCCTCAGTCGTTTGAATGTTTCGTCTATTGCTTCTATAACAATTTTGGTTACCGAATGTGTTATAAGTTCGGCTTGTTTCTCTAAGTTTTCATCCAGTTTAAGCAGCAATAATTCCATATTTTTATCCATGGTGAGGTAATAAGTAATTTTTTTGGGAGATTTTAAATTTTTCTGTGGTAATACTTTTTACAAGTTTGTGGTTATGTATGATTATTATCCTTTGTTTCGGTGATTTTAAGTTTCGCAACGAAAAATTGACACTATTTCGTAACATTTTTCGATTTTATTCCACTAGACTTGTTGATGTTCGCGTTGACAGTTTAGTTACCGGAACCACTCTCACTTAATTATATTAATTGTCAGCTAATCTCAAGTGAACTAATCTCAAGAAGACATAATATAAATACACAAAAATCGAATGGATATCACCTGTGCATCCCCGGTTAGGCAATATAAAGTTCAGTGAGGCACCGCACTGTCCAGTTGTCTACGCGGCTAATTATGGCCCGACAAGTTGGCGTTGAATAGGGTAGCGGCTCTCCGCTATGTGTCATCTAAGTTTATCTTTGGAATAACCTAAAAGAAAATTACATTTCGGCCAATATCTAAGGGCACATCAGTTTATAAAATTGGATCAGTGTATAACTATTTTAAAGGCAATGGTTACACATAATTCATTTCGTGCAATAAGACTATAAGAACCGTGATTAAACTAAATCTGTAACATCAAATCAATTTGAATTAATATATGGTCTTACCAAGATATATCAAGGTATTCTAGTTATAATTAGTTAGTTTATTACGTCTAGTTGACTATTATAAACCAGGATTACTTGGTAGGGTTCTAGCTACTCAAAACAATAGAAATATATACGCGAATAAGTAACTTTATGTCATATTTCTTGAGTTATATATATATTCTCAAACTATGCACACATTCATATATATATATATATATATATATATATATATATATATATATATCATATTTCACTTGATGGAATTAAATATTAATGTACAAATAATAGGCTAAAATATGAAAGTATTAGTAGTAGTAAAAATAGTACGTATAAAATTTTACAATAACAGAGTAAAGCTATGACCGGGATGTCTAAACTATAGTAACGGTACATTTCAGCATATGTTGATGGTTGACAGGCTACTTGCAAAGGACTGGAAGCTGGTTCGAATCCATTATTCGTTCGCTACGCTACTCGATACAATAAACACCCCACGCCACCGGGATAACGCAAGGTTTGTTGACTGTAAGTCGAGCCGACAACGATGATTAATGGCGGCCGATACTGCCCTGTGATTTATTTCCCCCGGAAAATTGTAATCATACAACTAAGGATTTAGTTAATCGCGTGTGTTCGCTTAAAATTAATGAGAGCTCCAAATGAAGGTTGTACCGCGCGTACCTTCAATGCTTAATGCTTGCGATGCGTCAAATGAAATTCGGAATCGTGTTTGGGGTACAACTTATAATTCACGGTAACCTTGGCCGCTTACTTTCTCAATAAAATGTTTTCAGTAATATTAACCTCATAAAGTAATTAAATTGCGAGATCGAAGAAAAAAGTTGTATTAAGTTTTTATACATTCATTATTCATTCTCAAACTATGCACACATTCATATATTATTTAAAAATGGTGCTTTATACACCAATCTACGAAGAAAGGATGAACAGAAATTGTTGATAAAATATATTTGGTGGCTGGAAGAAAAGAGGACTCACAAGAGAAAATGGGACAATATTTCTACCCCCTGGCATTTAATTAAGACAATCTTAATTCAGTATAGTCGATTTAATTGGATCGAATTGTATAAATTGTTTTTATGATTTACTCCAATTAGTTTTTTCTTAGTTTTATCCTAGTAGTTTTCCATCAATCAAATAAAATTTTTCATTCAATTACCTTTACCGCTTTAAAACATAAATGTAGAACCAAAATAGATTTAAATATATCCAGAATATCATCCTTCTAAATTTAGCTAAAAGCGATATTACCTGAAAGAAATAAAAGATAATTTGAACTGTTTTGTTTAAGCTATAACAGACGAAATTTTAAAAACTATGAAGCTGTCATAAATGAAAATTGTAGAAGCTATAAAGTTGTAACAGACGGAAACTATAAAATACGACGCTGTGAGAGATGAAAACTGGAGGAACTATGAAATTTTGACAAACCGTAACTGTAGAAACTATGAGGCTATAACAGATGCTATAACAGAAAACTATGGGACTGTGACAGATAGAAACAATAGCAAATTTGAAACTGTGACGGATGGAAACAGAATATATTGTTAGGCTGTCACAAAAGAAAAACATAGAAACTATAAAGCCGTGGAAAGGAAAACTATAAAAACTGAGAAGCTGTGACAGACGTACCAAAACATTTATTTGAGAATAATATCATTCCTTTAAATCGTAAGTCCGTCACAGTACTTCCCCTTTTACTTATTTTGCTCGGTGACATCAAGAGCTTTAATGGCTATTTGTGTGGATTCTTCATGAAGGAATATTTCAACCATCATACACGCAATTTCACCTAGTCAACATCAACTCAACAGTCAGGGCCTAGTAGACTTAGCCCCAAAACAGTCCAACATTTAAAAACCAAGAAAGCTGTCAAAAAACTATATAAGTTACGAACGTGCAAACTGTCAAACAACAAACAACGAAACAAAGTAAAAATGTCTCCAAATAATTAATTATTATTAATGGAAAGTTCATTTGGCAATTCGGCGCCAAAACTTACCTTTGACATGAAGAATTATGGAACTTTGTGGAAAGTAGTATAACAATTATGAACAATTGATTCAAAAGGTGATTGGAAAGCGAGAAAAAAAATTATTTTCTTAATTAACATATCCCTTCAAGGAGCGCAGAATACAAAAGAAGTCTGGAATAACCTAACATGTACTTTCAGCAGCTCTGCGCCATCTGTCACGTTGAATTGGAATACTTAGAGATCTGTATACGACAACTCCTGCAAAATATAATAATATCCACAACCACATCAGCAGAATAATGGCTACGGTACATAAAATCCGAAAGATCTAATTTTCTGTACACGAAGAATAAATGGGAAGAATGTTGCTTTTGAGTCTATCGGAAGCATACAGCTAGTGATTCTAGCAATTGAAAGCTCATATATGAAATTAAGTGTAGTTTCGGCCAAAGCTTAAATTTTACATGATGTCAGACATAATGACAGCAAAGCGTTTACAGAAATTTCAAACGAAGTAGACACAAAAGCAATCCTCAGAAAGAACTGTGGTGCTTCATCTGTGATGAATTCCATAATATAAGAACGAATACATATCCGAGCAAAAACAAAAGAATTTAACCAACGAGAATTTAAACTACTACTCTCAGTACCTTACCCAATAATAACGAGACACGGTACATACGAGACGGTACATACGAGAAGCACGGTACGGCGGGCACAAATAGCCACCGCACCTTCAAGGCAGAGATGGCATCGCCTATAACATTTTAGAAGTAACAGGGGATAAACCAATTTTAGTGAAGGGCTCTGGTCAAGTGAGCCTCGATGTCTGCAGTGATAAAAGTCAGGACAATAAATTAATACTTAAAAATATATAAGTATCGCGCTACCAGGCAAGTTTTTATTTACTTTCTTTGACGGAAGTCTTAAGCATATGAAAAAGTAAAAGAACTCAAAAACCAAGCCCAAAATCAATTAAGCCGCAACATCGGGTTTAAAGATATATTTTGTGTTTTCAATTTCGTTGTGAAAATTTAACTATAATCCTTACTTAAATTTTAATAAAAATATATGTACATATATATATATACATATATATGCATATATATATATAAATTACAACGTATAAAGTCTGAAATATACCCGTGTAAACCAAAAGCAAAGATTTTTATGCAACTTCAATTAAAAATGTAAAAATAACAAATTTAAAAAGTAAAATGTACAAAAAAATTAAATTAACGCCTTTTTAAATTTGGGATACGAATTAACGTATAACTTAATTTTTACATAGGCACATAATGTTATTTATATTTTTAAAGAGAACCTACACCTGTCAAAATTTCTCTAATTAGAAAAGAATACTAATGTGGTATAATTATGTTAATAATAGATGTCTAATAACATATATAACATATGATGTGTAAAATGATAATTAAGATAAAATTAAAAATATATCTATGTAAACGTTAAGCTTAACAGGTATAGTTTTTTACATCAACAGATAACTTTAATCTATCTGTAATTAAATGTCTAAAAGTGGGAAGGGTGAGTGATAAAATATTTAGTCTACAGTAATACAATATATTCCTATATAATTCATGTATAGACTACATGTGGTGGACGGTACATAAACCGCATCTCCATCTTTTACTTATTCTGACCGTTGACATCAACGATTGTACGGGCTATTGTTGTAATATTTAAACAATCATTCATGTGATTTCACTAGCTGAACTTTAATTCAGCAAAATGAAATCTGCAGATACTATGGAGGTGTGACCGACAGAAAGTACAAGGTTATCACAGACAGAAACTATGAGGTTGGGACAAACGAAAACTATAGAAACTATGCGGCTGTGACAGGAAAAAGTTAAAAAAATATATGTATCTGGGACCGGCAGAAACCATAAAAGCTATGAGGCCATTAATTCCTGACGAAAACTGTATAAACTCTTATAACATTTTTTGGTGATCTTAATTTCAATTAAGCAAATTTTTATTCCTAGACAAATTTAATCTGCTTAAAAAGAAATTTCAATAGTTTAACATCTTTTGCACCGTTATTCGAAATTCTCATTTGTATATAAGTTACATTTATATAGACCCATTTCAAAATATTAACGATTTACTGACTGGAAATCCAATAACGTTTCATTTTCAACAAGCACAACGCTTTTCATTACGGAAACGATATTTTTTATGATTATTTGAATAAAAGTATTGTTCATTCACAGCCCGGTATCAAAATACAAGTACAAATGAAAATATAATAGCTATAAAACTACATTAGCTATAAAACCACAGACGAAAATGTAAAAAAGACGTAGCAACAATAATTGAGCGAAATTCACCGTCGTTTATCAATTATATGAAGTTTTTAAATGAATGTTTATTAATTATTCATAAGCGATGTTTATTTCTATTATCTAGTGTGTCGTCGGTATTACTATTATATAGTCATTTCATTTAACCAAAACTTGTAGGAAAAACAATATTTTACTTACAATTTTTATAAAAAACATCCAAAGTTTCTGACTATCATTATTTATGATGTCGTGTAAAATGAAGTACCACAAAATTATCAGTTTATAACTTATCAAAATAAATTCGCACAGCTTCGTGTACTTATAACTATTAATGTAACTTCAGACAAATTGCATTTGCATTTCACCCATATTCAACAAACACCACGGTCATATCAATGTATTAACTCGTAGTTTAATAATAGTACCGCCTTCTTTTAATTTTAAGTAATAAAGTAATGTAATAAAATTAAAGCACAAAAAGAACATGACTCAAAACACAATGTCTACACGGAACTTAGGTGTACACACAATACATGTGAAATACAGCTGAAGAGTTTTATGCAAATTAAATTTTGAAATATTTTCTTCGGGGGAAGCTACTTCAATAGTGCAAGAAAAGACAATTTTTGGAATATTTTATTAAGATATTTGTATACACAAATCATTATTTGTTCATATTAGCATATTCAATTTTTAACCTGAAGCGAATAACGAATGAAAAGTCTTTACAAAGATTTGTTCTAAATCGACCCAAAAAATGTAACAGTAAAGTTGAAAAAGTATATAGCGGATATTTAAGCAAATTTACTTCATTGGATATCATGATATTTGCTAAATAATTTGAATTCATTAACATAAAAATGTAGTTATGACCATTATTTTCACATTTTCTCTTAATTTTATAGTTCTTTAGTACAAACAAAATTTGGCAAACGTTCGATGATGAGTTGTCCACTTATTTCTGTTGCATATACAAATTTTGAAACGGAACTTGGAGTAGAAGCACCGTAAATTTAAAATAAAACAATTATGTAATTTCCAGTGCTTATCTAATCGCCCATTCCAGCTTCAAACTTTAATCTGCGGCTTGTACGTATTAGCCCAACAAATGTTGGTATTTGCACAACCGTTTGAACTATTTGCATATTTTTGTGCTATTGAGTTCAATTATTGATGTAATTACCACCCTACTGATGTACGGGTACACTTACCTCTGAATGTGTTCGTTATTATAATTCAATTAATAATATTACCACTTTCTGCCTCCGTGTAATTTTAAATTTTTCAGCGATCTTCTGCTCTAATATTTTTATTTTCTTCTTGAAGAGCTTTCTTCTTTATTGCGTCTTTCACCACATATCTTCCAATTGCAAATACATACATATATATATATATATATATATATATATATATATATATATATATATATATATATATGTATATATATATATATATATATATATATTCATATTAAAGAAACAAGTAATATAAAGTATAATAAAAAAACAAATCATAATAAAAAAAATGGGGTGTGGCTGTGTCATGAACACGGCCATGTGTTTTACGTGAATACGTCTATGTAACGTTGATCCCCTCGGCAGCATTCATTCTTTTCTCCCAGCACTGCTTGACTCCGTCATATGGTGTTTTATTATTACCATTCGATTGTTCTTGAGAAGCCCTTTCTAGCCAAATACGAGCTCTGTTTGGCTTTTCGACGTGTATAGGCCGACATTATATATTTTTGATAATATTTTTTTATTCTAACACCGTATTATATTCACTGCCACTACTTTAAACTAATTTTTTGTATACAATCGATAGCTTTTAACGACAGCTGACGATAAAACTTAAACGAACATGGTAGCTTTTCCGAATCAAAAGTTATACTAATTGCAAATCTCGATACGCAGCAAAATAACCTTAAAATGGCGGCGCTTCCCCCTCCACTGCGCGCGATGCGTCACTATTCTTTCTTATAGTAATAAGTTCTTTGATCCTTTAGCTATCCAGCGGTATAATTTAATTTTTGATGTAGAGTAGGCGGTATAACCAATAAATAATTGTAGGCAGCACTCAGACAGAATTCTCATCTCCTCCACGCCCCTATCCTTACTACTTGTGATTATAGCTTTCACTTAAAGTGGTTGCAGATATTATCGTGATATCTGCAACAACTTTAAGTAAAATCTGTTCTGTTCTTTTTGCATAAGTTTCAGCCTTTCTAATAATGGTACAATAAATGTTGTAATTTAATCTGACGACGGTTTTTCAAATATTTTCACAGCTGCGGACATGAAAATCTTCTTCATTATTATGCAAATATTGTATAACACCAGATGCAAATTTTTCGTCTTCCTTTTAATCTCTTTCTGAGAGGTAAAGCTAGTCATTCACTGAGCCGTTTGACGAAGATCTTATTCATTAAATATATACCATTATGCAGCATCCGCTTTCAATAAATCGAGTTATAGTGGCGCTATCCATTCTATAAAGTAATGGTAGTATTTTATGTGCTCTGTATCGACCTATTCGATGTAAATGATAAAGATCACAACAGTTTTTGACAAATTTGTCTGTTGGTCTTTTTTCTTAAGAAACATAATGAAAATAATGAATTTTAATGAAATTTAGTGCGACTATAGTTTGTGTCCTACATTAATACCCGGAACATGATTTTTTAGAAACTGGACAAAGAAATATCCTCGAAATAAAACTGTACTAGAGAACAGGCGTTTCCATTTTGACTGCATTCACACTGTTACATAATTCAAGGTCAAAGAAGAAAATTTAATATCTCTTTATTACCTCATAATCATTTTTGAAAATTATCTAATTCTTTTTATAATTTGATTAAAAAAAAGAAAGAAGAAGAAAGTATTTGAAGGTGTATTCATACCTAAAACTTTTCGTTGGGGCGATACGACGCTGAAACAATTTTAAACATTGTTTACGAAAAAGCTTTGCAAACAATGTTTATAGTTTATAGTAAGCTTAGAGCGGACCAGGCCTAAATAATAATTCACAAGTATCGCGAAAATATTTTTTTAATTCGTATTTTTTTCCCATTAACTTTTATTTAATTTTGAGTATGATATCGACTACTATTGTCAAAATTATCGTATATAATAATATTCTTAATTAAAAGTACCTATGAGATGCGTTGCATAGGTAATTTTCATTTCATCATATAATATCCTACGAAGTGTTTTTGTTCCAAGTTTAATATGATGGTACTTGAAGTGATGTTAACATTTTACGGATATTAAAAACAGTCTATACATGGTCCTTTGGTTTACGCAATAGGTGATTTAAGTTATTGGGTCTAAAATACACACACCACTTTCCGAGTATGATATATACTTAGCTTATTTGTCATATAAAATGATTTTACTAATACTTTTTTAAATGTAAGGGATAAATTGATTAAGATGTATCAAATTCAGCCCCTTTTGATAATTTTTGTATTTTAGTCCACCTAACATTGATTCAGCTTATTTTATTTCTCGCATTATTATCCTATTCGTGTTCATGTTCAATCACTTAATTGCATACATGATGAATTCATGCTCATTGAAAGTCGTTAGTAGAACACTTTCAATCAAATGAAATCACTGCACGTGTACTTTATAGTATGTAAGTTCTTTTATTTATGCATTTAGTTTCAGACGACTATAACTTGGTTATATGTTTTGCACGTACGTTAATTATATACGTCTTTTGATCTGAGTAGGTTAAATAAACAATATTTAGCAAAGCAATCTACCTATAGATTGCAAAAATAGTGCATTTTGAATAATTCAAAAGCATATAAAATATTTTCTATAATGTTCAAAAATCTTAATCTAAATTATTATTTGACTCCTTTTTGATCGGAGTATTCTATCGATTAGCTATTAACGATTAGCTAATAAGCATTATTAATTCTTTATACGTCTCCCGTTTTGATTAGGAAACACTACGTTCACCACGTAATGAGAGATATAACCATCTCTCTCCACGCGAGAAACGTAATATATATATATATATATATATATATATATATATATATATATATATATATATATATCTGTTAGTAAATTATTAAAATAAAAATGTTATTTTAGGAAAATATCGACCTGAAACCTTTACGTTCTCTCAAAAAAACGTGGCGTTCGCTCAATAAAAAAAAGCCTCGCAGATATCTTTTTGTCGAAAATAAAGACCTACGTATCGTGAATATTTTTGGGTATGCTGACAAAACTTCAATTAAAATTACTAATTAGACGAATATAAATAATTTATTCTCTTTGTATTTTAGGCAACCTAACATAATTAAGAAAAATAATTACCAAGTAAGTACTCGTAAATAGTTTACTGAGCTTAAAACACAATCTTGCTAATCGGATCAGACCTTGCACGTGTTATATTAGAATTTTACGTATCTAGACAAGTATCCTTCGTCCCGTTGAAATAATAACTAAAATCAAGTAGCTGATAAATATATAATTAAGTTTTTAACCTAAAACAACGTGACATATTTTATTTCGCTCCTAAAGTTTTATGGTTATACACTGTTTTTTTATATTAAGGACAGTTGGCTTAATTGGGCTAAGGTAAGATTTCATTGACCATTACAAGATCATTTTTAGACTATTTACAGTATATTTTGTTTTATTTACTTAGTCAAATATATTTCCCTTCGTAACCTAAGTACATTTTCTTAGCAGGCTTGAATTCATTAATAATTATACAATTCATTATTAATTGATATAATTCGATATCATATTGAAATAAAATATATCTTTCCATAAGTCATATATATATATATATATATATATATATATATATATATATATATATATATATATATATGGACACACCGTATTCACTGTTTTGTTTATTCGGCGGACACGTGAAACTGCGGATAGCAGTGGACCCGATATTTTCGATTCCGTCAAGCAAAATTAAAACAAAAAAACGCCAAAGATCATTCTTACAAGCACACAGCGTAGCTATGTTGATTTCCATTTTAATATACATGTTATAACTTATTAGTAAGTAAAAGCAGAAAGTCAAAAAGCAACATTGCTTTAACGTTGTGTTAATGAATACGTAATTTATTTTAATTTTCCATAAAATATCATTATGAAGTTACACAAATAAAATTTGCCTTAAGTTTCTGTTAAAAGACTTCTGTTATACTGTGATTAAATTTTAAATTCATTGAATCATAACCCGTTGTCTGTTCTTCTGACACTTCAGTAGTTCAAAATACCGGAGAACATTTTTTCACGCCTACGTGGGCCGACGCGCAATCGTTTCGTACAATTTTACTTAACCGCCAATAAATAGAAACGACGATACTGAATCTGCTGATATGGAAGCCCAGCTGCGTATTTCTTTTACTTTATTCTTTAGTGTAGTCTTTTTGTGTCAAATTCTTGAATTTAATGTAACAGGTAGCATAATTATACAATAATGCAAAACAATAACATTTTTATCTCTAAATGGATATTCTATCGCGCCTCATCTTGCAGTTGACTTATTCTTTCATCCTTTCGTGTTAAAGCTATTTAGATTTTCAATTCTCGAATTAGATTGTAAAAGCCGTGTTTAGTATTTGTGTTGCCATTCTCTTTATTTTGTTACAAATTTACTACCTTTACCTAAGTGTTCAATTACATTCTTCGAGTATTTACTCAGGACATATATTTAAGAATGTAATCGTCTAAATATTAGTTTTATATCTTGCATATTTTTTATTTAAAAAAGTGATGTATTATTATTGTCGTCATTCATGTAACGGCGGATATTGTCGCACATAAATTAAATATTCGATTCAGCGAATTGTTTTTATCAGAATTGTAAACACGCTATATATGTAAAGAAACGTGGAGACGTGAAGTCCGACAAATGGGACATTGCGAGTTCCTTCGTCTATGTCGTGGTTATTCGTCTTTCGAAGATGAATCCATGCGAATCTTTACCGATAAAAATCTGAAAAATACTTTCTACATACCATATTAACTTAATATGTATAATTTTTCTTTCAGTTATTTGTCGATATATGCATTGCAGAATAAATTAAATTTATAGTATCATATCATAATTATCCACATTTTTTTTGAAGTTGTAATTAATTTTAGAATTACGTGTTGAAACTTTTCTATATTATTTCGCAGCAACACACTTTTGTGGAGTTCTCGACTTTTGAACTTCGAAGGGATTTCATTATATCTTTATCGATTCTGGTACTTTGACGCCAAATTCAAGGTGAAACTTTAACATGCTACAACTTTTATCTGCGAAGTTTCACTTTCACTTGTCGGAAAAAATGAATTTTCTCTTTAACTTGTCGGAGTAAATATTTCTCATTTTAATTACTTATTATAGGTATTTAGTATAACGTCGCCCAACCATTAATTCAGTTTCTACTAGAAGTCATCTGTAAAAAGCCATATTATTTTGCAATTATCTATAAACAAGTTCTTCGATACATTAAATGTATAATTTTCTTTACATATTTTACCGTTGCACATTATTATTTTTACTTTAAAATATAAGTGTTATAGATGTTGAGAAACACTACAAAATCCTCTTTTTTGGGATCGGTGCTGCTATCGAGTTCTTTTCACTGTATATATATATATATATATATATATATATATACTATTTTTTTATTAAAAACTGTGTAGTCACTGTTATAATTTACCTGTAATTGTAAACTTCTTTGATATTTTTATAATTTTAAACTTAATCATTTTAAAAGTAACCGCATGTCTGTATATATTTTTATTGTTTTCGGCATATCTCTGAAGTTTGTATAAAATGTTTATCATTATAAAAATACCTTATTAAGATAGTTTTTGTCAAAACTTATTCCTAGTTAGACTAGTTTTTGTCAAACCTTGTTCCAAATAAATCAGAAAGTGGAATACTAAATAAATACTAATGGAATACTAAACTTTCTCTCTCAAAATTTTCCATATAAATATTCTTAAGTATCATAATTATGAGTTGTCTTATAAGGGTTCCGTATTCTTTTTTTGCGGTGCAAAACCCCACAAAATGCTTGAAGAACAAATTAAAAATCTTTGTTTTATTGTATGCTGTTAAACATTGTGTTCGTAGATACGTTTCCATATATTCATATAGTCGTATAGATTACCAATTATCACATAAAATGATATAATTTCTCACCATGAAAATACATAAATATTTTGGTTAGTATATCTTGTACAAACATAATGAATATATATTTTAAAATAGAAACTAATTTTTGAATTTGATTTAAAACACTTGTATGGAGTTTCTATGAACATTTCATAAACCCAACTACATTTCATGAGTTGCTCGATTGTTACTTGTGAACTAGTAGAATCTACCTAGCTGTAATAATTTTCTTATTAATTTATACTCTAACATTTACTTCAATGCCTACTTTATATTTCAGTATTTGAAATACTTTTCAGATATTCAAAAATATCGATTCAGCTGATAAAGAGAAGGGACACGTAATTCTAACTTAAAGAGACTAATTTAGTAACAATCATTTGGCTTTTTTACACCAATAGTCTAATAAAGTAAATGGCAATACTATAACGGTTTATAGTTTGATAAACCCTTAAAAAGCATAACCAATTCGGTACCACGTCTTAAACAAGATACATATAAGTGTAACTGAGGTTTTTATTTCCACTGAATGTAGAAAAATTGTGCACTTATCTCGGTAGAGTTATTTATATTTTTTATATAAACGGTCTACGAGGGGTTCAACATGCACGTACGAAAACGCGGACTACGCAAACATAGATAAAACCCCGTAAACTCGTCTATTCAACTTTAGGAGTTTACGGCAGATTTATCAACACTAACTTATCAAATAAACTTCCCCCGCTGTAAAGAGCTGTACTGAATATACGGAGTGCTCCTTAGCAACCGCCTTGATTGAGTGAAAGGGTCGTATGTGGCCCACTTTGTATGCCATTTTTATCAGTCGGCTAATGGTGGACGGTAAAGCAACAAGGATATAATAGACAATCTCGGTTTGTGCCCTTTATTGTTGTATTTAATGGAAGACAGTCACGCGAATGTAGTCTGAACTTAAACAATGGAGCGGTACGACGTTAGCCAAATAAATTGAGAGGAAATCGACAAGTTCATTCCTATAAATTTCACTACCGTTGTCAACTAATTGAATGAATTATTTTCAGTTACTAATGTTAAGAATATATGTATATATTTCGAAAATACCATTATAGTATATACAGAATTCAGCTTTATCCCTGCGGTTGAGAATTATGTTCCGCGTGGTAGTAATCATATTTATTTCAATGCCTACTTTTTTATTTACGTGACACTGAAAAAAAATTCAGACCTAGTATGGGAACTGCTACTGGATGTGGTAAAAGTACAAATTTATGTAGTATTTGATAATTTTATGTAGTTGTACGTAGTATTTTGCATTTTTATATTTTGTATATTACATTGAATATGTCAGCTATTAAAATTATTCCAGTTTATTTTTTATTTATAACGCAAAGTTTTTTACTAATTTTAGTAATTTTACTTGTCAAAATTTTGCCAATAAAAATTAAATTGAAAAAAAAGAATTTAAGTTGAAGTAGAACTCGCATGAGGGTGTCATAAATTCATATAAATATTAAACATTCAATGGTGCATAGAATGAGAAAAAAATATCTTTTATATCCTTATGACTAGCCTTTTCTATGATCAATACAATGCTTTACAATATATGAGCACTCTTTACTCTTTATATGACCAATACAATGCTTTACACTAAGTTTTAACGTTAAACGGTTTCATAGAATAGAGGTTTTGATAAACAGATGGACGAACGGAATAAATGATGTTATACGGTACCTAAAACCTGTGTTTTACTATATTCTCTAAAGGATGATACTGGCCTGGACTAGAGGAAAAGTGTTATTACCTTTTTCCTCTTTTCCTGTGTGGAAAGTCAAATAAAATAATAATTTCATTAACATTTTGATATAGTTTTTTCAGCATAAACTTAGATTTTAAATCCGCAATTTATCGAGTCCAACAAAACGACAGACATTTGTAGTGAAATTAATACCCAAAATCGATATAGAATAAGCGTATACATGTTTTTTGCAATAAGGAGTTTAATATATAGTTACAGAAGTATATAAGTGAGTCGAATATCTGCGGAATTTCATTTTTACCGACAACCAACGTACGTTTCAAAAGATCGAAACGATATGTCATGTCCTACAATACGTCTGTTCAAACACTATGCAGTTTCGTTATATGGTATAATATTAATTGCCAGGTTATTCATAGGTGAATCAATCAAGTCTAATTTGTACCTTGAGTTTGAAGAAAGTAAATAATCAATTGACTGAAAATCTGCTTCTTATCAAAAATAGCGCATCCATGAGAAAAAAATGATAGGCGTTACCCTATGGCCCGAGTATTCGGGTTTATAATTACACCAAATTATCAAATATGCAATATCGCTGTCGTAATGTCCAGTTGTGGAATCTCTGAACTATACAAAGGAATCTTTGTCTACGTCAAACTTTTTAGAAAAATCTTATTTATTTAAATGACAATTGATAGAGCTAATTAGCTTAATGAACGTTTGACAACATATTTTGCTACATTTTTTTTGTGAAACCAACACATAGTGTGAAAAAGTGGAAGTTTTAAATGATTGCATGGAATAAAGTATAACATGCTTAGTAGCAAACAAATATGACTATTTCAATTACGTTCCACTTAATACTTTATAACTAGCAGCAAAAATGTAAACCTCGATATGATCTACTATAACAAGTAAACATTTTCTGTGTCAATATCGAAGAAATCGGTTGCTATGAACTTACGTTGTATATACCCTAATGTAGGAGATCATCCATAAAATAAATTTAAATAGATAATAATAAGTTGGTAAATCAGGAAATACGTTAAGAGAAAATACTACGTAAAATTAAATATTCAATCTTGCATATATGCTTAAGCATATAAGGGAACGTAGTGGTGCAAGTTCCAGATATGAGGGCGTACCTCAGCAGCTATAACGGTCTTATTGCAAACATATCTAGAATGGCAGTTTCTGTGAATAAAATACGTATAAATATTTGTAGGAAAAATTATCTTTCTTTTTTATTTACATATCTTTCTGGAAGTGTTTTCTGGGTTGTACTATAAAATCTTTACTTTCTGAAAATATTGAATTTTACAAAAAAATATTCTTTTCTATAAAAAAGGTTTCGTGTATTTACTTTAAAAAATTACCCTTCTTTGAATTTTTTTTAGAAAAGCGGTTAATAAGAAGGCGAATTATTCAGGAATAAATATGCCAAATGATGAGTAAATTTCAATTATAAAAAATGCCGAACTCTAAGAAACAAAGATCAACAAGAAGGTCTAAAATAAAATTATTGATCTAATATCCACAGAAGAGCTCAACAATTGTCTGGTATAGACAATGAACGCCATAACTCCAACAACTCCACGAGTAAAACAGGATAAACTTTCTGTCAATACAATCAGCGTAATTGAAAGACAGGGAAAAGTTTTGGATAAATCTGATACCGACCAATCTGGATATTATAAGATGTAATATAAGGCAAGAAAAGAACTCAACAAATTTTCCAAAGTTCGAAGAGCATCTAATTGAAAGTATTATTGAAAGCAAGAGCAGAAAAATTTATGAAATTAAAACTAAGTATCGGAAAGAAGCATGTATCTAAATTGGTAAACGAGACGGAATCCAAAATATTATACAGAGATCACTCGAAAATACTACCTACCTGAAAGCAACTTTTTGATACCTAGGTATGTATCGAAATATTGCAAACGTGTGTTAATACAAAATATGAATTCAGAGGATTTACATCGCCTTTGATGAAATCGAATTTGCGTTTAACCAGCTAAAAAATTACAAATCATGGAGAGAAAATGGAGGAATTCAAGAGACGATCAAATTCACCATTGAAGAAAGCGACCACCTTGCGTTTTATTGAATATATGGTGAAAATATAGGTACTTAAAAACTGAAATTAAGTTATCATTACTTTTCTTCACAGAAAAAAGTACAAAATGAATACAAACTCTTCATGCAAGAACTTGTAAATACACTAACAAATTAAGTTAGATTAACATGGCATGGGATATGTTTAAACCCATGAATAAGCAGGATTCAGGAACCACTATTGACTGTCACGTGAACTAACATATGGCCGTCTAAAGAATTTTTAGATTCTGATAAAAACGTAATGAATACTAAAATACTATAATAATTACATTTATTGACTACGAAAAGACAGTATAAAAAGTAGAAAAGAAAGTATTCGCCAGAAAAATACTGTCTCCACAAAATTATTTGTCGCCATTCTTCTAGAAATCTTCGAACAAAAACAGAGACGATGAGTTCAGTAGTATACACGGGGAAAAACTAACTGGTGTTTTGCGTTTGAACAGAAGACTTGATGTTAATTGCTTATTAAGTACAAAATTAAAAATATTTATGTAATGTGGAATTGACCTTTCGACATTAAAGGAAAATCTAGTCAGTGTTAGTTGTAATAAATATTTTAAAATAGTGCAATTAATAATTACGTCAAGAATAAAAAACTTTTTTTTCAGACAAATTAAATGGCATTTTAATAAAAACAAAACGCAAACACCAATTGCAATGTTGATTTTACTGACCTTAGCGAAACATTAACAGAGCGCGGTCGTTCTTTGTAATGATTCTCTCTATCGGCACCGGTAGTAAAGCAGCGCGGCATCCGCAATTAAATATATCGTGTTTGAAATTATAAGCCACTAAAAACTTTTCCTATGACTAAACTACTGAATGTTGTTAATTGATTTTTGGTGTAGGGTTAAGCAACACCATATGATAGATGAGGATTCATTTTATTTCGGCCGGTTAAATCCAAATGTATAATGAGAAACGTTGATTTGGTTCAGATCAACACAATTAAAATATAGATATTCCCATCGACAGTAAATCAATTCAAGCGGCGTTCAAACAAAAAACACGGCGTGCAAAGGTTTTTCCAAACAAAATCGTTTCTTTATAATACATATATATTAAACAATTTATAATCAATTAAAATCGATGCTATTCCGTGTGGAATCCTTAATATTCGTCATACATCAAGCAAAAAAAAGGATTATATTTAAGAAAGATAAGCGTTTAACAAACATCACATGACTCTAGATACAGTTTACTGTATCCAGAGTCTTGCAGAGACCGTTAAAATATAGCGCTACTCCAGTCTATAATATAAATTCACCAGCACCAACAATTATCAGGCTATCACAGCATTAACATTCATTAAGTTCACTTTCTATTATACCTCATCCAGACACCAACATCAGTACTATCAAAAAAGAAGATACAAAAATGTTAAGAAAACATAATAAATTCATCAAATAAGCGGAAATCAATTTAGGTCTAAATAAAATACAAAAGAATATATGTTACTCCAAGATATGTGAGTAAATTGAAATTTATAACTTGCACAAAACTCTAAAAAACTAAATAAATATGGAACATTTATCGATCCTTAGACGTACAAATGTAAATGCTTCGAGTCTTCGGTAATCATGTCATCAGTTGCATTAACATCATCCATTATGGAGTAGGTTATCGGAATATGTTATATATTGGAATATCATACAGATGAAAATCCCGTTGAGCCAGGTTAATATTTACTCCACTTGGGAAACGGCATGCACGAAATACAAGTCACACAATCGTAGTTTATTTTATATTAAGTGTTAATGAAAGCGCTTTGTTATGACATCACTTAAATATTAGTCACTACATGATAGATGCATCATATATAGGTGTAAAGTAATATAATGGCTCAAAAATTAAGTAGAAATAATACAATAGGACCGATTCTAATTGACAGTATTTTTTTGAAGCAATAATTAACTCTTTAAAATCTCATTACTTTATACATATTACCTTATAATATTATTATCTATTTATGACATCACTTAAATATTAGTCACTACATGGTAGATGCATCATATATACGTGTAAAGTAATATAATGGCTCAAAAATTAAGTAGAAATAATACAATAGGATCCATTCTAATTGACAGTATTTTTATGAAGCAATAATTAACTCTTTAAAATCTCATTACTTTATATATATTACCTTATAATATTATTATCTATTACCGTTATTCTACTAAATCTACTATTCTTACTAATACATCTATTTATTCTACTAGATTTCGTAAATTATACGGCATCTACATTATGCTCAACGACGGCTCTTCTAAGTCGAACTATGTCCGATTTAAATTCATAACCAGGAAATTCTAAATGTTTTCACTGAAGAACATTAACCAAATATCATGCAATACTCACTCTTCTTCACAAAACGCTTCAACTATTATAAAAGTTTTTAAATTATTGAACACAAAGAAGAAACAGAATCACCTATAGGGTTTGTCATTAAAATTTTTTGTTCTATCGTCAATATAATTGCCTATTATTCGGTCCTAATATTCAATATATGTATTACGACTGGCTTGAGCCAGGAAATATTGATATTTACCCGGTTTCCGTGAAATTCAGTAAATTCAACTGTTCAAGAGTAAATAACAAAGATCCTTTAAACCTTGGACCGACACCAGTAATTTTAGCCCTAGATAAAATATTTTAAAAGTAATTTTAAGACGGTTTGGAAAAAATTTCAGATCAATTTAATAATGACAATAAAATGCATATCATAATTTGGTTTACTAAATGCCAGCCAACTTCTGATGCGAAATTTTTATAATGAAGTATGTCTTTGGGGTCGATCGCGCTGTTGAAGTATTTGTGATCTATTTAAGGCATTCGTTTACGTGAGTTATAAAATTCTCATTTCAAAGTTTAGTATTCATTAAAGTATACTGGTTGTGAAATTGAACATAGTCAGAAAATAGTCAATCTATGTTAATGGTGTACTCCACATCTATCACACACTCGTACTTAGATAACGCTTTTTTTTATATCTAGTTAGATTTTGATTTAAATTACTTTCTAATTTTTATGAAATACGAAGATGCTAAATGTATTTAGTTCAGACTACTGAGTAAGAAAAGATCTGGTTCTTGACAACTAAATATTATAAAAGATAGTTTTTCCAAGAATAATTCGTTTAAATAATATTGTCTGAAAAATACAGTCGAAAAATACGTGAACCCCGTATTTTTCGATAAGCTAATAGACTTAATTACGCAGGTTACGAGTCGAAAAAAATCGACTACTAACTGATAATAAAATAAATATGCAGCTGAAATGGCACATCTCGTTTGTTAGCATAACGTCCCGTGGCGTAAAACACCAGCCAAACAAAATCTGCATACTTTTTACAGAAAAAATCTTTAGGGAAATAAGTTTTAAATTTTGCATAATAAAAGCTAAGACCTCCTTTATGGTTACGTTTTATAATTAAGTATCGACATAATTTCTTAATGAAACCTTTAATCAATTTAACAATCGTATTTTGCATAAAAAATATTATTTTGCATGAATTTCTATGATAATTAAAATGCATGTTGTTTTTCTCATAATGTGGCATATTTTATCAGTTTTTTGACCTATTATGCACCTTGTGAGGAATATATTAGCTTGCTGCCAATATTATGTTTTTATCTATGTTATCAATATATCAAGCTAGTTGTAACCTGCCTCTTTGACATATTCTGATTCCTTTTATTTAACGTAATTGTACCACCGTAATACAATATTTGAAAAAAAAGACATCTAAGAAGTTTGTAACAATACTTTAGTTTGTTAATTACGGTTGAAATCGTGTTAACTAATACACAAAGAGTATTAGTTACTAATTACACAAAGAAGCCTTGATATGATTGACTGAACGTTTCTGATAATTATTTCGGACTGATCTTGAAAGATTCAACAGCAAAAAAGCTTTGAATTATATATTATAACCTTTTGCTATTGTCTAAATTTGGTACCTTCAAAAATACATATGAAATTTAATCACGTAAATTTAAGATTTTGTTAGTTCTTTCTTAACTTTATATAAATTAATTTCGAAATAAACAGAAATTTCAATTTTCGTAATTTCTTTTGGTATAAATACAATAAAACGTCATTCAATTAATGCTTAAGTATCTTGAATCACGTAAAAGGCAAACACAAGATTTGCCATAGAACCGCAAGACTGGTAACTACTTTTGTAGACATTGTATATTTAGAGACATATACACATGGTATATTTAAAGTGAATAATGCTCTTGAACAGAGACGCATTACTAAGCTGAGTAGAATGCCGTATGCATCATGCCCAGAACTGCAGTCTTTAAATTCTAACTAAGTCAACTACAGGCAGTTTGAAGATTTATTATAACGAAATATATAAACTTAATTTTTTGAAGAAATTGTTAATTTTTTTTTTAATATTAAATTACTTTTATTATTTTTGAGGAGTATTAACAGCTTCTATAAAAAAGATTTAAAGAATACTACATTTAAATGAAAATTGAAACATAGGGTAATTACTCACATTTATTATAGGCGCCAATTTTATATTATAGGCGCCAATTTTTCAAATGGTTTGTTAGCTCTGTGTAGTAATTTTTTTTTCACCACAAAGCGTCAAAGTTGGGTTATGACAATTACAAAATCCTAAAACTTATGTTTTTGAATTTTTCCGAACCGTATTATTCTAGAACCGTATTATTTATTGTAAAATGTTTCAATTTATTCAAAAAACTTATTACTTAGCTATACTTAACCACAAAAAATTGTCAATCGAACTTAATTTGTAGCCGTGGCACCCAAAATATCGACATAGAATAATGATTTTCACAAATTTACAGAAAGATATATATATATATATATATATATATATATATATATATATATATATATATACAGATACATAAATACATAAAAGACAAAAATGTAAGTTCGTAATCGCTTCATTTTCTCCTCAGCAACCGACTACCTTCCACTCGCAATCGCAAAAGAAGAGGAAGCGCTTAGAAATTGAACAGAAGAAGAAAGAGAAAAGAAACAACCATGAATTTGAGAAACAAGGCATCGATTGAAAAAATAATCATGAAGTAGAATGCCTTGAAAATGAAACAAGAGAATCAGATGAACAATGACAATAGGGAAACAAAGAGAAAGTACAAACACTTGGCAAAAATCAGCAACACGAATTACGTACAAATTGCTATTTGGATCTTGCTGCGTTTCATTATGATGGGTAAAATATGCAAACGCTGTGGCGAAGAGAAATTCCAGAACGAGACTAAAAGGGTGCGTTGTGTGAATGAAAAGTCAGGTTACCAACATTATAAGCACTGAAAAACGAAACTGTTAATGACATCACCAAAACCGTCGAAGACATCGTACGTTCAATTTTGCATAAATGCAACGTTAACTTAAAGTATGGCTTATACTAAAGCAGACTAAGCATTTCCTTATTGCGATGTCGACTTGAGAGACCGTTTTTCTCGGATGATTCGTAAAAATGTATTCATTTACAGTTCGAACAAGACTACAAATATGATAAGTAAATAAGTGTTGTAAGGGAAATAAAAAAATGGTTGTAATAAAATATGAATAAATAGTTTAAGAAATTAAAAATTTAAAAATAGAATTAATTTAAAAAGGACGCAAACACCATTCATTTGAAAAATTCAGCCCGGGCGCACCCCGGTAACGTAGCTAATTGGTTAATATAATTTTGTCTTGTTTGGCATAGGTAGGCAACTAAATACACAGATAATATAAAAAATCAACCTTTAATCAAGTATAATAATCATAATTACATAATAAAATAAAATTAAAATTTTGTTAAAAATCTAGTTAGTTTTTATTAGAAGCTAACTATATAGAGTTGTATTACTTCACAGAAGTAGAAGGGTAATTATTTTTATAATTTCTTTTTCGAAAATAATAGTGCTGTTCGAAAGCGAATTTTTGGATAAATAAAAGGAATTGTTGGGATATTTGTCCCTCGTAATCTGTTTCTTTATTACAATATTTTAATTAAAGATACGAAAAATGCACACAGCGAAAAACTCTACGTAATTGAATTTTCCGGCTGGCGTTTTGAAATCGGTGTTATTTTTGTTTGTAAATGTTATAATGTGATGGATGATGACCAATATAACTATACTCAAATAACAAAAAGTATAAGATATTTGTGGGAGAGTATACGAAAACGACGGTGCGGAGCTTCATTTTATTACCCAGAATGAGCAACTCCACATGGATGTGGAGTAACCAACAGTTGCCCCATCGTACAACTTTGCAGCGAACGTATGAAAGCTGATAATATCGACGACTTTCACATCGCGTCACTTCACCGTACCTCTTGTTACTCTATTTATCTGTGATTATTTTTATAACTTAAATTAAAAATTACATCTTTCAAGTTGACGTGCTTTCGCAACAGCTTTACTAGCTAAAACAATATTGAATGTAGAACTACGGCAATAAAACTCTATATTGCTCGCATAATAATTTTCGACGAATTGATTTAATTAACCATCTATTATGTATAAAATCAAAGTTCTATATGTAGATCACACCGTTTAGTTTTGATTTTCAACAGTTGAATTTTCAACGATTTGGAAATCCATGGCGCCATGCATTTAAACTAATAAGGCATATAGACAGATAAAATATATATGTAAATATAATGAAATTAAATGAGCAGAAATAAACTTAAAGGAAACGCAAGAAAACTAAACCTGGAGTGAAATTGCGATTATATTAATGGTGTGCAAGTCAGAGACAAATAAAAAAATCTCTCAGTATACAAGAAATCAAAGAAATCTAGAATGAAAAAAGTAACTAGGCAGGAGTAATAATACCTGAAAAGTTTAGAAATTTCATTAAAAGTGTTCAGTGAAATTTCATTAAAAGAAACTTCGAGGTTCCATTAGACTGGAATAAAATACTTAAGTTTAGACCACCATATTGAATTTAATGGTATGACAGAAAGGGTATGAAGAACATATAATTTATGGAAGAACATATCAATATTTTGCAATTTAAATGGGCCATTACGTTGAAAATGACATTTCAATGCCATCATTCACTCCAATCTATAAAAGTCTTCAATAAAATCACGTTCGTTTCACAATAGTCCTTAAATTATTTTACCTTCGTACCGCCGAAGGTGAATCTTTTCATATAGTCCATGTGTTAATAGCTCCACTGGCGTGAACAAAGAAACACATTTTCTAACGTAATATACTTTCCGATACGGAAGCAACACCACTGTCACATTTCGGAAATTTTTTTGAATCGACCCGCCGTACACTTTATATATTTCGATTTACCACCATTGAAAGTAACTAATATTCTCCGCGGATGAAGAGCTTTTATCTTTATGAAAGCTTACTGTGTTCGCCATAAACAAGTTGGAATTTCCGCCAATAAACACGAGGCGGTCGTTGCCGTCTTACGCGAGTCTCACTTATATTTATAGCCGCCAAACGTTGCTGGTTTGTTTATAATTATGAAACTCTGCATGCGCTCATGAGGGTATATTATATATTCCTCATTTAGTACAATTGTAAACTTATCCATCTATTTACAAGTTAAGTAAAAATGTTACTACATGTTGTTACAAAGCTAGATAAAGACGTAGCTATTGGACTATACAGATAATTTTAGTAATAGTTTCTTATCTAACGCTACATTTCCGTTAGTATCGTAAATTTTGTAGACAGATGATAGTTATCATAAAATTTAAATTGGTACACTAACAAAACTGTTGTTAGTCATTATACATTAGATAGGTTTAGACTTGAGAGGTAATAAATTATCTCACATAAAACAGTGAAGCATAAAATTTGCCATATTGACAGGATAATTTGCCGGTTTTTGAACTTTATTAAAAAAAATATTTTTGAAATATTTTTACAGCACTGTTTCTTTGGTTGCGACCGACTCCAATAACATGTGTTTTGGGTAAGGTTATGATTGTGTTCATCGAAACGATTATAGGTTTTTTTCATAGGTAAATGTTTAGATTTTGGAATTTTTCGGTTATTCTAAGTTCGTGTTTGTGAAAAAGTATCTAAAATGCTTCATACTAAATATAAAACAGGAATTATTTTTAAAGAAATGTTAGTGCGTTTATGTGACTGATATCAATTATCATTTATAAGCTACTTTAAATATTGAATATATTTGAAGTTAATTTTGTAGAAATTCATTATTCACAATTAAATGAAACTACATGATGTAGCATTATTTCTACTTTCTTCAAGTTCTTTACGACGACCTAGGTTTTGTTGTATTACATCTTCAGGTGAGATATTAGCAAAGACATTTTTGCTAATAGCCCACCTGAAGATGTTGTAATACAACGAAACCTAGGTCGTAGTAAAGAACTTAAAAAAGCTACTTGAACATATTAGTTACAATATCTTTACTTCCGAAAGGTAGTAGATGAAATATTAAACCATTTAGAAATTTCGATTATATATGACATAAATTTACCCGATTTTAATAAAAGGAATAAAAAAATTAGAAATCATCCATGTATAGTAATGACACTAAAACATTAGGCAAGTTCGAAATTCTCGAAACTTGTGAGGTTCTTATCACACACATCGTAGGCTATGAACTCCAAAGTCGATTCCGATCAATATTTAAGGAATTTATAAAAAGTTGAGTATTTAGATTAAGAACAAGCATTCATAAAATCATTCAATGGTTTTATAGCGAGATAAATTAATTTACAAGCTATTTCAATTAAGAATATTTCTGTTCTGAAAAGGACACAATCAAGCGTTACCACGCGTTTCTACTGGAACGTCTATATCCGATAGTTGTACTAAGAAGCAACACTTCATCAGCAGATAAGCAACTCCTACTAAGCAACCTGTCACTATGCATTGTCTATCTCTGAGCGACTACCCTAAGTAATCCGTCAAATAAAAGCATTCAATATGGCACGTGATCACAAATTCACAGGGTGCGTAGGCACGAGTGGATAACAAACCTACATCTGACTGTGTTTTTGTCTTAATCCGAATATTATAATGTTTTTAAAATAAATAAATAAGCATGTTTTTTTATATACCTGCTTTTGACGATAAACAGCTTTCCAGTGATTCCACATTTATTCGTCAAATCGTAGTTTTATTTATTCTGTATTACAATACACAGTACTGTTTCTGAGTAAGTGTGTACAAGATTCTTGTTTAAAAAACATATAAGTTTAAATTAAAAATAATTTTTGGCCGAAAATGTTTGCAGATCTAGGTGTTATATAACCTAGGTTAGTCAACAAAATATCAACTTCGGTGAAATAACGCGGTGATGTTTAGTTATAACATTAAAATAGACGTCCTAGAAATATTGCAAGGGACTTCGGATAAGAATACCTTTGCCTAAGTTTTCCTTCCAGATGGATATAAACCATTTTACCGCCTCATAATTTAATTTCAGGACATCCGAAGGCAAAGCACCATCAGTCAATTTGATATATTGATAAGCACGTAGCTCCACGTATCATTCCATTAGAGAGAGCCTTAAACCTCGTTATATTGAATTAGTTATCAGGTGGGGAGTAATAACGGCGCGCCCCCAACGAACAATCGTCACTAGCCTCATCTGTTACTTACTGACTAACCCAAGTCGCCCGATGATTTCCAATAAAACATTATAGACGAGCGCTTGAAAACATTATGTTTTATTGTCAGGATAGCCTATCTGTTGTTGTTTTTTGCTTAAGATATTTTTAGGGGTATTAAGCTTTAGTAAGACAGATAAATATAAAATTTAAAAGAAACAAAAAGCCTAATCTGCGGAAATGTTATGTTATGCCCTCATGCCTCTTATATAGAAAAAATAATGAAAAAACAATGATAGGTTTTCAATTTTTATTCAAGCGGTCTTGATATATTCAATAGCATTTTCCTTCACCCAACGCCTACAGTATTCTTCAAAGTAGCAGTTTTATTGTTGACGCTACTTCGACGCAATGTAAAATTATTGTCATAAAGCTGGATACGATGTAAATAATTGTTTCTCGCGTTTGAGGCTAAATGGAAATTACATCCAGCGTTTCAAGGATGTTGTTTGTGATATGTTCTGGAATGTTCTAAAAAATTCGAAAACGTTCTGAAAAGTTATAAATCCTTCGTAAATATTGTAAATCATTTGAAATTGAATCTGATCGTTCTAAAATGCTCTGGAATATTCTAAAAATTGGAAAAAGTTCTGAAAATTACTAAATTACGCATAAATGTTTTTAATCACTTGAAACTGAATCTGATAGTTCTAAAATGTTCTGGAATGTTCTAAAAAATTCGAAAACGTTCTGAAAAGTTCTAAATTTCTTTTAAATATTGTGAATCGCTTAAAATTGAATTTAGTCGCTTTAAAATGCTCTGGAATGTCCTAAAAAATTTTAAAATGTTCTGGAAAGTTTTATAATATTTTCAAATATCGTAAATTATTTGGAAATAGTTTTAATGTTAGTCAGACTATTCTGGAATCAGAAATTATTCAGGAACCAGAAATTTCGATCGTCGATGGTATATAAGTTGGAGCTCAGCGTGTTTTCGTCACAGTGTTTTCTCAGCAGCGGTCAAGAGAAGGTCAACTAGAAATCTTTCTAGAAGTCAAGAGTGAATATTCTGTCAGTGAATTCAAGTGATTCTCAACAGTTTAGCATCGAATATGTCCGAATTTTCCGGAATCAAAAATGATTCTGAAACCAGAAATTTCGATTGTCAATGGTATATAAAGTATGAGCTCAGCGTGTTTCCATCAACCAATGCTTTCTCAGCAACAGTCAAGAGAAGATCAAAGAGAAGTCTTTCTAAAAGTCAAGAGTGAATGTTTTTTTTTTAATAATAATATTTTATTTAAGTAAGATGCCTGAATGTAAGAAAGTGTTCACAAAATTTCGTGTAGATTTATAAAGAAAAAAAGTAGCACGTAAAAATGAAACAGAAGTACAAAGAACAGAACGACTTACGAGAATTCGAGGAGGAGTACAATAATTAAAAGAAAATCAAAGTGAAGAACAAAGAGCAAACATTAACGAAGAAACGCGAATTAGAGTACGATCAATTAGAAATCGTTCATCATTTAATCAACATCAAATAGTAAATGCAGATGAACAAAGCAGGTCTCTACGCCAAAAACGTAACAACTACAATTTATAATTACAAGTGTTCAATTTCGATCCTTTGCAAAAATACAATGAACATCCGAATATCGTTGTCGAAAAATGAGCTAAGTATGTAAGTATTGCAATGTCAAAAAATTTAAAAGAGAAACGAAAAATATGTGTTGTTTGAGTGGTAAAATCAAATTATCAGCATTACAAGTACCACCACCAGAACTATTTGCTTATATAGTCGGAACGACAACGGAAACAAAATATTTTCTATACAATATTCGTCGATACAATTCTTGCTTTCAAATGACATCGTTCGGGGCTTCATCAATATGCAACGGAAAAAAAATTCAGTCTAGTTTTCAAGGTTCAAAGGAAAATTTATTATCGAATACGCTCACTAATGTCCTTTACCAAATAAAGAACCGAAATTACTTCAAGTATAACTTGTTTGTAATGCAGAAATTGAAACAGATCAGCGTTGTGCTCATATTCAGGGGCTACAGCGAAAAATTATTCAAGAGTTACAACGTTTACTCCATAACCATGATCAATGAATCAGTGCATTCAATACTTATTTAGAACAAATGGTTCCAGGCAATTATAAGATCGTCATTCAGGCTGATGAAAGACCGAGCGGTGAGCATGAGCGATGTTTAATGCAATTCAAGTGCATGAAGTTGCCGTAGTAATTATCAATAATGAATATAGTCATCGTAATATCATTATTCAACGTCGAAGCAATCAACTGCTATGAATTTCTGAAACACATTGCAGATTTGATGAGCTATATTTTATATTTTGGCAAGGTGAAGACGATTATCACTTTACTATCCAACAAGTCAATCCAACCACAGGTATCGAAACTAACAAAAAAGTATCAGCGATGCAATTCTACACTTATCGAGTTATGATTGGAGATAATGAATATAATCACATTCTTAATTGTAAAATTATTCCAGCAATTCATAGTTAAGATTGCAATTTATTCACCATAATCAATGGAAGCTGAATTCAGAAGAATTTATCCATTTCAGAGAAGTATTCGACCTGGATGTATTCAATTGAATGACAGACACGAGGACTGCCACATTCTCACAACTTAATTTGGTTTAGAAACAAAATTCAACTGGATCAAATAGACAATATCATCAAAATTGAATTTCCAAATCCTGAAGAAGACCTCGAACTTTACGATATAACAGTGAAAAATATGATTTATGGCTCTTATGGCGAATTAAATAGAAGTTCTTCGTGCATGAAAGACGAGACGGATAAATGTACGAAACGTTATCCAAAACTATTGCTAAACGAAACAATAACAAGCAAAGATGGATAACCAAAGTACAGACGTCGATCATCAGAACAAGGCGAATTTACGGCAAAAATTAAAATACGAGGCAAAGAAGTAATTGAAGTTAACAACCAATAGGGAGTTCCGTAGATTTCACTTCTTTCTAAAATATTCAAAGCTCATATCAATATCAAATACTGTAGTTATAATTAAATTAATCAAATACTTATGCGAGTATATCAACAAGGGCTGTCTTTAATGTGACTATAGAAAATGAGCACGATGAAATAGTGTAGTATCAAATGGGTCGTTATATTAATACCAATTTATTTAAAATAGAAATTTGGCGAATTTTCAGTTTCCGAATACATGACCGAGATCCAGCAGTTTTCATTTATCTGTCCACTTAGAAAATGGACTATCCGTGCTTTACTCAGAAGTACCAAACTACTATACATGCGATGCATCAAATAAAAAAAATTACCAACGAAAACGAGGAACGCCAGTGCGAGGACCTGACGGAGTATTTAAAAGTAACGCGATGGGGCGAGTCTACATGGTGTATCCCAAAAATACTGAATGTTTCTATTTGCGTCTATTGCTTTACTATATTCGTGGCCCAACATATTTTAAAGACTTAAAAACTGTCGATAATTACATTTGTGAAATATATTAAGAAGCATGTCAATGATTAGGTCTGTTAGAAAACGACAATCATTGGGAATTAGATATGGATGAAGAAGTGGCAACAGCAAATCAAATTCGTGAACTGATTGTAATTATATTAACTACATGTAAACTAACAAATCCAAATCGACTATGGCTGAAATATCGAAAACGTATTAACAACGATATCCTGGCTGCGCTACGATAAAAAACCTGAACTTAGAAATTAATTATAATGAAGAAATTAGATGGAAGATAGATGTTTAGAGATATCCAATCAAACACTAATACAACTCGGTGTACAACCACCTCAACGAAATAAATTTGATGCTATTAATAGTGAATTATCAAAGGAAACAAATGTTAACATCGGTAAATTGCGGAGCTATATTCAAAACAACAAACCCTTTTTAAATCAGAATCAAAAATAGCCATATAATATAATAATGGATTAATATAAAAAACAACAAGGAGGCATAATATTTTTGGGATGTACCTGGCGGTACTGCGAAGATATTTTTAATTAATTTGATTCTAGCTAAAATTTGTGTAAACAAAGATGTAATACTCGCCCTGGCATGATCGGGAATAGCGGATACACTTATGGAAGGCAAACGAACAGCACATTCTGCATTAAAATTACCGTTAAATGTAGCTGATCATCAATTTCAGTATGTGACTACCAAAACTGTGTAATGGTACAAGACTCTGCAACAAGCAATAACAGAATCACATCATTGAAGCCAATGTAATGACTGGTAAAGGAAAAGAGCAGACGGTATTTATACCACGAATATCAATTGAATTACCCTTCACTTTTAAGCAAATACAATTCCTAGTAAAATTAGGTTACAGAATGACTATCAACAAAACACAGGTCAAACATTCCAATATTGCGGTGTTAACTTAAAAGAAACATAACTTTTCATACGGCTAATTGTATTATGTTGCTTGTTCGCGAGTTGGATCACCTCAAAATTTGTTTATTTACAGTCTAGACCATAAAACTCTAAATATTGTTAAGTGTTGTAAGTAAAAATTATTGAAGTGTTTTGAAGTGTTTTGGATATTTCATTTAAAAAAAAAATTACACGCCATATATTTGGAATTGTAAGTTTATACTTTTAATATTGCATAAGTTAAAAATATTTTTACATATTTGTTTTTGATTCAGTCTTTTTTCCCCAAAATTGTTCCTTTTATATATAATATGTGACATTACCATAAAAAATGGTAAATTTAATTATGGTAAACAGGGCGATGTTTGCCGATAAATTAATTTATTGAACACAAATATTTTACAATGTCGCAGAATCGGATGGACATAATTGGAATATTATTTCCAACTTATTACGGGAAAGTAAAAATCGTCCATTTTGTTAATGTTATGGAAATAATTTTACAAAATTTTAATGTTGTTTTAATTTTATTATATCCGGAAGATTTAAAAAAAAATAAACTTGTTAATATAATGTCCCATAAAAAATAACTAGTCAAATCAACTTTTAAAAACTCGCTGTCCAACGATATCCCCTTTTAAGTTTTACAATAACTTGGAACTGACAAAATAACTTTAATGATTTAAAATGTATGTGTGATCGATTACAAAAATGATAATTCTATAGCTATACATATTCTACAACAAAAAATCACCTCCGTAATTTGTTGAATTGTTCATGAGCATACGGCCCTTGGGGGCGCGCACGAGAATTTGGGTTCGATTCCCGGCCTGGACTGGACTGGTATTCTGGTTGGCTGTAAGAGATTGCTCTTGTAGTAATAAGCTTGCCATATATATATACATAGCAATTGTATACATTAAAGTGCATAAATAAATAAATAAACGATCATGAACTATAGATATTGCACTTGTTCTATGTAATAAAAGCATTATTTATCGACATAAAATACTATGTCTGACACTCCTTCCATAGATACGTAAGCCGGATACTGCTAACTTATCTGTTGTTGTTAATGATCCACCTGGATAAAAATAAGGTCCTTGTTTCACCGACCTCTTTATGGGAAGCTGACCCTCCGCTTAGGCATAACGTTATTTTTAGTGCGGCGGTAGTCATTTAGCCAACACATCGTTCGTTTGAAGATTTTACACTGAATGGTAAAGCTATTGTGTTAGCTTTTTTTTTTCGTTGGCACGATAGCGGCGGAAGTAAAAATATATGAAACTAATGAATACGTTTTTATTTTGAGGGTCGTCGCCACGCAAAGCTGTTACCGAGCCGTTATCGATGTTACAAAGCTTCCCACAGAAGCAATCATGGAGTTAATGTAAGTTTATTACATAATCACACAAAATATACTAGTATGAGTACTAGTGTGGCGAAGCCCGCGAGGAATACATTAAGAAGCAATATTACTCTCGATTATAGCAGCGTCTGAAGTATAATTTCTATTTAAATGTGTTAAAGGAATTTAAATACTTTTCTTCCAAATATTCTATTTTCGAATTGGGTAGGCAATATATCTATGTTTTACTGGCTATTTATTTCAATTAGTTGATACTTCACATAATATTGGTAAAATTTAAGTAAATTTAATGTTACAAATTCTAAAACTGTTGTTACTTACATGGAGAACAACATAATTTTAAACCAAGCAAACGTTGCATATCTCGGTTTCCTACTAATAATTGATACATGTTTTAAAATCAATTCGAATCGATATTCAAAGAAACAGATTCAACACCCTAAATGAAATAAAAAGCATTGTATGAAATATATGATTGAAAGAAAATTATGAGAATACCTGGGTGCCGATAGAGTGACAAAAATCTAGAGCAAAAAATACTTTTACAGAACATTGCTTCAAAATATGTGGCTGTACTGGTTCAAACTTGAAAAACAAAACTTCACTTTATCAAGCACAAAGTCTAAAACGTGGTATATAATGGTAGTTTATAATGGTAATGAGAATAATGCACTTTATATACTGGTATATAAATTATTTTTACGGTTAACATTATTTTCACTTCTTTTATTATGAAAGTTCATTTCTACAAGACGGCAATCACAAAAATTAAATCATTATATTTGTTTTCAATAAATAAATGGTAAGCAGTTGTTTACAACATTCTGACCAAAATTGTGTTCAAACGGAAAAGAAACAACGTGCGATGTAATTAAATATATTTCTTTAAAAAAAATTGACGACTCACAAGATTCAAGGAAATCCGCACAGCAATATTGTTGATAGGCGATTTTTTCAGTTTCAAGCATGTAAAACCTCCATAGGAGAAATGCTTCGGCCAGATCGAAAAAAATTGTTGATAAATCAAGAGGTCACGGGGGTATCAGCAGAACTCCGTCGAAATTTAATGGATTATTTCAACGATCGAGTTGTCTATTTGCAAAATGAAGACATACTAGTACAGAAAACTTTGACCAGGGGCTGCCTGCAGATATCAGTCCTTAGTCCTATCTTGTAGAATGTCTTGTTCGATGGTAAACTCCCGATAACCTTCAGGGATGCCGTACCATCGCGTATGCGGATGACACTCTGCTGATGGTCGGAGGAGCGAGCCACACAGAATTAGAAAATCAGGCAGGTGACTTCCTCGCCAGGTTACATGACTGGAACACTAAGAAGAAGCTAAGCTTTGCTCCATAAAAGTCTGAGACCGTCCTCCACAACGGCAGACTGGCGAGGGAGATGTCTGTGGTTATTTCAATATAAAATGTACTTACTTAAATAAAATTTTCATTTAATAATAATTAAAATAAATATTGTTACGTGTATAAATCTTAAAGTTAACTTAATAATGTTCTCTACAGATCCACGTGAACGAATTAGCGGATCCCGGTTTATAGTTACTTATTTCTAACCTGAATGTTTCATTATTTTCTTTCAATTCTCATTTGGATACGCCGCGTTAAGTGCTACGGTAATATGCTTAAATTATGTATTTTTTACCTAATATAAACCAAGCCTATCGTTACGAATAAAATTTAAAAAAGATCCTTTTCATTTTATCTTAGTAACTGCCTGTCACTTTGATAAGGAGAAAAAGATATCTTTTAATTTTTTTTAATTGTTGACCCGTTTGTGGAAAAAGTGATGAAATGAAAATGGTAATAGTAGTTTTATATTTTGCTTACTAGAATATATAGAGGGAATTTTACAACGGCTTTAGGAATAAATTAAATTTGGAATAAAAAAAAAATGTATATATATATATATATATATATATATGGGCGTGTGGGTGTGTGTGTGTGTGTGTGTGTGTTTGTGTGTGTGAGTGTGTGTGTGTGTCGGAGTGTGGACGGGCTCTCGTACGATATCAAATGGATACCATGTTTTGGCTCATATTTGTGATAGGGAAAAACGTACGAAAGCTACGATATAGTCTTGAATTATTAAACTTAAATTATAACACTACAAAATACAAGTTGCTAATTATAACACAAATTAAACAGTTTTGAAAAGTATTTAGTACACACTTTTAAACTAAATATAATCAACAATGGCAGAGGCGGGTTAACGAATCCGTTAGCCACATGTCATAGCGTCGAGCTTCCAAAATTAAGTGTTTTTAAAAAAACATCACAAAGAAATCTTTGTGCAGCGCCAGATCAAGCTTTCCGCACCCCTGTCGACACATCCCTTTCACATGGGCCCAAATAGTCACCTCCGTCACCCCCGTCCAGAAATTGGGACGGGGGTGACAAAAACTATCACCCTCGTCTTTCTTTCTTTGGGATCAACACATGTCGACAAATCGTAAGCGAATTACGCAAGAATGCGCTTTTTGTTCGGCCACTTAAAATATTGAAAAAAATAGAACACTGTTTAAAATGTAAAGAGTGAAAATAAGCACAAAATGATTGGATACCAACGTTTTAAAATGTATTTTTCAACATACTCTCTTTCTCTCTTTACACTTCGAACTCAGCGCTTCTTATATTATATTTTACAGTTTCATGGATTGTATTCTCTTTCATATTTTGTACAGACTGTGGTTTACATGAAAGTAGCCACCAACGTATACTATGATGTGAGAAGATAACATATGAGTGCAAACATAATAAAGAAATGATATGTTTGTCTAGTCTTAGATTACATTTACTATTTTAGTGAAACTTTATACACATTTAATATAAAAGTAATTGTACATGTCGTGTTCCACAAAAGCGATGCTTTCGTGAGATTTAGAGGGTTTATATCAGGAGGAATGTGTTATGTAATATTTCGTTAATGTCGTTTACCTCACATAGCATCATATGGCGTGGCGGTATAGATACAAGGACAAGGTTTGAATGTGACTGAGATTCATTTAGTTATGAAAACATTGAAGAATTAAAATATTCCCATGATACAACTAAAAATGAGTAAAACGTGAGTGTTAAATTAGCTATGTAAATTGAGCCTTAAATAGCCTTATAAATTTCATAACCGTGACATTTTTTTTTAATATCGGTGTCTGGGATATCAAGTCAAAGCTGATGTTACTGGAAACTTACTTATAAGAAAAATATTCAAAAAACAAAGAAACGTTTAATAATAAATTTAATAAAATTACTTCCTTCTTATCTGAAATCTTAATCAGAAAATCTTATAATGTCCACGTCGGAGAAAAGTGATAGGTCATTTTTTACATTTTTCACGTATTTTTTTCTATACACTTTGAAAGCATGAATCGAAATTATCGATAACAACGAAAAATTAATACCGTAGCCGGTAGAAATTCCTCATATTAAAATATCCAAAAAAGGTTTCATATTTTATTTATCCCACGAATTATTACAATATTAACACGTTTGTTCGAATGACGTATATCCGAAGATCAGGAGCACAACACACAACCGGCACACATCTCAATACGTTTGATCGTAAAGTTGGCAACACTTAGTTTTGATAACGCTAAAAGTTTATACTAATTTGCTATGGAACACTCATTGCTCGAGATTCGACTAGCACGTGAACAATATTTTTAAATGATAACATGTCTTTTATTCCACATACTTTTGATACACCTCATTGATCACTTTATTAACATATTTGCATTAAACCATATAATTACTTTCATTACTTTATGAACATACGTACATAAGTATACACATAAGCACCGTGTGCTTAGTGCCCTTTCCTTTTCCCTATCGACTCAATGGAAATATTTTAAATGAGAGTTTTCCCTAATTTATTAGGCAAGCTCTCTCTTTGCGTGCCTGATAACTACCAGCAGTCATAATATGTTTGTTATATCTTCCTCTAGAACTAAATTATATCGAATTTCCACAGTTTTTAATGATATAAATTTGCCAAGCCACAGGTTATACTAGAGTTTAATATGATTGTGATGAGTGATAATAAATTTCTTGTATTTTATAATCGCTATGTATTGAATTTATATAATTGTCTAATTATTATATAGTATATTATATATAGTATATTATATAATTGTATTGAATTTATATTATCGCTATTGAATCGCATACGAGTAATAATTATACTATTTCCATAAAATGTGTAAATACATTTTGTAACATTGTTTTCCATATTTTCATTGGTGATTTTATTTCCAAAATCTTCCTGTCCATTTTAATCATCCTCTCATATATATATATATATATATATATATATATATATATATATATATATATATATATATGATGGTGGAAATAACTGATAATGGATGGTGGAAATAACTGATATTTCACAGAGAGTGTTATATTATGTATTATCCCAACTTGAAACATCAAAACGATATTACCGAATAACATGATCACTTTATTGCATACAGCATCTTTTAATTTAAGTAAATGAAAGGTCACTAAACACGAGACAAGAGATAAAATTATTGTAGCATTGATGAAGGAATAACGTATAATAAATATTAATACGCAACATATATAAAACGGAACACCAGTGATTATGTATATCAATGAATCATGTTATATATATATATATATATATATATATATATATATACACATATATATATATATATATACATAACATGATTCATTGATATACATAATCGCTGGTGTTGCGTTTTATATATGTTGCGTATTAATATTTACTAGCGTGACCCGTGCGAAGTCTTTGCATTATTTATTCCATTATGAAGCTCAGATGACAGATCAAACAAACATTTTATTAAAATTGACATATAGAGGCGCAAGTATCAAAAGCTAAAGCGCCACTTTATTTATACGTGAGTGGATTTGAAATTAAACAAAAATTTTACCGACCGTCAATCATATTGACGTTGAGCCGTTAGATGGCAGCATTGCTGTTTTGTGTATATAAGTTTAATAATTAATTAATTTGCAAAAACAATAGCAATAATAAATTTTTTAGTTGTGGATGCCGGTAGAGCAAGCAATTATCTATAAAATGATATATAATTTATGTGGATTAGTTGTGAGGTTTTTTTCTAAAAAGGGAGTGTAACATCTTAACCTTAGCATATTAATATATATGATGATGATGATGATGATGATTATACGTTATTCCTTCATCAATGCTACAATAATTTTATCTCTTGTCTCGTGTTTAGTGACCTTTCATTTACTTATATTAAAAGATGCTGTATGCAATAAAGTGATCATGTTATTCGGTAATATCGTTTTGATGTTTCAAGTTGGGATAATACATAATATAACACTCTCTGTGAAATATCAGTTATTTCCACCATCCATTTAATTTGTTTCCTCAATTTAGGATCCATAAATTTAATTGGTATTAACGCCTTCAATGACTATCTATGTAGACTATATAAATTAAAGAAAAAAAAAAGTATTTTAATTTGTGGTTTTTGTGGGGGCACGAGAACTATATTACGAGGTGAAGGAATAGGATTGTGTCTGCTCTTAACCAGTTAGACGAAATCGCCGCCAACCGTCATTGTGACGTTTTAATGTCGTGTCAATAGAAACATTTCAATAAAAAAGGATAAAAAAATAGATTTTCCAGACGTCCCATGACGGCACACAATTTGTTGTATGAATTGATTGGATCACATCTGTTGAGGATACAACTTTAAGCGTAATTATCAGAATCGGCTCCGTGCAAAGAGGGCGGAATATATTCTTCATACGGTTATGACCCTTATCTGTTTTAGGTGATTTTTGGAAGATAATTTTATTTTCAATAATTTGCGTGTTTCTTCCATATACTATAAAGATTTCCAGTGATCAACTTTGTAAGTCCAGTAGTTAAGTGGAGCTGGGTAGGCGAATAATTAATTTCAATGTATTTTATTTTATACAAAATTATGACATATATATTTAAAGGATGTGAAGAAGAACAAAAACTTTCGATTATGTATAAGACGAAATATAATATTTTTTTACTTAGAAAGTTGTTGAAAATGACCATAGTTATTCTAGCACGCCTGTAAACATTTACGATCGAAATTATATTTGCGCGTCTGGAGTACGAAATTTTAATCTTTTCTATCGTGAAAATTATCTGTCTAATATTTAGATATTTAGCAATAGGGCATCCTGTAGAACTATTATAATATATTATGGTTTTCGGGTGTTACCTAGCAATACAAGTATCCGTTATGAATAATATTGCAGTTGGCATTGTGGTTTTTATGAATAATAAAGTTTCTACTTCTAACCACGATTTACGAAGCATTGTTTCTGGATGTTTCCTGTGGTATCAAACCAATGTTTCCTTAAGATCTAAAGAGTGGTAGTTTACTAGAAATACATGTAAGTGGCTTAATTGAAAATATAATAATAAAAGTTTTTTAGTTGTGAATAAAAATAAAGTGATAATGAATTTCTGCAAAATTAACGCCAAATATATAAATAAAAGATTTCTTAACAGATCTGAAAATTAACCTTAATATAAATACTTAATCATTTAAATTAAGTGCAATTAGCACCCACTATTAGTACCTCCTTCAAGCAATTAATAAAATCTTATATGTGCTAATGACAGTTTTTTGTTCTATCAGAGTTAGATACAATTGAAATGCCCCTGATATACACTAGACCGAGTATATGAGTAGATATATGAGTAGTATATGAGTAGATATGCACTCATGAAATGCTCTCAGGACAACACAAAACTTGAAAAAATTCGACATCTTCTACATGAGTTTGGAGATAAGAAAAAATAATTTAAATTGTAACTAATTAGGGTCTAAATAAGAAATATTTACATATTCATAGAAAGTAGAATTGTTATTTTAAACACACTACTTTTAAAAGATACTTCCATAAATTAAAAAGCAAATATTGCGACTTCCAGAATAATGCTGAAGTAAGAAGTGGAATTTTGTGGGAATTTATTTCAAATTAAATTATAATATTATTTATAAGATTTATTTTTTTTTTCAATATTTAAATGGTCTTCATGGTAACCGCAAAAAATTTTTTTTTTATTTCTTGCATATAAATTTCGATTAAAATTAACGATTTTAACAGATAAACTTTTAAATAAACGAAAGAAAGAAAATTTAATTTTTAAAAGTAAGTTATCTCAACTATATAATTTGAGACCCGTATTATGTCCGCCTTGCGTGAAATATAGCTATGAAATGGAGCCAATTTACAAGATGCTTCGCTACGCATCGATCCGCGGTCGAAAAAATCGTGCCGTCGCGCTCAAGTTGCGACACGACCAATACTCATGCGGCTTGTGTATCAATGAATCGATAGTTCTCCTTTTTTATTCAACCCCAACCCAATGTGTCGAGATGAAATAGATTACATGTCATTTTGACAATTTTCAGTTGAAAACTGTGTTACAGTATTTTAAAATTAGAATAGCTTGAAACTATGGTCAAATTTCTTTACTGCTTAACCTCAATTTTTAAAAATTCAAGTGAAATATTAAAGATACAAAAAGCATAATGCCCTGCACATTCCATAAATTTTGATATCTAGCCTCTCATACTGAAACGGTCGATAGCTCCTTTTTGTCACTTACACGGATTTTAGGGTCCCGTACTAATCCGTACCGTAATCCTTTTAAGTCCTTTTCTGCAGATCACAATAGTTTTTCTCAAAAGCGTTCGATACAGAAAATTGAAATTTAACATAGTGATAAAGTATAAGTAGTTAACCTACATACATATATTAATATATGAAAATATTTATACCTATATATATATATATATATATATATATATATATACACACACATATATACATATATATATATCTGTATATGTCTGCGTATTTTTATAACAAACATTTAAAAATACATATATGGACATTTAAGAAAGGGCAAATAAATTACTATTTTTTTACATTTCACGTATCGAGTAAATCAACTGAAAGAATGAATAAAAATTATTTTTGAAAACATATGCAAAAAACGTGTTCAGAGCAGCTGATGTTGAAATTAAGAACCAAAATAACGTTACTAGAGGATTACCAAGTGACAGTTTTAAATCTCATATTTTTTGAGAAATTCACGATGTTTTCACTGTAGCTAAACTATGTATCGTTAACGTTGTATATGTGCCTCTAGATGTACGAAACCTTCATACTGCGAGTTCTATACTTTACAGGTTATTTTACTTATTTAAAAATACATGAATAACTTTTTCCCATCTTCATCTCTAAACATTTCATGTCAGTGCAAACGTCATGAGTGACACGGTCTCACATCACATGTATATGTTGAAAAATAAAAAGTGCTTCACTAGATCCACAAAAATTTCATATCACGGAAATTTTTGCCTTTTTTTCACACCACATGGTCAAACAAACAGAAATATTGATCACAATTAAATTAAACTACGTGATGTAGTATTATTTCTACTTTCTTTAAGTACTTTACCACGACCTAGGTTTCGTTATATTACAACATCTTCAGGTGGGATATTATTTGCTAATAGCCCACCTGAAGATGTTGTAATACAACGAAATCTAGGTTGTAAAGAACTTAAAGAAAGTGGAAATAATACTACATCACGTAGATTCATTTAATTGTGAATAATGAATTTGTACAAAATTAACATCAAATATATTCAATATTAGAAAAATTTATGTTAAATATACTAGAAAATATTAATTATATATATTATTATATTCTATGTCAATAAAATTCAAAACAGTGAGAGAAATTAAATTCACCTACAGATAAACGTACAAAGGAAAACCGAAATTTGAAAGCAAGCCATTTCGCAAGTTACAATAATGATAATTAAGTTCGAAATGGAATAATGTTTATGCACTGTGCACTGTGTCTTTATAGCTAACGGTTAATTAGTATTTATGTCGGTAATTATTTTAAGACACCAAGTTATATTTCAATTCCTAAGCAAATAGCAATTATTCACAGAAAACGGCCCAAAGGGGTGGAAATATAAAGGGCAGAATTAAAAACCCCTTATACATTTCTGCCGAACATTAAACTTTTAGTATTTACTAACCAGTGTTAATAATTTCCTTTACATTCACTATATATAAAGTAACTTTGACACGTAGCACTAATATTTATATGCAATTCAGCTTTATAACACTAATATTCTGCTAGTGAAACGGCTGTGATATATAAATAGAAGACACAAGGATATGACAAAAATATAAGGTATATGACATTTGGCTGCGGGATTCAAAAATGTGCTGTGATTTGAATCTCGTACAAGTGATTTCAGAACGAATAAGATTTTTTTCAAAGCATGTTTCATATTTATTATTTTAATTAGATTGTTTTAAATCCAATAGTTCCCTACACGTTTTATATATTTGTTAAATGTTTGAAATAACTGTTTCTATCCACATAGACACCGTATTATAGACTTTTGTCATTCCGAAAATTAAATATTGTCAACTTGACGATCACACGTATTGAGATGTGTGCCGGTTGTGTGTTGTGCTTCTGATCTTCGGATATACGTCATTCGAACAAACGTGTTAACATTGTAATAATTCGAGGGATAAATAAAATATAAAACATTTTTTGAATATATTAATATGAGAAATTTCTACCGGTTACTATATTAATTATTTGATGTTGCCAATAATTTACTTGTAATTTTAATTCATGCTATGCGTAGAAAAAAACACGTGAAAATTTTTTGAAAATGACCTATAATTTTCCTTCAACGTTGACATTATAAGATTTCCTGCTAAAGACTTCAGTTAATATGAAAGTAATTTTATTAAATTTATTATTAAACATTTTTTTAATAACCTTTTTCCTATAAACAAGTTGTAAGTAGAATTGTAGTTGAGTAACAAGTTGTAGTTGAGGCGCACTTTATTTCGTTAACTTAACGACCACTTTTTGCTCCTTTTTAGTTGCATCATGGGAACATTTGAATTTTTGAATGTTCTCGTAACTAAATGAATCTCAGCCGCATTCAAACCTTGTCCTTGTATCTATACCACTACGCCATATGATAATATGTGAGGTAAGCGGTATTAACGAAATATTATATAGCACATTCCTACTGATACAGACCCTCTAAATCCCATGAAGGCATTGCTTTTGCGGAACACGATATGAACAATGACTTTAATATTAAATGTATGTAAAGTTTCACTAAAATAGTAAAAGTAATTTAAGACTAGACAAATATACCATTTCTTTATGATATTTGCACTCATATGTTATCTTGTCGCATCATATTACACGTTGGTATCTACTTTCATGCAAACCATAGTCTGTACAAGATGTGAAAGATAGCACTACAATCCATGAAACTATAAAATATAATATTTATGAGAATTGAAAAAAGTAGCTCCGTGATAATTAAATGATAAATAATGATGATTAAACTTAGATACTAAGTCTTAACGTATTAGCAGCCAAATATTTAGTTTCATCTTTTTTCTTCATCTAATCTCCCCAACATAGCTATTAAAAAGACATATAAAACGTATAAGAATAAAAATAATGATTTAGGCTCGAGTAATTTTAACTAATCATAAGGAGTAATCAATATATAAAGTACTTTTTCTCCAATTTCCTATAATTGTAAGAAACACAAGCAACATTTTGAAAAGCATTCAGACTGTTCTTGAGTAAAATTAGTTTGATTACTCCAGCTTGAGTTTAATGAAAACACAACTGGTATGAACACATTAACCGTGCAAATGAACTTAATGCCATTAAATTTACATTACTCTGAAATATTTCTAATGCCGTAATCTCATTTCTGTGGAAATTCCGAAATATTACATGCCAAAGACTATCTCCCGTATTATTGAACATAACAATTAAGTATTTTGACTTTTGTAAAATCATCTGTAAAAATCAATTTGATGTTTCATAAAAATATTAAAAAAAGAAAACAAATATATATTTCACAAAATGAAAAAAAAAATTCTGGTGATGTTGCGAAATAGGAATTTAGTGACTTCTGGATGAATTATACGGATAAACTACTCAAATTCTAGCTTTGTCGACTAAGACTGTAATGTTTTATGTTACAGGGCAACGGCACATTGCTGACAAGAGCACGATCCTCGATGTCGATGCAAGTCTTTTACGCAAGGCCTACTTGCCTACCTGTTAAAAAAAACTACGGAAATTAATGCACGATATAAATACTGCTCGGGTTTTCCGCATGTATTTGATAAAAATATAAAATGTAGATCTGCAAGAACTTAACGATTAGAAGGTACTTTACAGACACATGTTATTTGACAATTTATGTTACCAACCAAGAAAAAAATAGTTTTATTGCTTCTTAATCCATTGCCATCTTCTGAGAATAAAACAATACGTGTTAGTAACCCGATCATATAAGAACAACCAACAAATACCACTAGCATGAGTTGCGTCTTCCTTGCGACTTATATCAACATGTTTCAATGCACTTGCATCAAAACGGTACGAGTTGCAGTGCTCCAAATAAGGTAAAAATGTATTTCCAAGCGTTTTAGGGGCAAATAAAAAAACTAGGACGTTAGCATTAAAAAAAAAACTTTCTAAAATGAATTGTTATTTCAAAAATTATTTATTTATTCATGAATATCTATTTTATCCCCTTCAAAGTAATACTCATCACATGTTATACACTTGTGGCAACGGTTTTTCTAATCAACAAAGCATTTCAAAAAATCATTTTTTGTGATCTTGTTCAGCTCTTCCTTCAATGCCGTCTTTATCTCAATAGTGGTGTAGCGTCATCCTTTCATGGGCCTCTTCAATTTCGGGTATCAAGAAAAAGTCACAGGGGACCAGGTCGGGGGAATATGGTGGCTGTGGCATCATTAGTGTATTATTTTTGGCCAAATTTCGCGCACAAGCAACGATGTGTGAGCAGGGGCGTTATCATAATGCAAAAGTCAATTTTTGTTCTTCCACAAGTCCGGGCAGTTCTGGCGGACTACTTCGTGCAACTTGCGCATAACTTGCAGGAAATATTCCTTATTACCGTTCTGCCCTGTGTCAAGAACTCAGTCCTTTGCAATCGAAGAAAACTGTAAGTAAAACTTTCACATTCGACCGAACTTGGCGCGCTTTTTTCGGTCTTGGCTCGTGCGGCAACTTCCATTGGTATGATGGAGCTTTGATTTCCACGTCATAATCATAAACCCATGATTTGTCACCAGTTGTGACCCTCTGGAGCAAATTTGGGTAATCGCGGACAGAGTCCAACAGTTCATTAGCAATATTGATGCGAAGCGGCTTTTGGGCGAAATTGAGCAATGTTGGTACGAATTTCGGGGCGACTCGTCTTATGCCCAAATCATTGGTTAAAATCGAATGGCACGAATTAATCGATATGTTTAGGTCTTCAGCAACTTTTCTAACGGTGATTCGATGATTGGCTAATCGTCGAATCTCCTAAACATATCAATTGGCTCGTGCCATTCGATTTTAACCAATGATTTGGACATGAGACGAGTCGCCCCGAAATTCGTCACATATTATGTGTAACTTTAGCGGTTATTGACATAAACATATTTTCGGTCATTTATTAGTCACATCCTATTTTATTTAGTTAAAACAACTGCCAAGAATTCTCCGAGTATTGCAGGTTATTTTGAGTTTCCTCCATCGGTTGAAAGATGTGAATATTTATTTCGACGCGGAATATCAGTAATATTTATTTTAAAGATTTTACTTTAGCTCAATCAAAATAGATAAAAGGAATAGAACGATCAGCATTGTTAGATAAAATTCTGCCTAAACACTTGAAGTATTAGTGGAAAATTAAAAATTACAAGAAAGAGGTTTCGGGTTGCATATAGATAATGGCAAAAAGGTGAATTGAATGCAAATTGAACCCATTTAGTTTGTTTAAATTGGTTTTTCAAAATTATTTTGTGCTGCATTACTTTCACGTCATAAAATTTTTTTTTTCCAAATTACGAATGGCGATGAAAACTGGTTCTAAATCATAATTATAATCTCCAATTAATGGAAACTGAATATATTATATTAAATAAGTTTCTATAAATATAGCTTTAAATTTAGTCTCATTATTAACAGAGCCGTATTCTATTAAGATGATAGTCATTATTCATCGAGAAACTGACCTGTTACGAGCAGGATGAAACTGATTAATTTTAGTTTACACATTGAAATATCATGTATATCTTACTTTGTTATTGAATATATTCGGCGTTAATTTTGTAGAAATTCATTATTCACAATTAAATAAAACTACGTGATGTAGTATCATTTCTACTTTCTTTAAGTTCTTTACCACGACCTAGGTTTCGTTGTATTACAACATTTCCAGGTGGGCAATACAACAAAACCTAGGTCGTAGTAAAGAATTTAAAGAAAGTAGAGATAATACTACGTAGTTTCATTTAATTATCTTACTTTGCTGTTTTAATAATATTAAAATGTTACTTATAAAAACGTTAGTAGTAATATAAAAGGTTTGTTATTTTTTAAAACTTTTTTAAAAGGAATATCAACTTCCATTACTTGTTTGCCCATTTAACATAATATTGTTGGTGGCAGCAGTGATTTAATGACTTTATAATATGCAAATTTTAATTCAATTTACAATTTTAATAACAAATAAATCAATATTTAATGCAAGAGTACATATATAGATGTTATGTGAAACTGTAATATTTTAAGTAATTTTTTTGGGCTAATGTACATTTATCACAAATTAATGCAAAATGTCTTAAATTGGTTACAGTCGTAGAATATTTACATTACACGATTAGACAATAGCGGTTTTCAAAATATTTAAATAAAAAATAACCCAAAATGTTTTTTTCTTACTGACAATAAATCACCAACACAATAACAAAAAAGTGGTCACAAAGACGGTCCCGCAATTATTTTTCAATGCAATAAAACACGTTTTCTTTATATAAGTATGTAATAAAATTGTATACTATGAAAATGAAGTTCTATGAGGCAATTTCATTTTTAAAATAATTGTTGAGAAATAAAGAAAATGGATGAATCATTTTGATTTCGCAAGTAATGTAATAATTAAGCAAACACGAGAAGAGGTGAGAGACAATAAATTTATGGTAGTTTTAAAAGCTGACAGCATGAGAAATTGGAATTAATTTCAGTTTAACTTAACGTGAGACAGTTTAACTTAACGTCCGACAGTATCTCAAATATAAAATATTCCATTAGTCACTTATTCATTTGTAGCTAACTTGAAAATTATTTTTTTTATTCTTTTTAATATACGCATTTTTACGGATTTAAAAATTACATTTATTAACATTTTTTTTGAATAATTTAAGAACATTATAATGTGAATGGTTGACCAAATAAATGGGGGAGATGAAAATATAAGTCGAGTGAAATAATGGAAAACTTTTTGTAACAAAAATATGCCTTTGAATGGAAAATAAAATTTGCGCAAGAAATCTGACGTGACATTTTTATTATCGCTACCAATAATTTAAAGTTACCAAGTCGGCAACATTTTAGTAAAATAGTCTTGTCCCAGTAATTGATATACGATTCGCGTAAATACGTTTTTCTAATCTCTCTGGATTGGCACAGTATCTACATAACGATGTTATATAAAATGAGTACTAAGTAAAAATTAGAAGTGGTTTGTGCAAAAACTATGCCAAGTTATGACTTTGTAGCAACTATAGCATAAAAATTGTATTTATTTACGATGAATGAAAATATATCTAATTTTGAATAAAAATATCAGTTAGCTTCATAATTAATAGTAAATAAATATCAAGGTACCTTCTGATGATAAATTCAACACCTAGGAAACCGTGTATTTTTCTATTAAAAATTAATATTTTTTCCTACATTTATTGTTCTTTTCCTTTATTCTTTTCTTGCCTTTACAAGAGACAGTATCCAGCAAAATCGATTATGACAATATTAGAGATATTAAGGCAAATAATTATTGTATAAATATAGCTTGATCTACGCAACAGGGCGATATTCAAGTATTTTATATTTATTCTGTAGTTTAGAAAATATGCGGTAGATAGAAAATAGAATACATTTGGTGAGAATAGGATATTGTAGCAGTGAAAATCATAATGACAATGCTGGAATCGTTTAGTTACTAAACAGTTTACTTGGTTATTAAAGTGATATAAAGAAACATTTAAGCAAATAAGAAATTATGTGGTTTTGTTTAGTGTTATTAATTGTTTAATAACCTTTTATGGTTTATTTGATTCATTTGGTAATAGAACATAGTAGGGTTTTAGTTGAAGAAATTGTGAACTGAAATAATAAAATGTTTAATTTTGTAATCTCGTAAATTATTTTATATTTATCCAAGAAAAAATGTTGACAGCTTTGGTCTATATCTATTGAAATAACTAACGAAGACAAAAAAAAGTACGAAGGTATCTCGTTAGCCTCGCTCCCTTTATGCGGGCGCAGGAACATCTAGTGTATATTGTATTATTAACATTAAGTTATAAATTGAATAAGTTTAGACTCATGGCCATCTTCCGTTACTTGTCTTCCCTTAATCAAATACACTTTGCTCTCAATTATTTACGTAAAATAAGAGCTGGCCTTGCGGCGCGCTTCCGCCTCGATCCAGAGTCCTGTGACGATATCGGTTTCACGATAGCGGTTTTCATCGAGCTGACACTCCCTTTTACTTTAAATTATTGTTATTTCACAATTCATAGATTAAGTAAATATTTTAACACAATTCAATGAAACTACGTGACGTAGTATTATCGCTACTTTCTTTAAGTTCTTTACCACGACCTAGGTTTCGTTGTATTACAACATCTTCAGGTGGGCTATTAGCAAAGATGTGGTGGCTACAATAAGTTTATCTTTGCTAATAGCCTACCTGAAGATGTTGTAATACAACGAAATCTAGGGCGTGGTAAAGAACTTAAAGAAACGTAGTTTTATTCAGTTGTGAATAATGAATTTCTGCAAAATTATCGCCAAATATATTCAATAAATATTTTAACATGGGAATAGTCTCTGTTAAACGTTCGAGATGTGTTTCTGTTGATTTGAGTATTCTATAGCTCAAATATATATTATTGAGGATTAGTTTCAACGTTATTTGTAATTTGGATGTCAACAATTGGTGTGCCCTTTTATTATCTATTTCTATTTATTTTGCACATTTTACGTTATATACTTATTTGAAGTATTAATTCCACCAGCAGCAGTATACAAATGAGAAAACGTTACCCACATTAGGGTTTAATTTACAGCAGGTAATTAGTAAATAGAAATGGAATATGCGAGGACCACGACCCAGTGGTTATTGATAATGGCCAACCCTGACAATGAGACTAGCGCTCATTTTCGGGGTCAGTGAATGCTTATTTGTTTTTAACAGTTGGACACGACAAAAAATAGGTTGTCATATGTACCAATCTTCAATTAATCAATTAAATTCACGCTCTATATTTTTATTACTACTTTTTAAAAAGAGTTTCATTAACATTATGACTACGTAGTATTGGTGATATTGTAAATAATAAATATTATGACTGATCATTTCTTTCTAAGGTTCAACAAAATTGCAATAAACTTTCTTATAATTATCACAAATTAACGTATTTTCACATGTTTATATAAACCTGTTTTCACTAAACCAAGAAAAAACAATGACTTAAATTTATCGGCAAATATCTAATAAATACTAGAGAAAATCTAATTAACTTTCTTGCTTTGTTTTGGTAAGAAGCTTTAGCGGATATTGTGAGACAACTTTAGCCGTATTAGAAAAAGAATTGAGAATGGAAAAAGAAAAATTCTCAGTCGTGTTATTTAAATGATTTACAACAAACGTTTTCTGAAGTAATTGCTGAGTAAATTGGAACTTGACATATATTTCAGTAATGAGCGTAAAAGGTAGGCAAAAAATTTAACGATCACAATATCATGTATATATATATATATATATATATATATATATATATATATACATGATATTGTGATCGTTAAATTATTTGCCTACCTTTTACGCTCATTACTGAAATATATATAATGCTTACGGTGATATCCATTTCCGTAGTTTCATATATTTTATAAATGTGATGTCGAAACACATATTAAAATACCGTAAATTTAATACCTTGTAAGGTTCAGTACAAAGTATGATTCGATATATGTTTACAAGTCATGAGTTTGTTGAAGCAAGATAACAGAAATCTAAGTTTGTTGAAGAGGTTTATATAAACGCACGCATCCAGATTTCTCAAAAATATGATTTAAAGATCAGTGTGGTGGACCGTTCCATTGCTTTCAAGCTTAACATTTTTCTAATGGAATCTATAAGAGAAAAATGGCAAATCTACACCTAATTGGATGATTTTAAAAGACGTCCAACGATTTTCCAGTCTCGAAAAAAATCTAAAATTTCGCGTTATGTATTTCTTTATAAAAATATTTTTTTCATATTAAACACGTTTTCAAATGTATGGTTGCTTAGGTGTTGAGATCCACAATACAAGGTCGAGTCACGCATTCAAAGGTCGTCGGAAAAATATATTCTTTTATTAACTCACTTTCCTTATACCCCATCTACATCCCCCATAGCTTTTCCTTCTAAATCCTGCCCTATCCCTGGTTCTTATCCATGTATTTTTAATAATTACTTTTTATTTATTTTTTGACTTTTTTGCAATTATATACACAACCCATTGTAGTATTCCACAACAAAATATATTTTACTCGGTGCTTTGGTCCAATGGAAGGGATTACTGCTGCAGCAATAAACCCGCATTTATACATTAAAGATGCATAAATAAAGAAATAAAATAGATTCTCTCTGTGAAAATCAATAATTCAAACATGTTGAACTATTATCCTCTGCTAGCGCCGAATTACTTCGTTTGAAACGCAACACCCGGAAACAGGATGGGAACCGAATCCCTCAAGCCTATCGCCCTACTCTCGCATCCGCAATCGATATCCACCGAGACGATCGTCTGCGCCAACGAATTTAATCAAAAGTTCGGCTCACGGCAAAGAATGAGTCGATGTCACGCGGAATAAATTTAGCTTTTCTCGCAGCTAATTAAATTAAAATTCGACCTTATTGTCTAAACATGTTTATTTTAATTAAGCTTCATGGATTTTCTGAGGTGACAGAGGATCGTAGTGAATTCTTTCTTTTATAAACAGATTCTGCGTTATTTCGGCATATCAGCAATTCCCTTATTCATGAAAGAGGAAGAATGAACTAAATGGAAGCCAAGTATAGCATTCTATTTAAAATAAATTAATTTATATGGATGTATAAAACTAATGCATACAGTACGGTGAAATATTTATATAATTATTAATGCGCTATTAAAATCATTTTGTTTATATAATAATCGACATTATTAAAAATTATCTTTAGAGCATATAAAAAGAATAAATTTTTAATACATTTTTGTTTCATTTATTTTTAAAAAAATATATTCTATTGCGATAATCGAACAAGGTGGGAAATTCCGATATAATTCGATTGTAGGCTATACGGTTAAGTCTGTTCAGTAATATATTTTCATTATGTTGAGGAAATAATTATTTGGTTTTATATCAAAACTTGGCGACATGGCTATCCTTTAATTTACGTTTAATTTGACTTACAGACTGAATGAATGAACTACGAGCACAAATCGACTATATGCGATATATTACTTTTTTAATACATACACGACATTACGTGAAAAAACGATATATTAGACGTGTAAAATTTAACTCCTAAATCAGAAACTTTGTCGTCTTATAGAGAGATATAAAGTTTTTGTTATTGCACTCTATACGATTGCACTGTTACTCAGTCCCATGAAAATTGGCTTTCTTCACGTGATTGAAATTGAATTGCAATTTTACGGTATATATTTTTCGGGGATATATGATTTCGTTGTTATTTTCACTTTTTTTGCAATAGATATTAGGCACTATTAAATGAAACTACGTGATGTAATATTATTTCTACTTTCTTTAAGTTCCTAACCACGACCTAGGTTTCGTTGTATTACTACATCTTCAGGTGGGCTTTTAACAACGATTCTTTGCTAATTTCTTTTTTTCCTAACAGCCCTCTTGAGGATGTTGTAATACAACGACATCACGTAGTTTCATTTAATTGTGAATAATGAATTTCTACAAAATTAATGCCAAATATATTCAATAGATATTAGACTTATTCAGTTCATAATGTCATGACACAATACGAATAATTTATAAGTTTGATTAATTTTGATAAGAAATTGCCGCTAATGTGTATGTATGGTTGAGAAGTCGATAAAAGTACCCGTAAATTTAAATATAGGTCAAAGATTTTGTACAAGTTAGTCACAAAACTTGAAAATGAATTTTCATCTAATAATATTGTGTTGTGGGTAATATTATGTCCTAATTAAAATAGTTATGTAAATCGGCTGAATGAAGAATGGAAAAAAAATATTAAACCCGGTTTGAAAATTATAAATGCAGTTAACACTAGATCATTGAGAGAGCCCTTTCTACACAGGACTTTCAATTTGGGAATGAAAATAATAAAACAAATGTATGATAGAGAAAACGTGATAAAACTTACTAAACGGTTGCATTTACCGCTTAGCGGGTATGAAAGTGTTTCAAAATATTTAAGGCTTCAAAATATAAAGACAGTAATCGATTAAATCTTAATAAGTGTCGTATGACATGCTGACCCCAATTGAAATAACTAAGCAAGTATACTAGGATTGAGCAATTAGAACTTTATTATTAACCGCCATTGAGGAAGATGGCGTAATATAATAGTGAAATTTTCATAAGATAATATTTCAAATTAATGAATGTCTTGCTGGCAATCAAATAGTGTTTTAGTTTTATTTATATGTTCTTTTATAAGTAAACATTATTAAATAGTTAACATTGTACCAACGTTGGTACAGTCGTGGAAATAATTACCTTCAACCCTAACCACTAACATTTTTTACGCTACCTTTAAATTATTATTTGTAGCAGTCAGATCAGATTGGAAAAGAAAAAAAAATTGCTTGTACTTATGTACGCACGTTAGATGTTACGCTTCTTTGGAATAATAGAAGAATAACTGTATTTAGCATGAAAATATTTCATGGAAATAAAATAAAGAAGGACTGGCTTAATAAAATAAAAAAAAGACAGGAATTTGATTATAAATACCGTTGGTTAAGTCTAAATTGAAATAAATAATTAAATTTTAAAAATTATTATCTAAAATTGATTTCACAGGTCCACAATTTTATTTTTCTGCTGCCTTTCTACTTTAAGTCAATCATCTGTCACTCTTAATAAATCATCTGCCAGACCTATTATTAAAATTAATAGTATTTATAATAATCATTATTTGTTGTTACTATCATTTATTAAAATAAATTAAAATTAATTTTAAAATTTTATTTGATTATTTTAAAAATTTAAATGAATTCTCAGCATTCAGTTTAATATAACACGTGTATGTAAAAACGATCTGGCAGATGATTGGCTTACAATGTAAATCAAGCAGAAAAATAAAATGTTGGACCACTCATCTGTGAAATTATTATTATTATCATTATTATTTTCATTATTTATTATTTTTAATTTATTTTAATTTTTTATTAAATTAATTACATTTAATTTAATTACTGTAAATATTTTATTCAACAAATTTTAAATTTACTGAAACAATCAGAATAAAGTTTAATTAATAATGAAACTATATTAACATACTGAAATTTAATTTTAATTTATTAACTTTATTAATTACTAAATGATTAAATAATAATTCAAATATACACCAAAACTAACCACTACTTTCGTCATTAAAATTCACAATAAATATGTTTTTATTATATGGATCACAATTAATTTTCAATTACTGAAAACTCCCAGGAATATTGTATCATTCACTACAAGCATGTTTAGTGCGCAAATTCACCCTATGTTTTTTTGCATCCTCTGTCGATATTTGTTGCATCGTGAGTACGATGCACGCATGTGCAAGTAGTTTACTCTAAAAAAGTTTTACTTTTTACTTTAAAGTTTTACTCTCATCACTTTTCATAACGCGCCTAAAGAAGTATAACTTCAAAAATAATATGATGGTTACTGGCCGTGTATACAAGACATGCACCTTTATTCAGCCTCCTCACCCAATACTTATAATCTTAAATTTTGAAATGTAGTTCGAATAAAAACAATTCTATTGACATTATAAAAAATATCAGCTTTTAACCCTAACTCACGAATCAAAAGCCTATACCATCAATATACACATTAAGCCATTTCTAGTTAGCTTAGAAACTTGAAATTTAAGTTAGGTTAGGTTAATTGTGTGTCAGAATTAAAGATCTAGTTAAAACATACATTACCAATAAACAGAAAACGTATTAATTTAAGATTAGCAGCAGTGAATGGTTAAGCTCTGCAAGAAAATATGAATAGAAAATAATGTTTTGCGAAAACGAAAAAAATTAATAAGGGATGTAACACTTAAGTGTATGAAACTTTAAAAAGGTACTGATATCCTGCCAAAAAAAATATTAATAAGAGCCAAAATCGATACCAAGTTTTATTGGTCTCGCCGATAAGGTAATTTTCTGAAAATGGATCGGACTTTAAACGAGTTCTTTCAAAATTCCTTAAAATTGACAGGAATGGAAAAAAAATGGTACTTGTGTACTGCTTAATTATAATTTGCAAATCTTCACATACGAATCGTTTATTGATAAGGTAAAAACAATAGAATGTTACAAAATAACGAATTTATTTTTAAAGAAATATAAAGGACGAGGAACATAATTATGTCATTATTATAATTCACAGCATCCGTCACAAATTAAACTTGAATGACATTACAAATATTATAAAAATTAAGAACATACGGACCAACATGGCTCATGAAATTAAATTATGATGTCAATTAAATTATTTATGAAATTAGTAATCCGACGCCATATTTTCATTTAATATCCATGAAATTAAATGAAAATATGGCGTCGGATTCCTGCTTGAACACACAAAATTTTTTAGTGGTCTCTTGGAACACATATGTAAGCTGAAGAAAGGAAAAAAGCAACCATTATGTGCCCATATGCTATATATATATATATATATATATAAATACATATATATATATATATATACATATATATATATATATATATATATATATATATATATATATATATATATATATATATATATATATTATATATATTAGGGTGTCCCTTATTTTTCAAAGTTTTTATTTTGTAACGTATACCTTCTAATTTTTTTCATTTGGCCATAAAACACTCGAAAATAAATATTTATCTTATTTGAAGCACCGCAACCCGTGCCGAGTTGAGCGCGAAACACGTTCATACAAGTAACGCGGGTGACCGGTGCGTACTCGCTTTTGTAGTCATTTGTTTCCGAGTTTTCACCGGCGTATCGCTTAATTAACGTGCATAATAGTTTATTCTCAAGATGTCAGTGGAACTTAGAAGTAATAAGAAAAATATTTTCTTGGTTGGTGAGATAAATCACCAAATATCGGGTGCAAAGTTGCCGTCTAATCGTCAAGTTCTCTCAGTTCTGTTTTTTAATATTCGCGAGGTAAAATTTACTGTTAATGAAAGTGCAAATCTTGTGATTCGTAAGTGCATCATATTTTGGGAAAAAGCTAGAATACCTACCAGAACTGTACCTAATTGTGTGAAAAAACTTGTGGATCTTTACCATGTTTGGAGAGAGCTACAAAAAAACTGTTAAAAAACACAGGACGTTTATAAGCACCGGGAGGAGAAGTTCCAAAAAGATTTAGATAATTTATTTGATATCGCGCATGCCGATGCTCTACAAAGAATCAAAAGAGAAGGAAGACAAAATATTTTTACAAAAACAAAGAGAGCCAGGGCGTTCGGATTGCTTAGCGGGTGTTGACAAAAAGTTAGTTGAGAAAGAAGAAAGAGTAAGGCAGAGACAACTAGAAGAAGAGGAAAAAAGACTAAAGCATTTGACTGATATGAATTTATTGACTTCAGACACCTCTATCCCACCTCAAGACCTTCACAACAGTCTACCAATTCTGACGAAAGTTTGGAAGAAAATTTACCTTCCACCTCGCAATCGCAATCCGTGACTTCGCTATCTGCTACAAAAAGAGGAAGGACGTGTTTTATTACCCTTAAACTAGTTGCAGCTTTAGATAGATATCAACTAAGTGTAAGGGATTCTGTTTACATACTTCAGGCTATTGTAGAAGCACTTGGTCTCAGTTGTGAAGACTTTCCTATCAACAAGTCTTCTATTCAACGAATTCGGACCCAAATGAGAAAAGAGAGAGCAGAATCGATAAAAACTGATTTTCAGAATGACGTGCCTGACATTGTAACTATTCATTGGCATGGAAAGCTATTGCCCGGTTTAAATGTGACAAGTTCAAAAGAAGAACGCCTGCCAATTCTCATTTCATTCGGAGAAAAAGACCAACTTCTAGCAGTGCCAAAACTCGATAGTTCTACTAGCAAAGATCAAGCTGAAGCTATTTTAAATGCCCTTCTGATTGGGATCTCAATGACAAGTTACAGATTATGTGCTGCTACACAACGGTTTCTAATACAGGCCACTTAAATGGGGCTTGTGTGCTCTTGGAGCAAAAATTAGAAAGGGAATTGTTACTTTTTGCTTGCCGCCATCATATGTTTGAACTAGTACTAAAATGTGAGTTTGAATCAAAGATCCATCAAGTTACCAGCAGTCCCGATATCTCGTTATTTAAAAAAATTAGATACAATTGGAAGAACGTTAATGCAACTGCTACCGAAACATGTACTGATTTCGTAAAGAAATATTTTTGTGAAACGATGATTAAGGAACTTATTAATTATTATAAAAAAGAACTACTGAAATCTATTATACGTGACGATTATCGGGAGTTGATTGAACTATGTATAGTGTTTTTTGGGGGAGATAATGAAAAGAAATTTAAAATCAGACCACCTGGCGCCATGCATCAGGCAAGATGGATGGCAAGAGCTATTTACTCTTTAAAGATATGCTTGCTGCAATCACAGTTTAAAATGAGTGCTAAGGACAAACGAGCACTGCAAGATGTTTGCTTATTTATTGCAATGGCTTATGTAAAACCCTGGCTTGAATGCAATTTGGCGGTAAAAGCCCCGAATCAAGATTTATGTTTCTTAAAAACATTGAAAAACTACGAAACAGTCGACCAAGTGATTTCTTAAGCAGCTCTGACAAGTTCAGCCAACACTTGTGGTATTTATCAGAAGAAGTAGTTTTATTTTCATTATTTGATTTATTCATTATATCGTATCGAATTTACAAAGGGAAAGTTTGTATGATTTTGGGAAGAGATATATTCCATCGAAGGAAGAAATATCTGCTTCTTTGTACGGTGAGTTGAATAAGTGTTTTTTTTTCATTTTATCATTATAAAATGTGATAATTTTGTTAATATATTTCTTTTCTTATTTCAGGAAAACGTTTGAGTGATTTCGTGACCATCAAAAGCACAAATTTATTATGACGGTTAAAAATTGATAACGCTTTTCTCCAAGAAGACGTCTCTGCATGGAAACAAATCCCTTCCTTTCAGGAAGCTAAAAAAAAAGTTATGCACTTGAAGAGAGTCAATGACACAGCAGAGAGAGGCGTGAAGCTCATGCAAGATTTTCATAGATTAATAACTGCTGCAGAAGAATAAAAACAGTTCTTGTTACGTTGTGTACAAGAACACAGAAAGTTGTACCCAGATTGCAAGAAAGATACTTTAAAAAAAAAGTATCCTGAATCCTGAATTATATATCTTTTTCAATTTTATAAATAAATACATAACCTAAATTAATCTTCCACTGTTTCTATTATAAAATATATATTTTGATTATAATATAGCTTACATGCAACTAAGTCTTCTAAAACCGTTGTTTAGAAAAAAAATGATACCTTGTCGGCACGGGTTGCCATTGTCATATGACGATGAAATTTTGTACGAAGGTAGTCTTTAGTACTATAAAAATAATTTGAGGATATGCGTTACAATATTTAAAAGAAAAAAAATCGGTGATATAAGGGACACCCTAATAAATATATATATATATATATATATATATATATATATATATATATATATATATATATATATATATATATATATATATATATATATATATATATAATTGTGTAAGTTTTACAAAATACTCTCGTAAATAATGTGCACCAAGCATAGTTCAGAAATTATTTTTTGGTTAATTTTTGTAGACAACTCGTTATGAGGTCTCATATAAGGAATCATTTTTAAACAAGGGCACATTCTTAGAAATTAATTGAATTTGGGGTGCAGACTACATAGAAAGTCTCAGTGTTATCTAACATTGTTTCGAGTAACTACAAATTGCCAAGAATTGAAAAAGCCTGAAATTGTTTAATCGCTTAATTAAGCTCATTAACTTACACTGTAACATCAGGATGATCATCTAATTGACACCTTACCATAGATTTAAAAAAAATATTTTGAAAAGCTGCTTGCAATTATTCGTTGTTACAAGATAAGAAATATTTTATTTCTACGTGACTTCAATAATACAAAAATATATAAGAAAATAGAAATAAAATAATTTTCTATTAAAATTTAGGCCACTTTTTATTCTGATCGATAGATAAACGAATACTACAGAAATCTACAGAACTTCTCAAATCGAACTTTGGTTAATTGTAATTGGAAATATAATTTTTTATAAAATTTATCAGCACGTTTACGCTTCTTTTTACAAAACGTCTAAGTATCTAAAAAAACAAGTTTTATATATTATTTGGTAGTCGTTAAAATTTTCCAGTGAGTTCAATAACCTAACTGCAAGATTCTAAATTCTTTCGAAAGTAGTTTGAGCAGTCTAAATATAATAATTTAATGCTGTAGAAGGCATGTAGCATAGCATACATAACGGAATTTTGTTTTAGGAATTTTAATTTAAAAACGTTTGGACTGAGCTAATGTTTGAAGAAGATTGATTATCAAATTACTGTCTCACACAAAGTGGTCGTATGGACAAAATAGGTCGTATGGGGAAAATAAATTTAAAAAATTAATTTAATTAATTAATCTTTTTCTTGCAAATAATCTTACATGCGGCAAAAATATTTATAAATTGTAATTTTAAATTAATAATAAATACTGCTGTATATATATACAGAAATGTGTAAGAGAGAATGTATAGTTTTAGATAAACATAACATATAGTTTTAGATAACATTTGGCAATATTTTTTATAATTTTCGAATTTAATTCACTTAAATTTTTAACTTTATGACTAAAGAAAATTTTTTACTTTTGTTTTTTGAAACTAAGTGCAATTTAAATATCACAGAATGGCATAAAGTTGATGTTGTAATGAAATAATATTACTTTTCTCACCCGTTGAGTCTACTTGGACGTTAATATAACTATTATTTAAATGTGAAAATAGTAACATTTTCTTATTTTTGTAATTTGTATTAAGATTTCATTTAGTTTAAATTGTATTCATTCATGATATTTTATTTACCCAACACGTGATTTAAAAATATTTAATGTGTTATTTAATAATCAATATCTTATCCTTAGGCATGATATTTTCTTTTCAAATTTTCTACATTTTTCATTACGAACACAATGAAAGTAAAATAAAAAAAAATATTAATTTTTTTTATTTTTAGACTAAAAGTTAATATATATCTTAAAATGAAAATCATCTTCCACGGGCAGTTTACATGTTTGTCTTAATATTTTCTGTTGCAGCAACATTGCAGCAACGGAAAATATTATGACAAACATGTTACAGCGTTGCAGTAAATTTTAATTCAAAAATATTATGACAAACATGTTACAGCGTTGCAGTAAATTTTAATTCAATTTACATTTATCAATCTAGTTTATTATTTTTATTCTAGTTTATTATTAAAATTTAAATCGACGTTGTAATCGAAAACATATTCCTTTAGCAGATTAAAACACACACAATACTGCAATTTTAAAATCATATTTTTGACGCTAATGTTGAATTAGCAAAATTTCTTAAATTGTCTACATTATAGTGGTTTTCATACAAAAAACAACACAACATTTAATAGTACATCATATTCCTATTACACTCTCTAGAACATTTTAATTTTTTAAAACAAAAATACATTGCCTACTATAACTTTCATCGGCGCGTATTTAAAGAAAGTATTTTTATGTGATGTAAAAATATTTTTTGTGATAAGTACAAATTAATGATTTTCGGATTTTTTTCTTTACTTGTCCTGTCAAAAACTTTGCTTCTTGTCAAATTTCATGAGTATAGGTTAACATATAACCCCATAAGTTTTGATTTATTTTCGAGTGTCAAAATGTGCAGCATAAATGGTTGTAATATTGCGGTTCTTCTGGATTGCGTCAACTTAAAAGCTTGTTTTTTTCAACTCCAAGAAACTGTAGAACTAAGTATCTGGCATTTATGTCAACTTGATATCTGCATGCTGTCCTGAAAAATGAGTTTTGACAGACGGACAGACGGAAAACGATATAATTCTATAAAAGTCCGTGTTTTCCTTTTGAAGTACGGAAGTACGTAAAATTCACGTAAGTCTCGCCAGGCTTGAATCTTAATGCAGATGCTAAAACAGCAGGTGTATATTGCGTTATTAATATTAAATAATACATTTAATAAAGTGTTGCTCGTGACAACCGTCCGTTGTTTGTCTTCCCCTATTAAATATCGTCTCGTTTTATGTAAAATGCAAGCTGCCATTGTGAACAAAGGCAGTGGGCGCGCTCAAGTTTCGTCCGTGAGACGTGTGGTAATTTCACGATGAAGGTTTTCACCGTACAGTTGCTGCCCTTTGCTTGAAATTGCTGTTAATTATTTCAGAGTTCATAGGTTTAGCGTTTACTTCTGACATGGGGAGAGTGTCTATGTTTTGGGTTTAAATGTATGTTTCCATATCACGAGATTTTATATGTATGTTGTTGAGAGTTAATTGTACAAACATTGAATATATTTGGCGTTAATTTTGTAGAAATATATTATTTACAATTACACGAAACTACGTGATGTAGTATTATTTCTATTTTATTTAAATTCTTTACCATGACCTCGGCTTCGTTGTACTACAACATCTTCAGGTAGGTTTCTTTGCTAATTTCCAACCTCAAGATGTAGTAATACAACGACACCTAGGTCGTGATAAAGAATTTAAATAAAGTAGAAATAATACTACATCACGTAATTTCATTTAATTGCGAGTTAGTTTTGCATTAAGGGTAATCTAAAATTTTAACACTTTTGAATTATTCTTTTATATTCCTGTTAAATAAAAATTATTATATATTTATATATTTCACGTCATGTACTGTTTTTAAGTTATAACCTGCGATACTAGAAAGATAGGGATTGTAGAACTTTGAGTGCATTTCACCTAGGTTTCAATTTATTTCATTGATCTTTCATATTTTTTTTCTTTCATAATAAAAAAAAAATTATTTTATAACTGATCTGTTAATCAATGAAACAATGATTTCATTTTAATTGAGCGAAGTTACAGCTACAGACGATAATGTGATATGTGTAACATCAGTTATTCTTAATCTTAATTATTATTCCGGGAGTAGAAGAAAGATTCTTTTCCACTTTCCTTAAAATTAAGCGCTTCTAAATCGTGCATGTATCGATATAAGTATCCGCTGTCATAAGTGATGTTTTTAAAACATAGGAAGTTCTGTAACAGTAAGATACAGAAATTGTATCATAAGATGTGAAGCGATATCGATCAAGTGCATCATCTGCCTACATCACTTTCCAGGAAATGTTATGAATATATATATAAATATATCACTATCACAATTAAACTTTTGTTTATCGCATACTCTTTAAAATATGCTGTTGTTACAACTGTAAATTGTAAACATTACATATACAGAAGTGAATGCCTAAAACATAGCACTCAGGCCGTTATATTTAGGGTTAATTAGTAACGTATTTCTATTGAAGATTTTAAGGTTACATTTGGCGTTGAAAAATTTAATGTAGGTCACGTTTCATGTCAAAAACCTTCCGTTCATTAATTAGCAGATGTTTGATTAAGTAATTTGAATCAGCAAATGCTTTATATTAATTAAACTCCATTGCAAATAGCTGTAGAATTTGCTAAAACTGATGTTAGAACTAATACGGTTACCATGTACGTATAATTGCATTATTTCCTTTCCATACGCATAATTGAATTTATTTCCGTTTCCCAGTCGTTAATTACAAAAAAATGAAAATTGAACATAAATCAAATGTATTTATTTTAGAATCTTAAAAATATTGACATGTTTTAAAGAATTCGCTGCTCGTCTTTACAGAACTCGTTATTTAACTTACCACTTGTTATACTTCATAAATCGGAATTTAAGATTAGTTGAGTGGCAATGAACTTTCTGAAACTCCCAAAAATATGTTTAGTGACAAAAGAACTGCATCTGTGTTAAAAGGGATGCAATTTCATAAGTAATAAACATATCCTGTTTAATAAGAATTATTTAATCGAATCCCCCATTAAACTTCAATTGTAATTGCTGTTCTGAATCAATTTTAAAATATAGGCCCTTAAAATCTAGATTTTAAATATGAAGGGTAAACTCTTTTAAGTACTGTCTTTCGATTAATTCTCTCGACAGCTGTGTGTGATATAAAAAATTGCTAATGTACTTAAGTATTAACACACGTGCCAATTTGTTTTAGCTGGATGCCAGGAATTTGATCTTCTGTCTAAGCCTATCCGTATGTGTGGAGGGTTGTTTGACGACTATAATTATTATCATTTTATATTCCCGCAGTTCGTTTGTTTGCATATCGAATTTAGTTCGTTTGGAATCAAATCCAAGCATGTGGATGCTTCAATCGGATCGACCGTCATTATTTACGACCGCAACACTATGGAGGATGCTTGTAAAGAATAACTTTCTTTAGTACAAAAGCCTAAGTTTTAATTGAAGTTTTGGAAACGTACAAAATTTTTCCACGTCTACCGAATTCGTTTAATGAGTCTTACCTTAATAAAGACCCTTACGGTCGATTATAGGAAAATTGTCATCATGTGTTTCCGACATTATTTCAAAAAGTAGATGTTGCTCCAGCACTGAACTCTTCCTTCCTTTCTTTCATATCGTGATAGCATTAATGTCGCCATTATAACTGTTGCTCATATTCGGGGCAGTGGATGCTTACATTCTGCTATATATATATATATATCTTCAACTCATCAAAAGAGGAGAAATGGGTGGGGAAGTCCTTACTCCTATTGCAAATACCGGCCGTGTAAATGCATAATTTCTGTTTTTTTTTTATTTTTCGTATTTCGCTCGATTCTAATACTGTACTCCATTATAATATATACCCAATATAATTTCATGTAACCTAATCAAAACAAACCTGCCTGAACTAATCTAACCTAATTTAATTTAACCTAACATAACAGAACCTAATCTTCCGTGGTGGTGTAAGTGAAGTAATTTTTTTTTCAAATCTTGGCATTTCCGCAGGGAGAAGTGGTACGATTACGGTAAATAAACATAAACATATCCTCCTCAAAATTCAGGTAGCACGTTTCTAATTCTGACTCTTGGGGTTTTTCAGGATTTTTTTGTCAATTCCTTATACCTGTTTCTTATTCTCTTGAATGAATTTGATTAGAAAATTATTGCACCAAACACAAGTTTGATTGTAAAATTGACACACAAAAACCAATTTTATCACATCAAATACTTGAAGCAAGCAAAAAGCACAAAATCACTTCTAACATTCGTCCTTGCTAACATTATAAATCTTGTTTTTTTTTAATTGTTATTTCCTATGCTCGAAATATTAATACAGATGTGAAACAGTGTGAAACTCGCTAATTTGGAAATTTTGCCGATTCCTGCGTAACATAAATTTATCTGGGCGGCGCCCTGTGATACTGATAATTAATATTGATCCACACTGATGATATCGTGACTAAACAAACAATTTTTATATTTTCAGTAAGATTAATCCTTATCGATTATTTAGCGTATTAAAGTTTTAACCTTCCATTTGAATGTGTAAAGATATTCTGCTAAATTTTTTTAAAATTCAATTACTATCAAAAGATATCTTTTACTCAAATAATAAGGCCAACTTACGTTATTTAATTTAATAAAAACCTTTTTTTATAGTTCCTGTTCATACACCCACGTTCAATTGCGCAGTGTGATTATTGATGTACGAACCAGTGAACTGTTTGTTTCAACTGTTAATGGATAACAAAATTTTCGTTTTCTGGAAGGGATCGACACGATTTTCTTTGTACGGTTACATCTTATATATATATTGTTCTAGATCTCAAAATTTCATCCCTCTAATTAATACCGAATGCAGTCAATCAATGGAAGTAATGCGCCAATACGCGACAAGATGTAAGTGAATATATTTAAATGTTAGTCATGTATATAAATTAGCAAAATATTGTAACGAAATGGATTTGACTATTTACGCATAACATATTTGTTAAATTAATTCCAGAAGTAATCATAATGAAGTACGAGAAATGAATTTCTCTTTTAATTACTTGTTACGAATGTCCTGTAGTCTAAAATTCAACGCGCGTCACGATGTGACTCAATTAGCCGTAACATTATTTCAAAGATACTGTTCTGCTCGGCCCATTGCTTATTTATACGGAGTGATACGCAAGCTCGCGCGCGTAGACGTCCTTCCATTAGTATCATTACAATCTTAAAAGAACCATGTTTTTGAAAAATCGATAAGATAAATTTTTGCGTTAAAAAAATTAATTTTTGCGTTTTCTCCCCAATATTGTTTCAATGAAGTTACCTCCATAACTTGTTAAGTTGAATAAAAATTTCATTTGATAAAGCCATTCGCCGAATTGGTCAATCCAGTATGACCGATATAGGCCCCCAGATTTTTTTGGCCACTAATTTGATACTTTTCAAGAAAGGTTGTCAAGAATTCGTGAATACTTTATTATAAGACATAAATAGACTGTAGATGCTAGTGTAAAAATAAGTGAGTTAGGCATTTAAAGTAACTGCTGAAGCGACTTGTGGTGAATACAGAGACTGTCTGCAATTAGGTTGGCTAACCAAAACTAAGAGACAATATTTGCAGTAAGATTGGCTAGCTAATAATCAACAAGACCGAAATAATTTTATTCATAATTACATAAGGCCACACACCGCAAACTTTGTTTTGAATGTATTTTTGGTACAACAAACAGTGATTAGATACAATCAAATTTTCGATTAGGTTTTAAATGTTTCTTAAAAAATTGTGTTTTTACGTATTAAAGGATTTTTTCGATGGTCGATCAAAATCAAAACCAATATTGACCAAATTTTGTGAGTAACTAGAAGCAGAAAATCTCTAGTGAAAAAAGTAAAGTGTTTCATTAAAAGATGAATCTTACTTCATTAGAATAGTATCTAATACTATGGAATTCTAGTGATTACTTATTCTATTGACAGCAAAACTGTTGATTTTTACAAAGTAAGAAAAAGGTAAAATTTATAATACGTAAATAGAAAACAGTACGATCGCTGAAATAATAAGTTTCAACAACACAGTAGTAAACTTTTCGTTGAATATTAAAAATTGAAACACTTATATTTAGTTCAATTTCCAGTGTCTGCTTCTTGAAAGCAGGCAGGCGAATACTAATAATTTCCAGTGTTTCTGCTTCTTATTCACTTGTTTGATTTTCCTGCAATAAACGGCGAATTTATGGGACTTACGTTTTATTCACGTATTTCCAAATTCATATTCGATGGCGTCCTTTCCTCCAATATTCCTTTCCATAATTTTGACCCTTGCTCCTTAATATAAATGCAACAATAGGGAGAAGCTTGAAAACACATACACATGAATTATATATCATTGCTCACTAAACTTGCTTGTAATAAATATTCGACCATATTTTGACCGGTACCATTTTATTTCAAAATCATAAAGAAAACTTCATTTTTCAAGCATAATTCTATCGTCTGAGAGTAATAAAGCCAAATAGTATAACTTTAAAGTAGATAGTAATTCATATACAATTTCCATAAAGCAGCGAGCCAGGCACCGCATCGCGTCACATAATGCGAATATAAAGGGCAGAGCGTGAATCTCGGCGTTCCCATTAGTCACCGTTCAAATTGTGTGTAGGAGGACATTTTCAGTTAGCCCAAAATCTAAATTAAATTTCACATATTCGAACGGGTCTACGGACTAAATAAGTTTATTTGATCAGCGGAGGAGCGCAGCGGATATGAGAAGATTTAATTTTTACATTTTTGCTTTTAATGTCCCAATTTATGCACAACTATGATAATATTAATGGTATGTTAGAACCTCCTACCTCAAAAGAGAAAAAAAAACCTATGTTAGTCTACCCGTATGTCCCAGCCATTTTTCTCAAAAAAAGACAAAAATATTTATATACAAATTTTAGTAGGACTAATAAAGTAATCTATTTTTTAACACCGTACTCGGTATGTCATGTAGGGTATAAATTGAAAATAAGCGACAAAAATTCCAAAACAATTGATTTAAATGATTCTTATAATTTATTTCTGAAAATATTGTGGAAAAATTTCACGTCTCTTTTACATAAATATTACAAACAATTTATTAAATATTTTATATAAGATAGTATTAGATATTTTTGTACGTACGTTTCTAGCTTCAAAAGTGCCACTGTCAAAATTATGTAAAAACAGCGTCACTGAAAGTTAAATGGCAAACTATGGATTCTGAATGTAATAATTCTTGAGAAATTCACAATAATTTATGGCTGTTGAGGATAACTTATGCAATATATACATAATTAACATTGTGAAAAATAATATTAATATTTGAAAACAATTTAATGCATGTTTATACGTACCTAAATATATACGGAGCCCTCATAGTACGAGTTCTACTCGTAAATAATAAGTTTTATATCTGTTCCCCAATTCATGTAGATATAAATCAGTACATTTGACATCTGTTCTAAATATGGCTTATTTTTTTCTTAATGATAGAATGTATCCAATTAATTTTATTAAAAATAAACTAACCTATTGAGCTATGGGTAAAATGTTATTCGATTAAAACATTCATTTTTTTATATAAAATGTTTTAAAACATTTTAAATAGAAGCCACACATTTTTCTTCAATAATCCTTTTTCCCAAACATTGACCCACTCTCGATTAAAGTTCTTCTCTGTCCCAAGATTTCAAAATAGGAGAATCGACTACATCAACAAAGAACTCACCCATATAAATGTTTTCAAAGCTCATCTGAAAAGTGTCATCTCTTGTAATCATTATCTCTACCTCTTCTTTTTTCCACCCGGCTCCTTTTCTTAAACATGCCATGCCACGATGTGTTTGTAATTTTTACTATAAACATTACATTTTAATTTTTAATAGTTTTATTCATTTAATTGAGGGTATTTCTAGTTTGTTAATATTTGTAATGGGTTAGATCGATCAAAATATTTTTCAGTTTTCCACACAACTAAACTTGGTTTATTGGAGAATATTATTCACGTAGCAATAAGTTTACAAATATATTTTGTTCATTTGTGTGCGTTGTAGTTTGAAATAAATATATAAATAAGTTGGTAACTTTTAAACGACAATATTTTAAAGGAACGCAACATATATATATATATATATATATATATATAGATATATATATATATATATATATATATGTATATTAATTTTCAAGAGTAAAATTATCACAATAAATATTTAAACTACAGTAATAGTAATACTGGAATGCTTTCTAGGTGTCCATATATTATATAGTTTGTGAAAAAAATAATGGAACCGCATGAGAGTGGAACACGTCTACTCTGCGTCTTTCCGACGCCACTGTCCGCTTTGGAGGTTACTTACGGTCAACGTACTAGCTATGCATGCCGCTCATCTGAAACGGAATGTAAAGTGGAATTTCAACCACTTTTCTCTCTCTTTTTCAATATTCTTTTTCATTTGTTCAGTATTCTCCTTCATTGAACTGCTTTTTTCATCCCTTTCAGTATGCTTTATTATTAGTTGGCTTATTTGTTTCTGACGTGAAAATCTTTAAAATCGATGTCGGGTGTGGAGAGACAATAGCTATACAATGTGTATCAGTTTATGTAGAAGTAACTTTAATCTTCAATAACTTGACATAAAATAGAAATTGCAACATCATTTTTATCTCGTTTTAAAGAAGAATGATGAATGTTAATGATAATATACGATATTTGAGGCGTTTGTACGGGGTCAACGGTACACAGATAGATTTACCCACGACTAGGATTTCCAACTTTACAGATTCAATGCGCATCCATAATCCAAAAACGGAATCACTTGTCAAAGACAAATTGTGCAACCCGAGTAAACCAAGTATTATTTTTAAGAGGAATGTATGTGTTACAATTCATTCTCTTCAGGTTTCTATCATGAAACCTCAAAATAGAAGAATTTGCAAAGTTGGAAATTTTTGTCCCATTTCCATAAAATTTTGTGACATATGAGGGCAAAATAATAAAAATCGGACACGAATGTGTATATTGAATACATAAAAACATTCGAACTAGTCAATGATTTGGATAAAAATATCATGCAAGGGAAAGCTTATACGGATATCAGTTGTAAGAGATATTAATATAATTTAAAAATCACATGCATTATGCTTCTCATACTACCGAATAAGAGAGTCAATAAATGTAATTGCAAGTTGAACCAAATTACAATTCAAACAACCCAAAACAAAAGATGTTTAATTTCGATTTCGATATGGTAGACGGACATTTTCACCACAATAAATACAGTATTCGTAGTTAATTTTTTTATTGTAATCACATTTAATATTGAGTCGACAAACGTCACTTTCGTTCTAATGTAATACAAATCAATATGTCAGTAAAATCTATCGTTACAGGACGGTTACTACATTTCGTAGTTGACTTACCGTGATATATTTTGTCAAAGTTACAGTCAACTTAGAGAAAGTGTTATGCGAAATATTTTATATGCTACTTATTCGAATATTTTTTCAAAAACTAGGATCACTTCAAAATGTGTATTCGACCTTCTTTCAACCCCGGATGGTCATTTCCAAATATTGATTGTGATTCGAATGAATGAAAAAATAGCTATCGCAAGTTAAGCACGGATAAAGCTTGGCAAGTTAAGCAAGGCTAAGCGCTATTAAAAATTATTATTGTTAATGAAATTATCGTAGAAAATACAATGTGTGTTGTTTTTCTTAGTAGATTTCATAGTTTTCAATACATTTTTCTACATCAGTTCTTCTAAACAGAATATATTTTTGAAACTTCACCGCTTTTTGCTTACTTCTTTTTATATCTCCATGACTCTTCATTTAGGTCAATGAAAACTAATTGCACTCTTTTTTCATTTCCACGCTTTTAAGATTTTTTTAGCCTAGCAAAATATTCCTTTTCTGAGTAGATTACAAAGATACAAAAAACCTTTGTCTTTTTTATTCGATATCCTCGAGAATTTTCCTGAGAGATATAAAAATTCAGCGGTGCGAGTATTATTTAAAAAAAAGTAATATCGATTATATACCATATTATTTTGCATTTTTTTTAAATATTCAAAGGAAACTGCGATAAACAGCATGCAAGGAGACTGGCAAAAATCCATATAGTTTTCAACTCATGTGCGACAAAAATAAAAATGACTCTAAAAGAGTGTATGACTCTTTAAAAATATAATTGAAATCGATAAATCAGAGTAATTCTTATAAGATTACCCCATCTATTAGTTCATCTATCACAGCCGAGTTTGTCTGAAACTAGGTAAGGTAGAAACTTGAAATATGGCATAGTACCACTTATTTTACATTAGCTAACAAAAAAAAACTGTTAAAAGTATCCGTATAAGAGTAAAGAGAGGTGAATAACGTAATCGAAACTTTTTTAGTGTTGTATATCACGAGGTATATCATTTGAAAGTGTTTATTATGAGAAATACAAAAATATTTTTTATCATTTTTAATTTGTTATTTAAAGACATTCTAAAAATATACAAAAATCGAGCATTCAGTCCATATTTCTAAAACTACTGGACCATAAATCATAATAAAAAAAAGTTGGTGAAAAGTGACTAGACTGTTTAAACTTTTGAGAATTTGGTAGACTGTTCTAACAAATTCTCAAACGCGCGTTTATGAAGTTCGTTTTTTTTTATTATGATTACAAATCATATTTGGTTTTTTTTTATTTGTAGATTACCAAACACTGAATTATTTAATTTTTTTTCTTTTGAAATCAGCGTTTATTAAAAGTTATATTCTATTTCTGTAAAGTCTGATGCTTATCTACTTTGTTTTAGTAATTTTTTTTTTGCCAGTGTCTATTTATAACGTTTATTCGCAAGGGCAGATGCCGATTAAGGACAAATGTCAGTTAAGACCAGATGCCAGTAAGATTAAATAGGATGAAACATCCATAAATGACCTAAAAAGCTGAGGAAGGCTTTTTCAAGAACATAAATTCATCGATTGATATGCATCAAGGTCAAGTCGGCATATAATTATTGAAATGAATTTTACCACGGATATAGTAAGTGAAACACATTCACTTGGGGATTATGAAAAAAAAATTAGTATTGAATATACTTGGCGTTCATTTAATAGTAATTCATTACCGTTTAATTTGTATTTACAACTAAATGAAACTAAGTCATGTAGTGTCATTTCTACTTTTTTTTTAATTTTTAACCACGATCTAGATTCGTTGGATGACAACATCTTCAGGTGGACAATTTATAAAGATGGCAATACCTTCAGGTGGGGAATTTGTAAAGATTTTTCAAACTACCCACCTGAAGATGTTCTCATAAATCTAGGTCGTGGTTAAGAATTTAAATAAAGAGTATAGAAATAATACTAAGTAATAGACATAATACTACATAACATAGTTTCATTTATTTGTGAATAAAAATTAAATGAAAATAATTAGTGTTTGCCAACTGATGTTAAGAAAAATTTAAGATGATTTAAATATTTTCTATAAAGTCTAGTATTCTAAAGTAATAAGATATGTTGATAATTTTGTATTTGATAGTTTATTTTTGCTTAAAAAAATAGAATAGAAGGAAAATATTATGCAAACAATACAGAACCTATTTTGACATTTATATATTTTTCAAGAGAAAAGAAAAACTTTGATAAATATATGTGTTTTTATTTATATTCGTTTTCAATTTGCTGCAACGCATATCTACTAATACAGTCTTGAGATGCAATTTTTTTTGGAATGAACATTTAAATATATTTCTTAAAAATGATTAAGTCATTGATGATGGCTATAGCGGATCCCTACTAAAGATTACTTCTAAGTAAATGCTTTTCATTGCATAATTCCTTCAAACCTGTGGGTGTTATAAATTTACATTTTCCCACATTTTTAAAAAGTTTATTTAGTACTAATGAGTCTTTAATAAAATTTTAACAAGTCTTAGTAGAAATGCTTAAAAGCTAGTTTTATTTATTACGGGACATAAAAATCATAATTTTTTTTATTTCCCTGAAAATAGATTATGTTTATAAATATAAACATCAAATGAGTTATATCTGTTAGTAGATGTTATTAAATTGTATTTAGCCATTAGTTACAATGTACCACTACAATTATTTCGCTTTTTAATGTTATATTTGACTATTATTTATCCCGTAGTTTAAGGTTTTTAATAAATTGTTTTAGACATAGTAATGATTCAATACTTTTTTTATAAATTAAGATAAAATATATATTTGAGTCCGATAATATTGCAAGAAATTAGTTCAATTTGTTTTTAATGTAACATCGAAAAACATGTAAATCACGTGTAACATTCTAAACTTACCAAAATTAAACCTTGTTGATTCTGGAAAAACATTTTTGATTCCAATAATTTTACAAAAAATAAAGTATGAATATCAGATTAAATTTAGATATAATAAAGTCGCATATAACATTCTAAACGAAAGGAAAATAAATCTTGGTATGACTGGCAAAACAAACTATATTCCGGGAATTTCTTACATGTGTCATTATAACCGAATTGAAAAGTGTAAACAACGAATAGAAACATTACGTAAATGAAAAATATTTGTTTCGTTTTCCGCTTTTGGTTAGCGTCATTTTTATAGTACTACGTTATTTCTCAGCGTTTTCTCCCTTTTTTAGGATTTTCTGGGGTTTTTTGGTATTTTTACTGAATTTGGCAGGTATTTGAAATAGTAAACTGCAATAAACTTTTCAGAGTAATAGATACAGTTCATCAATGGTAACATTGCCACTGTTAAGGTATCATAGTTTAGAAGGAAAAACGAACACTTACAAGATCACTATGTGTCTTTACGTATGTCAGTCACAGTCGTTTTTCGCAGAAACCCCTTGAGGTAGAAACTTGTCATTCGTCATAATGATAGAAAATATTATCCTGCATATATATCAATAGATAAAACTCAAAAACATTTGCTTAGAAATTTTAGGGAAGGCAAATTAAATACCGGAATTTTTTAAATTTCGTGTATGGTGCGGGGGCGTTATTTGAAGGAGCTAATTAAAAGGGCCCAAAAACATATTTTTCAATTCATAAAAAATATGGGTATTTAGTAGTCTATACAAAGGTTGTAAGAAAACTAAAGTAATTATTCCAGATGTTATAAATATTCCCCACGTTTTTATGTATACGAAAGTGATTGGCAATATGTTTTCATTTGTCTATATTTAAAGATTATTTTTTCAGAAAATATGTGACATAGAAACTTTAAAGCTGGCCTTTTGATACATTTTATTGATCCTTAAATAATTAAAGACTAATAAATAATATGCTCACAAATATATTTTTTTGTCCTTTTATATATCATGTGGAGAAATGATACTCGGATCGGAAAGTACAAAAATATTTATTTCACAATTTTAAATTACATATTTAAAAAGAAATTTATAAAAATATACGAATATATGGCCTTTATTTCCGATTGAAAATTCTATTTGAAAATTCTATAAAAACTGTAGCGATTATCCTGAATCTTTTAATATTTCGAACATGCACCATATTTTACGCTTGTCAAAGATACAGTATACGTTGCAATATATTTACGTTGTGAAAAATTAATATTTGTAAATAGTTTAATAGAAATACTACGAACGCTTAAATGGTTATAAGTGCCAAAATATATACGGAACCCTCGTAGTGTAAGGTCTATTCATACTTAACAGGTTTTTCTCTTAAATGTTTATTACATTGAACGTATTTTTGATGTAGTTCACTTGAAGGCTTGGCATTAACGGGCGTTAACCAATCGTCCCTCCGATCTATGCACATTTTATACTAACATACTAATAACATAACAGAAAAAAAAACACAAATAATATATTTCTAAATGTATGCTTTGACAAGCTTAAATTTAGCAAATTATTTTAGACCACATCTCTTTAGTATGTTGTAAATCGTATTTATACCGTCATAAACCAGCAGTCAAAGTCCAAAATATCAATTGTGAGTCAGTGAATTAGTGAGCCGCAAAGCTATGTTGTTTCTTCGCTCCTTTTTTGTTTATTGGCATTCCAGTCAAAGAATTACACTGCCATTATCGCTTGTATAGAGATAATTTTCAAGCATATATTTTCAAGGTAGTTGGACGCTTCGGACCGGTCGGCGCATGATATACTTGCGATCTTTAATCGCTGTCCCTATGAGGCCCACTTCCCGAAAGTATGAAAAGTGGAGAGGTCTTTAGTCATAACGAAGAGTAATAGCAAATTGCCTAGCGATTCAACATTTTATGGCCTCATTACCTTCGAAAAATTACTCAAGTAAACATGCTTATTGGCGCAGCTATCTTATTTGCCAGAGTTGGATTAAAAATTCGTTTTTGTTCCTGTAATATTCATATTAGACACGATCTTTTCAGTTTTGTCTTGGATCATTGCGTACCTAGACAAATAGGTTTCTGGGCTTTTTCTTGGACATTTCCTGAACGTTTCGTCCGCGCCAAAGTCACGGAGAGAGTTAAGGATTCTTGGCCTTATTGTGATAGATTATTTCCGTAATCCAGTTGTCTTTTGCAAGATGGAGACATTGTAGAAAGTATGTGTCGACCAGGGGCTACCCGCAAGTCTTGGTTCTCGGTCCCACTTTATGGAATATCATATTTGGTCGTATACTCGCGATATTTCTTCAAGAATACGACATCAACGCGTAGGTAAACGACACTTTGCAGATGTTCAAAGGAGTAAGCCGTAGAGAAATAGATAATCAAGCAGCGGACTCCCTCACCAGGTGAGAGTAAGAGCAAGCTTAGTTTTTCCCCACAAAAATTCGAGGCTCTTCAGCGGCAGGCTGGCGAATGAGTCATCTATGGTGATGGTTGTGCAGGGCCAGTTTACATAGATTGGCATGTTCCTCGATTTACGCAGAGTTTTTGCCACAGGCGCCGTACAGCGGTAAGAAGGAATAGCTTTACCTTCAATCTGATATACACGATAATATACCTAGGTATATTGGCCTATGCGCTATCAGTTTATTTTTCGTAGAGCGTGGATGTACAGCAAGTTAGACATATTGTGAATAGGTTATGGTATGCGCCGTTCTTAGTGCATACTAAAGCTTATAGAACTTATTCAACGGATGGGGTAACACATCCGTTTTGACGGGTCTTCTATCTACCGAGCTTGTTCTGGCAAAGTTTCGTTTTGGCGCATAACAAGAGTTTTAATGCGGGTCGTGACATTTTTTTGGTAGAAATCGTCTCTGCTTTCATTCAAGGTGTATTTCATCTGCTTCCAAGGGGAGACCACTAGGTTATTTTTTCTCGATGTGTCGGAGTTGTTAAATAAATCCTGGCTCGTTAGCGATTATTATATCTCGTAGTTCCATTCCTTGCTCACTTATTTAGATTTGCGCTAAGAACCAGCCTGGTCCATTTCCGTGGATTCGATATGCAGGACATGAATCACATGTTATTGCATTGCAATGAACACGACGATGCACTAACATTAAAATAATTCTATCTTATTAAAGTAATTCTACACGCGGGGCTGTAGAACATATTATCGTTACCGTAACTTGATTAAGAATAAACTGATCTTTCAGTCATTCGGAGCATTTTCAAAATGCAATCTTAAGTAAACGAAAGTACTGAATGACTCATTGTGAAGGGATAACGATTAACTCAATTAGGTGGAATCGTTTGATGGTAGAAACGAAATACTAATAGGGAACCTTGGAAGGTCTCTTTTTATATGAGGGAAATGTTAATTGTCCCTGAATGAGCCCTAGGATAATTCTGGTGGCAGCTAAGGATTATTGTATTGAAACATTTTTACAACTTTTGATTTTAGTAATATTCATCGAATAATCAATAAACTTTCTAAATTCAGATCACAATTTAATCGTTCAATGGGCTCAAAAATTGATCTATTTTTGAGTACATAAAGCCTCAGGTCATTTTAATCAGTAGCTAGAGACTTACATCTGAAATAGACACAAATGATTGAATGATATAGCACCTGTCTATAAACTATCTGTTAGCTCTATTTTTCTCACTGCAAAAACCTGAATTTATTGATTTATTAAAATTTCAGTAAGTACTCTCATGTAAAACAAGACTGTCGCCGATTCTGCAGCAACGTGCATTCTCTAAAACGTCTTCAAGGCTTTACTTTCATTATAACTAATATAAACCTCTATTAAATTTTACTACTTTTACAACTCCAACCTATGCATAAGTGTGATATTAAAAACAAAATAAATAAATGATAGAATTAACATTTTTTTAATTTAATATTTTTAATTGGCCTACTATTTCGTCAAGCTATATCAACATTTTGATTTTTTACGTTAAATAGCTTCGGAAAAAATTGCCTTAGACAGACGGGTGGATGGACACCTAAGTGGGTCCATAAGTATTCCGTATTATAGAATTTAGTACGGGATACTGAAATTAAACTTATAACTGTTCTTGTCAGGTAAAATAATTTATTTAAAATCAGAGTTAATAAGTAGAGTTAATAAAAATATATAAATTTCAAGTGAAAATAAATAAATTTTCTTGTATTTTAAAAAATTAACATTTTTAACTCATTGTTTGGTTTAGCGATGATCTGTTGCTCCAAGTATATATCACAAGCCAGCGTCTGTAACGCCAAAAATTCAAGTATTAAAAGGTAGATGTTATTGTTCCCTGCTTGTGTATAAAAAATGAGAGATATACGAGGTCTTATTCTACAGGTAGTTTTGCTATTATTTTTGGAGAACTGGGACATACATTTGTGAGTAGAGTGTACACTCAAACAGATGAGTTAAAGAACAAAATTAACGCTAATTGGCGAACGAGAGTATTGTTCTTAATTTGCTTGTATCTTTATGCCTCCAGCTTATAAAAGCTAGTACATGCAAAGTTTGTCGAATTGCGAAATTCTTTCGATACATTTTTAATGCACCTACCTACTTGAGGTAGGTGTTAATTTACTGACAGCGCACGGGTAGTAATTCTCAATTATTCCAATAAAATGTTTATGTTAACTTTGCAAAAGTTAAAACCCATTTTCAGTTATTGAAGGATAATTTGTTTAAATAAAACTAAACATTTCTAATTGTTTCTTCAAGAAGCATGAAGTAGCGTGAAGGAATGAATAAATCTAGTATTTTTGCCACAAAGTTCGAAAATTCACAACTCGAAAAAAATTCTTGAAAACATCGCCTGAAACATTAAGTTTCTTGTTAGTATAATGTTGAGGATTGTTCTGTTAGCAATGTACTGTATCATATATAATACCTTGCCGCATGTTTTAATAACTAAATAAGAAAAATTAATTATGAAGACAGGGCTTTACGAATTCATATTCTTGTGACTAAATACGATTATCGATGGGTTTAATGTGTATAAAACAATAAAAGAAGATTTCGTGGGAAAAGATAATTTATATTACAAATTTCGCGGGAAAAGATAATTTACGCAAAAAAGATTACTATTTTCAGATACACTAGATTTCAATTCAATTGAAAAAACTCTATTAGATTATTAGACAACTCCTTAGTATTTGTAACCGGTGGTCGAATATATAAGTCGGTGATACTATGTATAATTATTGATGTTATTAATGCGCGATCAAAGCAGTGAACTATGAGCACAGTTAGCGTAGAATACATTATTAGAATTTACGCTCATTACATTGCACAAAATATTCGCGATGTCGAGCGTTTTCGGACATAAAGGTGTAAACTCCTTTTTAAATCCGCCCCAAGACGAATCACTTATTACTCAACTTTTAAACCATGTACGAGCGTCTCATTTAAAATAGCTGCTCAAACGTGACACGCACTTTTAATCACTACAGGTACTTATGGTTTTAGCACGATCTTACGACGAATTACATTTAAAATCTACTGGATAACGTATCTGCTTTACTAGAGATATATTCTGAAGTCAGTTTAGGTGCCGATTCCACACGTAGCACACTCGGCGACGGCGTTCGTGGTCCAACATTTTTAACAAAATTCAAATAACAGTGGCCGAAATGTAAGAAAAAATTACGAATACTATCCCACTTCGGACCTTATAGTTTTAAACCACAATTATTAATAAAATAATATACTCACGAAAATCAGATTAATGTTTTTACCAACCATTATGACATTTGAATTTTACGAAGAATTATCACAAACGTCAGTCAGCGCGCATATACTTATAAGGTTCGTGTAAAACTGAATTCCGCTCTCTCTCGAAAGCTTTCAAAATGTATGTCACTAAGCGACTCTTATTGTACCTTTAATATATTATTACAATATGAAGAAATTTCCTAATTATGTACTGATTAGGTTCGGTGTTGTTAATGAAAAGGTGGTCATTAAATAATCGAATGTCTCTTCACTAAAGCAAAATTAAACAACCTCCAAGTGCATGCCGGAATAAGCATAAAATTTGATTCCGAAGTTACTATGACTCTTGAAACTGTCTTCATAATAGTTAATCAAAGATCAACCAATATAAAAATTCTAATCAAATGCTAACATCTACAATTATTTTACATGTTTAAACAAACTTTTAAAAATAAGAGGCGAAGAGTAAAATGAAGTAACGGGTACAACATAATACGAGTTCTACTTGTGCTAAGCTAGTTTTATTTCTTGATTAAATGAAGCATTTGTTATTTTATTAGCTTTCCGATATTAACAATTAATTAGTTCTTCTATAATAACACTGACAAGTTACAGGATCACGTTAGTCTAGGTTATGAGATTACATTCATTTCATCTCTTTCATATTCGTATGTTGATTTTTAAAGCAAATATTGTTTTGTTTAGTTATTATATGCTTAATATAAAAGTCTGATTACTTTCCTGTTACATTTTTTCTTACTCTAAGATAAAATAATATTTAAAATAACATTCTTTCCTCCTTTTATTTCTCAAGACTTTTGTATGAAAGCAATACGTGGGTAAGAAGTGAAACTATTCCTTAATATACAATTTTTTTTCATTTATTTTACGAAATGATGAAGGGGAAAGTCACATCTAAGAATGTTTATGTTGTTTCGTTTTTCACGAGCAGAGGGCAGTCTCTCTGCTATTTGCCAAGTCATATACATAAGACGGAAAACGGCTTAGATAAAACTTAATACATTCCCTGGGCATACTTTTGCATTGTTGAAAGGTTTGCTGATAAATTTATCGTAATGTAGATTCTTTGTAGAGCGTTGGGCGGAACTTTGACGATAAGACCGAAGGCGGCGGTATTCAAGTCGGTCAGTTATGTTAGGATGGATGCTCGTCGCGGCGGGTTTGTTCAATTATTTCAGTGTTGGTCTCATTTATACAAACGTTTTATATTAACAGCCTGCATTATAAGGTTTGTGTCGTTTCTTTAACCCGTGATATCTCGAAAGGCTAAATAAATTATATGTAGCCGATCACTCTATCTATTCAAATTTTATATGGTTTTCTGAACCAAACTTATTAAACGAGTAACTAGGACAGATGAATTGTAAGTATGCTTAATTAAATGTAAACGTAATCGATATAAAATGCAATAGATTATTTCTTTTTTTGTTAAATGTTCTTTCAACGTAATTGCTTCAATAAAGCTACGCCATAAATAATAACGCTACCGAATTGAATAGTCTTACAGTTACGTGGGTTGAAATTTTATTTTGATCGACAAAATTTAATCCACAAAACTGAAAACTTTGACTGCGCAACAAACAAATAAGGATACTTATTTGTAGCGTAACCTAACTGAAACATTTAATTGTGAATATTAACCTGGTTTAATTCACAAATAAATGATCAGTTTCAATGTAATCTCGCAAGGCGTTGTTTATTGTGGAAATGTTCGGTGTTTTAATAATAAGTTATTGTTAGTATCAAACATAGGTTTAACTAAGCAAAGTATTACCACTTTCACGACGTCTGTCGTTACATTAAACTTTAATCAATTCAAATAATTACTACCATTAATAAAATGAATGGAAACAAATCGTATAATTCAACCGATTAAAGAGGCGGTTACATAACTATTACTCTCAACGTGACCGAGGCTATATGATCATACTGTGTTAGTAAGTGACTTGATATCTTATTAATTTAATCCACCGATGTGAGGAATATAGAATTAAGGTATGTGGATATATCTATAAACTTCTCGGTACAAATAAAATATTTATTTACTTGAGGATCTGACGATAATAAATGTAACGTACACGTTCACTCATTTTTTCAAAAAGTTAAATGTATATGTATATATTATTATATATATAAATATATAAATATATATATATATATATATGTATATATATATATATATATATATATATATATATATATATAAGAATACAAAACTAAATTATATGTACATTTGTTTCAATTTAGTATAAAATTGTACAATTTCTAATTAACCTTAGAATATTAAATACTGAGTTCAACTAACTTGTAATACATATCTGTTGTCAGCTTGAATGTATTTTAATCAACAGGTGAATCTAAAGTGTTAATATTTGTGTTTTTATGGATTTTGTTTATTATGTCCTGTTCATAAATATTTTTCGTAATTATATTATGTCGGTTTTGAAGATCTATTTGTATTGAACTTAAAACAAGACGGAAAGACGATCGGTGTGTATACAGGAATTAAGATTTTAAGATTGGTTCGAAAGGTATAATTTAGTGCAATGGAGGTAAAACTTGCAATATGTAATGGTGTACCAAAATTAGGTTCATGCGTAGTCTGGGTGATTCTCCAGGAGTAATGAACAACAAAAGACTATTAACAGAAAAGGATAATTTTAGTTAGTATTTGAAAGTCATAGAAATTTTTGAATACCCAGAATTGTTAACAAAATAGTATCAACGTCTTCAAAATAATTCATGTAACAAAGCACGGACTACTGAACTACTATTTTTACAGCTTGCTTCTAAATATTTGAGAAACATGTTTTATTTTAACGAATAAATTTATCTGTTTTATTTCAAATTAACACCCATTATCACACGACAATAATACAGAATCATCGACAGTCATAACATTTGGCAATTATATTTCTGATAGCCAACTAGTCTATAGGTAATATTTGTGTACATTAAACAATAATAATTTTAAATAAAAGATAAGACGAAATTCGTGTCTGCAATGAACTAATGTAAATAACGACTAAAATAAATGGTATATTCATTGCTGATAATAAATGAAAACTGAGGTACAAAGCTATTATAAACCATTATCAATTTGGTCAGATAAAGAAAGAAATGGAGAGAAGGGACGAAGATAAAAGCGACGCCCCACACTTCATCGCAGTCTTCAGGGATGCAGGAACTCAAATTTTTACCACCGGTTGACTCGGATTGAGGCCGTGGAGCTTTTAGTTAAATTTATAAAATTGCTCTTTTTTACCGTTGGTAATGGGATTACGCTTATTTGAGTCGAGCTTTGAATTCTCGTTTTAAGATTATAACCGGCCGTTTGTTGTCTTTTCACTGTTTCTCATTAGCGCAAGTTACGCTTAGATTATCCCCAATTAAAAAAACAGTGATTATATTAAGTTTCTGTGTTGACGTTGTCGGTATGAAACCGAATACATGAATTTATATAGCAGCAGTATTCGTTGCCTAGGGTAATTTGCTGAAAGTTGTCATCTTTCTACGGAAATAAAACTTTGTTTGAAAAAATTCCCACATAAGTTAATTTAGAGATTTATGATGAATACTAAGAAAAACCACACTCGTGAAGTTATCGTAATTATTATTAAGACTTCAATTGAGATATTAATTTAAACTCTCATACCATTGCAAAATCTTTTTTATTTAAAACCGTGGTATATAATTAATCTAAAAAAAGTTCTAAAATAGATGTAATAGTTGATCTGAACAAGATTCGAATGACGAACAATTACTTTTAATCTTTATTTAATTTTATTTTATTCATTGATTTACATTTAACAACCTGTATACTGTATCTTATTTCATTGTATAAATCATTATCTTTTTATTGCATACAAATCAAAAGGTATATTATATTTAATTACAATTAGTTAAATTAACTAAGAAATATCCCATTAATCTCTGGGATGATCTTGGAATAAGTTCACATTGAAGTATTTTGTATGATGTAGGTGAATCCTTCAAAAAATTTAAATTATAGATCGAAGTGCAGGTTATATTTACACCATTAAAGTTCCGCACTATAGTGTAGAGATATACAAGTCGTCAAAAAATACGGGAAATTCATACCAACCGAATATACGACACGTAAAACTATCGGGCATACAGCGTTCTTGATGGCATACATGTTACTTTAATATTTACAAATTAATAAATAATAAAGATTCGAGAAAAACAGCTATGACATTCCCATTAGAATTGCAACGAATAGTGTATTCGGCCTTAAACCAAAACTGACTTCAGTGGCTATTCATCTTATTATAGAAGTGGTATATCACTGCTATATTCTAATTTGGATATCTCTGCGTATCTATTGTATGTACTAAATAATGTAGAGGGTCCGAGGTCTATGTAGAAGCTTGCCAAAAATTATCTAATTTGCCTTGACTATATCCGTGGCAGTGCTGCGCGTAGATATTGGGTCTTTTCCGCCATTTTAAATTTTGTGCTCTATGTATTTGTATTAAATTTTCGTAATTATGATTGTATTTTACTCTCATACATTACGAAATTCTAATATATCAGGAAATTTTTAGACTTTCCCAGATTTTTAACTACTTATATTTTAAGTTTTTGTGATACCAAGATGAGTTGTTACACATACGTACACCTCCGAAATATTACTTGGTTCATTCTGACAACAAATTTGGTCTCTAAGATATGACCCATTTATGGGCCGATGTCGAATCCGTTAAGTGGAAAATCGTGGATTCATTTTACACATGCGTAGTTCGCTATGTCCAGCTACCATGGACGTCAGACTGGTATTAATATTTAAAAGACTGATTTGAAATTATGTCAACAAAATATTTCGCTCCGTTATTAAACAAACAGTAAAGGAACTACAATGTTGTACTGTATGGATCTCGTACGCCATTCTGGCATTGCTGTATAGAGATAGTAAGTGAGATAAATACAAATTATAATGTAATCAATTTAATTGAAAAGAACGTAAATCATATGAAATGAAATTATTTCCATTGGCAGTTTTCAAAACGTGAAAAAAAATTTGTCGCAAAATATTTATCCGTAACTGAAATCAGTGTTTATACAAAAAAAACTGTTTTTCAGTACTGCAAACTTGTTTTCCAAAAAAATTGGCATCTGGAAAGAAGTAAAGAAATAGGCTTTTTAGTTGTAAAGAAAAATCTTGTAATAAATAAATGAATGAGGCAATATTTAATTTAAAAACCAAAACAATCAATTTCCGAATAAATTGTGGGTATTCGATATTAGGCCGAATAATAAAAATGTGGCAAAATAGGGAACAATTGTCGAATATTCTTTGCAACTCTATATTTTATATACTTTTGTGAATAATTAATATCAAGCGCTACTTCTTCGTTATCATCATCATTGCTTCGTTTATAAGAAAAATATATTATCGCAAACCGAATCTTTCCAGGCATTGTTATATTTGTCTGATAAATTTCTTAAAAATATTTCCTTAAAATGTACATTGAACATACCAATTTTTTTATTATTCCTCCTTTCAAAATTGTTGCTCAAAACGGAAATTTAATTTTTTGCACAAAACTTCGACAAATGGACAACATCATTCAACTTTACCAGATTTCTAATTTTATGTCAAATGGTCTCTGAGATAAATTCCTATAGCAATAGAACAAATATACCGACACCCCTGGAGGTATTTCTTGCCTGTTAATTTTTCAAATAATGTCACGAAACTCCAAAAAAACAATGAAACTTCCATTGTAAAAAGTACTGTAATATATAATCTCTATTAATCAACTCTGGACGACATGCATATCCATCGATCAAAATTATACCTGCCAAAGTCGTGTAAAAATAATTAAGCATATCAAAATTTCGGAAGCTTTATGCTTAAGAGATACTGCTGCCTTTGAAAATTTGATCCCTCTTTTTAGTTTCGCTTGGGAGTCACTAGACCGAGCTGTCAGCGACACGATACCGACCTACGTATTTCACATATTGCATCAGTCACGTAACATATTGCCCCAGATTATTACCTAGCCTCTGATATCTGATATCTCGGATTAGAATCTGAATTTCAAATATAATACGCCGAAAACTCTAATCCTTGATTCAATGTTACATGTGCTTAAAAGTGTCTGAAGAGTATTTATCTATACTTATTTATTCCACTTCATTTTCTTGTAGTTTACTTAAAATATTAAAAAAGTGTTATGAATAGTAGAAGTCATATTATTATTATAGTTTACTATTGGTTTGTCCGGAAAGTCTATTTACATGTCGAGTTGCTTGATTTCGAGCGACGTGTGCGAACAAGCGCGTCAGTATAATATTGTCAATATAATTTGTCTTCATTCACGTCAGTATAATATCATCGTCAATTGAGTACAATCTTATCACTCACGGCTCGAAAACATGGGACGCCACAACGTGCATTTGCGACATCTTATGTTGTTCTTTTTTCAAACTTAAATTTTTGAAGTATACGGTGACAATTTAGTTTCAATTGTTATGATTCGAAAATGGTTTAGACAGTTCCAATCCGAAGACTTTGACCTTTAACATCGAGAGCGCTTTACAAAGTAAACTGAATGAATTAGCACTTCCAAAAAGTACATATGATATTTTAAGATCACGCGTTAGAGAAAATAATTGGTTCCCGGTATGTCATTTCTTTGGCACAAAAACAGAGGAAGTAAGTTATTTTTGTTTTACTTGAGACAGACATTTAGTTTACTACTGCAACATTCCGAAACTTGAATATTTCTTTAACGTAGAATACCAGCCAAATATACGGAGACCTTTGATTGATTATTCAAATAGACCTTTACAAACCGTGCTCTTATATTACGGGAATAAATATGCAAGTCTACATATAGGAAACTCTGTATTTCGAAAAGAATCCTGCAAGAACATGGAATTAATCCCAAACGGAGATTTGAAAATTATCAATATGCAATTTCTTTGTTGTATGTTTGAATTGTATAGTAGGAAAAACATCTATGCTGGAAAAAGAAATTTTGTCCACCGAAAAAAAAGGTAAACTTGAACTAGAAAAATTTGTTCTTAAATAAGTAAATATAATTTGTTCTTAAATAGAACTACATAACTGCAACTAACTGAAAGGGATATAATTTTAGCAATCCTGTGTATTTTTATTAATCTTAAAGTTATATTAGAGAAATGAATAAACATAATTTACTTAAAACTCGTTTAAAAATGTGTTTTTTACTACAAAATATTTTTAGTGAAACTTCAAAACAGGACTTTCCAAAGGATTTATGAAAATGCCTAGAACAGTTTTTTTTGTTCAATGTTGAGACAGTATATCTTGTTTAGGAATAACTTTTCCCTTTAGGCTCCGAGTAAATGAATGGTGCGGAAGCACATGGTCTTTTAAAAACGTCACTCCCTCTTACTTTGTTATTTCATTCCCCGTTTATATCAAGCTCAGCTTAAATTTTTTTTTTAATTTTATATATATATTAGCATCGCTTTAGATATTTACATATTTTTGAATTGTAGAATAACTCTATAATTAAATCAAATCATTCTTAGTTTTATTTCCCGATATTAATGCAAATAATTGGTCTTGGTAACTAATTATCCATGTACCTAGGAAGTTTAGAAACTATTTTATACATTGAGTAACATAAATTTTAAATAAACGGCATTAACACAATAAATATTACACTTAAATGACGAACTGTAATCTACTATTCAAAACAAAAACAATTCCTCTACTAGACAACAAAAGAAATTTCAATAAATTAATATGTAGGTATGAATATGTATTAAAACTAAACGATTTGAAACGAAAATAATACAATGTTATGTTATAATTAAATTGACTATCTACTGTTATCAATACACCACAATATTATATCTATACAAATCTGTACATTTATCTATTCTATTTCAAAATCGTTAATATCGGTGTATATTAATTTTTTTTTTAATAATTAGGGTCGACTATTTAAGAGATATATTTCCCTCATAAAAGTTTGTTCGGGCACAAGGTAAACAATTTCATTGAAATTTCTACAAGTTAAATGTATCATTCATTTCACTGATCATTATGCTACATCTGAATTTCATTAATTTAGACAGAGTTATTTTCTCGATTTCAATATATATGCTTAATAAGAAAGTGGGAGTATATTTCCCATATATATCCTGTTCCGTCCTATGAATGAATTCAATAGAAAAAAGCTTGTCATTTAAGCAGACCGTTGGACAATCGACCATATTCTCGCCGATGCGGCTATGTCACCACTATATAATGCGCTTGTAATGTGCCCGCCCCAAATATGTCCATTTACTCTCGTCCCATTACCTGGCCGGGAGTATTAATTTAAGAGAAAAAACGCTTTAATTTCTCTTATACTACTAATCTAAGTTAGAAAATACTAAAGTTAAAAAGTACTATTACATTTATTTGATAAGGTATAAATCCTAAAAGTTTAGTGTATGTTTTTCAAAAATATGATCGATTCGAACCAGATAAATTTCAGGTTCTTTATATGGTATCTTATCTCCTAGATAAACTCTAAAGTAATTTAGATGACATAGTAAAAAACAAGTTTCTTTTTCGTATACTCGAATATATCAGGTGTGCAGGTGGAGCACGTGCAATTGAAAGGTGGCTGTTGCCTTGAACTTATAGCTATGGTTAAGTTGTTAGACAATTTACATTATAAAGACAACATTTTGGTCATGTGATCATATTAGTAAAACATTGTTCTCTATTTGGTTACAATTCGGCATTTACTTTTCACAATAAATTAATTTGATTAATATTAAGATTAATTGTAATAGTAACGAACTTGATTTGGCACGGAATGACATTTTAAAAACAAAGTATAATTTATTATATATTGGAAATAGTGAATAAATAATAATACCTCAGTTTTTATATTCCGAACCTTACTACCATGTTCAATGTGACCTAAAATTGTACACCAATGAAAAAAATTTCTGTTTAAAATGTTCATCAAGACGTTTTGAACGATTATATATCAAATTTTTGGGGTACTTTAATTTATGTAAGAACTTGAAAATCGATATCTGGATTGCACATTAATTTTAGATACCTAGGAAAATTCTGAATATTGCTAGTTTCCAACCTAATTAAGAAAAAATTAAAATAATTGATAAAATGATAAAGTATTAAATTATGATGTTATTTCGTTCCTTCGCCAAGTGAATTAATGGCACAGTAAAGCACTGGAATCTTTGATAGCATTATTTTTGTCTCTAAAAATATGCAAATATTAAGTACATTTTCATCTCAGCGCCATCTATAACGTATGTGTATGTAAAAGTAAATAATAAATATAACTTTGTTCATAATTTCTGCAAGTGAGTTATTGGCGCCGCAGCAAAGTAATTAATTTTGAAACCGAAAGTTCTGGCTTCAAATTTTAAAATGATTTTCTTCTTTTTTATGCGAATGTAAATCGAAGAAGTCCTCATTTTAGAAAAAGCTATTCAATACTTAGTACGATGAACAAATCTATACCTCAAATATAGATAATATTAAATTACGCTAAGCTCACTGACCTTGCATATTATCATTTCGGTACTCAATTCAACTGCTCACGCACTCAATTCATTTAAAACTACTACACATCCACCAAACATTATGAACATTCTAACTTATTTGTTATCTAGTCACTCTGCAACCAAGCAACGAATGTCTGCCAATTTTTGGAACAAATATATATCTTGATAGAAATATAGCGGCTTCGTTTATATGGAATACCAATACCCTGAAAAGTTTATGTGCATATTTATTACACACTCAAGGTTAAACCATTTTATATTTCATTAACTTATTGTGAACATAATTTATTATCGAATTAACATGTAGGCTTTACGTTTTTAAAATGGGAAATTATTTCAAAGGAAACCCGTTGTTTTTACGATAATATCATAATAATATATTAAATAAGTCATGCGTTCCGAGAACCCAAAACCGACATGTAGATCTCATCGATAAAATGAAATTCACAAAGATAAAGCTGTAGGTAAAAGTTAGTAAACATAAACTTGTATTTTTCCTAATTTTAATTTTCTATCATTTTATTTAGTAATAAGAAATATAAGATAGGTTGAGTGTATAGATTTCACTGAGTTGTTTTTGCTGACCGTATTTTTTACTTAAAATCTGTTATACGACACAACTGAGAATTTAAGGAGTGAGAGACACGTGTTTGATGTCATTTGTTACGCATCGCCCGCATGCTGGAACCTTTCTCCCGATGTCGACATTGAGTGTTTTCTCGCCGTAACATGGGCGAAATTATTACAAGGCAACCCAAGTTGTGACGGCAACCGACGGCGGACGCGAACCTTTTCGATGACAACTAGGTTCACCCAAGTGGAAGTTTGAGGAAATCGGTACAAAGTCCGTGATTTATTTTAAAAACCTTTATTCTTCATTTTGGCATTATTTCTGTGACAAAGATTTGTTATAATATTATGTATCGTCGTATAAGATATAACTTGTCATTATTTCAATTGCCAGCTATAACGAAGCCACAAAAATTACTTTTAATACATATTCTAGTATTATTACCAAATTGGTCATTTCCAATTAATTTTACTAATGCTCTTAGTAACATTACGGTTTTTTGCTAAAATAAATTTTAGACACAAATTGTATTAAAAATATTTTGTATAAAAAAGTAACACAAATTTAAAAAAGATAGTAAATAGAAAAACCAAGTTCCACAGTTAGTACTGGACTTGGTTTTTTTTATTTACTATTTTTTTGGAAGATCGGTTCACTGTTCATGGTGAACTGACTCGGTTCACGGTGAATATTCACATTGACACGGTTCACTGTGCATATTCGGTTCATTTTCCTTCCTGATAGTGCCATTTAAAAAAATGTTCTAATAATTTGTAATTAATGCACGTTATGGCTGAATAAGAAAAAATAGTGGTTTAAAAGAAGTACGGCACATTAACTCTAATGTTAATAGCAATAATTTAAGGGAATAAAAGAACTCTCACTTGCTAGCTATCACCTTTAGAGTTTGTCAAATACTATGTATACATTTCAATAACATGGTAGTGAGGTAAAACAACAAATATTCAAGTAGTTATTTGAAATGTAAACATATTGTTTAATAATTATTACCGCCAAAAGCTGCACTTTATGATTACATGAAAAAAAAATAAGATGAGATTTCTGGACCCAAAAGATTAATTTTTTTAATGAAAATGTATTTACAATGTGGAATAAAAACAGAAGAATTGACAAATTAGCTTAAAATATGTCAAATATTTTTAAAAGCCTTTTTCTTAAAATGGCTAACTTGAAAACTCGCGCAATTGTGACAATAATTTAGAGAGGGGTTTTCTTTTTAATCACTCAAAACAACAATTTAAATGAATAGTTCGTTACCAATAAAATTAAATATTTCCAGTTACATTCAAGAGACTGAAATGAAAATGTTATTTATTAATATTTCATTGTCTTAGTCATTATGCTCACTTTATTTATATAAGTATTCATTCTTTATCCGACACCGAATTTAAGACTAAAACAATCTGCTGATCCATATGCTAGAAAAATATTTAAAAAATTTAAACAAATTTATGTAGAAATGTTATCTGATAATCCATCAATGGCATATGGATGAAAAAGACATTTAATTTTATTTTGTAATTATTGATAATAATAACATCATTTAATTATGGATATAAAATACAACAGGTAAAATAATAGGTATGTACAGAAATTTCTTTTAAGCGAAATTAAAAATTAAGTTACACGCCTTAACTTTAAATTTTTTAATATTTTATCCACAAAAAGGTAACTAACTCGGCTTGAGCAGTTATGCTATAAGCATCCCCAACACGGCCGATTTACAGCTAGCACGTGTTGATATACACACATACATATAAGATATTTCAGCTCCTTTTGTTGTGATAACTCTATGCAAAAAGCATAGAGTGTAATAACTGTAACGATTGTTCATTCGGAGCATTCATGCTCATATAAATACATAGGATCGCCGCAAGATGCCGAAACAAAAATATGCACATGCATTTCGTATTTTTGGTTTAAATTGGCTGTTTTTGAAAGTAAATGCGGGCCGTATACGATATCATCATAATCGAGTACATGAAGAATGAGGCTCTCAACTAAAATTTTCCTAACAGGAACATAAAGACAAGGAAGGTATCTGTATAGATTTTTGAAAGACATAAAGCAACATTTAATTTTTGCGGTTACGTGTTATAATCCCCATTATATCTCCAGACCCTTTGGCAAGTTTTAATTCCCAGATCCTTGGCAAGTTCCACCATAAGAATGAAATGCCCGTTCATGGCAAGCTTCAGTCTTTCCGACCTTGCTACCTGAGCCTTACTTCCCGTAATTAGAAAACAGGATTAGGAATTATTTAATAATAAGGCATACTTACACGACCAAATCCAGATTTTAAGAGATCTTCATTAATCTTTTCGCTCACTCTGTCTTCATCACCCACTAGAAAATATTTGCACAGCTACGCATCATCAGCGTAAAAATGAGTTTTAAAGTGCTTTATATTGCTCGAAATATCTGACGTATACAGAGTGAAAAGTAGCGGCCCGAGGATTGACTCTTGTAGTATACCTCCAGAAATGACATAAACTCACAGCAGAAGCCTCCACTTTATCAGCTGAAGATACGATATCATCAGTCATGGGTAGAAGTGCTGTAGATGTACTGTATTGATCACGGAAACCCGATTGGGTAAGGGGGAGCGCTTTGATGGATTTTAAAAATCTTTTAAGCTGGTTGCAAACAAAACAAATTACAAACAATATAAAAAACTTTTGAGCTGATTACAAATAATACAAGAAACTAATGTTAATCATAAGAAAACAATATATTATTTATCTGCAATACGTACATTTATAGTGCAAAAGATTGCAATGAAAGTTTACGTGGGACGGTTCAAGTTTTTCCAAATATCAATATACTGATTAATTCATAAAAGCAAGACTTCTTTGGGAAATCAAATTTAATTACATAGTTCACCAAATTATTTTTCTTAGTTTAAGTAAAAGTACTGATTGAATGAAGGCTTCGTTTGTGTGACGAGCTTTATTTACCATATTAATCCCTGCGATTAATTGAAAAATAAGTTTCACCACTTTGTGGGATAGTTAAACTTATTTACTTGTTGCTATAACAATGACTTCTACCACAAAGTAAAAACAAAATGATGTAATATTTAGGTATATTCTAAATAAAAAATAAATATAAGGAATAGCATTATCGTTCTTTTTATTTTAATCCAAATATTATGTGAATTGGAATTATATGGAAAAATAAGAACTTTCACAAAAAAATTGAAATGAAAATTTTAATAAAAGGTTAGTTATTAAAATTTTCAATCGGAACTGAAAATTTTCCATTTATTTTATTTCCAAAGAGTCGTTTATATGCTACAATAACATTCACGTTGACATATTCTACGCCTTTAAAATGCAGCCGTGTGACATCCATTTTCCATATTTTTTTTTAACTTAGTTTCATTTTTAATTATGTAGATTATTTTACTTAAAAAAATAAAACTTTTAAAACAATCTTGAATATGTCATTGTAACACAAAAAATCTTGTTGTCTTTTTATTTCTACCCTCGACTATACATATAATTTAATATCACGTTGGTACTTGACAAATGAAATTAAAAAAAAAAATTATTTTCGTTAACCATTAATATACTTGGATAAATCTTTTAGTGTTTCATACAAAGATTGCCAAAATGGAATACATTCGGAATCACATCTGTGTCCATCCATCCGTTTATCCATCTAGCATAGACATTTTCTTTGAAACTATAAAACTTGGAAATTTGTCGTATTTATAAAACGTCTACCACGTTTTATAAATACGACAAATTTCCAATGAAAGATATGAAATAAAATATTGGATTATTATTTTATAATGTTAATAAAGAGCAGTAAAACGGGAAATTAATCAAATGAAAATTTGTTAGAGCACACATTCAAAAATGTGTCATTTGGTTTTTCAAGTGACTTCTTTTACGTTTTTTTTAAATAAATGCTCAATGTTCACTATATACTACGCTATGTCCGGAAATATAGAAGCAGTTGCCAATAGTCATCATAATCAGAATAATCTCTACAAGTTTACATTTTTATCATTTATGAATGCCTTTTTATACGTAAAAATAAAATAATACTAACAAATCAAAGCAATCATTATTTCATAGTGAGACTAATTACACAGCTTGCCACCGTAGCATTCGACCACTGCAATGATCTTAAGGATTCAATGTGATGATCTTTGGAAAAATTTGTATTTAAAAAAATCATATATTGTGAAATATCTATATACTTAATGAAATAATCTACGATATTAATTTTATCATCATAATAATAATGTTTAATAAGTAAGAATATATTGTGTAATAAAGATTAGTCGAGGAATATCATGTCGTCCCGTTACAGGTACATAATTCGCATTAAATGCATAGTTTTTTTTTATTTTGTTGCATCGTATCTATTTATAATTTAAGATATTGCAATAATACTGAATAAAATTTTTCATAAAATATTTTGCGTCACTGCAGATTCAATATCACGATATGTATAACAATAAAAACGCTGGAGAGGGATTCTGTTCACCATATAATGTAATACTTTTATTTTTTGTTGATTATTGGTCGCGTATATTTCATATATGTGAAAAAGACATTAATGTGTAAAATTGGATAACTCATATTCTTAAGTTTTTTTACAAACACACTTATAATATTTCATATTATAAGTAAAGAATGCCGCACTTACATATATACTATATACCCAAGCTTTTTGGTGGGGACTGCTTTAAAAAAGATGTATAATTTATAAAAAATCTATAACTATTGTTAAATAGCTGCATACCTTATTTTATTTTCATTCAGGTATTTTTATGTCTTTACTCTTTATTGAGTACGTGTTTGTAATTTTTGTTATATATTTTTTTAAATGTGTTAAAAATAAGGAAACATATACAATAAATATATCGAGACCAATGAAAGAAATCTAAACTAATTGGATCTGCAGCTAAGATGTTCCTTTGTCTCCATAATCAGTACGCGATCGCCCCCTGACCCCACAAACAAAGAACTTATCAAGGTAAATGAAACGAAAATAAATTCGGTAGGTTCATTATGCACCATTTAGGAGATTCTTTTTTTCATCTTTCAATACCGTCATAAGATCCTGAAACTATCACCATCCCATTTTGTTACCGAAAACAAGCTAATTACAAAAATTAAAAATGTCAATTACAAAATTTGTAGCAGACGGATAAATAAAAAAGCAAGTTGACAAAATATTTTTAAAATGAATTATTGTGAACTATCTTTTAATAATAGTTTTCTCTAATTTACTCAATTACCATTTTTCAGATGGTTATTATTTCTTTATTTATTCACAGTTAGATTTTCATTCGGTGAGTTTTTTAATGAAACACAACGAATTTTGTCTGCACTTGTGAAAAATTACAAGTAGTTGATAAAATCAATTTATAAATTTGTTTTCTATCCAAAAACTTCAGTTACACTTCGTAAAATTATAATATTTGTTTGGAATTTAGAAAATCGATATATAAATTCGGATAAACTGGGTCAAGAATAAAATTATCCATTAAATAAGTATATTATATAGTTAAAGAAACGTAAAGTAGGAAAAGAAGATACGTGTTCATAATAGTAAAGGTTATATTGATTGTTAACGTTAGTGTTTGTAAAATGTTTATGCGATGCGTCGACTTATATATTCAACTGAATATTTGATTCAATAGTATTGATCAAAACTAGTAGAAAAAATCATGATTTTCCACTTTTGAAGTGTCCCCGAATCTCAAAAAACATTATTGGACGAGTATTATATGAGAAAAGTAACAGTATAGATATGCATTTCATTATATTATATTATTATAATTGATTTATATTAAAGAGAGGACTACGTCACGGAGAAGACCAATCAGAATGACGTGACGCTTAATTTACAAGACTATTCTTTAAGTATCTTGGGTATTGGAGAAAAGATTGAATACCTGATGTTCTGAAGACTAATAAGCCTTTAAATCTATAGAAATGGTCAATATAAAATAATGAGAAATCCTTAATATAAGTAAAATGAAATATTTTGCATGTACTCTTCAAAGCGACGAGCATATAAAAATATTCTCATGGCCTCCAAAACGCAAATTTTAAGCAGCACTAGAGAGTCGGTTACCTAGATGCAGCAATATTAAAATACTTTAAAGGTTTATCATACCTGGATAAAGAGGAACGTCCATTTCTTGTGATAGTGACAACCTATGAAAAGTATAGAGTTAGAAATATAAGAGGAGTCTGAAGTGTACAGAAAATCTAGAGTTTAAGATAATTATAGTACAAAAGAGACGTTTTCAATCTTAGCAGTTTAAATATGCGCTCTGATAGGCATTGAGTGTTTGTGCAACTGAATTAAATTACATGAATCGATAAAGCTTTTTGCAGTTTTTTTATATAATTCTAGTCTAAAACGGAATGGAACTAAAGTAAATTACAAAGAATATAAAATGAGTTTAATGAAATTAAATAAGTTCAAAAGTTGCCAAGGTTTAACATTTGAATACAAACTATGTGTCCAATCAATGTAAAAAGTAAAAGATTAATCTTAAAATAAAATATTAATCTTATAATTCGTTTTTACTATTTTTATAAGTTTATTAAATTTAAAAATATCTTAACTGAATTTCAAAGTTAATGAACATTTCCAGTCCATGTAAATACTGTTAAAAGAGACGATGATAATATTAAATTATGGAATACTTTTGTAACTCTTATACAATTGGATGCACAAAAACGAACTACACTATGACAGGCAGCGTGAAGAGCATGATATTGTGATTTGATAAAATTTTATATAGTAACAAGGCGCCTGCTAAAGTGAAAAAATTAAGTCAATAAGTGAATGAATTCCAGGACAAATTAAGTACTTAAGTAATTCACGCACGCACGAACGCACGCACGCCCCCACGCATGCATGCAATACAAACTATATGTCCAATCAATATATGATGAGATAGGAAAGGCGAAAATGAAGAAGATATTTACTACATTTTCAAATATTACTAAAAGTATTGCTTTTGTGTATTTATTTATGTAAATAAATTAATATTGTAGACAAAAAATAAAAAGAGAAGTATTTTAGATGAAGGTTTGAAGTTTATGTGTCCACCAGAATCATCATCAGCAAGAATATTGACGTATGGTGTTAAATTATAAATTATTAAACTTTTACATTACAGTACACAATGTACACTTTAAAACCTCTGTAAATATTAAAACACGACACCATTCTTGGGGTTGTATTAAAAGATTTGTAAGTAAAAGATTAATCTTATAATTCGTTTTTTCCATTTTTATAATTTTATTAAACTTTAAAATATCTTAACTGAATTTCAAAGTTAATGAACATTTCCAGTCCATGTAAATAGAGTTAAAAGAGACGATGATAATATTAAATTATGGAATAATTTTGTAACTCTTGTATAATTGGACACACAAAAACGAACTATGCTATGACAGGCAAAGTGAAGGGCATGATATTGTGATTTCATAAAATGTTATAAAGTAAAAAGCCGCCTGCTAAAATGGAAACAAGAATTAGGTTAATAAATGAATGAATTCCAGGAGAATTTAAGTACTTAAGTAATTCACGTACGCACGAACGCACGCATGCTTGCACGCATGCATGCAATACAAACTATATGTCCAGTCAATATATCATGACATAGAAAAGGCAAAAATTAAGAAGATATTTACTATATTTTTAAATGTTACTAAAAGTATTGCTTTTGTATATTTATTTATGTAAATAAATCAATATTGCAGAAACAAAAAATAAAAAGAAAAGTATTTTAGATGAGGATTTGAAGTTTATATGTCCACCAGAATCATTAGCAAGAATATTGACGTATGGTGTTAAATCACAATTCATTAAACTTTTATATTACATTACGTAAAGTACACTTTAAAACCTCCGTAGACATGAAAACACGACACCATTCTTGGGACTGTATTCCCTTTACTGTAAAATGATATTAACAGTTTTATTACATCATCTTATCAATAAGGTATTTGCAACGCTATTTGATATGTTGCCATAAAATTATACCAGCATAATTTATTTATCTTTTATCACATAACTTTTCAATTGATGTTAATCAAAAGGTCCACACAGGTTTACGGATGTTGCTATTTCAAGGTAGGTTTTGTGTCGCTTTTGCCATTCCGTATCGCGCCTGGTTAAATCTTTAGTTCATCAAAAGTGTTTCTTAATGTTTAATAGTCTTGTTGCGCCTCGTTAAATCTTTAGTTGATTAAAAATGTTTGTTAATGTTTAATCAATAGTATTGTTGAAGCTAAATACACTTTGCGTACATTAGTTGTCGTATATATACTTTGCGTACTGTAGTAACTATTATACTTTGTTACAATAGTTACTATAAGATAGATTTAGATCAAATTTCATCAAATCAAATTTAAGGCTCATTAGTACCAGCAGAAATGTAATTATATGGGAAAAAGTAAAAGATTAATCTTTTAATTCGTTTTTCTCACTTTTATAAGTTTGTTCAACTTTAAAATATCTTAAATGAATTTCTAAGTTAATGAACATTTGCAGTCCATGTAAATACAGTTAAAAGGGACGATGATAATATTAAATTATGGAATATTTTTGTAACTCTTATACAATTGGACGCACAAAAACAAACTATGCTATGACAGGCAGCGTGAAGGGCATGATATTGTGAAATTATATTGTAAAATAGAAACAAAAATTAAGTCAATAAGTAAATGAATGACAGGACAATTTAAGTACTTAAGTAATTCACCCACGCACGAACGCACGCTCGCTCGCACGCACGCACATGAGCACGCATCAGTTTTTTTTTCGTTTCCCCAGAAGTTATCTACTTGAATAATGAAGTATTGTAAAGGTCCTAAAGAGTCAAAAATTATTTATTGTAGGATTTTCTGTAAGACAATTCCAGAGGTATTAAAAAAAATTTTCACAAAAAATATATCCCTGCCTCCCCATATCCGAAACTAGTGAAGTCAGAATTATAAAATATTGGCAACACTTCTAAATCTTCCAGGTTTTAAAAAAAAAAATAAAACTCTATTTTCATGCCTGTGCAAAATATACATCATACGTAAATTATGATAGAAATATAGAAATACTTCATAACCTTTAAGTCTTTACGTGTCCCCCAATGTACACGTAATCCTCATAGAGCGAGTTCTACTCGAACTTAATATATTTTTCAATAGTTTCTTTTATGAGTATAACAATTTTTCTTTATAAAAGTTAATTAAAATCCGAACGGGTGTTATAAAATGTGGTGAATTATAAATGCATGGTTATAAAACTTATATTTGTTACATGCTTTCATACGTGTGCACCGAAAACCTTCGTCATTATAATGACGAAGGTTTTCGGTATTTCGGGAATATTATAGATGAAGTGCGAAGGAAAAAGTCTCATTCGTAAATTGCCTTCACATTTATCAACCACATTTATGCAGACTTGTAATAGAATTTGAAGATTTTGTTATGAATTATTTCATTATTTTACGCTTCCCCTATAAATTGATGCAAATAACGAAATAATGTGCCAAATCTGTGCGAAATATAAGTTCAAATACCTTCGCTAACTCGAGTGTTCGGCGACTTATTTTGAAAATTTTATTTTGGATTTATATAACTTTGTTTAATTTACTATGTTTCGTGGCGTTTTTTGCTATTTGAAATTACTATTTTGTGTTTTTTTAAAAAAAACGAACTTTTAAATAATAACATAAGTTAATAAATTAAAAATTCCGATGAGTAAAATTATAGCAAAAATTCAATTCTGGTAAGTTCAGATACTAATCGTTTAAAAAATTGTACTGAACATAGTATTTGATCTGTTACTAGTGTTTAATAAAAACTGTAACTAGAGTTCAAGTTTTTTCGTGTAGGATGTTATGATGATATTTAATATACTTGAAAATAAAATTCTTTGGCTTAAAATATTTTATTTACTATAACTTTTCAAATTATCGCCCACCTAAAGACACAATATGCCCAGACGCAAGAACTAAAAATAATCTTTAAATAAGAAAAACCTTAAACTTCTAAAAGCTTCTGAATTCTTTATTATCATTTTATATCTTTTGGCTAGTCTTATTTTTTCTATAATCATCCTCTTTACTGTTGGATTCTCCGGAGTAGACGATTTCCTTTTAGTACCCCAACTATTCCATTTTTAAATTACAATATTTTTTCGATGATTACGTACTTATGGGGTATAATAATATGAGGTATCACTCTCTTTGAGAACTTCTTCAGACTTAAATTTATATCCACTTTAATGGATAAGTAAATTTAGAGTTCCGTGGCAAAATAGCTGAAATGGAATACTTACGGAATCACTTCGATGTCTGTCCATCCGTTTTACAGGCAATTTTCTCGAGAACTATTCGATATAAAAACTTGATATTCAACACAGACTTAGTAGAGCCTTAGCCCAATAAGAGACATAAACTATATAAAGTTCAATATTGATTGTGGAGGATAATTTGAAAGAGTAAATTGGGTAATAAAAAAATTTCAAAATGCTCGAGTATGGTGACAAAACAAAACTTATTTAAACACAAATTTGACAATATGAATGGTGCATTTCTTTTACGAATTTGCTTGAATATTTTTTCGCTTCATAATTACTGTTATTGACTTTTATTACCAAAAGAACAGTTCAGAAACTTTTTTAAAAATGGAAAAATTCTAGCGCAATTATTTTTCATAAAGAATTTAATAATTTACTTCCATTTAACTATTAAATCAATCCTTTAGAGAAAATTAATTCGACATAAAATATTTTATTGACTAATTCTCGTCCTCGTTTTCCAAAACCTTTGATTTAGTCCGAAAGCTTCCCACACAACTCTGCCTATACGCAATGCGATACGGCATTATTACAATTGGCGACGGGTAGCATATTATGAAATCGAGAGCAGCACTATATATAGTCGGAATGTATGTCTATTTATTACACACTGACAGATGATGACCCACAAACTTATTGCACGGATATAGCTTGCACTTGGCCGATTCGTTTTTTATTTTCATATTATTGTCCATTTAGCCCAGATAGCAATTTCAACTCCGAAAAGTACGATGAATTCATTATTGAATAAACCGGATTATAAAATTACAATAAAGCAATATTGAAATTATGATTTGCTGCCCAATCGTGGTCAATTGCTCAACAACAGTATATTCGGATATCAGAAATTCTCATTCTTTCTAACCATGATTCATTTGTCCTCAAATTTTATTGAAAAACACTTGCTCTCTTCTTTGTCATTCAATAAGCGGCAATCATGGTACACGCTGAATATGGCATACGTTATATCTTCGTGATGTAATATTCGCTGCACAGACTTTCGGAGAAACTCAGTTCTTCGGGTTATAACCTGGGTAACGGTTATGACCCGATAGCTTTTTTTTTATTACCTTAATTATTCGTCAGTTGCAATCCAGATTAACTTTGGAACGACTTCATGAGGGCGATCGCTTTCGAGGATGCAGCCAGCTATAAAAGAATTATGCATGTCGATGAAAACAAGGTGATCCGGGTAATGTTATGGTTGTAGCCTCGCCGCTGTAATTGTTGCCAGTAAACCTTGTAGTATATTAACCACGTTCGCAGGGCTTTACCGGTAAACATTATAATATTTTGATAATAATGAATTTTTGCATATTTGTTTAGTGAACAACACATTTTTCTTTCAAATAAAACAAGTTCAAATCACGAGACAAAAAGTCCAATAAAAAGTACGGATTTAGTCCATTTCCTTATACAAACAAACCAAAGTGTCCTTACCGAAATAAGCAAAAATAAAGTTTTTGAAGATATGATTTTAGGTTACCATGTGCTGCCTTGAAATTTACAAATAAAACTGATTCGCTCCGACTAAAGTATATTTCTTTACGACCTTCATACTAAAGTATATTTGTTTGCTTGCTGTAGGTATTTCTGCGTGTGTAAGTTGTTTAAATACCGTTTATATAATTTTTTTCCGCATAATCTAAGCTCATTGCAGTGAGGAGGCCACGTCCTTTCAAAACTAGCTGCAAGCACCTACACACTAATAACACGAACCATTTTGATGAATTAGCTACCTGATTAATACAAAATTGCTCTACTTCTGTTCCATTATTCACATATAGCATAGAATCATGCTATTTTCCAGTTGAGTTTAAAGTCGGTAGCATCATAACTGTTTTTATAGACGCAGATAATTCTTGTATTAACAACTACACTCCAATCTCAAAAAGAATACCACTCGTTGAAAGACCGGTAAATAACCACCTTACAAACTACTTAGAAAAATATTAAAAGTAATGTGGGAATAAATAAGATTTGGAGAAAAAAAGATCGAATAATGTAGTTTTATTTGACACTAAATGTAATCTATGACAAGAATGATAGATGCGCAAATATTTCCCTTTCCTCTTCAAACTCTTTGACTCAGTATCGCAAGAATTACTTTTGAAGGAACATTTTAATGCGGGTGTAAAATATCCATATCGTTTTCAAATTGTACGCCTGGTTTGTGAACTATGTTACTGGCAGTAAGTAGATAGTAAGCACAAAAAACATAATTACGTTATTCACGGTTACTCACGCCCTCATCTACGGTATACCACAATAAATACTCATGCAAAATATAAGACTTTTATTATTGATTATCACTTGCCAGCTTTAACAATACATGAATGTGACGATACGATATCAATAAATATATATAAAAGCTAACCGACATCAAATGATTGGGCGTGCATAGCGACCAACACTTTTGCTGATATCTACATTTTGAGAATAAAACTGCAAAATGAAGAGAGTTAGTACACGTTTCTAAAAATAGGAGTAATACTTTAGACTAATAAACTGTAAGACTAATTTTCTTGTAACACGATGTAAGAGATGTCCGTAAAAATGTTAAGCCCATAAATTTTCTGACGTCAGAAAGTGGACAAAAATTTAACTTAAATATTATTTTATATTTTTACACGCATACATACATACGAGTATAACTAGTAAAAGTGTATTAAAAAGGGTCGTTGCGAGCTAGCTATTAACGGAGGTTGATGTGGAGCTAAATCTTTAAACTCAGGACTGGCACAAATATGATGAAAGCAACTTAGACATAGTTAGAAATTTCAAATGAAACCTACAAATATGTAAATAAGGATAAAATGAAGAACAAGAAGTTATAAATGAACATAAAGGAATATAAATAATGACAAAACATATTAACCTGCATACATTTTAATAGTTAATTCGCTAAAATGATTATGAATTTTGAAAAGAAAAATGAAGTATTAAAAAAAAATTTTATTCTTATTTTTGTTCCTTTTTATTTTAAGTTAAAACGCTTAGTGGTATAACTTCCAAAACTATTTTTTCAGCATTTTTATTTAAGGTGATTACAAAGAAATGTTATGTATAAACGTCTACCACGAACACTTTCGCTCGGTGTCCGAAACGGCTAAAGTAAAACTTGTACAAAACTATACTTTTAGAGGTTCGCATTGTTTTGAGCATTGTGACACGTGATGAAAAATAATATATTTAAATAGTTTAATAAAAATAATAGTTTAATAAATGTACTCTTACATTTTTAAACATATCCAAGCGAGGGCGAAATTTTTGTAGCACTTTCGTTCACTGATATTTAACAGATTGATATCTGATCATAAAAATTTCAATGAATGTAAAATTCTCTTCGTTTAAATAAATATATTTACTAATATAAAATTTCAGGTAAGAAAATGTTTATATTCCACGCAATCATAATTTAAAAAGAATTCAAATTATCTTTGTAATATTCCTAAAAAAAACATATATAATACAAATGTGGTTAAGCGGGGAGAGCTAGATGAGACGAGGAACAGGGCTAATCTGATTATGAAAATGGAAATTTTTGAGACGATTCTTAAATTTAATAAGTGTCGAACACAAGATTAAAATTATGGTTTGATGCCAAAAACACCAAAACATGCAGAATCAAATGACAAATTACGTATCGAAGGATGCCTAATGGAAGGCATTTGGCATTAGCTGACAAAGAAAATACAAAAATTAATGACGTGCTAATAATTGAAATACAGGCAAAAATAAAAAAGTGAACAGCCGAAATTGCAGAGCATCCTTAGCAAATTACATATTTAATTATTAATATTAAAAATAGCCCGACTCTAAAAGATAAAAACTGAGCTAACTTTTGAATTTTATTACTTAATGAAATAGAAATGTAATAATCGGCATCAAACATAAATAGAGAGAAAGAATAAAACCACCGCCGCGGCGAAGTTCAGGTGTTTTCGCAACCCAGATACAAATGTGCCTATCAATGGGAAGTTAAGCTCAGAAATCATTTTGAGGGCACCTCAAGGAAAAATTACTCAAGGCATGGTTTTTCTTCTATGCGTCACACTCGTTAGAGAATTTTAGCGAGTGAACGCAAAGCTTTAACTCACTCATCTACACTTCACTTACAAAGCTCCACATGCATTTTGTGGAACTTTGTAAGTTGCTTTAATCATTTTTCACAGGAATATTTTTAAAGGTTTATTTGTGCCCAATTAGCATTTTTATGGTTTTCCTGTTCTTTTTTTTAGGATTATTGAAATATTGGATATTAGCAATTGTTTTTGGGATAATATTTTTTCAATTCTACGGAAGCCAATTCTTATCTGTAGATTCTCCTTAGTTATTTAAATACACATTTTTTATTTTCAATTATTTCTGAAATAACTTAGTGCCTATACAATAACGTGCGCGGTGCTATTAATAATTTTTATATCTCATGTATTAGGTATATTTATTGTATTCAAGTACAGATTCTTCTATAAATATATATATATATAGTGCAATGATTCTAAATGTGCGCCCTGTTCTAAGATTGTCTAATTAAATGTATAAAGGTTAAGATACTGACTACTTTAAATGGGCTCAGGAGTTCACTTGCAGTCATGACACAATAGAAATACTTTTACATAAATTAAGAAACGTTCCAAAATACAGTACTTTGTTACCTTCCAAGAAGAAGTTGGTGTTGAAACTTATTAGCCAGCGCAGTATTTAGCATGTTTGAAATGATACATTGAACTGTCTGCACAAAATAGCGTATTTCAATGATAGATACGTCAATTTCAATAATATTCGACATAAGCACTATCTACATTGCCAATAGGATCGAATTCGCTCAATCCGCCATTGCGAAATGTTAAAAGTGGTAATTATATTTAATATTGAAGAAAAATATATCCTTGAAATTAGTTACTAATTTGGATATAATAAAAGCGATGGTTGTGTGCAGCGCTCGTAGTTTCATGGTTCTTATTAAAGTTTATGAAAATTGCTTAACGAATGCGTTAACGATTTTCAGGGGTTTTTTTCTGCTGATATCAAGATGATATCAGATACAGTAAAATGTCAAACTGCCTACAATAAAAAATATGAAGCCAAAGAAATATCATCGAAACACAGCAGGTGTAAAACTATAAAATTACAAAAACTCGCACGTTCGCGATTCAAATTCACCGCTGCTCGCCACGTCGATACACAAGCCGGAATAAAAGATAACAATGACGATAACTCGACGATTATCAATGCAACACAACAGTACAGTAACAGTATCTTAGTGCCATCCACCAAGCAAAATTCGACTTCTCCGAACCGATGTCCGCAATCACCTCTGCCCTCAACGCAAACCAACAGTCGCACGTTCCGTGCTACATGGAACTACGTAACTTCAACGGCATTAATTCATAACTGGCTACTATTCAAAACCACTTATTATAAGTAACTGGCTATTCTCACTGCAGTCTGAGTTCCACATGGCAAGACTACGTCCTCGGAAAGAACGCGAGAGAAGCCGTAAATAGTCTCGAATCAACAATTCGAGTTCACAAGACGTTACAAATTCAATCGAATATCACTTCGGCCGATTGGATTCTATCGTCCAGGCCAAATTAGGAGAACTACATATACTACAGCGGAAAAAGGACACACAGATGAATCATTGCATTTTAGTAAGCCATACCTCCAAAGCATGTATTCATTAAGTTCAATATTTATGTAATCTTGAGGGTATGAAGACAATCATGGAAAATCTAACATAATCACAAAAATTTCGTTAGTCGGACTACTTCACCGAGTAACCGCAAGAGGAAATTAACTTACACAATCTATATAGTTTATTAGATCGAGAAGCAGAAGCTGCGAACCCTTTACTCGATAGAATCAATTTGGCAAGAAACCAACGTCATCGTTAAACGATGAAAACAGAGAAAAACAACACTATATTCTTAGTGTGTTCAAAAGCGGGACGTACGATAAATCTGTCCAAAGAACTTAACAAATCTGGCCAAGATGCAAGGAGGAACCTAGTGGAACCGAACCTACTCGTCGCCTATTCTTATATGCCTAGATTACAAAAATAGGATACACAGTTACCATACAAGTTGATGTAATATTCATAGGTGCAAATATCTCCATCACATATTGCTACATATGGTAAGAGAAGGTCGAAAGAAAGAGATAGAAAATTCAAAAATAGGAACCTTTAGCTCTATAGGGACACTAAGAAAACCCAAACCCACCTGAAAATTGCTCCCGTGTGAGCATCTGGGCCAACGAGGACTGATGCCCACGCGTTACTCGACAACAGATCACCACTTAAAGATGGCGAATTTTTGAAAATAGTAATCTATTTATTAATATGATTTACTATCCATGTAGTTACAAGATTACCAAAATTTTAGCTTTTTTAACTTAGTCAAATACCTATACAAAGTCTTTTAATGATATTACTATGTAAATCGATTTTGTAAGGGGCCTTTAAAAGGTATATTAAGTTCTTTTGTTAACTATTTAACCGCATCGGCCGACGAGTCTAGTTAATTTTTTATAATGATAACCTAATAAAATGTGCAATCATGAATCAACGTTAAATACGTTTTCAGTATAAGTATTCCATCAAACACACAAATATCAGAATCAGGGGACACGCTTTCCACTAACTTGTGTTCCCAAATTATGGCGTAGGGTTAATCTTATAAAAATTAGCGTCTGATAATTATAACAGCTTAAAAGTTTAAAGAATTTGAATTAGAAGGAACTTCAAATTTTTAAAGGTTATATGAATACTACTATAATACATATATAAATACTACTATAATACATAATAGGGACAATATCTATATATTGTCCCAAATTTTATTATTTTTGGAATATGTTCCATATTTTTGCGCCTGTGAAAGATGTGATAGGCAATATTTGCACGCACACACTGTTTGTATTTCCTACTACATATACTCGTAGTTACAACATATGAACATTAATTAATATATGTAAATAGTTTAAAAGAAATATTATGTACGCATAAACGGTTTTAAGTGCATTAATATCTACGCAACCTTCGTAGTCTGTGTTCAACTCGTGCTTCATAATTTTTTTAACTCGATGTAGCATTTCCTATTCTGTGTTTAAGTGAATATACTATTAGGTATTAGTGGTATTTAAAATAATAGTCGTATTTGCAATTTCTCAATTAACAAATAGCTTGAACAATATGAATGCATGTGTCTTTACAGTTCAGACCGCGGTCAATTAAAAAGAATAAAGGTGACCTTTATAATACGTATTTTCAATTCTTATGAGTTTGCCATTACTGGAGGTGCAAAGGTAAAATTAATTTTTATATTGCCGAAATTACGATATGCTCATATGTGATGCCTAATTATCATATCTGTTAAAAATAACTGAGACTAAAAATAATAATTTATAAATTAATAATTTTATTGACTTAATAACTTAAATAAACAAAATTTAATTAAAATAATATTTCCTTTCATCTTGCAAGTGCACTCTGACAAGTTTACCTTTTAGCACACATTTAATCAAAACTTTATCTAACAAAGAAAAAGAAACATATTTATAAAAATAAATAAGAAAAGTAATATATTACTACTTTTCCAATTTCTTTATAATCTATTTCATATTTTGAATTTTTTTTATTTGATTATTTTGGACTAAAGTTGAGTCTGATTTAATTATATGCTGTTGTTTATCCGAAAAAATGTGTCAAAATACTTTCACTAAAATTACTTTTTACATACAAATAGATAGTAATTATTTCAGATTGATTATTAAAAAAATACATTATATATTTTTTATTCCCTAATTAGAAATTACGTCGACATCATCCCGTTGACAGATAAATAATATAATTGGCATGCGAGTAGCGTCCGCCGACCGGCGGAAAAAGTATTTTGTATTTACCTTTCAGACGAACAATAACACTGAAGAAAGTTATTAAGCGCTAAAAGCGATTCATCCTTGTTTCTGGACCGTGCGAGGAATTTTAAACAGCCGTCAGTCGCGATCGCTTTGAATAAGATAAATTAGATGTTGTTTTGATGCTTTTGACGTAAACATACAGATTTACTACGGGTAAGGGAGAAAGAGAAGGTCTATAAAATAGATTCATAATATAGACTTCGTGATAATATTGTTATACCGTTAATGCATGGTGTATATTAATGAAAAATATCCCAGCCAGTAGTTCGAAATTCATTCACCGAGGAATCAATTTCATGTTTTTTCTTCTTCGATAGCCTACCTCTTTCCTTTGCTAGACATAGACCTTTCCAATGTTCATATCATTGGAGTTAATTGCCCCTAATCTTCTTACTTGGCAGACGACTTGCAAAACTGTGTTTAGTTACTCACACAAATGGCAATGCCGCCTTTCACTCATGTGTGGCATTTCAGTTATGCAATTAAAAACATTGCACTCAATGAATGGATAGTAATCGATCCTGGAACCCCTTGGTGCGTCGCTCTCACAAAGGTCATAAACTTACTGATCAACGCAACATACTATGACAATGATATGCTTCGTTAGTTTTACAATTACGATAACAATGATAATTACGATAACAATTACGATAACAATGATATTTCTTAAGAGATTGAATATTGGCCTTCTTAAAAATAATAATGATAATTACAATTCTACAAAATTACAGTCATGCAAAATAATTAATTTTTATTGCCGTTGTCCTTTGTCAAATAATATGTTGATTGAGAAATTGCGTTACAATATTTAGATGTATCCATAATTTATAATATATTTATAAACTTACTTAATTTAATTTTATCCTGTCATTTAATCGCAAGTGTAAAAAAATTATATGAAAATATTATTTTACTCAAACATTTATGAGTGTGGATTACCGAAGATTTATTGTAACCTTTAAAAGATATGATGAAGAAAACGTCTACACTTTTTTCATTAGTTATCTCTTTACCTAATAAAATTCTTACAGGTATAGAAAAAACCGTTTACCGTATATTTAAGTAATATCAACCTTTTTAGTTCAAATGTGTTCTCTTAAGAAATTAGGTTAAATAAATACACAGGATATAATATGCAGTGGTCTATTTAAAAAGCTCTCAATTACTATTAGATAACTCTAGTAATTAACTATATATATATATATATATATATATATATATATATATATATATATATATGTATATATATATATATATATATATATATATGTGTGTGTGTGTGTGTGTGTGTATGTGTGTGTGTATTATATGTATGTCATGAGCAGCATGGATTCGTATCGGACATTCGGTGGTCACGAAATTTGCATGTCTCTTGAACTCTCTTATCATGTTGACCAAGGGATTCAATTATTTTGACTACGAGAAAGCATTCGGTCGTATAGATACTGATATCTTGCTAAATCGCTTTTAGTGCAGCCGTATTTTCCGTTCCAATTTTAGGATTATTCCCTTCATATCTTACAAATAGAAAGCAATGTGTGCAAGGGGAAAACTTTATATTTGACTTCGCACGGTTGGAAGAACGCCAAGACTCGAATCTCGGGGTCATTGTTATTCATTATCTTGGGAAACGATATGGCTAACGTTGTAAAAATTACATGCTGTTTGTTATTCGCGAACGACAAAGTTTTCTACAGCTATCAAGCTTGCAAATAAAAGTCATTGTATGGAACGCAGCAAGCAGTTTCCAACTAAATGCTAACAAGTGTTTAATAGTCAATTACAACTGCGACCATGCTCTTATTAAATATGAATATACGGACAGCGAGATTCTATTGCATCACTGGATAAAAAGGTCCATTTGGGAGTCAGAATTGATTGGCGATTGACGGTTCGTGGGCATATTGTTGATATGGCTAATAAATAATTTTAAAAACTTTGATTTGCGTTGCATAATTCAAAGTAGATTTAATGCGTGTTATCAGTTCTCTTGATATACACTTTATTAGTACAAAGCCAGTTGGAATGGAGCTGCATCATTTTAAATTCACTCGAAACCAATTAAAACTGGATGATTGATCATATACGACAGACGTTCTTACAAGACCATTTGGTTACTTTTCTTTTCTCTTTTCTAAATATTTTCTCATGGATACTTGGTTTTCATTCTTTGCAACTTCGAAGAAATACTGCTCTTATAAAATTTTTCTTAACACTTATAAAAGGGAAAATCCTACGCCCCGTATCGTTGAATACGCTTTCATCCTTTTTACCAGATAATTTCTAATGCTTACGCAATCATTACCTTTTTGCTATACCACCTTCTAGAACCGAATTATAACGCACTTTTCTAGTTTCCAGTTCAACTGCTCAATCACCTGATCATGGTCATAAGTTACTTATAGAGTGAAAGTAAATTTGTAGAAATGTGTCGTTGTTATCTTTTGTAGTTTTTATATAATTTTCGGTCCAGACAAAATCTATAAATTAATTTTCTTAAGTCGTTTATAGTTATGGTTATGAATTGATTACCTGTAATTCATCAATTAATCAATCTGAAAAATAAGTGAAATGAAGGGACGAATTATAAACTATATTAATTCTATTGAAATCCTTAATTATATTCTATTTTATTCAGATAAACGCCTGATAATTCAGCCTAGTAATATTTAATCCATTTGCCCAGGAACCAATCAATTGACTGTAATTTGAGTTATCGAGCATTACCGGAGAAATACATGCTTTATTCGGACGTAAGAGTTTATACATCAACTATATAAATTATAATGATAAGCTTTCTGTATTACGGAACGCGGACGTCAAAGTAAACTTTCAAGAATCCAGCACTTCATCATTTATTTTTTTATTTTATCGTATATTACACTTCAATCTTCTGTTGTTATATTTGTTTCGTTCCAAAAAATCCAAAGAAATTCTGTCGAGTTAGAACTGGCGCAGGCGGTAGATTCTTCGAAAACCTATTAATTTAAAATTTATATTCTATTATCAACAGTTTGCTATAAATTTAAAATATATTCTCTACATTAAGACGATGAAGGAGCCAGCAATTTTGTATTTCCAAAGTCGTGTTCTTTGATACTCAACGTATACTCCGTCAACGTAATATCTTTTCACTATAATGAGTATACAGTTAATGCACAACAAAGAAAGATAACTTACTTATATTATCTATGTTTTGTTTTTAGGGTTCCGAGGTATCAAAAGAAAAAAACCCTTATAAGATTACTTCGTTTCCGTCTGCCATTCTGTCAAGGACCTTTTTCTCAGGAATGCGTAGAGATATTAGGTTAAAATGAATAAAAAATATTTAAGTCTGTGGTCTCTTGGAGCTATAAAAAATCAAACTTTTAAGTTCACGCAATAAAAAAAATTCTAATAATACGGTCACTTGTGCCGCATATTTTGACACTTCGGAATAAATCAAAATCTATAGGGCACTATCCATTGACCTAGAATCATAAAATTTGGCAAGGTGCAAGTTTTCACAGCACAAGTAAAAAAATCGAAAAATTGTTAATTTTTAGTTAGTTCAGATAAAAAAATATTTTCTTTAAAATATGTGCCTGAAAAAAATATAGTAGGCAATACATTTTCGTTCTAAAAAATTACAATTTTGTAAATAGTTTATTATGAATATTATATACCATTAAACTTTTATAAATGCATAAATGTGTACGGAACCCTACTAGAACGAGTTCCACTCGTGCTTGACAGGTTTTGAAAATTGGAATATTAAAAAATTCAAATGGATATCAAGTGACAGTTTTTTTTAACGGACTACAAAAAAAGTTTTAAATAAATTCCGTTTTTAAATAGTAAATGCAGTTGGCAACTTTGGCGTGAATGAAACAAATCTGTTTATCGTTAAATTATTTAATTTCTCGGATGTAACATACCGAGTAATACAACTTTGTAAAATTTTCATGGATTTAACATTTTCATATATAGTCTAAAGAATGTGAAACTCTTAAAAAAACGAGCATTCAACTCCTATAATTAAACTCCTGTGATTTCCCTGTGCTGTAAGAAACGTAATTTATTTTATTCAGTGGAACGAGAGAAATAGAGACTTGTTAACATAAATTTTCATCGGAGATACGATTTTATTATAGTAATTATATAATTTCATCTTTTTGCTTTGTTTAAAACTTCTTTAATTTTTGCTATTACCAAATGGAATGTAAAATCTTTTGCGTTATCAAATGGAATGTAAAATCAACTTTGTGTGAATTCCCTTTTTTCATTTTTCGGGAGAAAGTTTTTAATAGCTAAGAGAATGTTTAATCACTGACTTTCGCCCTCTAAGGGTATACATTTTTAAAACTGTTATTGTCATTATTTAAGCTATGAATATTTTTAGGAAATAACTTTATTATTTTCAAAAAAGAGATACCACTCATCTCGCGAAGTTCGGGTAAAAAATATCTCCCAGAGATTCATAATGAATAATTAATTATAAGGTGTAATACTTATAGGTAAAATATGAAATATATTGATGATTTACTAGGTTTTCGTACTAACATAAACAACCTTTGTAAATTATCCATATCCGCCCGTTTAACATAGAATCCCAGTGTATACAGTTCTAGATTTATCTACTTAAAAATTTACATTTACATTGTTCCGATAAGAATGTTAAATTAATATATGGCGAAATACTTAATTTTTTTGGTAAACATGTTGATGGAAAACGTTTCAGAACTAGGTATATTACGAGGTATATTTTTAACATTACAATAAAGTCGGACCTTTTGTTTGATTTATTAGTTTACATTCTTTTAAAACACTACTAGTTCTTTTTAATAAGGTAATATTTTCACATGGTCAATCTTTTCAACGATCCAATTTAGCGTCTTGAAATATAATAAATTTCAATATGATTGTCAATATCAAATTGCATAATAATGACTGTCAATGTCAGATTGCAATGTCCATTGGAAAGCTTTTAAATTTTATTTAATAATTTAACTTGGTATATCTACAGGTATGCTAGAAATAAAATGCATCAGTAATGGATCTCGTGGTTTGGTTAATAATACAGAGAAGACCTTATGCCTTCTTAAGTTGGGTGTTTACATAAGTATATTTATTACTTATTACAGACTTCAATGCACACAACGTACCGATATATATATATATATATATATATATATATATATATATATATATATATATATATATATAAATATATATTATATATATATAAATATATATTACATATATATATATATATATATATTTATATATGTATGTGTGTATGTAAATAACAAATGTAAAGACAATTCACTTATGAAATCGACAGATAGATAACGGCCTTGCCATAAATGTGATAGCGTATTGATCTCTTCAAGTGTGATTTAAAAGTAATGAGAAAATAAATCGCATAAAAATAATGGAATATATACTTTGCGCTTATATCTCAGTGTAGTAATTAGTAATTTTGCAAAACTTTTTGTCATGGGAATCTCACAGAATATATACTACCGTGGAAATAATGTTCCTTTTCCAGTGCGATTCTATTTGTGACGGGTAGAATTAACATATACAACACACTGACAAAATTAGAAAATTTTCTAATAAGATCTATTTGTGCCTGCTTTTCAGCCAAAAGGCTTCGTTCTAACTGGTAAATTCATGAATCTTTTCAGCCAGATAATGTTTGATCCCCCGGATGACAGTTGCTTGCTACGGAAAAGGTATTTGTTTGTTTGCCATTTTTTTAATAAGTGGTTCTGTTTCTCTATTTGCAATATCCACATGGAATTTTAATTATTATTGAGAAGTAAATAAAATGAATCTTACTGAACAAATTTAAGTTTTTTTTTTATATTTAAGCTATTTCCAAAATCAACTTAGCTAATATCAGCTATAATTTTTTTCTCCTAAATTCTTTATCCTAAATGAAAAATATACTGAAAGCTTAAGAGACACAAGCTGAAGGGTGTTCATTTTAGATTGTAGCTATATACGAAGCACTCAGGTGGTCGTAAGTACATAGTTACATAATTATTTGATACTTCCAGGTAAATTTTATTTAAGGATGCTTCGCGACTTGCTTACATTTAAAAGGAGTTGCTTGAATTCCGTCACCAACAATGTCTATAGATAAAGTCGAAGAAGGCATTGAAGAAAATAGTGCTCCTGATTAATTTTCCTTTAGTATAATAAAAATTGTTTGTTGGTTATTTTTTGCGTTGAATTATTTCTTAGTAAATTACTTTTAACATAAAGTTGTAACATTTTGAATGATTTTACTTATAGATATTTTAATATAATTAGGGATTATATGTTACATGGAGGTTGCCATTTTATATCAATAGTAAAAACTTTCAGCGTTAGATTTATAATATGCAATTTCAAAAACTAATGGAAACTTATTTTTCGTTAAAAAAATTTTAAATATATCTTAATTGATCATTAAATATTAAAATAATGTTTTTATAATTTTAATTTTTAAAAAAATCAGAGGTTTTCTAAATAGCTGTGGTTTTTAAGTCATCTTTTTAATAAATGGTTTTAAGTACCCAATAAAAAAAATGATTAAAAACCTTTTTTTTTTGCTTAATTTTTCGAAGGTTATTGAACTCGACCAGAGAGGAAATTTTGTTTGATAAACGAGTTGAAAGACGTGCCAATGCATGACAGTTTACACTCATTGCACTTATGTCGAGGAAAGGAAAATAGTGTAGAAAAGGAATAAAATTCTAAATAAAAGTTTATATCTAAAATGTATTGGATATTATCTGGATAGGGGAAGAGCTGAAAGCTATTAAATAGATCTACATTTTAAAAAATAAATTGCCGGAGCGATAATCTAGATATATGATTATATAAATGTACAATTTGTAATGTGTAAAATTTCGCCTCAAAGCTTATTGAGCGTAGACCATAGAACTGTTGAGTTTTACTGCAAATACAGAAGAAATCTCTATTCGTATTCATCATGATTGTCCTCAGCCCACTTGACATCCAGTGCATGCCTCGTCACGCTGTTTCTAATCAAATGGGGGACTTAGTTTCTCCGCCGTCCCAGAATACGAATACGAATAGAGAGGCTGAAATAGTAATGCGCAGTGAAACCTGTAATAGAAAAAAATCATAAGCCGGTACTCACCTACGTCCTGAAACATTATTTAGGGCACCTTACTTATAAATAATGCTAATCTTAAAGTATATATATATATATATATATATATATATATCTTACATATTCGGTGAAATAAATTGACGTCTGTAGTACACCATTGTGTATCGAGATAACTGTCAAATTTATCATGTGGAAGTAACAAACCAGCAAGCTGGTGACTCAAAAGAGCCATTTTCCTTTCCCCACGATTAAATGCACAGCGTCCAGGAGCATTGCACACTACTGCCAAATAGTCCAAATTATACTCCAGGAAATAATACACAGAGTAGGCGATGACTTTAATTTTCGTTTCTGGTAACCTGGATTTTTGTCTGGTGCTCCATCAACCGTGAAATAAGAATCTTCACCAGACGAAGTTTTCGAGATGTTCTTGAAGTTACCAAGAGTCAACAATCTTTCAAAATCCCGAGCATGCGTTGAGGACGAATGCATCCTACTCCTGATCACAACGTACATTTACCGGTGTAGAACACTTCATTAGGCTGATCGATTGGCTTTGTTGGAATAATCTGGCATCCCGCGTAGACACCTGGGTTATATATCAATTTGTGCCCAGGCCCTAAAACAAAGCTGTGGTCAGGTAGATGTACTGAATACTGGCAGACCACGTGCATTAGGAAAGGGGCTTGCTTATTTGTTGTAGCTAAGTCTATTGGCACCCTTGCTTTGTCGTCCTGAGATATGAAACTAAAATCCCTACCAAGCGGGGATGCAGGGCATTCCAGTTTCTTGATAAACGTAAAATGCAGTATCTGGATGGGTTTTATGGAAATCTCCTTGGGTCCGGACCGAGCGCCCAGGAGCTGTTGTCACATACCTGTTACCCTCCAGAGAAATTGATCTACAAGAAATAAGTCTTATACATGTTGCTGAGCGAGAAATCACAAATCCCATGTCAGTGGGTTTATTGTGAAAGTCATCTAAGATGTGGCTCGTACGTATAATCTCGCAGCAACGTTTCTCATCTGCTTAAGTTCTAAACATGGCAATTTCTGTAATAGTTTTTTATTATTTTGCCTTCGTTCTCTAGCCATGAGCGACCAGGGCTCGCGGGTAATAGCAGAGTTGATCCTTTTTCAGTATTTTAGTAACTAAGACTTAAAGCATTTTTAGTCGATATTTATTTGCTGCTTTTTTGTTGGCTACAAGTTTCTTCAGCATCGTGACTTCCTTCCTAAATGACTTTTCTGACTCTCTAAGCTCGAATTTTCTACTCGCAGTGAGGAGTCGTCGATATTTAGACTGGTTTAGTTTGGCAATCGTTACTTCAAATGAAGCTATTCGAATCTTACGAGCATCTTCTGAATATGCCGTGTAGATGCGATATTCCTTGAAAGCATTGCTCTCATCCCCATCATCCACAGCCCTTATTCTTTCCCACTCAGGGCCACTATCAGGTCCGACTGTATACCGATCGATGGCTTCCTCAGACCAATTCTGAAAAGAAACAAAGACGTACATGTTTGTACGGTACGTTCTGAGGGACGCAAACCATGAATAATAAACATACAAGTATTTGTACCGATCGTTTAGGTACTTTTTCGAGTTTAGATGTTTAATAATTATCCTTAGAATAAAAAATAAATCTATGTAATTATCATAAGCATGTATTTACAAATATATAAGTATTTATAACAGCTATCTGGTACCCATAGTACAAGCTTTGCCTAATTTGAGACTAAACAACTCTGTGTAAGATGAATGTGATATTTATTTACTTATCTATACATGTTCTTATATAATACAAGTTTCTTTATATTTATTTATATATATTCCAAGTTTTTTTGTGAGTATAAATGTATTTCTTTTATTTCTTTTTATATATATTTTAAATATCCATAGGATTTGAAACCATGCGTCACATACAATTTGAATTTTCAAAATGGAATATTTTGAGAATGCTCTCTATCTAACCAGCTAGACTCAGTTTCTAATGTATTTTCAATTATCTACATAATTATAACAGTACAATTGATATTGAAATGAAGAAAAACTTAAAAGTGACACACAGGCTCGACTATAGTGTAGTCTAAAATCTATGATGTGGAATTCCCATAGGGAGATGCTGTCAAAGTGTTAGCTTCCACCTTATTCTACAAATAAAAATAAAAACAATGGTGAACCAAAAATGATTTAGTTCATTGTAAATTAATTTTAAATTGTAAATTAATTTATTACTCTGTATATTAATTTAGTTCATTGTAAATTAATTTATTACACAACATTTATATTTTCAGGATATATGCAGTATTTTTTCTATAAATCACTTGTAAAGTTTGAGCTTTCCAATTCGTACTAAAAACGCAATTTCTGTAATAGCGACTAGCGTGATGTCACACACAAGGTAAACATAAGCATGATGTGTAGTGTCACAATGTACAAATATATCTATAAAAAGTCCACACAAAGTGTTTTTTCAGTGTCAATGAATCGTAATAGCCAAAAAAAGTGGCAGCAATTAGCCCGAAGAGATCCAAATAGCTCACTCAAATGTATTTATGTGTGAAGATCATTTTGATGCAAGAAATATTTGTGTTTCAAATATTATTATCGATATCAATGCCTATAAACCGAAAGAATAAGAACATGGTTTGGTATGAATGCGTTTTACTCGCCTGCGACATCATCTGACTTTTAACCAATAACAGGGTGTTTGCGACGCTGATTTAATTTCAAAAAATATTGTGAATTCTTTACTTTTTTTTATAAAATGTAAACTTATTTTATCGAAAATGAAAAACAATACGCTTATTTACGTTATAATCTAATAGGTTGACCCCGAATTGTGGTATTTTTTCGATGTTGTCAAATAGCTTATTATGTTAAATATATTTTGATAATCTAAATGATGCAAAATCTAACATAAATGAATAGACAATTTCTTAAATCACTATTAAAATATTTTACTTTTTTAAATAGTCCCTTCTATCTCAGAACATTTATTATAACAATTTTCTAATAACTTTTTTCCCTAAAAAAATTATTTTCTTGGGTGTCTGTCATTATAATAAAATTTTTTATTTCGAGAATAAGTGAATATCACTAAGGGTTACGTCCAATGAAGGATGTGGGTTCTAAAAATCTTGAAACCAGATTTGCGGATCGCTATGGATGCAAATACAGATCGATGACTCGTAGCATTTTCGTGAGGAAACAACACATCTAACGACCATTATCCATTATCTTCTTTAATTGCTTCACACCCTTTTGGGATTAAATCATAATAATTACATCGTATCTTATATGGACATAGTTTTATATACATAGAGGCCGAAATTTTGCCTACGGCCAGAGCAACTCGAATATTTCTTTGTGAATGGAGAAGATGGCTGTTATAAGGAGAAGCTTTATTTCTTCGTTTGAGAATCTAAATATTGAATCCATATTTTGTATATTAACAATTAACGATGTCAACATCATGCGGAATGATTTCCAGATTCCCTATTGAAACTTCCAAACTTTGATTTTTGAATGTTTTAGTCAACATTCGTGAAAACCATTTTAAATTCAGCAATCCAGTAAGCAACCACAAAACTGGATAAATGTCCCAAAGAATTTTATTGTTAAATTTTTTTTTGACACAGGTTCTTGATTATCTCACTTTATTCGTTTTTTTCCATAATATAATTTTTAACAACTCGTTGCAAAAATAAATTATTTTTAAAGAGTAGTATGACAGATTGAAGTAAAATATGTTTAAATATTAACTATCTAAATGTACTATATTGAATTAAACAAATGGAACAAATTCGGTTTAGTACCAGGAACACTGACATTTTTTTGATATCATTAGAAAATACACATTAAAAACGACATATTTAAACAAATTCTGCAACTAATGATTTTTTAATTTAAGAAAATTATTTTGAAAAAAAAAATACTCACGAGAAATATGTTAAAATTTGTATATTAAATGCTCATTTCTCACTATATTTACAGTGAATTTATCGTTGAACATTTCACACACAAAATTTAATTCCCAATATTTGCAATGACGTTTTATTAAACTCATTATATAAATTGTCTCATTTATAAAAGCGCTTTCTTGGGCATGAGTTCTTTTTTATAGTTTGTATGTGTGCGCTCTAGTGGAGCAATTTTTTTTGTCTAGTGTAGACGTCATTTACACATTTTCCGTTACTTTGTTGCGTTATTGGGAACGTTGACTTACCTATTTGGCTTGATGTCACTATATTTCACAGGATATAATCTTGTGCGATTGTTTCCAGTTTTGCCTTTTATTCAATCGTGATGGTTATGTTTTCGGTAGTTTCTATAATTTTATTTCAGTTAAAATGTTTTATGTCACTAAATAACGATTTCTTTAGGCAAAAGTGTAATTATGAATACTTAAATTGAATAATTACATTTAAAATTTAGAGTAGTAATATATTTCCAATTTTTTTAAGAAATAACTAAGGCAAATTTGAACAAATATTTGAAATTTTTTTAACTTATACAATTTCGTCTCTATTAGACTGTGACTGCAGTTAAGTTCCTCAAAAAATATGAACGATGACGAGTAGTTAGTCGATGATCTTTAATCAGGTGTTGAAATCATTGTACAATCTACATTAATTGAACGGAATCTTCATTATTCAACTTTCTGAATCAAATTTTCGATTTCCTGTGAGACACCTTCTATTCTATCATCGCATGGCATATACTATTATGACGGTCTTCTCATGGCAACCCACACAAAACTCGTAAAATAGAGGAATCTGTACTTGTATTACTTTGAATAAATTTTTTCGATATATTGCAGTTGAAAGCATGGTACTGTCATTAAGTGAGCACGTTTCGCTTAAGACACACATTAATATTAAGTATTTTGGAACTTTCGGCAATATTTCTAGAAAAGTTCTAAACTCGTAAATAAAAACTTATTAACCAACCAAATATATTCATTATCAAAAAATATGAAACCGAACACAACAAAGAATAAACAACTAGGACATGTCACGGTCAACAGTTATAATGGATTAATATTCGGTAGGATGGATTGATACACGAAGTTAATGCAATAATTACATTTATGTATTAAAAACTGGAATATTTAGATCCACTAACACATAAGTGCACATCTATCTATCTACTGGGATACCGATTAATAATGAAGTAAACCCACATGGCTACTTATTTCAATTTGAAATGAAAACAGACTTGGGTATTTTAATTTACCTAATCGATTCCGTGTGTAAATATCACAAACCTTTATTCGTGGGAGCACACTGCTGAGTGGTCTCTCGTTCGGATTAACTAAGTGATATCTTATTTAAATACAGCCAATGCTTTCAAGCTTATAGATGATGAGATGGTTATATGTATATAGGTAGAAAATCTATCTGCTCAGGAGAAATGGCTGTCGTTATGACTATTAATAATTTAGGTGTATTTGGTTTTTTTTCATTTGAAATATGTTATGTAGTACAGATATAAATATATATATATATATATATATATATATATATATATATATATATATATACATATATATATAAATATATATATAAATATATATATACATATATGCATATATATATATATATATATATATATATATATATATATATATATATCTTCTTGTGCGGTAAATAATAAAATAAGTAAAAAATTGTATTAAACAATTTAAATCTAATTTCTAAATTGGCGTAAGTATAGCAATATAATTTGGGGAAGGTGATAGACTTTTCGATTCAGACAAGTGATACCCCCATCTTGTAGATTTTTCTTCTAAAGAAGAAAGTAAGAAAGAAATTATTTTTCTTGACAAAACAATTCATGATAAATTAAACAAATAACATAGATGTTAGAAAGAGGTAGAATGATAAATGATTCTTTAAAAACAATGATTTGAACTTTCCATATTTTCGTCAGAAAATTTAAAAATCTTTTTCGTAACGCAAATTACAATGAGGTTTTACAAATGAAAGGAGCCACGAGAGACTAAACTCCTACTTTCCATTCACTATGATGTAAATGTATCACAGTAATAACCAATTAATGATAAAAAGTTACGTCGATTGCAAATGTTTATTTTGTATGTTTTGTCATATATATATATATATATATATATATATATATATATATATATAAATTTTTAATCGAAAACAAAACTTTCTGCAGTCGCCGAAAGTTTTGTTATGTGACAAAAGAAAGTTTTCCAAAATTATGGTATTGTTACAAAAGAAAAATAAAATAATACATTTCTTGATTTTTTCTTACTCACCTATTGGCCGACAACTTTTGACATGTACGACAACCATAGGGACGAACTTTTAAAATTTTGTACAAACTAAAGGAATAAAAAAGATAACTCGTCAGTTGGCATTAGTATCACACTAACTAATGATCGATTATATACCACATGGCAACCCAGTAATTGTATTAATAAAAAAATTCATGATCAAAGTTTAAGTTGCGTTTGAAAGGACATCTACATCTAACCATGCTCAAATTAAAATCTGAACGAAACAAATAAGGAAGTAATCAAATTGTAATACAAAATTCTATTAAACTTTCTAATATTTTCTCTAACATGAAGCAACTTATATTGAGTTGCTTTATACTGAGATCAAATGGTTGAATTTATTTTAAGAATACTACATACTAGAGAATTAAACAAAACAATAATGCATCCAATATCGTGGAAATCGTGGAAGAGTTGCATGATAAATCACAGCACTTATGACATGTTTCAATTATATAACTGAGTAATATGACGTGGTCACTTATAATCCCGCCCAGATTTTGCAAGATGGCACCCTTTTAAACTTAATACTATTTATCTCATAAACGAGAATATAGCTAATATTAAAATGTAAAAAGATTCTTTGCGACACGCTATTAGAAATATTGTCTATACCTAAGAATAGTTTCACATATTGAGTTAATAGAACTGATAACCGAAACGGAGTCATATATCACTAAGGAATAAAAATTAAACCTAAGTTATAACTGAGAATATCATCATTAATTTGTCGAAAATTTGTTTTAAATTATAATTAATCCCGTCTGTATATCTTGAATCAACTTACTTGCCACAAATCCACAAATTTAGCGAGATTAAAGACTGTGGAAAACTTGAAACATAGACTACGATATTTCATCAGCTGGGAATAGACTTACGGGCAGATAGGTCTGTGGAAAACGGTTTAGAATACTTAAGCTAATTTAGATAATTGTGCTACTAGTTCAGAATTTTTTTATACCAGATTACGATGAAAGAAATTTTAGTTTGGAAGTAATAATCGTACGGAAAATTTTCCATTCGAAAGAGTAATTGCGGAATTTAAGGAACGCTTTACTGTAAATGTAAGCGATGTGATAGAAATATTGGACAAAGCTTAGACCATGTGCAAGTAATGAACGAGGGCCTCTTTTGGTTGTACCTGCTTCAGTACATATTTTACTTCAGCACAGTTTAACTCTAGCAATATGGAAAAAAAATACATGATATCATTACAAGCGAGCAATGCCGCCGAGTGAGTCATAACTTTGAGATCGAATTTTTATTTAACAAACAGATTTCTTACTAAGCAGGGGTTCGCGGCAGTGTCCATCGAGATGAGACTCCGTCGTGAATTATTTTCTCAGGAAACCTCTCAGCGTTCGCATCTCTTCTACCTAAAAACTCTTTCAAGTTAGACTTAACGCTAGTTTTCAGATTCCGAACGTACACGCTATTAAATCAAATTATTCCATAATTACGCTGGTATCGTCAACAGTGCTGTGTCTATAATCTTTTGTTACCTTGCAATTCAATTGTTTGTTTTTAAAATCAATCAAAAAATGTTAAATATACTTATTTACACCACAAGAGTCTAGAAGTGAGAACTATGTTCAATAAAAATCATATTTGTTCATGGATCATTTTATTGCATAGACTGAAATGTGGTTAAAAGACGATTTGGGTTAAGTTCAATTGTTCTGGACCGGTTAGACGTTAGTTATTATGGAGGAACTTGTTATAATAACACACATTTTTTTTATTTATTGTACTTTAAGTCTAAATATCAATAAGAGATTATTAATTCCCCTTTTATTCTAATTAACTAGTTTACTTGATGACTAAATAGCTTGTTAAGATTATAGTACCATAATACGTAATAATACTGAATTTTAAAATAAAAATCACATCTATTTATTAATTACAAATTTTCCGATCGTCGTGTATCTTATCAATTATTTTAAAAGCCTTCTTGCTATCCAATCTACAATGACCTAAAATTTATCTTTCCTTTTTATTAGGTAATATGCAGAAATTATGTTCTATTATCCCTCTTGACTAGTATCCATTAAAAATATATTATTATCATTTGCTTAATTTAATACATAGTGCTCCAGTTCCGCTTTTTAAGAAAAATAAACCCTGCATATTTTGAATTTCGTTGATTTTTTTAGTGTATAATCTAATATATAGGCAAAGTGATTACTCTTTTATTTTTAATAACATAATAAAAAACAAAGTTTCATCAGTAATACAAGCAGTTGGTTAATAGATTTGGACGTATTTTTCTGTTTAGCGTATGAAGTAATTTCTTGAAGTCACCAGCTGTCGAACGAGTTCGACTTGGTGTATCCAATGCACTTACAATTTTTGCAATTAAAACAGTTTTTACAAAATCTGGACAGGTAACATTTGAACCAATCAACTCAATGTTATCTTCTATAAAGATTTTGATAAAAGCGATTTAATATTTAATTTCAAAATAAATTAAGTAAGCATATAATTTTAATTTCATGAGATTACCAAAATATATTTATAGGTTCATTGTTTAATCTTACATATTCACAAAGATTGCGTGAAATTGGGGATATAATATCCGTAAACGTACTAATAGTATATTTTCTCCAATTAACAATATCGTCGCCGTGGTGTGTTGGGTTGATCACAAGGCATACGGCCTGTGACGACGCGGTGCACCGCGGAGACCCGGGTTCGATTCCCGGCCGTTCGTCGAGCGGGGCTGGACGGGTGTTTTGGTTGGCTGTAAGAGATTGCTCACGTAGCAATAAGTCCGCCATATGTATCAATTAGATACATTAAAGTAGATAAATAAATAAATAAATAAAATTATAAAAAGTATATGGGTTTTTAAAAGCCTATGCAAAGCTTGTGGGAAAATTATAGCATTGATTCTAGATATCATATTTTTTTTTGAATATTCCTGAAGAAGAAATAGTAGACAATGTGATTTTCTCAGAAACAAGGCTGCATATAAATTTTAAGACTAACATATATATATATATCTTATTAACTGACATATTTCACACAACCAAATGTTTTTTTAATATTTTCGAAATAACTAAGATGACGTAAACAAAGGTCTTTAATTTTTTTTCCCATTTTATATAACATTTGGAGTATCATTTGAGAAGGCTTTTTATAGGAAATACAAAATATTTTTTCACAACTTTAAATTATATATTTGACAAATTTTATAAATAACATGCAAAAACTGGCACACCGCCAATTTATTTTCGAAAGATATAACATACATTTTGAATTGACCGTTCGACATTAATTGAATCCTCATATACAATATGACACCATATTGTATATGAGGATTAAATTAATCCTCAACCGTACACCAAAAAGCAATTGCATAATTCATTAGATTAGTCACAGGAATAATCCTAAGTGATTTGTAATGCCAAACACAGTGAATATAGTTTCATACACACTGGGCTGCTTTGCTACCGAAGCCGACAAAATTACTACAACCACCGCAAGCAGTTAACGTTTTGCCAAGATCAGAAACATATATATTGGAAATGCTGTTTCTCTCTTCATGTAATTGTTTATTTCACTATTTTAAAATATTTATGAAAACTTGTACTGACAGGGTTTTCATTTAGAATCAAACGGTCAAATCCACAATGAATATTACTTTACGGTACATTAACATTGCAAAAAATAATATTTGTAAATATTTTGATAGAAATACTTTGTATACTTAAGTGTTTTGTAAGTGCCGAAAGGTGTGCGGAATCTCCGTAATGAAGTTCTACTCGCGCTTGACAGGTTTTATTCTATAAATAAAATGGGAAAATTAAACTAGGAAGAATATTTATTACTTAATTGATACGAATATTCTCACGGCAAAGAACAATTATAAACATTTTTTTCTGAGAACATTTGTTAAAATGCTCTATGTAGATACTCGTGGGGCGCTTGAGTGCTATGCGGGCACGCCTGAATGTCTGTAGTGTTTCTGATGGCTAGCGCGTCGTTCATTTGTCTCGCGCTGTACTTTCGTTTTTATCATGTTTCATACTTCACTGCTCAATGTTAAGGCCTAAAATGCCTTTTTTTATATTTGTACTTTTTCTAAGACATGTAATATCCGTTTACACCAAAGACTTGCGAATACTCTGAGTTACGTTTATGATACTTTTTTATGTTTAATTTAGTGTAACAGTTATGTTTGAAGCCAAATAAAATGTTAAAGTAAGAGATTTTCTGCTATTCAAGCAGAAAATCTCTTACTCTATCAAAATGGGTACATCAGATAAGTAGTCAATTCTTCATCAAAATATTATTCCGTATTTTTACCTCTTCTCTTGTATCTCTTTCATCTTTCAGTCAAAAATTCATATTTGGATAAGAAATTATATTGAAAATTGTAAAACCCCTTGCTCGCAAATAACCCTTATGCATTTTATTATAATAATACATACTTAGATCTCAGTTTTATCCAGCAGAAAACATTAAAATTATTTAGACATTGTTTCTTTATTTTTTTAACATTTTCTCGCACAAAATACTGTGAAAGATGTGGTTAATAGTAACTTAGGTATTTTTACCATCCGCTAAGAGAGGGGGAGGGTAGGGGGGTGGGGTGTTTATAGAGTTTTTACTAAATGTTTTTTTAAATTACTAAATAAGCTCTTCTTAGGCGCGAACCTAATGAACACATAGCGAAGGTATAGTAAAGTGTAAAAGATGAACATTACGAGGATTTTACTGGGCGTCTATGGCCGGCTGTAAACAAGACGCTTCAGGTGACTTATATGAGGTCTAGTTTAAATGTACATAGATACATATATACGAGGTTGCACACGATTATTCATTTAAATAAATCACACATTTTTAGTCACGGACGCGCATTAAAGTTTAATTTAAAATATTTCTTGTTTAGTTCATTAATTTTTTTTATTCGAATTCCCTATTAATAGAACCTATATGGAATATATATATATATATATATATATATATATATATATATATATATATATAAACACATATACAGACCCGTGAATGACCTTATAAAGATTCAGTTTTTCAGTTCGAAGTAGGAAAACCTAAGCTTATTGAAAAGACGTTAACATCAGGAAGTGTTTGCCGATCCTTAGACAGCTTGATGTTTATGTTATCATTACGTAAAAAAGGGAATTTTGCCCATTAAAGTTCGGAGTAAGAATTTCAAGTTTCCATGAATAATTTATCTGCTTGCAGCTTCGGTAACAAGATACGATGAACATGTTAAAAGTGAAAGCTTCGACAGTAAACTTTCTCTCCAAGAAACTTTGTCATTCCCATGGTCATATCTCTATTATCTTTATAAATGGCTTATGGTGTCATAACATCATAATGTATTTAAATTCACAATTTGAGATAAACTATATTATGGTCCCAACTATTACGGATTGCGCTGTAATAGACATTAGATACGTGCCTGCATACTTACCATAATTTAATGAAATAGTTACTTTGCACTTAGTGAAAAAAGGCAAATAAAAATATTTCATTTTCTTCTAAGAAAAATGAATAAACCCACTGATAAACAAGACTAGGTTCTGTGCCTTACATCCATATAATGATCTCATGAGATTGCATCGTTTATAAGGTAAAAAAATAAACAATTTCAAAGGTTAAAAGCACAACTTCGTGAAAAAATTTAACTGAAAAGTAAAGAATAAGGTGTTTCCGAAGACTTGTTATTAAGAAACCTAATAATAGATTGTTTTCAAATTTCAAACATAAATTATCGTTCTTACTACTAGGAATTTTATATTCGTTGATTGAAATTACCATCACAGTCGGAAGAAATATACCATTCAGGAATAATAAATACGATACACATTTTGAAAATGTATTCCAAAGCAGTAGCATGTTATTTTGGTATTTTTACGGGTAGGTTTTAAAACAAGTTACTATATATATTTAAATAGAAGAAGAAAAAATAATTTATTTGAAGATTAAAAAAAAATCGATTTAAGTAATTTGATAGATGTGAAATGACTAATTTTCTAAACCATGAATTCGTAACGCGGAACATCTAGCGCGGTTAGATATAATGGTCACTTTAATTATTTATATGATTTTGATGGTACTACTCTATCACATAGTGAGATAGCTCTATTCTCCATTAATAACTTCGTAATTAAACAAAAAAAGGAGGCAGAGAGTAGCAAGTTTTAAAATGAAAGAACCGTTATCATTGTATTCCAGATATCGCACTTCCGGAAAACTACGACGAAAACGGTACGACTTCCGTTCAGATTTTAATGAAATAAATGGTCTGCTTGTACATAATCCGTTGGCTTATGACTCGTTTTATTGTAATATTATGGTTTCTTAATTCTTCTTAATTACGTGCTAACAGCACGTTCCTAATTACGTGCTAATAGCAACAGACAAGTTGATTGAATTTCCCGTGTCATTAGCTCGTATAATCTTATACGTTAAATAGAAACTTTCTGGTATTTACTGGTCGACATTCAGGGTTTGTGATATGAATAAAGATTATTTTAATTTAAGTGCATACTGTATACTGTCACGGCATTTTGAAATGGGTCTGTTTGTATGTACGTCACAATAGTCTTTTTTTTCAGAAACAGGCTGAAGAAGAAACTTGAAATTTGGCATAGTAATAAACCATTGAAATAGCTGTTTTAAGGGTCCGAAAATATTTTTATCATAATTAGAGATGGTATGACTTCATAGCTAGGCTAAAATAATCAAATATGCAATAACTGTGTCTCTCCCTAACTTCTGAAAATATTTAGCCCGAAATTATAACAAAAATAGTTTTTAGAAGCTAGCGAAATCTTTATAGGATCAACAGCAATTTTCCTGGCTTTTATAATTTTAGCAATATGCAGCATATTTTCAGGCTATAAAATATGTAGCAAAAATATATTAAAAGGTAAAAAGTAATATTTGTAAATATTTTATTAGAAATACTGCCGTGTGAATAGCATTACGATATATTTGACAGTTTCTTTTTTTTATCTGTATATAACTTAAAAATCCGACCGTATAGTTTTTAGAAGATTTGACCCAATTTAGGTAACAAATTTACCATTTCAAAACTCTTTTTTGTCAAATTTTTGATGAATGCTTATGTTAAACTGAACGTGATAATTCCTGTACGGAATATATGTGTATTTCAATAACAAAATAATAAGTGGGCATGATGCGAGCATAGATCGGTCTTGATGGACACAGTGATCTTCAGAACTTATCTGCTTTTTCAAAACCACCATATTAAAGTAAATGCTTCGATAAAGGTAAAAATGACTTCTTTGGGTTTTTTTGGGAAAATTACTGAGAAAAACCCAAAAGTGGGAATATATCTGTTTTACTTTTTTAATTTTTAATTTTTCCTAACCGAAATGCTCTTTTATAATAATTTATAAAATTATATCACTTATAAAATATTTCCTTTTTTACTCCCATCCTACCACTGAAACCACTACCATTTAGAACTAGAAAAATTAGCTAACATTTAAATAAAATAAAGAAAAAAAAAAATTTTTACTAAAAAAATTAGTTTAAAATTTTTAAAAAAATTTTAAACTAATTTTTACTAAAAAGCCATTGTGCATTGTGCATGCCATATTCTTCTTCACGATTTGTGGTTTTTATGCATGTAAATTTATGTGTTTGAGTAGCATAATATTCAAAAAAGCTTCTCATCGACTAAGAATAATCATCTATCCATGCATACTATTAATCGAGTAATGGAGATACTAAAAAAGTTACGTGTTCAAAAATTACTGTTTCGACAATAACAACAAGGTTCTGAAATTAATGGTTGGGTTCATGATTAGAATTTTAATGTTTTATTTGTATTTATCTAAATTTGATGTTTTATATAGGAAGAACGATTCAAGAGAAAATGAAAGTGCGTCGTTCAGTTAAATGTTCAGTACATTGTCAACTGATCCAGTTTTTACGCTAAGTGTAAGTCTTTAACATTTACTTGCAGTTCAAACACTCGAACCACATTTAGTGGTTTTATTTGCTTGATGCATTATAGATTTTAATTTAGTTAAAATCTTAATTTAATATTTGAAGTAATTAGTCATATTGCGATTAAGCGATTCTAGAACGTAAATTTTTGGTACTCATGATTTTATTCAGATCGAATTTGTAAAATAAATATTCTATTGCAGGCGAAAAACTAAATTTATTAGTGATTTCTTTAGTAACAACGCATTCAGATTTATTTTCACCATTAACTTATACTTTAAAGATCAGCTGGTGTGTACGTACATCGTCTATAACTCATTACTTGAATATAATATCTACAGCATTTTTAACTTAAAATATGATTGCTGTACAGTTACGGCACAGTGGCAGACGAAAAGCTTCTCGACTTTCACCACCAAACTAACGAGCTACCCTAGTTTCACTAGTGTATTGATTACTGTGATAAAAGTTTTTTTCTCCCTTGTGTACTAGAATATAACTTTATTTCAGTGTCCTCCGCTTATATAATACCCTAAAGAAAAGTAGCAAAGCTTCAGTCGTGGAACCCTTTCATACTCTTGACTTCTCTGTGGTTCTGGAGTTTCGACGATATTTCATACACTTAACCGTCAGGAACAAATCCCATAGACATTAATTAAAATAGCACCAAGTACTTTCAGTATATCAGAATTTACATAAAATTGTACAAAAAGTTCTCGAAAATCAACGTTCGTTATGAACATTTGTATTAGCTATCTATGACAGATAGACATATCGTATACCGGACTTTTTGGGATCTATAATATTTTCATAGTGTGTGTGTTGGTGTGTGTGCATAATTCATGTGCTAGCGTTTGGTTGAAATGCTGTTTTTGCTATTGTTTTTTTTTTAATTTCTGCTACTCAGTTGTCTTCAAATAATTTCGCATATCATTATATAGAAAACCATATAAGCTAAATATTCCAAACAATGGAAATGATGAAAATATATATAATTAATATATATATATATGTATATATTATGTTTTTAAATGCAATTTCATTTAACATTTTCTCCATTTCAGTAATATTTAATTTTCATTTATCCTACTATTTACTTCTCTGTTAATATTATAAACGTGAAAGCGTTTTTGAATATTTGCTTCTTATCTTATAGGGTTCTAGCAATTAAACAATTACATGACGGTATTAAATAGTAGTTACAGTAGTTGTACTAAAATGAAACTTGGTATCTTTCATGAAAATATTTCCGGTGAAGTGTGATTAGACGAGGGATTGTACTAAAGGAGGACTTTTAAATCAAGTTTTTGTTGAAATATTTTCATTCTTCAAACTAATGTTATAGCAAGAGAATTTTCCTTTGTTGTTTGTTTTATTTTAGGATTTTACTTTGACAGCGCAATTGTGTATGGTATCCAGATTGACCAAATGGACATAGTAGCATTTTATAAGTGTGCGGAATGAGCAATAAGTGAAGAAATATAAGTCTGACTTAGTGCTTAAAATTTTGGTACATTGTTTTTTAAGTAAATTTATTTAAAGAGAAATTCAATTGCACCTGATGATCTAAATATTTGTTTCCTGTATTCTGAAGAAATGCGTGCACGGTAGGCCCGCACATGTTTACAATATCTTAATTATCTCGTTATTGATTTTAGAAATGATCTGTGTTGTCAAAACTTAGATGTCGAAAGACCGAACCTTGATTTTGATGTAGGTAAAGAAATATAAACATCTGTGTTAATAATAAATCACCGGTTTTGGATATTAACTATTCTTTACCAAGCCAGCCGCCTATTTTTGTCATCAACTTTTTTACGCACACATGCATGTAAGTTAACAACGATGTCAACATTGAACATTTGCAAATATAGCTCATTAATATTGTTGTGGAATAAATTGTCATCTGAAAAGTTGTGAAACATAAAATATCACCAGACAAGTACATTTGCCAAATGGATAGTAATGTGCATAAGCTAAATTAGCACTATATTATGAATTAAGCAGAATATAACAATTTCTTAACTGGCTGCTAACAGAGAAGGGTGTCCCAAAATTCACACTAGAAGTAATTTTGATAGAAAACACAGGTTATAATTAAAAATTGTAAAAATATTGCTCAACAATAAAAATGCGTTGTTCTTTTGGGTAGCGCTCCATTTTTAATAATCCTGAACTGTCAGCTGTTACGCTGTATTTTTTTTGGTTGGCAACACTTTACCGCACAAATGGCGCAAAATTCAAATCTTGCGTGAATTTTGGGACAACCTATATTACTTCTAATTATAACCATGAACTGTAATTTGTACGATTCATAAAGTCCATTAAAGTTTATCCTCTCTTATACATGGGATGCACTTTTTAACTTACTCAATAGAGAAACAATAATACACAGCTTTCACATTAATGAATATATTTGGCATTGACTTTGTTGAAATTCATTATTCACAACTAAATATGTACCATACTTAATATCTTCTATACCCACACTTAATATCTTCTAGACATAACATAATTAGACATCATTGATACTGCAGTGCACTTCAAATAGTTTTAGTCCGGCAACACATCACAAGAGAACACAAAAAATCGGAGATATGTATAAATAGTTATATAACCTTGTTCCAACCATTAGATACACTTGCTATTGTATATATATGTATATATATATACATATTACTGAGAATAATATCTAATTAATGTTATTACGTGCACCGGAAAATGTATACTGTATAACCTCATAGAATAACGTCAAATTAATTTATTAAACTCACTAAAATACTTGTATATTGTATAACTTCTCAAAATCTAATAAAAACTCCATCGCTCCCATGCCATACACTCACTAACGTAAACAGTGGGAAAACCCGCGCAAACCCCGCTTCCGCTAATGTTTTTCATAATATTTAGGTTGCTTTTGGTAGTTTCTAAGATTCAATCTTTGCTAATTACCCACCTGAAGATACTGTCATACAATGAAACTTAGATCGTGGTAAAGAATTTAAATAGAGTAGAAATAATATTACGGCATTTGGTTGTGAATTTTCACGTCATATTTTTGTGAATCTGTTCTCATTACCTATGCTTGTGTTATGCATACTAATATTACGAATTCGAATAGAAATACGGTGAATAGACTTTGATTTCTCTATTCACTCTACGATTAAATGTACCAACCATCCACAAATATCTAATAATTGTAAGCAACTACATGAATGAGTTTAAATAAATTTAGTGGCGCTTTCGAAAAAGGTTTCATCTAAAAAGCCGTAGCTGTGAAACTACTTCAAATTAAATGAAAGGACCTTAATTGCTATAGTTAAAGCATCACGTTTTTGTGATCCAACTTTAACTACAGGCGCCTGCGATTAAATACAGCCAATGGAGTTTGATTGGATTGTATGACTTTTCTAATTAAATATTAGCACTTATAGAGACGTAATGTATTTTATAAATGGTGCGCGCTTTGGTTGAGACGATCCTTAAATGTTAGTATGGGCTTAATCAGTAGTCTGGTTGTAATGGTGTCGCAAATTTTTATTATATAAAATTATATAGATATGCAAGCAAAACTAATTACACATAACAAATATTTATCTGTTCACTTTCGGGGTATGGCCACTTTCAATCTTTCTAACGATCAATATCTGAGGTAAGACTTGTAACAATGAGTACCGCTGTGTGTAGCAAAAATGGCAAGAAAGTTTTTTTTCAGTTTTCCTTTTTCCTATATTATTAATTTTTGACCCTATAGTAGTACACCATGTTTGCAAAACATCATGTACCTACGACATTTCTTTAGCTGGCGCACGAAGGGTATTTAAAAAATATGAACCCAAATTTGTAATATTTATTTTTTCCCACAATTTAAAATGATGTTGACACTTTTTCAACAGTAACGTTTTATTATTACTTTCGTTAAAGTCATATCCTGCATTTATTACCATTAACACCGATATTTCAATTATATTAGTAGCAATTAAGTTTTTAAACAAATCTCGTACAAAATGCATTCACAAGAATTATACTTATGGCTAAGTTGATGACTTTAATATATAGATAATTAGTTCGTAATTAAAACTGTGTATTTTGGGTATTAGTCAGGTGCAGTGAAGGACGTATTTATTTATGTTTACAATACGGCTTCATTAAATCGGTAGTTCAGCACCTCCTGTTGCATAGTTTTTATGGCATCCTACTCAATTTAGTTCAGTTGTAGTTCACGATTTATGAATAATAATTTGTCAAAGCTTACGATATAAATTAGTTATTAATATAGCAAAAATTTTGAATCACCTAAATACAGTGTATTTATTTGATATATAGTAGAAATCATTGGGATGACTAAAAGTATTAAAATGTCAAAAACACGGAAAGATTTTCGTTGTCTTGTATTTGGTGAACCACAGTAACTAATTGATAACCTATTTTTGACGTATTGTGATTTAATTAAACATTATTTCTGGGTCAAAATCATTTGATTGAGTTAAATAGTGGAAAAGACCTTGTAATTAAGGAGGCATGTGAAATAGTTTCTATCGATGTCGACAAAATATGGAGTAAAGCATTGATTCCTACCATAAGTCATCAACAAATTATGGCAAAGTTGATTTCTTGCTATAGCAAGAGTGTACATAAATTACGCAATCGAGCAAAAAAGCAAAAGTTATATGAAGATATTTTGTATTAAAGGAAAATTTTTAAATTCTTGATAGTTGACTTACAGAATTCTTCCTTAATATTTCGGAATAGTAAAACCATCGACAAACCACAAGGAATTGGTCCTTTTTGTTAATTTTAAAAGTTTTTGCATCAACCTGATTTTACATCAAGATTAAGCTTTAATGAAAACATGATCCCATCCATGTTTTAAACATGGTTAAAATATATTTGTACTTACGGGATGACCTAGAAAGTATCGTTTAAATACTATTCAAAAATTATTTCTCTTTACACCCAGAAAACTTTTGCTAACTATGTCACAAGACAATGAGTCACGCAACAGAATTAAATCTTCGAAGAATAATAAAAGTAAAAGAACTCACCAAAGGCCAAAAAAGTACGCGAGTTTCATCTTATTATTGCGTTCTAATATATTGGTCGAAATAAAAGATTACAGAACTACCAATGACAATAAAATACAGTAACATGAAAATTATAACCATAATTTCTTCAAGAGAAAACATAATTTCCTCAGTTTAATGTAATCAAGAAAAAAAATAATAAAAATATTTTAAAGAAATTTTATCACCACCGGCTTGCATGTTATATCTTCTTTTATTTTCAGAACTTTGAATGAAATTCTGCATTTATATATTTTACACCACGAACTAATTATTAAAAATACAGGAAATGAAAAATTTTAAAAAATCGCTCCGCCTAATGTGCTATATATAATATATAGGAAGATAACGAATCCACAATATTAAAATTTAGAAATAAATTGGAAGAAGGTGATAAAACAAATGTACAAAAAAGCATGTAGAAGAAATATATTGAAACAAGTATATATAAATGGACAGAAGAAATAGACTGAATGCAGTTGGCAAAAAGTGTGTACGAAAAATAACAAGGTAAATTCATATTTATTCAATGAAGGAAACGACAGTTTTAAATGAACATAAGTCGGTTAAAATAATTACTACGATATCTAAAACTGAAAAAAAATTATTCTTTGTTTGGAAAAGATGTATTGAATTTCTTAAATAATATGGGTCCAGTGTGTAATATATTCAAATATTAAATATATTAAGGCTTCGTCATTTTAATGAATTACTTTTTAATGTAAGCGTTTAACTTAATTACTTCTGAAAATATATATCGTTGAACTTTTGCTCCGCTCGTTTATAACTTTAATTCCTTGAACGACTTTATAAACTATTGACATTAATATTCAAATTTAAGCCATAAAAGTAATGATCAGGCCCCTGGGTGTAGACCACGTTGGCATAACTACAGTATTTATAAACTACGATTTTTTAATGAACTCAACTCAGAATAAACTATTTTATTAATTTAAATATATGATATATATATAAACGGTATTATCATAAAGATAAGTTTTACTTTAAGGTTTTTTTAGTGTTAAGTCAATATTTTGTTATCTATATTCTAATGACCAATGTACTAAAATCCAAAAAGTGCAGGTTGAAGTTATAATGTTTATTATAGAAATATCCAAAAATTTTCGGGTCTAAGTTTTATTTCGAAATGTTGCGTTTGAAGTGAATAGTGATAATATTTCGTAAATAATGAACATTAATAAATATGATGCAACTTGGCGCATTGAACCCACAGCGAGTGAAATAATACCGAAGGGACTAATACAATATAAATGATGGGTTGGGAGTTTAAGTAACCCAGCCAAAGCGAGAAATCTGTGAGGTGCGACGCATTCACATGTCGGCGTCAGTATGGCCAGGATAAAGAAATGCAACCAACAGGCGACGATGACGCCGGTTATAATTACAAGTGTCTTGGCCGCCTTACATTCTCGTTTCAAGTGAGCTGCCTCCTTGGGCTTCCGTTTGGGCGGGTAGTAAGAGACGCCAGACATAAAGCCGGTTCGAGGCCCTTCGCGCAAGATTTTTTTTCAGGGCTGGTGTTAGTCGAGGAGACGTTGATGAAGCCTGTGGGGATCTAAGAGGTAGTGGGCAACGGTCGTGGCATCTATGACAGCGACTACGGCGGCCGCGATGCCTCCTGAGCTACCAACCGAAACGAGCGCCCCATCCATCGGTAGCGGTGGATCAGGTTGTGCTGTCGCACCGCATCGCAAATGAATGAGTTTATGTGCCGTCTGGACGATGCGCCAGTATAGTATAAGGGTAACGAGCACCGGTAGGTAAAAGGATGAGGTCATGCCGAATGTCTGATAGCCGAGATCTTGACTAACGAGGCACAGAAAGTCTTCAGCGATGCATCGCGTCCTCTCTGAGCCTTTCCTGCCAAGCAGCGGTATAATGCAGACAAGGAAATTGTCTGCCCACCCTTACACGATCATTACACCGACGTGTCGCTCCGTGCGAGCGTCAATGTAGTCAATATTGATCACTACCCAGTACCTGGATCGTAAACAAGTTCACCACGTACTCATTACTAGATGTTTTAAAAACAAATGGACATAACAAGTACTAGTCTTCGTCGGCAAAAATGAATTAAACGTTCAAGTGACACATTAGAATGAAAAATACACTTTAATTAGAATCTGGCAAATATATTTGTACAAATATAAAGAAAAATAAACGGGTATAACAATATTTATCGGACATTTTAACGAGGATCTAAACAAGGCTCAAATTGGCCTTTGTCTAATGTGGATCTAATGTGGATTATACAGGCCGTGGAGTATCAGAGAGAGCGACTAGGGGGGCTGCGGTGCAGGCGGTGTAGCCGTTGGAAGGCGTGCCGGAATTCAAAACTAAATACCGTATATATGGGATTAAGTGTCAAGTTGAAATAACCCAGCAAAAGCGAGAAGGCTGTGAGGTGCGAGCTCACGCATTCGCATTTCGACGTCAGTATGGTCAGGATAAAGAAAGGCAACCAATAGGCGCATTATATATATGTCTAGCAAAAAAATACGAACAAATTCTATGAACGAATTCTTGTACAAGAAAATTTTGAAATAATTTTTAATTCTAAGTATTGAACTATCGTGAATTAAACCAGGATAGCTGTAGCTATGGACATTAAGTATTTGAACATAGTTTTTTTTAACCCACTAAAATTATTTTATTCTAAAAAAGAAAATTTTAAAGCTAGTGTGAGTTCTTAAAATTTTGATACATAAGGTCCTCACAATAAAATTATCTTAACTAAACATAGTCTACAGGCAACTCGATTAGGTACCTATCAAAAGCCATGGCGACGACATGCAATATGGAAATAGTGCAGCAGAGCACGTCCCCCAAAATCCACATGTCGCAGAGCTCTGGGCCGAGAGTCCACCGTTGCGCTACCTCCCAGACGACTCCTAGCGGCATCACAAGCCACGCTACCAGCAGGTCTGCTACCGCCAACGAAAGGATTCTCTGATTTTTTGTGCTCTACAGGTGTCGCTCTAGCAGGATAGCAGCTATCACGAATACGTTACCTGTTTGGACACGAATACGACTTACAATAAGACAAAAGGAATTGGATAAAAGGAACTTCGGTTTATAATCGAAATTTTCAAAAAGAAACGTTTTACGATGCGGTGGGTAACCATTTTTATCTAAGTTCATATTAAACTAAATTTAATCTGTAAGTTGAAACTTGAGCTTTTAGCCACCGATGATGTTCGGGTCTCTCCGACTTCATGGAAAAATTAAAATAGAATTTGGTTTAATGAGGCGTCATAATACTATTTTGCTAGATAGTGCACGGAGCATACGATATATTTTAAGAGGCGCAGTTGTTTTTCCAAAAATAATAACAAAAAACAGTAACTGCTTTGGTAACAATGGTGAAAAGCATAGCAGAATAAATATATTCAAATAAAAGTGATGAGATTATCGTATATTTATATAGAAACAATCATTGAAATATTCTTGAAAAAATTAAATTATGTATTCAGAGCTTCCTGCAATTAAAAATTCTGCTTATTCATTGTAGTTTAGTTGGAGACACCGCCGATAATAATTTATATTGGTACGCATCAGCAGTTCAGAGGTGAGATGAAGTTGGCCAGGTACAAAAAATATAATAGTTTGTTTTGTTCTCGGTCCTATTATTTGATGTATACTATTCGATCCTTGAAATAATTTTTTAAATTATGTGAGCTGCACAATATTCGTTTCTCTTTTTATTTCGGTTTCTTTTTCATTATTGTTGCGCAATCATTTCACGTCATATGATTTTAAATGAACGAGAAATAACTAGTTGAGTATTTTCCCAGAAATACTTTAATTTTTCAAGCACATTTATATAAGTTTGTGAAGGAAAATAAGCTCTTTTCCGAGTTAATCTATGTCGGGACACACTTCTGTATATTCTACAATATTACGTTTCGAACCAAAATGATTATGGAACAAAAAGATTTTTAAAATATATGAGAAATAAAATCATAAGGAAATAATATTGATTGTTAAATTAGATTGATTACTTTAACCTTTCAAACCGTAAAGTAATTCATTTTACCTAACTGCCATAATACGCACTAGAAAAAAAAGGGCGGAATGGATTTGCCACTAATGTCAGATTCATTGAACTTGTTTATCTAAAGTACAATTAGTCTGATAAAAATAAGTTGACTAATACTACATAGCCGGATAATTCATCATTTTACGTCACATCGCAACTTCGGAAGAAAAAGGTTTTAACCCATAATTTATACTTTTTGAAAAATGATATTAAAGTTTTAATATTTAGCGTGTTCTATGAATAATTTGTTGGAAAGTAGTAAATGTACGACAGAGGTATGCATTTACATATTTTCTACTATTTTATAATTGACAGATTACAGATAATACTTCCTTCGGCCTTTGAGTTTTATTAACTTAGTTTCTCATTTTCTGAATATACTTTTTTCGTAATTTGTAGATACTTAGAATGTTAATATAATAAGTATAAGCAACTTTAATGATTAATCAAAGGGATATGATATTTAATTATGTACAAAAATTGTAAAAAAATGTATCATGAAAGCATTTTTTCATTGATATACCATGACATATAATGTTGTATATCATGGCGTACCCATGTCATAATATACAACATACATAATAAAATTGAGACTTTTTCCTTCGTCACTTATGCCAACTCCATTTTGATTATAAATGATATTAAGCCATACCTTGGAAAGTAACACCCTAACTTATTACATGTTATTATCATTGCAAAATTATTTTGGGCTATCGTACAGACTCAGTGATGGACTAAGTGATTTTAACACCAAAAACATGGATGGACTAAGTGATTTTTAACACCAAAAACACTTATGGATGTCACAAAATTATTCATTGACAAATATCCTACGCTTTCCTCAAATCATTTAAGAAAATATTCAAAACAGTACATATTTATTTAATCATTTAACGAAAGAAATCGGTGTGATTGCTGTTAGCTCAAATACCTAAAGAGTATATTAATTCTCAGGAAAATATGCTCTCTAAAGCCACTTCGAAATAAAACAATTAAAAAAATCAAAATTAATTTCCAATGAAGATTTCTGCAGCATTTATTTTATTACAAAATGAATGAGAATAAAATTTTAATCTCAGAGAATATGTAACTTCGATATATTAAAAGTTTTGCTGAAGAACTTTTTTTCACGTTTTTAATATAATTGGCTGCTCAATTAGATCGTATGCGATATATCACTGATGCAGTTTCAATTTACTTCTAATAATGTATTTAATAATTTAAATTGCTGATTATACTTTAACTTCAAGTCTACGATCGTACTTGCCCATTACTTTGAACTACCTTCCAAAATATTCACATTCCCAAACATGGTACATTTTTCTGTGGATCCAGATACAATATTATTACGTGGTTGTGAGAGCCCGCCGATAGGACATGAAGGACATATATTTACATCATATTTTTGTTATGTCCACTGACAAGTGGACTTATAACATCAAAGTTCTACTTTTACGTAACACAGGAATTTATTCATGAAGTCTTTTGGCGAGAAATTCAAATACATTTTCATGTAATAACAAACACGTACGTACCCGTTCACAACTGTCACGAAATACAAATGTGGTCAGCCAGGTTAAGACAAAGGTAAGTACTATAAATTTAAATCCGTAAACAAAGTATTTTTTTTTCTTACAATCTTCGTAACAGGAACTAATTTAATGTACACATACATAGCAATATTTTTATATTCTACAAGCATTTATTTGTAAGTATTGACTCAGCTGTAATCGACTGATATGAGTATATGGATACTTAATTCCCAAATCAATTATCTAATACCGACTATGGAAGAATGAACCTATCGTTTGCTGAGTCAGAAACGGTTGACTTATAAGTTTCTAAAAGTGAAACCCTCACAGAAATGTATTAACGCTGGATGGCAAGAAGTTTCTCATTTGCAATGCAATCTTTTTTTATATTTTGTTTTTTTTTTTATATATTTTCGTGTAAAGCCAATTTAGATATAATCCAGACTAACGGATTCTATTCTTCATCAAAATTTTAAAATGAATGCCTCGTGACAGAAAACAATTCCATAACTCTCGTACTTATTGCCAGCTAGAAACGTTGCTCTCCGATTCTCAAGGGAACTAGACATTACAATTTCAATTATGTATTAAACAGTAAGAAAACCAAACAAAAAACCTGCAGTTCTTTGAATCAGGTTACAAATTATTAATACATTTGTAAAAAAAATATGATGATCAGAAATTACAATCTAATAATATCTCAAAAGACGAAGAATTCTTTCAGAAAATATTTTTCATAGTTCATTATGCAATTGCGTGTTTTTTATATTTTCGATTTTGTATTATGTACAAAGCTTAAAATATCAAGTTTAAATATTTCATTTAATCTTATTAACGTAATAGTTACATATATTAAAATTTATACTTAATTCTGCATGATATTTGAATGGTAACATCGAAAATGGCAATAAAATAATATGAATTTGGTATTGTATGTTATATAATATTCTATAGCTTCGCTTATATAAACAGAAATAGACAAACGAGAAAAGGTTCTGTATTTTGTATGTCACTCTATTGTCCTTTTTCCATGTTATTTTCAGGTATACTTTGTATGTGGACGAAAAAACTTTAAATCGTTTATTTTTTAGTTTTTATATTTTGGCACAAATGCTTTTTTTAATAGTCGACAATAATATCATACTTACACATTTAAAAATCTGGGAATGATCTCCGCCTTCGTGAGACGAAATATCTATGTACGTTACATGCTTTTTTTATTCAGGTTGCCTCTGCTATTGTTGAAATAACCATTATCTTATATTTTCACACTGTTGTCCATCGATTTGCTCTATGTTGTTAGCTGATATATTACAAGAGTTTTATTTATTAATAAACTAACATAGACCTGTTTTATAGCATGATGAAGGTGTTATAACTTAAAAATACTACAAAATACTGGATTTTAACATCGGAAATATTTAAGTAGTCTAAGTTATATGGAACCTATTCCATAGTCTGAAAAGAGAGAAGCCTGTACCCTGCAATATGTATTCGTGCACACGTCACGTGTTGCCATTGTATAGTGAAATTAAATTTTCAGTATCTTTATATAACTTGGGAGCAAAAGAATAAAGGTTTCGTGTTCTCAAAATTTTCAGTACGCGACATATAGCTTCACATAAAGTGAAGCCATTCTCCTGCATGGAATCATTAATAAAAATTCCAACAATACTTTTTTATTAAAAAAAATAATTGGGGAACTTATTATATTTATATTATTCCATACAGGTAATATTCAAAAAATCTAGATACAAAATTCTGGGAATGTAGTAAACACTTCTTCAGAAAAGCTTTGCAAAAACTTACTGCTTTTATCCCATGATTTTACAGCAACTTTACAAGAAATTTGCTCTTTTTATAAAAATGTTTCGATGGAATTTTATTCCTTTTGTCGAATTTTATTAATGTCTGGTAACTGACATAGGTCCGATTGTACTAATATTTTATCTAGGCTTTAACTTCCTCTTTTATTTATCGTTTATTTATCGTTCCATGGAACACATATCGTATCTGTAACTCCTTTCAAATCGGCTGTTTTCGTGTTTCTGCACATTAATATCATTGGCATCGAAATGAAAATATCTTCTTCTCTCTCTATCTCTCTCTATCTATCTTCGCATTATACAATGCAGCGTAACAAAAGAAAACAATGAATCAGACGTAAATTAGGGTATTTTTATTATAGTTATAGCGTATACGACACTCATGGGACATTATGTTCAATAACGGTAGACTATATTATTAATCTTGAATGTAGTCCTAACAGATTCCAGTTCATGCATTAAGTCATGGTTGAACTTCACTTTCTAGATTGTTCTAACATTTGTTCTCAGAAGCGCAAAACATTATAATGTCTACTAACAACGAAACGTCATGACGATGGTGTCTACCATCGCTCACACAGGACTCTCATGTCACCTTGAAATTGACCTGTTAATAAGTATGAAATTCTATATATTTCTAAGGTTTTAATACTCTCATTTGACTACATATCCTTTAAGGTTGATTCACATGCTGACCCATAACTAGATATCTGAAGCATGATGCGAGTATAAATATTAGCGTTAGGATAATTTTGACCACGATTGTTGCAAGTGTAAATCTAAACCACTTCACAGTTATCCACTATGTTTCCCCATATTCTATGTACGGGAGTACGGGTTATTTTTTATGATGAACTCAGTAACTCTGCACGGTAAGAGATATAGTATGAAATTATCATAATTTTTCGAATAATATGTGACCTATTATATGATAACGTACAGCTGACCACAATCAAGCTATGAAAACGTTTATAGTGTAAATATGAACCAATTCCTGCCTTAACCCTAGATTACTAACCTTATTTTTCAACGTTTAATACTAACCTTCGTTGTATCGACTACGCTATATAATGGAGGGGGTTTTAGGGGTTTAATTAAAAAAAATATTTATATTTATGTTTTTATTTTAAATAATAAGTATTAACCTACATATTTAGAGATTATAATATATACTTTAACATATTTTTTATTCAAACAGTCATCATAATGAGATCATAGTTTACATGCATAATCAACTTTTTCATAAATTTAAAAAAAAATCGTACATATTATATATTAAAATTGTTCGAAATTGTTCGCGTTAACTTGTTCGAAATAAACTATAAAAAAAATAATATCTGAAAAATGAATTAAAAATAAAATTTTGGTAATGGTTTAGGAACTAATACACATCAAGTTTATGTTCCCCACACAACGATTTATTGCACTTAGTGCACCTACTTTTAGTCATCCTTAGCTTTTTGGAGGGATACATGGCACATATTTTTCTTTTATTTTGCTGTGGGAGGACATCAGCTGCATTACTTTGCTCAGTCTCATTTATAACACCCTCATTACTACTTCCTGGCATGTATAAAATTTGTGTAATTGAGTCCCGCAGACTAGTTTGTAGAGTTGGTATAAGCAATCTTTTTTGCATGTGTGGTTCGATCAGCTTGTGATGCAGAGCTTTTAGATATTCACGCCTCGATAAACGTTTTTTCTTAGCCTCTATAGTGTTTATTACATAAATGACATAACTATTTATAAATGCAATATTAAGCATACCAAAAGTTGCACAACGGCCAGCGTCGTGTTTTTCGATTGCAAGAGGCAATGGAACACATTTGGTCCAAAGTATCTACCCCTCCTTTGGTTTGATTGTAAAATTCAACCAATTTTTAGTGTTTACATTAATGGTTCCCTCTTCGTTACATGTTGATAGTAGGAATACATCTTTTTGGGGTTTTGCTTTGTAGGAAAGTAATCTTAGTTCGTTATCATAACAGAACATAGCTGTTCCAGTTCTTCTAGTGCGTTCATTTTTAAATTCTACCGGTATCTCCCTTTTGTTAGCTCGTAGAATTCCAACCGATATCAGCTTATATGGTTCTTTTACTAAACCTTTGGCTAGTGGCACCGAAGTGAACCAATTGTCCATTGTGATATTTCTATTCGTACCATGAACAGTATGTGTCAATTTTTTACAAAATATTCACCAAGTGGTACTCCATCCGTTTTAGTAAAAGAACCTAGATAAGGCTCTGCATCCACCATATACTTTGTAGAATTATCTACAATCATCACAATTTTGATACCATATTTATTTGGTTTATTCTATATATATATATATATATATATATATATATATATATATATATATACGAAAGGGACATCTGCCTCTGAAACCTAACAACTGTTCATCAATGGTAAGGTAGCATCCAGGTTTATAGTTCTCTCGACACTTAACTATGAAAAGATCCCAAATATCTCGAAAGGGAGCGAACACATCGGTTAACCTCCGTTCTTGACGTGTAGGCTTATCGTCAAATCTTAGGCAGTTTATTAGCAAATCAAACCTTTCACAAGACATTGTACTGCGATATAGATTTCTACAAAATGTGATATCAAACAACTCTCTAGATGGTAAATGATATCTTTCATTGCTGCAGATAATGTGAGAATGCCAATGAGAGCTCTAATTTCATTAGCATCGGTTGGTTTCTGAGTGGATTTCAATGTTTTATATTTTTGAGATTTTATTGCTATCTCTGGATTAGTGCGGGTGACAATTAAATCAATCATATTATCAGTAATGAAACATGAAAAGCATTGAAGTGGATCTAAAAGATTTTTGCAACAACGTACAGGTCCAGGTCTTATATGAACTATGTTCCTTGAAGGTCTTCTGCCTTGTGACCTTGGCTTTCGTGATGACCATTTGTGTTTATCTTTCCCGTCTTTTGCGTCTTCAATGGAACGTGGTGAAGATTTATCACTACTTGCCTGATAATCTTGATCTGGAAGTTGCAATTCATTCACAGTAGAAACTTCATCATCACCCTCCGGTTCCTACGCGGGATCAGCCCCAATATGGTCTTCAGGCTCACTCCCTGATGAATTGTTTTCCTTACTTTGGTCTTCTAATAATAGCGCACGAATTGTATCTAAAAAAATAATAATAATAGACACCATTATTACTAAAGAATCTTTTCTTAAAAGAAACTTTTCGTAAAAGAACGTAATTTTTACTTAAGTAAAAAGTACAAAAAGTTACGTTACTACTAACCTTCGTCGATGCGACGAGCCATGGTTGCTGGAACGGCGCGTACGGCCCCCCGACGCACAAAGCACTACCGTCCGTCGCGAGGGCAACGGGTCGACTGAGATTAGCTTAAATTAAAAAACCGCACGGTCGCGCGCGCAAAAGGTATCGACGAAGGTTAGTAATCTAGGGTTAAATATGAAACTCCGTTTAACCAAATCAAAGTTTTTTAGGTGTTTCAAACCAAATCGTGTAATATCATCCATTTTCCAATTACTTAAAAACAAATTACATTTCTCAAAACCCAAGTTTTAGTTTGTAAAATCAATTTGCCATATCTCATTTTTAAAACTTCATATATAACACAAAGAAACACTTAAATATGTCGTTTATATGTAATAACCGAAAACATACCATGACAAATTTTGATAACCATAGAATTATCAAGCGTATCTAGTCTTGTTAACCTACAATTTGGGTATGAAACATGGTAGGTGCGCTTAAACTTTATTTCTAGCTATGATTTCCATGTTTCTGGAATTTAATAATGGCTCTTTTGAAATTGACTTATAGGTTTCGATGATTAGTGATTTGGGGAGTCAGTCAGTGAATAAATTATAAAATTGCCAGTTTTTCACGTTATACATCTCGACATCCATAAATAAATAAATAAATGTAATTAATTCGTCTCCCCGTTTACTAAGAATCAGATTTCTAAGTTTTGAGGATGTCAACAGCAAATCGCAGCTAGCGAAAAATTTTGAGTAAAGAGTATAGTATTTGGTAGTGCTGCTAGCAATTTGGTGTGGTATTGTGTGGCCATAATATACATTATAATTTTACTGAAAAACATTTGTAAAATTCTGAGGATCATTTACAGGATTAAGACGATATTTTCCACTTATTACGTAAATATATACATATACATTTATGTCCACAATCGTAGGGGTAGTTTCTAATTAAATACAAATTGTAATACGAGATTAAACGCTATAATATTTCACGGAGATTGATTGAGATATTAAGACGTAAAAGCGAGACAACCACGCAAACATTGAAACTCACTTTCGCACTTATAATATATGTTTGTATACCATAAATTTAGATTTGCGATATCACTACTTTTTATTTCTTTACATACGCGCAATGAGCGAAACGTTATTTTCCAATTGCACGTAGGCACTAACATATGTGTTCAAACCGCTGAAAATCGGTCTTGCTTTGAAATTTTATTTCATAAAATATGATTCTAGGGTTAGCTTCAAATTCACTATTTATTGGAATTCAAGAAAATATTTTTTCAACATTTTTTGTTCGTTTTAAATTTCCTTTAATTCAAATGACAATTTTTGTTAGTTCCATTTGACTTTCTTAACTCCAAGTTTTATTTCCTTAACTATCCAAACCATTGTCTGGTTCGAAAATGATTTTAATTTAGTTTGTTTCAGAAGTTTTATTAAAACGTATACCAAATATCATCATTCTACCATTACCAGTTTATTTTAGAAAAATTTTGTATTTTCTCAACTCGACAAAATGTTACAAAATATTACATTTAATGCAAAATAATATAAAAACATTAAAAATCAAGTTAATTTATCTTAATTTCTCTTTTCTTTTCATGTAATTTACAAATAAGTTTTTTTTAATGTCTTACGAGTACGTGCCTTCCCCGTTTTTAACGAGGATTTTGCACAGATTTTTAAATGTATTCATAAGTATTACTAAATTTTTTTGCTTCAAATTTTACAGCTATTATTGTTTTAAATCAAATTAATATATTCTTACACATCTTTTCAACTTGACTTGTTTTAGTAACATTTTATTCAGGAACGGTTTTACTATTGGATAGTAGATAATCACGATATACATTTTCCGTACAAATTTCTTCTTTTCCTTTACATATCTTTACACAATTACTCTATTATATGAGGAATTTGATAACTCCTTAAAGCAAAGACTAGTAACCTATAATTATACTATAACGTTGGTTTAAAGTTGTTAATGAGCGCTCTTGTAAGGTATAATTTATAGCTTACAGTGCCATATTCGCGTGATACTCTACAATTTCAAAACAACCCATCCATATCCTTGCTAATAAATAACTTGTTCAATATAAAAAGGTTAGTTAAAATTTTTGTAAAAATCTTAATAAATATCTGTCGATTTTGTTTCTTTCCAATATATGATAACATCAGATGTAAATTTTATTAAGATTGGAATGATTATTTCAGGACTACGTAATAAGAAGGTTTATGCATTCCTGAAATATTTAGGATTCACTTGTGTAACAATATCAATTTCTTTTTTTCGCCACAGCGACAAAACTATTAAAACAGTTTTAACAGATGGGATACTTTTAAAATTGGTGTATTATCCCTCGGAACATAGGTCATGTAAAGTTACCACCAAATCGAAAAAAACTGTACACTTTAATATTAATATTCAAATTCGTAACACAAAAACACTACCGAGTGCAATATCATTATTCAGATCTCATTTACAAAATTTCATAAATACGAATGTATGAAATTGAAGTTATTTATTATAGGACAAAAGGGCAAAATAACTGACATTAATAAAGGTATAAAAAATAGTTTATCGGGAATCTCACTGTGGGTATGTATGATCCCAGATAAAAAATTGGTCTTCAAAAATAATTGCAATAACAACAATAAATAAAAAGCATTTGCCAGTAAATACCTAGAGCCTAAATGGCTAGTCATTCGAGAGTCCACAAGAGAGTGGAGGATAAGCAATATGATGCGCCCTATGTGCGGTGAGGTGAGAGCTTACGTCATTCAGAGAGTTGCCAGAACGGATGCCCACGTGCGCAGTGACACCAACACAATTTTTTTAAATATAAGAGATACTGTTCATAAAGTTGATAGTTTTCTAAAAAGTCCTGTATGAAATGTTAGTAAATCCACCCTATTTTGCTCACGTTTTCAGTATAATAATATAATAAAATCTGCATTGGAATTCATTCAGAGACTTTGTTGTTATTTCTTAAAGGAAAACATAATTTTTGAATAATTTGAGAGTCCTGGATTGCATTGCCTGTCACTTTTAGCATCCCTTCCCCCAAAAGAAAAACGAGAAGATTTGTTCGTCAGTTCTTGCTGGACGATTCTGTTTATTATGTAGTAATATATATGCTATTTTTTATAACAATCAACTAAACAAAAAAGAGATATGATAAATTGACTGATGATTTTAAAAAAAAGCTTAATTTTATATTTATTATAATAGATAGGTTTATTAATCTTACAGTGATAGTTTATTAAGCTTACATTACGTGTATTAATCTTACAGTTAACTGAAAAACATGTTCTGAAGATCGAACCACTTTGATAACAGATAAAGGAGGCTTGGAATTTAAATTTCTTGATTGAAATTTTGTATTAGAGTTAGGAGGCAACTCTAAGACAAAATTTAAATCAAGAAATTTAAATTTCAATGTGATGAATACAATGTGTTATGTTTGAAACTTGAGAGCTTACTATTAGGACTCTTAATAAAAAGTAATAATGTAGGTCCTCATTTTTTACTTTCCATATTCCACAATCGTATTTTAAATAATTGACTTATTTGTTTTCTTTTTATTAAAGAAATACTACCTATTTCTTATGTTTATTAAATTTATTCTTAATTTTCACTTATAGATATTGGCAAATTCAAGCTAAAGTCGAATGTTTTTTGCCATTTAAAAACTATATTAGACGTATAAATCAGAAAGCTTCCAAAGACACATTGGCACATATTTTTTACCCATTTCTGCAATATATTATAAATACATTTTTGATTATATATATGAACAATTTCAAAAAACATAAAAATATAATATTAAATTAATGAATATTAAAACTCGTTAAGTACGACTAAATTTTGCACTATGTGGTTTTCATACATGGTTGGGTAGTTTAAGATACGTAATTTTTATATAGTATAGAGAGCAATCAAGTGATAAATTTAGCTATAACAACAAATCAATTCGTATATAATAAACCGTCACATTACACTGAAATTATTATAGTCTAGTAAAATGTATTCAAAGTTTAATATTTTTTTAGACCGAGAGCAAATCACATTGAGACAACATTCCATAATAATTCCTCATTTATACTTGAGCGGATAAATTCTTCTCCGCGACCCGTATTAAATAGCGGTCTAATGATACTTGTGGGACTCCGATACTGACGCCCGGTTTCGTAGAGAATTGAAGGGCAAGAGAGGTGGGTATCGGAGCAGGGGCAATTTTTCCATTCCTAAATATCCATTAAGGATTTTTCGTTCCAGCTACGTAATCCTCACCGGGTCAGAGGGGAAAATCCGTTTGTCTGGATTATATTTAAATTAGCCTAAATGGAAACAATCTGATGTAGGAAAATATAAAATATGAAAAAACGATTAAGTTATAAGTGAAACCCCTCTGGGTGCCATCCAGTATTAATGGATTTGTTTAGAGGTATAACATTCACAAAATTGAAAGTGGAGCTCTGATAACTAAGCAAACGGTATGTTGATTCATGTTTAGCTGCTGATGAACAACTATGTTTATAAATCTGAATCTAATCTAGTATAATCTACAGTTTGATAGTATAGTGTATTTTCAGATATTAGGTGCATTCATATGAATAACAAAAATGTTAATTTATAAAAGGCTAATAAATTACTGAAATTGAAAAGAACAATTATTATTATCGAATTAATATTTATGCTAACTTCTTAAACAATTAAACTATAATGCCAGTACAATGGATTAGTTAGTTATTTTTACAATTTTTCTGAAATTTCGTAATCAAATATAACTTGGAAATCGTAATGTTGTGCATTATGTGCAACTTGACTTTTATCTTATATATCAATCACAGTATAAGCAGATTTAAAATTCATAGACATTTAAGCAAATCACTACGGTTACTGAACTTCTACGTTTACTGAACTTCTATAATTTTACTGAAGCTAAGTTTTCAACGATCAAATTTTTATTTTCATACGTTACTACTCTTTCCTCATTCTTAATTCACGTTTTCCTCATACTATTCCTTTGACAGTATTTTTGACAGTCTTACAAATGTCATTGGTATTACAAATGTTAAATGAGATTGTCAGTTACAGATTCTCGAATAATCAGGATTCAATGCGGTCTGTGTGATGATAGCAATATGTATGTTTTCTCATACACACATGTAAAATTCTGCATAATGGGACATTACTTGTTGGTTTATGTGTCCAAATAACTTAAATATTTTTTCTACCCAATCATTACCCTTGTGTAAAATATAACCCTTGTGTAAAATATAACATCTTATAATTATATTCATCTGACTTTCAAAATTGGTCCTTTTAAGATAACTGGATAACAGTGATAGACCACAAAAATAAAATTTAATTTAAAATATTTTATTAATAAATGAAATAATTTTAACATGACATATATTTTGTGGTTACATTCAAATATTAGCCAGTTTAATTTTTTTACGATATTTATTATTAATCAATTTCAAGTTATACATCTACAACACAAATGTGAGATAATAAACAAAACACTTGCAAGTTTTTTGATATGACTAAACTAAATATGTCGGTTACATTTTAAAAGCTCCTACGTTGATCAACTTTGACTGCGGTATCCAATTCGCATCTGCGGTTTACTCACATACCCATAATTTTTATGGTCCCACGTAACTAAAACTATATCTTTTACATATTTTTTGTCTGGCTGTATTTTTTGTTGTCAACTATATTATGTATTTGATTGTGAGGACGTTTTCAAATTATATGTGAAGTAAAACTGAGCCACTTTTACGTTTTATAAAAGTTTAAATTGCTTGTTTAATAGGCGGAATTGGTCGTCTTTAGATATATAAGTATTTTACAATCCTATTAAAGTTTTTTGAATTGCGTTTAAATGAGATTTAATGAGGCGCGTACGTAATCGGCTGCCGTATTAGAAGAAGTGATGGTCTGCTTGGTATTGTAATTTTTCATAAATATAATCAGAAGGGCGTGCGTCGTGAAATACATACGTAACTGACTTTGCAAGCTAATATCGTCTAACAGATTATATATATATATATATATATATATATATATATATAAAACCGTATATTTTAATCTCAATTAAACTCAGATTTGAATCATCTAATCTGGAAATTGACTAAGTTGCATATAAAAGGTTGAAATATCTTTTTGCTTCGTATTTTGACTGACATGTTGCCAGTCAATTATAGAACTGAGTAAAATACATATTCAAAGGTCGAAATAAAAAAAATTGGGCTTTCATAAAATAAAGTTCGAATTGTATATAATTTTTTGTAAGGTTATTGAACCAGATTTGTATTACCTTTCGCCCAGATTTGATGGAAAACATGCCTGGTAAACTTCAAAATTGAAAAACATGTTTGCCTTTAAATAAGTAAGTAGCTTTGTCAAGTTTGACTACTCAAGCTAAGGTTTGAATTAATTAATTATTTTACATGTATTCAAGGTTTTTTTCAATTAAATTATATAAACATCGGTAAGTGAAATTCAAATATAATACAAAATCTCTTGTGTGTCGACATCACATAAGATTCGAGTAACAATTAAGGTAAGTGCCTAACGAACTGTAATTAACACGATATATAATACAAGTATATATAAAATCTAACACTTTGTTTCTTCTTTGACTATTTCTTTCTTCCGACTTCGTCGCTTAACAATAGTCAAACAGGAGTTATTTCGCCGAGTGTATCAAAAGTTCTACTAATGATAATGTAGAGTCGAGATAATACTCGAATAGTGAGTGAATTTTTCTTTCATGTTTTAATGTAACTGCGCAAATGAAAGTACCGTGAGAAGTTGTAACAAGGTCCCAAATATTTTGCGCATACTTTTGTTTAATAATACGTGTTTATCAATTTTTACAGACTCTACCTATGATTCGATAGTATGAGAGGTACAACATGTCAAAAGGTTGTTTGTGCTTTTTATTACTTCCCGAGGAGTGTTTGTACTTTTAACTGCCACATAAGTGGTATTTACACTAGTAGTTAGTGCTGCATAAGCAGTTTTTGGGTTTCAACCAATGTAGTTTTTACTGCTGCATAAGCAATGTTCGTGCTTTTTACTGCTTTACAAGCCGTATTTATGCTTTTTACCCCAGCACAAGCAATGTTTGTGCTCTTTACTACAGCACAAGCGGTATTCGCTTTATTTCAAAAGTCTGTAGATAAACTTAAAAGTCTAAATGTCCATTCTTGATATGAAATCATCCATTCTCGATTTTGTCACAAAACTGTGCCAAATTGATTTAAAAACTCATGTCTCCACTTGTTCTTTAATAGTATGTCACAACATTATAATTGAAATTATGCATTTATTTCCTCTATAAAATATATATTTTTAGTTTTCTCGTGCTAACACGTTTACAAAAATAAAGCTATATGTAAATATATTATTACCTTATTGACGATAATTCATATATGTATAAGTTATTATTATTACCATAATCATTCATTTAATATTATGATTGGTAACCTAAAATTACCAAACTTTTTCAATTGTTATGGGTTCGCAAAATATTTTAACAAATTTTTATTGGCCTTGCAAAATTAAATATGCTCTTTTAAAGATTTTAAAATATTAATTAACTCTATAACATGTACTTATTTAAATTAAAATCTAATTTTAAATAGTGAATGTTTGTACAAATTAACGTTTAAAAAATAATTTAATAAACCAAAAACTTTTAATGTAATTCTTAAATGTATGATTTTTTAAATTCAATGGGGAAAGCGAAAGAAAAACAGATGACGCTAAAAATGTTCCCAATGCTTTCTCACAAAAAATTTTGGTTATATAAATCAATCTAGACTTTGAGTCTTAAAGATAGTTTTCACCCTTTTTATCCGCAATGAAATTGATTCCGAAGGTGGTGGTAAATGGTAAACCCAAAAAGTGATAGGTATCGGACAGTGACTTTTTTTCCGATTTGGTATTTACTACTCCTAGATAGTTCTGAAATAAGCAAGTGTCGACTCATAAAACATATGATAACATGTGGGACAAAATAAGTTTATGCTTTACACTAGCAGCAATTTTGCTGTGAATAATTAGAACTACAAAGTTTTTGAATACATGTACAAAATAGACGATAATTTTTTGCCATTTTTTAAATATTTTTATGATAGGTTATTATTCTATTGGTTTTCATTGGTTATTGTCCTATTGAATTTTGATTTTAAATTTATATTTTTGACACACTATATAAGGTCAAAAACGAAAAGTACAGTATATGCCAAACACTTTAAAAAGAAATTCCTACTTTTTATAATTACTAAATGCTTTAGTATTTCACATAATATAAAAAATTCAAATGTATGTTGAAACTGTTGAGAAACCTCTATCTAGTAGCATAATTATCAATAAAAACGCAATGTAAGTTCTTGGCTTGGTTTAATCTGTATTCCTATAAATTTAGTTAGTCATTTCAATGGAATAACATACCTGTAACGCATGATGGGAAAAGATCGTCTCATTATTATCTGAATGAACTTGCTTTTTGCGATAGGGTTCTAAGCAGTACTACATTGTAGTTAGCAGTGGCTTCAGAACGACAACGACTCAAATATAATATCGTTGCAATGCATCTGTCGAAAGCAAAAGCAAAGAAACCATAGATGGTTGTATTTATTATCTTAAGAAAATCGTTTAAAAAGAAAGTCGTTTACCATAAATATTAAGGCGATCGTCTCTTACACTGCAAATTGGTTAATATTATTTGTCAATATTTGATTTAAATGAAATATTAACATATTAAACAGCTAAAAATTCATAGCATTTTTGTAATTCATAAATTTACATAATTTTAATGCGACGAAAAATATAAAAAAACATTTCATTATTTTAATTGTTGATATACTGAAAAGTAGCTTTTGGTACTTTGTGAGAAGGTATGTTAAGTAAGTTAAGTGTTACCCAAAGTATCGAAGCGTAAACAGTAGTGTATTTGATTCGGATGGATAGATATTATAAAAAACTGCTTCGTACAAACATATATTTGCAGAATAAGAAAAAACTAGACTAACAAATGGGTGAAATTATTTAATACAAGCCATGTTAAAAATATGGTAGAATTTAATTCTCAAATTACCGGTCAAGTAGTTGCACCCACAAGAATTACTATCAATTACGATGTAAGTTTTGTGGTAAGTAACATGCACCTGTAAATACGATTACTATGTAATTAATTATTCATTAAATAAGCAAATTATTAAAGCAATGAGTTACTAAAGTAATTTTTTCACTATTCTCTTTTATTTAGTTAAAAGAAGAACTTTTAAATTATAACAATGGCTCTCCCATGGCCTATTAATTCTCCATAGAATTGGTGTAACTGTAATAGTTTTGCCATTTTTCATCATGAAAGGCCCGGGATAGCGACTTTTATCCGGCTACGTTGACGCTAATATATATATATATATATATATATATATATATATATATATATATATATATATATATATATATATATATATATATATAGCGTCAATGTTCATATCGTTAATAGTTTAATAGAAAAACTATGTAAACTTAGATGTTTATGGGCGCCTAAATATTTGCAGTACCTTCGATGTGTGAGTTCTTCCCTAGCTTCACAAGTTTTTTAAATAGAATGAATATGAGCAGTCTTCATAAATACATTATTTCGGAGCAATAAAAAAGTAACTTATAACTGCACCTTAATAACCATACATCTATCGAAAAAAATTAATTATTTCAGATGATACAAAAAAACATTATTTAAACATTTTGGGACATATAGTCAAAAGAAGTTCAAAATAGAATTGTCATACGAGTATGTGAAATTGAAACGTACGTAACATATTAAAAAAAAATGTTTAAATTTTAATAACTCTGCCTATTTCAAACTGTGATGTGATTATCCCTGAAAATTTATGATATCGACTTAGAGAGGGAATATCGTACGTAGAAAACATATAGTAACAGCAGCGAGCCGATATGGTGAGATGTTAATTGAATATTTCAGCCGCTCAGCGGTCGCATAGTCGATTAACGCGAATGTTACTGACCAAGTACTCGTAAATAATAATCCACAGAGTGCTTTCCTTAGTCATCACCAGTTTAGGGTTTGATAATACGTTATTGGATAAAGCCTGTTTATGTAATGTCGCTTGTTGATAAGTTACCGGTTTATATTCATTGACCTTCGCATTAAATAGAGCTTTCCAACATAAACTTAATACGTAAAAACGAGATACTAAATAGTTATTATGAAATAACGACTTTGAGACTACATTATTAATTAGTGACCATCCTAGGCTTCGCTCTGGTGGCTGTTGGTTATTTCAATAAAGTTTGTTTTAATTTTTGTAATCCACGTATAACTCGCCCAAACTATGTAGCTGGGCTCGATTGCAAATGAAATCAGTGATTTTTTTTTTAAATCGAGAGCGAATTCTAAATGGATCCAATGATTTCCTCAGACTTTTTCAATTTAGGTGCTTTCAGTTCCCAATAAAACTTATATTTAGCAATGACTATTATTAAACATCAGTGACAAACACTGAAAGTTAGGGAAGAAAATTCAAATGTGGACTGATTTTTTCATTGCCAACTATATGAGTCCCTATCACGTGTAATATAAAACAAAAAACTTTGCATTTTACCATCAAAACCAACGTCAAAATTGGTATAAAATTAAATTTTATAAAATTTCGTCGAGTCCCATTACATTACCGATTTGCAATCCACATACATTATCGATTTATCGCTACGTATTTTGAGCGAGTTTTACGTTGATTATTTATATAATGGTATAGGTTAGTTTAAGGTTTCTGAAGCGGAATTGCATATGGATTTAAATAAACTTAAAATTCCATTGGAAAGATTCTTTGGAATCTAATGTCGTATCAACTTAATTGTAAATTTGGGAGTACAAATAAAATGTTGAAAGAACAAAGTTCGAAATAAATTTTACCGAATTATTCGTTGACAGATGAAAAAATATTGCTCTCTTTCTCTCTCTTTGAACCATAAGATTTTATTACTGATATTATTAGTACAGATATTGTTGATTTATATTTAAAGGCTACTAACTGCCATACCATTATCATTACTGGTTGCAAGCTGACCTTTGCGTATTTTAAGCAACAATTAAGAAAACATTTCATTTTGTCATGAGAACATTGCAATTCTTATAACCGTTTAAGTTTAATAATATTCATCATAATATATTATCATAATATATTATTATAATAATATATTATATAACATATTCATCATAATATATTATTATAAGATGTTTATCATTAAGTTTAATAATAATCATCTTGTAACGATATATTAAGATGTTTCTCTTGTATAATTAATATTCATTTCAGCGTTAATATTGTTTGGGACAGACAGATCAAAATCTATTATGGATTTGCCTAAAAATGAATCAACTGTTTTGTTTATTTCAATAAATGCATCGTCTTGAGATAAATTATCTACAGCTATTTCACGGCGTTTTCAGTGCAGCATATCTCCAACTATAAGTTTTCCGTTGATTACTACAAAAATTCAAGGAATGGATAACTGGGCAAAATGTTAAAATAATAGCAAATAAATATCGTAAAGATTATACTAAACAACATAATTAAGGTTCTAGTCTTAAATATACGTAGTAGGTATCATATTCTAGGTGCCACATTTACACCACATTTATATGACGCCTGTTACGTATTGTAACTCCTTGTACCATTTTCAAGTACGGAAAAGAAGTCGGGTTTTTACCACGTGCAATATCATAAGATAAAAATATTCCGTGATATTCCGAATCAATACATACATACATACTCTAATACGGACATAAGTTTTTTAGCATCGAGATGATCTTTATCAATCTAGTCTCGTTTCGATCGACGAAATTTTTTAATCGTTTAATTGCCTGCGTAACTTCATTTTCTGCAAATAACTTGCACTTGAAAATACCGTGAAAGCTATGTCACTGTGATTACCCAAGACCCCGTGATAGAATTTTTCGATTGTAGCTACAAATGTACTTTCCAGATTGTTATTATCTAACTTCGTCTATCGGATAGATGAATATGTAACCTGATTGCTCCTTTTATTAGTATATTTATACATGTGCTTTATTGATTTCACGGAAGTAGGTATATAAAAAAATTAGTTTTTTTCCTTACTTTAATTTGTAAAATGTATACATATGACAGACTTACGGCTACGCGATCAATCTTTTCCAGCTAACCAAAATACCAAATAACCATTCTAATTAGGAAAATATTTATTCGTTATCCTCCTTGTCTTCACTCTGTTCAGCATATTTCAAAGAACTTAGTACCAGTAGTGACAAACTCTTTAATTTTTTTCTCTTGCAATACGAAGACTAATTTTGAAACGATCCAATTAAAAAAGCAGTAGGTGTAACCGTGCGTGGTTATAATTTTTATAATCTTTATTATGAGCCTTCCGGGCCTCTTCAGGTAAATTTTAATTAGTAACATGGCTTCTTGGATTAATTGTTCACCGTTTATTAATAATTGGCTATCTATGGCATGTAGTATAATTTATATTTTAATGCATACAATTCTGCAGTCTCATCGTAATGTTTCTCAGACAGTTCAATGTAAATCGCAAATTCACAACGTCCAATTTATAAAACAACTCCTAAATGCGTTATTAGTTATTCATTCACAATAGTAATGCTTGCAGCCAAAGACGGGTTTTCGAAAAAATCTACTTGCTATGTCACCGTCATTACTCGTGCCGAATCCACGTTTTGGTATTTTTAACAAAATCCCCCCTTTCATCACAGAATTGATTTTGAACCCAACCTTTCCCAATATTGACAGCTAGATTCCTCACCTGTACGATATATATAAATGTATTCAAACATATAATCCAGGCATGAAGGCTCGATAGTCTCATCATAGATAGAACCAGGCTTAAATTATTAATTTTCTTTGGGGTAGCACCGCAAATATAAAAGTTCTGTAATGCTTGATTCGATAAAATGCTAGAAACTTTACTGTTAATCATGGTTAGAAGAAAATTTTGTTTTTCTGATATTTTACGTCCTTCTACTTTCACAATAACCAAGATTTTACATTTTCAATTCCTTTTCTAGTCAATTGTTGTTTTTCCCTTTTTTATAATAACTTTTATTGGCTAGCCAACTTTTTTGAAGGCTGGGGCATAAAATTTTTTTTTTACTGATTTTCACCAACTGCACAGAGAAACAGCAAAAACGTGAGAATTGTCACAATCAGCTTTTGCTGCAGACGAGAAACGCTGTACTAGGTTCTGACCCGATGCTCCATCACAACCCCATTCAAAAATTACATAACGAATTGGAATTGTGTTCGCACCTACTTTTGCTTATGTCAACACTTTGTACTCTATTGAATCCAATCGTTTGATTGTGCGACCGACTAATGACTGCAATTAAATAACCGTGGAAAATTCCCTAGTATTAATATTGTATGAACAACACTGTATTGTTGCTCTTAAAGCCATTATGTGCTCTGCTTATCTAACGAATTTATATGTATTTGTCTTTCAAAAATTTATAAAAAGCTAAGGCTTCATCACGTACCATCTTGACTGAAAGGTTTTTGAGTGAGGAATAATTTTTTTTTTATTTTGGTGGCTCTTTTGGAATTACAGTTAGACCGTTTATCTGTGTAGTATCACGCCTATATATACCCATTTAATAGTGGTAATGCCAATTTCACCAACACTTCCAATATTTAAAAAATGGTTGGCTTTTTATTGTTGGGACTGCCCTGCTGTATTCACACAACTTAATCAAGACCGATCATTGAAAGAGCTACTTATTAGATCCATGGGGTGTGAGAATACAATTAGTTTTGAGTACGAATACTTATTGTAACTAATTATTATTTTAAGATAAGAATCGATCCAAAACATAATGATACTTAAAGCAAGGTATTTTTTTCAACATTTATCACTTAAACTTGTTTTTTTACATATTCATTAAAATATATTCATAAAATTTATTAATAATATAAATAAATAAAAAATTAATTCTTCTTAGCATGTCAACTTTATTCCTCTAAAGGTTAAATAAGGTTAAGGTTAAATAATTATCTTTGCGTCACACCGCCGTCTAATGCTGAAATATCATTAAAATTAAGAGTTAGTTAATATTGGCTATAGTTTATATATAAATGAACCGATGAAGAAAAAAATTATACAATTATAGTGAGTTTTTGGTAGACTTTGTGGTATTTGCTAGCTTTACTTTTTTTTTGAGTGGGAGGTAAATTTTCTTTCTTTTTTACGAAAATATAAATTTAATTTTTAATTATGTGCCATATAAATATAAATTAAATCGTATTCAATATATGTACATACCAGTAGCTACGATTGCCATAGTATACGGCTTCAACGATGTTGACGTTCATGTGTAAACAATGACTGCTAGTCAACAGCGAAACAAGGGAGCGGCTAGAGTAAACAATTTATTCGCACCTACTTCGGTCCGCCGTATCGAATTATTTACAAAAACTTTTTATTGCAATTACCACACAAATATTAAGCTCGTTTTTAACATTACATAAACTTATCATGGTGCTCGCAAATTTACACATAATGGGCGGAGATATTATGAAACAGAACGCTTGTGCTCCGTGCCATCATCTAGGTGTGTATCAAAATATTTAAGAACTGGTTTACAAGATACCACACACTGATATTCTGTTTCAATATTTATGATGATTGCATTGGCCGAAACCTTTCCGAAGTAATGCTATACATTATTTAAGATATTCATCATCACACGTGGGTGTATAGCATTGAAATGGCTTAAGTATTTTTAGTGCACTTTCCTACACATATATAGGCAAATTCGATTTAAGTCTCCACGTAAACCATAAATGATATATTGCTATAAAATATCAAAGAGAAATGGATTTTCGTGTTTATTTGGTAACTTGGCTGAAATTATACTGGCAATTTAATCAAGTCTAATCTTATTTTGTGGCCGCAACAATAAGTGTCACGCGTGGTAGATCTCGTTCCTGCCATTCCACTTTGTACCTATGATAGCGAGGTGGATCGAATATGTACTCTTTAATTAGAAACATCGATTTTAGTTTTCCGGTAATACATTGTTCTCAATACATAATGTATTTCTTGCTTCGATGGGGACTTTCTTTGATTTCTGTCCAGTTAACATTACATGTAAACTAAATGAACAGATTCAGTTCGCCGTAATATCTATCATGCCTATATCATATCGTGAAGAGATACGTCAGTGGACATTGAAGTCTGTATTACTAACTGTTAATACTATTTTCATTAGCAGATAAAGCATCTTTCAAATTAATGTAATTCTCATATCATATTTAATTTGATAGAAGTTATAATTCTCTTTCACTGTATTGGTCATTTAAATATTGATTTAACAAATACGAGTAAAGTGGTATAATGATTTTTTCTACCATTTTTTTTATTTATCCATCTTTACCTCAAAATAAAATTAGTGTATATTGTAAAGTAGAACTTAGATATTTTTGACATTATCGTCGCGAATCTCGTTTATCGAATTGTTGTCCAACAATAACAACTGTTACTTAATTTGTCGAAGGAGCGTAATAGCATGAAATTATTTGCATTAAAGACTATTAATGCTAATTATTAGGTTTATCTAGGGTACACTTTAAAGAATAATTTTAAAAGATCGAATGTAAATGTTGAGAAAGTATGTCTTGTAACAATCTAATTAGCATTTCGTTATTTTGTTCTGATTTTACTCTACTTCGACTAAACGATTGCGTCTAAGGATCTGCTATAAGAATGGCCGTGAAGGAGACGTTTTACAACTAGCTACATTATAACCTACCCTCATATTTTATAAGTGAACATAAAAGCACGATGTATAAGCCAAGTACTCATAAATTACGTCATTTGAAAAGCATTATTATATTAGCGAACAAAATAAAATAGACATGTCGAATATAATTGATTTGTAATATATTTTTTTCGGATAGTAGATACGACTACCTGTTATAAGCAAGTGTAACAAATCTGTAGAAGATGGAATATCTAATTTTCCCTTGCGACATATAACTTTTGATTCATCATGCCATTTAAAAACGGTAAATGTTCAGACCATGAGCAGAGTTCCTATCAAAAACATGGCATCATATTTATAATCCGCAAATAAATCATTCATCCAGAGCATTCCTTGTCCGTGACCAGTAAGAGATTTGTCTTGTAGAATTTTACCTTTTGAAATTACCTGATCCTGTCAACCAGCTATCGAGTACGTCGTTTAGCTAAAGCCTCTGCTTCCGGTTGCCTTACCTCAAAAAGGAAAAAGTGTGTTTTTATTTTTGAAGATAAGATAAAAAATGTTTAAAATAAATAAAGAAATTTCACCTATTGAACGTTGAGATATTTTCAAATACTTTTCATTAAACTTTAACACTGATTAGTGTCGCTAAAACTGAATAAACAAAGAAATTTTTTTAATAAAAATTTTCTAGTAAAGAACAGACTTTCATAAAAATCTAGCTTGCGGTTACCGGCGACCGAATGAAATAAACATTAAGGAAAATACCGCCTGAAAAGGTGGTATTATCATAATTTTTTATTTCATTGAATACGTTCCTAGAACACAAAATTAAAAAAATTGCTTTCATCAGTTTTTATAACAGCTATTTTAAAATTACATTGACCATAAAATAACATACATCTATATACAACAAAAATTATGAGCTAGGACAATTTTCCTCGCTCTTGTTAGGGAAATGAGAAATAAAGTTATGTTACACATTTCTTGATGCAAGTCCCATCTAAAAAAGAAGTGTGCTGCTGTATGAATAACTTAACTGTTAATTTACTAATAAAAAGTTAATCAAGTATTATTTTTGGTCATAGTTAAATGAAACTACCTGATGTAGTATTGTTTCTACTATCTTTAAGTTTTTTACCATCATACAACATCTTCAGGTGGGCTATTAGCAAAGAACTTTGCTAAAGATGTTGTAATACAACGAAACGTAGGTCGCGGTAAAGAATTTAAAGAAAGTAGAAATAATACTACATCACGTAGTTTCATTTAATTTTGAATAATGAATTTCTACAAAATTAACGCCAAATATATTCAAAATTATTTTTAGTGTTATTTGTAAGTAATAATGTGAATATGTTATATCATTTATGTCCACGAATTCTCGAAATCCATACATAAAAAAACTGATTTTAATTCTCTTGGAACGACTCCAAGGAAGATATGAATAGTGCGTGACCTCATTTGAATAACAGGTAACATTCTTGTAAATTTCGTCTAAAGTCAACCATTCGGAGAGGAAGCGATAAGAATACTCAGTCCGCACGTGAGCTTTCGTTATCTCAGACATAGTTAATGGAAGTGGCAATTGAACGGAAGGATCCCTTAAATTATAATAGTGGAAACAGAATTTGCGCATTAGATGTACGTGGATTTATGTGGATTTGCATCGATAAATCATAACACCTTCTTTACATAATGAAAACAGCTCGATTTTCTGTTATGATATGGTCTTGTCATTTTAAGATGACAATATCTTGATACGAACTTTTTAAGTTCCGTGTCTATTAATCGTGTCTGTATGTGTTGTTCGTACTGTCATATTATTCCCTTGTCGAACGAGTAAATATAATATTTGTTGATGTTAAACATAATGGACTGTTTAATAGAATTTTTCTCTACCACCTCCATTAGATGTGGTAAGTATAAAAATATCGCGTATGAGTATGTCGTTTACTTATTTTATCGGAGGATAAACGGACAGCATATAACTTTGTATACTATATTATATATTATTATTTTTCTATTGAATCCAAACCTGTATGCGGTCTAGTAAATTTATATTAAATCAAGGTCAAAGTGGATTTTGTTTAAGATTCTCTCACAGTAGGATCAATTTTTTTATTAATTTTGGAAGCAATCCATCTAATATATGTAATGTAAATTTAAATGCAAAGTTTGGTTCAACAATTTTAAATTAAGTGGTGGACATATAAATAAGCATACAAAGTTCCTTAATTATTATTTTTATACATGTCAAAAATATATTCCTCTCATCATTTTGAATGTAAAATATTTTCGGTGAATGTGAAAAACTCAACCGTTTCCGGAAAAATTGTCCTCAAGTTTGGAAAATTTAAATTTTAGTATAGCAAAACCTATTACCTCCAAGAAAATAACACTTTAAAACTATCTGAAAAACTTTTTTCGGGGTGAAAATTTTTTACAAAAATCAGCTATAGATTAAGACGTTTCCTTCATAATTTTTACTATCATTGTGATTACATTATTCTGTTTAAAATAAAGAAAAAAATATGTATGAAAAAAATTTCAAGTTGTTTACCTCTTTTACTTTTTTATTCATCCGAATAACCACTGTAAAAGATATAGTAAGGAATGATCTGTGAAACAGAATTAATTATGCAAATAAATTCAAATTTTAAAAAGTTGATGTTGGTGTTTTTTTTATTTTTTGGCTTGCTACTGGTGCAAAGAGGAATAACTAATAATGTCTTTCTCATAATCAAGTAGATTGCTCCTGTTCACAAAAAAGAAATAGTGTCTAATTAAGTTCTTCCTGTATTTTGAAACCCAAATATCATATAAAAACAGAATATTACATTTATGCAATAAACTAGTTAATATTGCCGTGAAGTACATTAAATTATACACTCTAATATCTAGGGCTTACAATTTAATATCGATTAATAACCTTACACAATTATATAATAATTAGACTAGCCACACAAGAAACCTTGCTTTTTAATATTTTTCAAAATTCAAACATTCAGCGATTGGTTCGAAGGCGAGAATTTGTTTTTACTATAACTGACAAATTGTTCGCGAACTAAGAATAAAAATATTTTTTGACATCTGCAGTAAGAAAAATAGTTAATATTGTATGCAGACCAAATAATTAATTTTATTTTTAGTACGCGTGAATAAGAGAACTGAGTATCCTAGATTTACGAAAGAAAACATGCAAGGAGTATTGTCAATTTAGCTATAAATAATCTATAATGAAAAGGGGGGGTGAAAATTAATAAATGTGTAGCCAATTGAAAGTGGTATAACAAATTGTGCCCAACAATTTAAGATAAAGTCTGATAATCATCCTATGAATGTTATTTTGGGAATCACGAGAATGAATTCATTTATTAGGGACTTAATTAATGCTCATCGCAATTTATAGATATTTGCATCACCCCTTCCCTTAAAACAAAATATTAATAAGACAGAGTCATATAGATACATTAATAAGACAAAAGGGCGAAACTAGCAAAATACAAAGTGCTCTCAACCTCAGAAGGCCTCGAGGCAACTAGCGATTAGTAAGTATATGATTCAGTATTTAGCTGATGTTCATAAATATATCGAAGCCACGCTTCAAATTTGACCTATTCCAGTATATTGCATCTTGCCATTTCAGTATATAAATAACTTAATACTGTTGGAATGACTTACATAATACATATAATAGACATGTGTGTCAAAAAACGGCGAATTTTGGTCATTTGAAGAAAAAACTTTTAGATTATGATCATCGTTAACACACAAGGTGTTAAAATTTTTATCAAGTATAGAATAATTTTGTGTCAAGTTAACTTTTCAAATTAATATTAATTAAAATTAACTTGCATAGGACCATAGGAGTACAATGGTTTAAAATACATTATTTAATAATATTGTTGCTTGAATAGTTCTTGACCCTAAAATGAGACTGAAAAGACTAACCTAATAAAAATATAAAAATTTCAGTAAATAAATATTATTCTGATACCCGTTTTAAATGATTACATCCAACAGAATATACATATCAAAAAGTACCCGCATTTATTGAGCGTCAAAATTTATCATCTGAGGTCACCAACTAAAAAATAAGGGGATGCATAAATTACATAGTTAAATTTAGAACATTTTTGACCCTTAATCTCTCCTCCCCCTCCCCCCTGCAGCCTGCCGTAGCTATATCCGCGACTAGTGGTAGAACATTGTTTTTCCCTTTTTTTCTCCTTTTAGAAAATATTATCATTACATTCCATTATTCGGCACGTCATTAGGTAGTTAAAATTCTAGAGTAATTTTACTTGTTTTGCATTTTTATTAAATGTATCTTAAAAAAAAAGAAAGTGAAATTGGATAGCACAACACGCGTCCTCTTTCCCACTTAGCCCAGTTTAATCTTTCGTAGTATTACTCCGCTGTCCTATAGATACCACGTTGTTCATAGCAATCCTTTAAAAGATAACATGATCATATTGATTATAAACAAGTTTATAGAGTTCTATAGCTTTAGCTATAACCGTACAGATTATGAGGAGTGCCGATACGAAGGCCTTGGCGATGGCGGCGAGCAGGGCGGCGCGCGGCTCAACGGGCGGCCCTCACGTTCCGTTCCACACCGACTCGTTCGCCGCACTCGCGTTCTCTAGCTGCAGGTAGAGCAACTCGCCCTCCTGCAACTGCATCTTTACCAACGTATGGCGGCTCTGCAATGACATAATTCGTAAGTATGTTTGACGTTAATTTGATATATTTATGATGACAAGGTTGTTGCTATTGGATTTTATTTTTTAGAGAAGGTTATTTTAAGGTTTCTTGGTCAAACTAGAAACCCTTATAGCTTCGCCAAATCCATCTCTGTCCGTCTGTATATCACAGCCATTTTACTCGTAGACTATTAGCAGTATACATCTAAAATGGCTTGGTTATATATTTATGTGTATATATATATATATATATATATATATATATATATATATATATATATATATATATATATATATAACGCCTAAAAAGTCATGAAATCAAACGTTTCAAAATGTTTTTTAGGTTAACTCCCTTACGAATGAAATGGGTTATTTTATTCGCTTGCCCTATTTTGTAGAGTATCGTTAATTAAGTCTTTTAAAAATATTATGGATATGTCAGGAACACTTTTTCAGTACAAAAATGCGTTAATGTTTTAATTATCTTAAAAATGGTTATATTTGTTAGAGTGAGATATTACTACCAGCTAAACTGTTATGTTTGAATATATAGAAAATATTTACAATAATAGTATGTAGAACAAAATATAAGGAAAATTATCACCGACTTTATTAATGTGTTTTTTATACATATTTGCTATACAATTTTGATTATAGTGACAAGCAGAAATTTGGCGCATGTCACATTTAAAAATATTTTCTCATAATATTCTTTCCATCACATTTACACGACAGTTTCAGGACGCTTTTTCTACGGAGAATGTTTAACAGAGAAATCAAAATTTATATCGTAATTCAGAATCTATTACGATAAGTACATTTGTTTTTGAATTGAGTGAGGGTGTTCGGGGGATTATCCAGCGTCTCGCATGAATAAATACTATATTGTTTGAAAAGATAATGTGGAAATATCTTACACGATAGTGTATGAAAATATTAAATTAAAGTACATGGTATATTAGGCTTCAAACTACACAGACTGTAACAAAAACAGAAACCGTATTACTTAAGAAAGGCCAAAGAAAAGAGCAAGGAGATTTTTAAAAATCTCCATGCTGCTTACAAAATGCAATTCAGTAAATTTTTCTTTGAAAATTACCTTGTTCTGTTTTAAATATTTAGGGATTATATATTTTTTATAAAGTTGTAAATTTATTGTGTATAAATTTGTATTTTGCATAATATTTTGATCTGACCTTAATTAAAGAATTTCTTTATTGTTGCTTTCAATAACAATTAAGAAAACTCAGAACCGTGTCAATTATTAATGATAACACTGGGTTTGGCAAACTCAAAATACTTGTATGTATATAAATTCTACAATGTGACAAAAACTCTGAATTAGATATTGAAAACACATTCCGCGACATATAATTAAAGGGTGAGTACAGAATTTTAAGTGAAAAATATTATTTGTATTTGTGAATTGTTCCATATTCCAGGAGATTGAAAATGTTGTCCGTACAATCGCGTCTCCTAACTTCTTAGCAATATGTTTTTATTTAAAAGACCAAAAATTATTTTACAGTGTCAATACAATGAAAATAAAACTGATGTAATATTTCGTCGGCACAAACGGAAATAAATATTGAGGTAAATGAAAATGATGAATTGTATATAATTTAAGAAATGTTTTTTCTCCTTTTTATTTTTTCCACAATTTTTGTACTTGAAATTTTACTTGAATTTATTTAGTGCTAATTTTTTTAGTGAATTTGCAAAATCTAAAATTCGTTAAAATAATCCACAATATTGAAGTAAAATGCCATACCAATGAATTCCGAATGTGTACTCTTTAAAGATTTAATAACAATTTTTGAAATTACACAAAATTAGTATCCTAAGATCTTACAAGAATTCTATATAAAACAAGGAAACGTTTTATTTCATCAAGTCCGTCCGTCCGTCCGTCTGCCACAATTTCTTACGTATTTATATAGCAGAACATTAGAAGATTTTTTTTTAAATTACATATTTAGTGCAGAAATGTGCAGAAATCGAAAAGTAACATTAAATACTATTCAACCAAGTGTCATTATAACAAATATAGTGCGAAAAGTGCAAATGTGTATTTATTTCGTTACAATTTATGTTTCCTTTATATATTATAGTCCAGTTCTATTTATCGTTTATTAGAAAACACTAAGTACACAAATTAAGCATATCATTTCCTATGATACGTAAAGATCGTTTTATTACGTATTAAGTACAATTAAAAAAAGTTGTTGCGGCAGAAGACAGAAATAAGCCGAAGTCTAGTCATGTCCGCAAGCATTTTTAGGTTCGACGAGTTGGATACATTCCTGTAGATATTGAATTTATCTCTCAATGCACGTATAATAATCTACACGTAAATATCTTTCCTATAAGTATCACATCATTATCTCTCGGAAGCTCGAATTCGAGTTAGTGGAGAAAAAAAAAATATATATATATATATATGTGTGTGTGTGTATATATATATATATATGTATATATATATATATATATATATATATATATATATATATTTGTATACATAAGCGAATATTAATAATATTTGTGAAGGAGCGGAAGTGAACATGAAAGGTTGTGTTAGATATTGTTGGCAAGTGATTTTAATTTTTCAACATATATTTTATTCAATTTATTAATGACCTTTTATACCAACATATATTATATTCAATTTATGAATGACACTTTCATTTCGATTGTATACACACTCGATGGCAAACCTACTTGGTCTGTAAAGGAACATGAAGGTACTTGTGCAGAAAAATAATAAAATATAACTTTTTTTCTCAGATGCTCATCGAGTGTTGCTCTATTTAGTTCACTTATGTCGATAATATTTATTCTATCAAACTTGCGCTGATATTTATTCGTTCTAGTTGGTATATTACTTATTAGTAATATCTAATAACCGCTCTCGAGATATTTTAATTAGAAATATTTCTGTTGGTTGATATATTTCCGTTGGATTAGTATTAATAACCCACAGCTACAAAATTTGTAAACGATTTTAGGAGTAGTTTCAAGTCGAAGGAATTATAAATTTAAAAACGTTAGTAGAATTCCTATAAACCACAAAAAAACTAACAAAAAATTACAAGAAAATTTATACCACTCAAGTATTACTGACGACTTTGGAATTTCTATCGGATAATTATACATAGAATCTCCTGAATTTGTGTTCAAACTTTATCGATACATTAGAACGAGTCTCATCTCTACATCTTTTAAAATTATTTAAAAAACGAATTGATGATCAACCTTTTGATTGTGTCTTATCCTTCCATATTTAATAGAAATATATTTTGTGAAATGTAAAACGATCTAATTTGATAAAAATAATAAATAATATGCTAGAATAATTATTAGCATTGAAGATAGTTTTGGGGATTCGAACAATTCCGATTGGCAATATGCATTAGATGTTTATTTTTAATTTTATTTTAATATGCAACTATTTGCTTTTATGCTTAAAAAAATAAAAGTGATTCAAATATAAAAATTACGGTAATTTTTATATATTATTTATAAGAGCGATTAATTGAAAATTTCAATTGTAAAAAAAAATTAAGTAATTCAATTGTAAAAAAAAATTAAGTAATTCAATTGTAAAAAAAATAATTCGTTCAAGCATTTCCGTACAGCAAAAATATTTTTTCTCCGGGAGTATTCAGTGCCGATATTGACAAAAATAGTGAAAAGATGAACAACATTTTTCGTATCTTCTCCGCATGAGTATCTTTACATTGCTACCGATTTATCCTTATATTACTACCGAGAGCAATTAAGTAAATATTCAATAAACAATCTTTGCTAATATCCCACCTGAAAATATTGTACTACAACGAAACCTAGGTCGTGGTAAAGAACTTAAAGAAAGTAGAAATAATACTACATCACGTAGTTTCATTTAATTGTGAATAATGAATTTCTACAAAATTAGCACCAAATATATTCAATATGCATAAATAATATTTTAATACTACTCCTACTTCCGCCGCTGCAAATTTTTTTATAAAAGACTCATAAAATTTGTTTGACAAAGAAAACATTGTGATATTTGTGTTTATTTCAAACGAATATTTTTGTTTACTCTACTCTCTTACTAAATTGTTTCAAATCATTTAAACAATCGCGTACGTTTATAAAACCCATTTGCATAAAGTAAAAATCCTTTTCTTTCATTATGCTCGTCAGGTTTGGTTATGAAAATTGCTCGTCTCATTTGTTTCCATAGCTATAAATGTACTTTGATTTTCTTTTCCCTTTATTTTTTATAAAAAACAAAAACGAAAATTGTGCTGAAGAGAAAAAAGAAAAGTTTCTACCGGTGGATCGGCCAAATGGTCGCAAAATATCTAGATTTTATAAGTTTCTTAAAGGGGGAGAGATTTATTGCCCCACATTTTATTTTCAAAATCACCGATTTTTTCAATTAAAAGCCAGATAATCCGTAAAATGCGGTACTCAGATATTTTTGGAATTTTATTTTATGGTAAGAAATCTTTCATTAAAATATAAAGTTATAGTTCAAACAAATTCCTGATATATCTGGTTATTGTGCATTGCTATTCTCATAATTCTATTAACTCTTGGCGGAGGTAACTTTAATTTTTTGCTCAAAATAATTACAAGATTCTCGCTAGCTAACCTATTATGATCGCGCACTGTATGCAATCAGTTTAATTAATATTTTTCATGCTTCATCTTAATGCAATTATATATTAACAATACGCAATTTACTCATTCGAATTGTAATCGAATCCATTCACACCGGACTAAAACTTGCTTAGTGATTCACTTGAATAACGTTTATTGCTTTATTTGTACCAAATATGTTCAAAATAATAGAATTACCTTAAAAGTCTCCACTCACCTAAATAATCTGGTACAAATAATTAGAAGATTCAATTGTAGTAAGGATTATTTTTCGTATTTTATTATCAGTGTGTGTATCAACGGATGGACTAAATGGAACGAATGAAGAATTCGATAAACAAGATACAGCAACAGTGGATCGTTACTCCCGAGGATTGCGGATATGTCCATTTTCCACATATTTAAACAACCCTTTACAAAGTATATATAGCTCGATTTCTAACAATAAGTGCCCATACGAATGGGTTATGTAACCAATATATTATTATATATAGCTTACGTTTTTTTCCCGGCTGCTTCGACATCGAGTGATGAAATAAATTAGTATTAATAATCAAAACAAATGACGTTAAACACCGTTGTATTTCTGCGATTTATCGGATTAGATGAGGAATGAAGTCCGTTTATATATTAATAGTTCACTGGGACAGGCGGTAGTGAAAAAGCTCTTAAATAATCAGTCTCAATTTAATTTCGATGGTGAAAGAGTTTTATGAGCCTGTACCTATTTATCTGTTCACATGCCACACCGGTGCGCAAACGATGCAAAGGATCTTTCACAGCTGTTTTGGCGACTATGGATAGCATTCGGTCGCATACAGAAATTCATATTAAATCAATCGTATAACAAATATGACATTAGTATTCTGTTAGTTTAATAAAATTCATTCAGTATCCGTAATTTAATATACTAATATGTCGATTTGAAATTATTTATTAATTATATTTTTAAGTGTGAAACTTTAGCCATTGTGATATCGTAACATTTGATGGCAAATCGTAACATTTGATGGAAATATTACGATACCAAAGCGTGCTTTTAACAGAAAGTCTTACTATAAAGTTCAAAAAAATGAAAACTTGTTAAGTACGGCTGGAATTTGCGCCAGGAGGTTTCTTTGTATTTTTAGATACTTATAAAAATTTTAACATTTAAGAATTATAGTATTATATTTCTATTAAACTATTTACAAAACTATTCATTTTATTTTTAACTACGAAAATATACTGCATAGTTAATATACTTACACTATACTGCAATCTTTTTGTAATTATTTACAACAATTCTTAGTATTTCTTGTTCATACACAGAAAATATATTACATTGCAAAAAAGTTATAGGTATTAAAATAGTTATGAAAAGAGAGAAAGAAAACGTAGCGTTTGTTTGAGGATAGAGATCGTCCAATAAAGATTAAAAATGGGTACTTCAATTTACGTAACATCAGTATATTCTGATTGATAACTTTATAAAATTTATTTGCACTCTATTCAAAGAGCTTGTTTCAACGATACATCATACGCCTACTTGCGAGCTGACAGGTGAAACATTATTCTCATTACCGGCTTCATTTTTCAGAAGGTAATACATTGATTCTTACTTCTCTAGTCTATAATAAAGGTTAATGTCAATATCCATTTGTGAGAAAGACAACGACAGAATAAAACATCGCGCTGGCATGACAATACTTCTTATAAGACCTCAATATTATACTGCCTTGCAATCCCTCGTAGTCTCAGTGACCAACATACAAGTAATTTTCTTTATTTCAGTGTTAAATGAATATGTGTATACAATTATCTAATATTGTACACAGTTTAATTATTTCAATTATATATAGACGTATTAACGCCACAAACATTTATAAGCTATAATAAAAAGTATATATGCAGCAAATTTCTAAATTATTTAGACCTCAATATTATACTGCCTTGCAATCCCTCGTAGTCTCAGTGACCAACATACAAGTAATTTTCTTTATTTCAGTGTTAAATGAATATGTGTATACAATTATCTAATATTGTACACAGTTTAATTATTTCAATTATATATAGACGTATTAACGCCACAAACATTTATAAGCTATAATAAAAAGTATATATGCAGCAAATTTCTAAATTATTTAGACCTCAATATTATACTGCCTTGCAAACCCTCGTAGTCTCAGTGACCAACATACAAGTAATTTTCTTTATTTCAGTGTTAAATGAATATGTGTATACAATTATCTAATATTGTACACATTTTAATTATTTCAATTATATATAGACGTATTAACGCCACAAACATTTATAAGCTATAATAAAAAGTATGTATGCAGCAAATTTCTAAATTATTTAGCTTCTAAAACTTTCCGAATTATTTTCTGAATACTAAATATATTTTACGTAAATCAAATCAACAAGTCTGATATTAGTGATTAATTGTTTCCTTTCATTTTGTAGCCGGGCTTGTCGAAGGGATCACCAATGCGAGTTTAAAATCTAGAGTACATAAAAATAACATCTTGACATTCCAAAATTAGGTTAGAGTGACTTAGGTTAGAGCCACTTTCAGCGATGCATCAAAAATGTCACGTTTTGGGTATTTATAACTTCGAAAGTAATAATTATTGAATATGTACCATTAAAAAATTGAAAAAGTTTTCACCCTCCAATTCTCAAATCTTGGACCTAGTTACATTACTCTTGGGGAAGAAAAAGAAACTCCATCTGTGCGATATTGTTTGTAGTGGTTCTATTTGTTTGTAGGGTTATATTACAAAAAAGGAAAACAATTCGAAGAAATTTATATAATTTGTATCTAATTGAATAGTTTATTACATACGGGCTATTAAAAAATACATCTATTACCAAAAAAATGGAAAAAGAAAACGAAATAAAATTAATCTAGTAACAGCGAATAAAAAAGTTCAAATAAAATTTAGCTATAAAAAATTTAAAGTTTTTTGGAAACGTGGTTGAGTCCAGTTGCTAACGTTTCGTTTAAATGTTTTTTTTTCCTACTAAATGTTATTTCTCTATTTGTATCAGCAGCATATGTGAGGAACATAATGTGAATATATCATAGCTGATCCTATTTTAAAATACACCGTGTGACAATAGTGATGCTTCCTTTTTTCGTTGACGCTATTTTGTTGTAATGGATTTGGTATTAGCTTGGTTTCAAATCGCTGTACGGCGTTGACGTTTTATATACATTTATAAGAGAAAATAATACATTCAAAGAAAGTGCTAAAATCGTTACATAATTCATTGAAATTAATAAATTATAGTTATTCAATGGAAATACTGAGAAAAGCATCAAAATTATTCAGCACCTCATATGATGTTAATTTATTATCTATTTTCAGATTTTAGAAGTACGGTACAAACAAAAATTTACCTTGCATAGACGATTAATTACGGCACATAGCCCATGCAAGAAATATGTATAAGTTACCGCCTTCAAGAGTGTCAAAATATCGACACCGAGCTGTGGTGTGCAATTAACGTTTTAAAACACAATTTTTGAAATTGACTTTCATTTTTTTTCATAAAACTCGTATGTAGTGCAGTGCGGATTAGATGTAATATATATATATATATATATATATATATATATATATATATGTATATATGATGTAATATATTAGTATTATAACTTGCAGAACAAAGACAACCATTGAAATATTGCAATTGCATAAGGAAGCTCTTCGAAAACAAATATAACGCAGTTTGGCGTGCATGAATACCGAACTGTGCATCACCCAATCGAATTGACGTTTGCTGATGACAGTGCGATATTCGCTGAGTCGAATGCCATGAATGTCAATATTCTATACGCCGTCGCTAGTGTCCGCGAACTATGTGGACTAAAAATCAATGTTGAAAAAGTAAAAGTAATTGCCACATAATTATCGCTAACAGCAATCCACCTCGCCGGCGTGCAAATTGAGCAGACGTAATCATTTCTTTATTTATTCATTTACTTAAAAGTTTAAAAAAACAAGTCACAGCCAAACAATTATAGAGTAAAAAGATAACATCATGATATAGAATATAACTCTAGTTATATGTACACAAAAAGTTAAAATATTTGCACATTAATGTTTAAATATTAGTTGTTAGAAAATTGATTACATCATACATTAATCAATTAAAAATATTAGTTTTGAATTAGAATTTGTTTACTTTAGTTAAACAGGGAATTTATATAATACTATTTTAGCTACAATTTCCATCTCAAAATGTACAAAAAAGAATATTCAGATAAATATCTTTATGTCATTGAGACGGAAACTAAATTGTGTGTTGAAGTTGAACAGAGAAAGGAGACTTTGTGTAAATGCAACAGATTATTGTTTTTTATCGGCGTAAACACATATTGAATCTCAGAAGTCTGATTATATAGAATCCACATTGTCGACAAAGATATAGAAACCATATTCTCGACATAGTAAAGTACTCAAAAAATTTTTTCTGTAATCTTTCGAATTTCTCACTGTGTAATTTATATTGTAGAGATCAGATATCCGACTCGTTTTGGAGTTTATCTTTAATGGAAGAATAGTATAAATACATAAAAGTACTGTGGCTTTAAATCTCTTAGGGGAATAAGAAACTAATCACATAATTTGGGTACATTTATGACCAATATTAACATAGTGAGAACGGAATATCACTTTTCCGTTAATGCAAACACTAAGATCTCTGACAACAGACTTACGTTTTAGAGTAAAGCCACCTAACAAGTAACTATATATCGTTTTGTATTTTATAATTATAAATAAGATAAAAATTTGTATTATATCACATCAGATTAAAGGCGTACCACTAGGCTCTTGCTGATAATTTTTCATGTAAATTTATACTATTTTGACGTTATTAATACTGGTTTAGATCTTAAGATCATCTATATTGTGCAACAAGGACATGTACTGTATTATGACTGCTGATAAGAATATTTAAATTTAGGTAAAAATACTTAGATTTAGATAATAAAAAGATATACTAAAATATGAATGAAATAAAATGTAAGTGAATAAATACTTATCTAATTATTGCGCTTTCTGCGTCGCCCGACACGACACAGCAACGCGTTGCCAGAATTAAACATTGCGCTATGAACGTACAGTGCGGAGCTACGAAAGACGATTATGGATATTGCATTACGTGCGGATGTAAACAAATGAAGATTGTAAGCAGACATCGTTTACCCTTTCAGCACGGGTTTTAAGTTAAATATCACCTTTTTTATTAAAATAAAATCATAATTGCTACTAATATGTTTAACAACCATTGAGAACATTTTACGAATGATCTTGTATAATTTTTAAATTATTTAAATTAGTGACACATAAAATTATTAAGTGGCTATTGTTGTTAGAGAGAAAATATTTGAAAATTACTCACACCATCACCCGGACGCCAACTAATGTTCGAGACGAAGAAGCCCTAGACTAATAAATCTTTGTTGAGAAATTAAAAGTTTCATTATTGTTTTTATTAGTTTCCTTTATGCGAGTAAGAAATTACCCGATGGTTAATAAAAAAATAAATAAATTTGTTTTAAATATTTTTATACTTTGATATGTCATCATATTCAAATAAAAAAATAATATATTTGCTCATAAATTTTTAAATTATTAGAGAACATAAATTAATACAGTATTTTAAAGTTTTTGATTTCAAAGATTTGATCGTATGTTTGTAACTTGGAAAATAAACAGAAATTTATTTACATATATATGGACAAGGTAATAAAAATATACCATGCATTTTAAAATACTCAGATAAATTTATAAAATATGGTAACATTGGAATTATTTAATTATTAATTAAAAGAAATATATTTATTATTTAAAGAAAGATATACGTGGTTATTTCTCAGTAAGCTGCAATATTTTGAGAAGTTACTCAAAACAACTTATACTAGTATATTACAAAATAATAGGTCAAATGAAAAATTATACTTGCACAGTTAGCCTTCCATGCCATCCGCCCCTTATTTAAACATTAATAGTAATGCACTGCGGCTATATTCTTAAAAGACGCCCATCTATAGGACAAACCACTTCGAACGCACTGGTGACCTGTGCGCGGAGCTAAGCATGAAGCGTTTAAGCAGAGTAAAATTAAACATTTTTAAAAAACACCACAAGGACAAAAGTAGATCCTTACTTTGTAACAAATATTTATTATCTTAAATTTATTTTCACTAAAACCGATTCAGAAATTATGTAGTGAAATGAGTGATTTGTATATTTAATAAGTGAAAACTTATTCTTATATAGTAGTTATATAATCAAGACTGCATATAAATTTGCAATAATGAGCTCGCCTATGCATCGAACGGGAAATTTATTTTTTGTCACGCACAATTATGTGGGTGTTATCATATATTATCAGTCAGCACTAAACCTGCACAACGCCTATAATATCGACGGTGGATCTAACATAGCACCGATACAACATTGAGCATTTCACACTAACCGAAACGACACAATATTCGATTTGAAACCTGGCACACGTTTTAAAACAAAACCTTGCGTTTTCTGTTTTAAAAATTCCCGCTTCAAATAAATTATACTTATTTTATCTCTCACATTTAAAATGCCAAATACAAAAATGTTGTAAAAATATTTATTTAGAACGAGCATATTTTATCCTATTTGAAAAACAGATTGCTTTTCCGACGCAGTTTTACATTTTTTATGGGGTTAGAAACTTTTGATTTCTTATCAATAACTTCAAAAAAATTCAAAATCGTATCTCAACCCTGTATCCATATACATATGATAGTGACTCCAAAACTACTATCAGAATCTCTACATTTTACTTAAAATTAATCATTTTCAATGATGACCATCTGCAAAAGCGACAAAATCTTGGTGTGAACGAAAAAAGTCACCCTTACGCATTGCATCCCGCTTCTGTTACAGCCGACTATAGTGGATATTATTGACAAGGTTGATGCTGGCGCCAATATCATCTGCTAAGCTAAAAGTGCTGCATACAAACATATGGAATGTTCCATCCTTCGATATCGGCGTCAGTATCGCACAGAAATCATGTCGAATAATGTGCAGACGATTTGTAGTTTTTTAATTAATAAGCCGACCTTTGCTCTTAATTTGCTTATTTTAATCATTGTTAGCAAAATAGTTCGAATTTCTAATATGAATTCAATTTTATTCTAGTACTGTCCAACCCTATTTGCTTCACAACGCCTTTGGGATCGATAAAAATTCGCCTCATACAAAAGAAGAGAAGTTCGAAGTTGACCTAACAACTACCTTCAAACGCTTCTATTCAACAGGTTCTTCGCAATGAGCCACTTAGCTCCTCCATTTTTTCAAATTATTTTCTAAATGCCTCCACGTCTCTAAATGCCTCCACATCTTAAGGAAACTTGTAAGTCTATTTTGTTTTAATGACACATGTTTTCTAACAAAACTCAACGTGCATTGCTTTGTTTATTCTAGCATTCACAAGTTTTCATCAATTTTTTGAAAGTTAAAAAATCAGTAATTTTATCTGGCGGACATAAGTGGCACCGTATATAATCTGCTTGCCGATTTCAGCTGATATTTACGTTATAAGTACGTAAGGTGTCCACACATTTTATTATTCTTGTTAAGCTGAGTCTTGGCAAAAAAATTTAATTTTTTGACGAATTATTTTTTAATATAAACATTAAATGAATCTATTTTATCCAATTGTCTGAAAATAAATTTGAAATATTTAAAACTTCAGAGGACTAAAAATTACCCAATATAATCAATTATTAAAATGATATAGGAACACCGCTACCGGTACGAAATAGTATTAAATCTACTCTCCTTGTTTATATAAAGTGAAGTTAGAATTGAAAAATATTATTGCAAATAATGCATAGTGTATTTCATGGCCTAAAAAACAAACGCGTAATGGGGGGCGAGGTGTAGTTGGGCGGGAAAGTGATGCAGACAAACATTAGTTATCTTTTAAGACGACGTAACTCACTAGGCCGATGACTCCCTCGCACCTGCCCCATAAGGAGGAATAAATATAAAATCTGCATTTAAAAAATAGATCTATAAATAAAGCTTTCATTTGTATCGTAGATACCCGGAGGATCACTTTTTGTTCCCATTTCGTTTTACTAAAAGAACCACTAAATGTCATATTTATACCCGAAAAAAATTAATGATAATTCGGAGACCACTAATTTTAACATAACCTATTATAGATTGATACATCCTAGAATAAATCTGCGTCCTTTTAATTTATCGTGGCAAACTATCTTAATAAACCGAAAGCCTAGGGACAACAAAATGACATTTGACGCTTTCATTTGTGGGTGCGGCCTTAATGTCATCTCTCTACTCTGTTTAAAATAATGTGGCATCACATATCAAATGTTAGAAGGTATCATTATACTTTAGTTATTGGCAATAAACAACAAAACTTAATATAAAATATTCACATACATTTACCTTTGGATATCTCCTATTCCTTATTCATATATGCCGTTGAAAGAGTCGCGAATCTTTGAACTTATGGACCTACAAATAGAAGAAAGCGGCTAAAGACTTATTATATACCCTTTTTAGAAAATGTCATTAAGTTGACAATAAGACTAAGACATTTCTTTAATTTGACGACAGCATTGCACTCTGATAAAAAGTGTAAAAATCTAAATTGACGAAATTATAGTTTCAAAATACGGATCATATGGTAGACAAATTCAATCATAATATTTTTAACCACACGCTGCCATCGATTTCAATTCGACCCTAGTATTTTTCGCACTTCGTGGTTCACGATATCCTTCCCTTTAAAACCCGCTACTTTGCAGTAATACTTTCAACAGTTTATCAGTATATTACTTGTAAAGTTTATACGTTCTTTTAAGAACGAGGGGTATGTATATAATATACAACTAAAATAACGTTTTCTACTGTCTTCTGTTTTTTTCTGTATTTAACATTAAATATTGAAAGTGCATTATGTAGAAATTATTGATATTCAAGCATATAAGTTTTGTTTTTTAAATTATATTAATCTTATTAATTATTCCAGCCCGATTCTATAAAAGCTTCACAGTTTGACAGTTGAACGATTTCTTTTGTATTTGAAAATTTATTATAACGAAGAAATTTAATTACATGATATAGAAATTTAGTTATAACACTGAATTTTTACTATATAACGTGGAAATTTTATTAAATAGTACTGAGATATATATACAATACTAACTGGAATATTTCACTAGCAAAATTTGTAGTTTGCAATTTTAATTGCTTTGATAAATGATGCTGTGTATACTGTTGAGTTGCAATATTTATTTGTTTCTTCTTGCAGTAGATTTTTTTGTTTGGCCATGTGCATGGAAGCGCCGGAGTGTACAATGTCATATATTATCCATCGTGGCTGTTAATGCAGCGGCATACCTTGAGCATTGTCGTTTTCCCGAGCTTTCTTGATTTCCACTTCATTCTATAGCGGATCCTCTTGAAATTGATTTTTATGTGCTTTCTTTTTAAGATTTGCAAAAACTACCTTTCCTTTTAAAATGTTGCAACAAGATGTTGCACCGTTTTCCCTCACTTTGACATCTTATATAATTTTCGATTTGATTGAATCAGCGTTTAATTTTATACCGGAACTCTTTATGGGAAAAACTATTGGTTTGTATGATTCAGTCAGAGTCGTCTGCTTTAAATCTCATATATATTTCAAAGTGTATGCGTTGTGGTCTTTATTTTTTTGACATATTCTTCCATAGTTAAATATCCGAAGAGAGTTGTTTTTCATAGATTACGAAGAAAACCTGTTCGATATATTAGCACTGGATCGTAAGAGGTACGTGCTACGTTATGCCATATTTCTTTTGCGGATTAAGCTTTTTCCACATAAATGTAGTTTGTTCAGTCTATTGACAATATCATTTTCGATCTGGTCTTTGAATCTTATTTTTGATCTAGAGTACTCATATTACAATCCCACACTGCTCACAATACAAACCTACTTCATGATGAAAATAAATTTGAACAGGCAATCTCCACATATAATATTTTTTTGGATGGATAATTTTTCAATTAATGCTAAAGAATTATTTGATAATTACCGTTTAGTTCTTTAGGAGAAATTAACAGTTCGAAAAACACTTTCGGGTTAGGTCTTGACCGTTTTATAATTAGACATTTTAATAATTAAATGTTTAACTAATTTTTATCTTGGGCTGTAGGCTCCATTACTTGTTGAAATAGTAATTATTTGTGAAAAACTAGTCAACAATTATTTTGTCTATTTGATGATAATTCGGACAAATAAAACAGCTACCACAAGTCGTAACGTCATCAACTAAACAGAGGAAGCGTAGTGATTGATTCACATTTCATAAAATCTATCATATACAATGAGTATTGGAAGTGGTAATATTTATATGTAACAAGTACAAAGCCAGTATTGCAAAAATAAATATTAATATTATTATTCATCACATTAATATATTGTTTAATATCTTTGTTAATTTACTCGTAACTATTTGTATATTTTATATTTAGCATTTTTAGTATTTATTTCAATACAGGTGACACCCCACATACCTATACAAAAAAATTCATTGAATATCACTACTTAAGCTACGTGACTAACTCTATCTATAAATAGATGGAAATCACTTTTGGTCACAATCAACTGTTAGCGACTAGCAATAACATTTGATTTAATCTGTAGCGTGACTGGTGTACCATGTAACCCTATCAAATAACCTGTAATACGTGTATGTATAAACATAAATTAGGACAATAAGTTATAAATAGTCATTGTGCCCTATTAATCTTGATACATGCTTGACATTCTAATATTTAAAATGACATTTCGCACTTCGAAAATATAGAATGTTTGGCGTCGTTTAAAATAGACATCAAAAGTACTTATATTTCATATGGAATTGATGGAATATTATTATAACACGTTGGCTAAATTCCTATTTAATTGAAATTTTGGTCAAATAACATGATATTTTATGCCGCCAATTGAAATTTAGCACAAAATCTTCACTACGCTTTGATGTTTTTGAAGCTCCATACCCTGAAAATAGAATATAAAACCTTCATAAGATTAGCCACGTCACCATATCTCTGTGTGTCACTGACGTTTTCCTCAGAAATACCTTGATATAGAAATATCAAATTTGGCACAATAATAAAGCACAATTAAAATAAAATTTCATTTTAAATGCTTGGAAAAAAACTTTAAATATCATATACTGCGTGGGTTATCGTTTGACAGAGCTAGTTACAAAGGCCCCAAAAATTATACATAATATAAATAATTATACATAATATAAGTAATAAACATATTTTTTCATATGTACAAAATAAATATGTTCCCCCTGTCCTATATCCGAGGTGATTCAAACTAAAATTATGCAAAAACAACTTTTAAGAAACTTACGCAAAAGTTATAGCAAAACTATTGCGATGATTTCAAATATCATAATATTTAAAATATGCACCATGCTTTTACGCGTGTGAAAGTAGGCAATATATTTGCATTTTGAAAAATTAATATTAATAAATAATTTAATACTCGTATAAACACTACGGATCTTTAAATATTTATAAATTCCTAAATAGAATATGTACGGAATCTTCTTGTTCTACTCGTACTTGACAGGATATTTTTTATTAGCGACTGTATGCAAGCAAACAGTGATCTTTATCAATTAATCTTCTTAAATTAAGTGCAATACATTTGCAATGTTTTAATGATTTATCTTATTACATAGAAATATCGACACAAATATTATTTGCGTCGAAAATTGCTTCAAAGTTCTTGAATAAAATTGAGAGAGGTGGTTTCGATTCGTATTTAGTAATAATGAATACCCGGCCCACCTATGATAAAATTAAGCAACGTTTACGTTAATTTAATAACTATTTTGTACGAAATGTAAAAATTAATGAGTGAAGAAAAAAATATCCGTGAAAACTATATCTGTCCCAAGACTCGATAAATGAAATTGTCGTCATCGAAATGGCAATTGTTTGGGTTCAAAGCTTATAGAATTTAATTATAAAGTAAAGTATGATTCAGAAGCGGCAGCGACGATGGATATACTAACACATAATAAACGGGTGAACTGGAGGTGCCCGTCTAATGTTCAGTGTTTAAAAATATAGCGTTTAGAACAGTGCAGTTGGTTCTGCATCAAAATTCGGACGCATCATCCTTAATAGAGCTATTAAGAAAGGCTTCACAAGGACTAGTAAAATAGCAAAATACAAACAAAATGGCAAGATTACCCCATTATGGTATGAAATTTATAGGCTAAGTAGGTAAAATTTATCTAGCACAGAAACAAACTTCGTCGAAACTGGACACTATTGCGGACCTTTTAAAGTCCGAGCATAAATTTGTGAGATAAACCATTACAGGCTTATGGAGCGGATAGTATATTATCTGGGTAGTAGGGGGAATAAATGTAGCATATTTTATAATACTTCTTGCCAAACAGAGCGTTATTTATAATAACGATTATACTTTTCCAAAATTTAAATTAAATGAAAGAGCAGAGTTTCTACGGAAGAGAGTCGAGGAGGGCCTCACCATTTGGCACCTGAACACTAAAGTTTGCAATATTTGCCGTGAACTTCATATCCCAGAAACAAGTGTGCATCGAATATTGACAAAAATTTCAATATGCATAAGGTGCTGAGAAAGTAGATACCACTTGTTTCCCGGAAAGGATTATAAAGGAGCAGTATAATTCCATTTCTCACAACCTACTCCTAATAAGGCAGCACCCGCACTATCTGCGCAAATTGAAAAATTTAACAACATATGAGAATATGATTAAGAAAAATATACGCGCAAGTTTTAATGGAATGACCTAATATATTGATTTATTAGACGACCAGTACAGATAAAATTCATACTGTATTTTAAAAAAATAGCAACAGGTTTCGGAAAATGCCAAGCTAATTATTTTTAGAACGATCCTGACGAAGATGAAAGGGAAGCATCAGACGCTAATTTGAGTAGATGAAAAGAAATATTTCTTTTCATGTACACATGAGGTTTGAATGTCATACAAATTTGTATGTTTCGTCTACAAAGTATAAAAGATTCACATACATTTTTGTCAACCGTTTCAAACACGTGGATTTTTTACAATACGGTGGGATTTTTCTACGCTCTGTCATACTATGGCAAAATCTACATGTCATGTTAAATGGTTAATATAATACACACACAAATATGTATATACGTATATATACATACATATATATATATATATATATATATATATATATATATGTATATATATATATATATATATATATATATATATATATATATATATATATACATAAATATACTAGTTTTTTACAATTTTGAGTACGAAATGTTCAGAGTCGCACTGAAAAATTTGCCAAAGAAATATTTACATCCTAACCTATTCCCGACCTAAATCATGAAAATGCAGAGATTTTAGCTTATGTAAAAATTCTAGGAAAACGATGTTTCTAAATGTCATTATTTTTTAGATATGCACCACGTTTTACGCCTGTGAAAGAGGTAGTCAAAAATCAATATGTGTAAACAATTGTACACATGTAGAAATACTATGTACTTTAAATGCTTATACTCGTAAGTGCCTAGATGTAACGTTTGCGGAATATTACCAGTTTTTCTCGTGCTTGACAAATTTTCCTTTTTTATTAGAGGCGGTATGCAAGCAAACAGTGGTCTTTATTAAAAAAGCTTACTGAAATGAAATGCAATGAATTTGCAATATTTTACTGATTTTTGTGTGATAAGATAATCACTAATAATTAACGTACAATGATAATACATACACATATATATATATATATATATATATATATATATATATATATATATATATATATATATATATATTTATATTTTTTTTTTATAATTTTTTTAACAAGCAAAACTATATGCACTATATTCACAATTTTGTTATTTTGTGGGAATAAAATATATTGGTTTTCTGGGGTGCATACTTTGAAAAACCAGACATATATAGGTTTCCCAGAGGACGTCGAAACATAAACTGGAGACAGAGGACTTCATCTCGGTTCATTTGAAAGACTCAACTTACATATCTAGAATTTTTCATTGACTAACCACAAACTCGCTTTTTTTAAACATGGCGTCTTTTGGCATTAAAAAACACATACTTTTTGTATCAGTCTGAAATCTACATTAAATTCGCCAAAAAATAGGAAGAATGTTTATTAGGGGCTTAGCGAATTTCTTTTAATCAAATATTGTATAAACAAGTTTCGGGTATATTTCATTTGGAAATAAAACTTTTTTTGTTATAAAGCTATAACGGATATTAAAAATGACTATTTTACATTTTGTCATGTCACTTTTCTCTAAAAATTACAGTGCAAATTTCATCTTACTGTACCGCAGAGTTCAGGTATATTTTTGTGTAATATAAACCTTTTCATTCGACTCTTATCATTTCTACCCCTTTTGTAGCAATCCAATTGTACAAAACCATGTGAAATATAGTTTCTATTAACAGCTAAGGTACCAACCCGTTAGTAAAAGAATTTTTAATATTGATTGAATAATTTTTGGCGCTATCTTGAATTATAATAATTAACTATCGCCCGAGTAAAATAGATTTCAATGGTGGCGTCATCCTTATACGCCCATAGACCGACTGGTTATTTAACTAATTACTTTTCACTATTACAGAGCAACCGAATAGTTCATTATGGACTAACTTAGCTCTTTGTTATTACTGAGACACAAATAATAATGAGCTGTTTTACTAACAAATTTCAAAAAAAACAATTTCACTGTAATGACTTACACCAAGCTGCAAACAATACTATTCGGGAGAATAAACCTGCTTTCGTGAAATTACGTTTTTATTGCACGCGTCGTTACTACCACATTTAATAACATATACAAGAACATCACAGAATGTATGTAGAAAATAAGGGGTTGAGAGTAAAGTAAATATTCAGAAGTAATATTTATCCGTATCTTAAACTGAAAAACGGAATCTTTATGTGGTCACTCACGTGTCTGCAAGTCCGTCTGTCATAGCCGATAATCTCAAAAAATCTATGAAGTAAAAGTAATATGTATTATTAAGTTACATAGTTTAAAATTGAAACTCTTTAAAAATATTTTGAAAGAAATAAATAGGGCCCAAATTTTTTTTTTAATTTTATCACTATGGAGTATCGTTTACAGGATACGTTATGAGAGATAAATTTTATCATAATTTTAAATTGCACAATTAAAGGAATATTTTAAAAAATAAGTGGAAATAACGAATACCTCCTTCTTACTTCCGAAAATACTAAACCAAAAATATATGAAAACACATTTCTTTCATATTTTTTGGTACAATTGATAAAATGTAACTAAAAGATTACAAGAAAACTATAGCGAATATTCTAGATCTTATAATTTTTTAAATACACACCATGTCTTCACGTCTATGAAATATATAGTTGGCAACATATTTCCGTTATGATTAATTAATATCTGTAAATAGCTGTAATAGAAATACTATGTAACTTAAACATTTATACGTACCTAAATATATACAGAACCCTCATAGCGAGCTTTAAAGGCAACAAGTTTTTCTCTAAAATCTATCAACGATGGAGAGTTTACGACACCGTGTCTACGGTACCAAAAGTTTTCTTTAATTATTCTCTCTTTATTAAGAATTATAAATAAATTATGATTTCAGAAGTGGATTGAGATGGTGGGTTCGAATTATCCATAGATTTTTTACGAAGAGTTAAATAAATTTAAATGGGCCATCATCAAGGGTTGGTTCTTACTTTGGTATTAATTACATATAAAATACTAATAGTCCACTGAGAATTGTATTTAATTACAATAAGAAATAGACTAATCTCAAAACGTTTAAAAATTTGGTAAACTTAATAATATTTTATAAATGTTTAAATAAGTGATATTTCAAAGAAAATATGAATTTATTTCAATTATATATATATATATATATATATATATATATATATATATATATATATATATATATATATATATATATATATATATATATAAGAAAGGATAGTTGACGTTATAGTGCGAAATTACAAATCACATGCAAGTAGTTCTCGTACACACATCAAGAATCGAAGCCAAGACGTGAATCGTTGGGACGAAGAAAAAAAGAAATTTACCTCAACGTAAGCAGAATTCTCCTCGAGGTTGTGGCTCGTCGAGGTCAAAGAATTCGTTGCTACGGGTGGGTCGCAAAAAATCAACATATTTTTCATGAATCCTCGCTTTTGGGAGCTGGTTGTGTGGAATTGGAATTTAAAAGCTTCTAAAAAATAATTTTATCAGATTCGAAGTTAAATTGTTCTATCGATGACAAAGTTTAATGTCCTGAATTCAATAAATGTTTCATAGAATAAATACAAGATTATGTCGAATTTCATTTGTTTTTAATATTTCCTGTTGTTTTGAAAAAAACAGATAAATGAATAAATTAAAATTAAATATATTTGAAAATAAATTTTCCATTTTCTTGCAAAAATGATTAACGACGAACAAGTATATCAAAGTATTTTAAATGTGATAAAAATTAAATATTTCACAATTCTAGCAATAAAACTAAAAGGCCGAAAAATAAATGCCACATATTTGATAATACAGAGGCTAGTGTCACTGTGGTTTATGTATATATTTAAGAAAAAATAAATGCGAGAAAAATAAATTTAGACAATATATAATATATGTTGTCGTCGTATAATATATGTTGTGTTGGATTGATCACAAGGCATACGGCTATTGACGATGCGGCGCACCGCTGGGACCCGGGTTCGATTCCCGGACCCAGGTCCCATCCCATCATTTCATCGAACGGGACAAGACTGGTGTTATGGTTGGTGTAAGTGATTGCTCTCGTAACAATAAGTCCGCCATATGTATCAATTAGATACATTGAAGTAGATAAATAAATAAATAAAACAAATATAATAACATCCAGACATCCTTGTGTTTAAAATTACTTTTCAAAATTATCACTTTAGTTTGCATTAATTTTAAACTTGCTGTTATCAGCACTCTCCCCCTTATATGATACTATATTTTCAACAATAAAATTTATCATACGAACCGAAAATGGTATTGGTATATTAGCTTTATTTCTGTGCTAATTTTAACCATATGCTCAACCATAGAGTCACAGTCGGTTACCAAAGTCATTATTCTATCGACTCGATACCATGAACTGATAGGATTTCCGATAACGAAGAGAACTTTTTAATAGCTCAGCAGGTAACGTCCGTTGCGGGTGTTTAAAAAAGTTTTTATTTCAACTCTTTACAACAAATAAAATTGTAACACAAAATAAGTGGCAGTAATAAAGTTATGAAATATAACTTAATGACACAGTCCACATCAACATCGGAATGCGTTAACTCTATCTAACGTATAGAAGAGTTTATATATATAGGATTGACAAACTAAAATAATAAAATGTTTACTCATTCGATAGACTTACATTTTTACTTATAAACTTGGAATAGAAAAATAGACTTAAATAAATAGATAAAATCGCTACTGATAAATTCAGTACACGATCAGTTCGTAATAACTTTATCTATCAACCACTATTCCGACCTCAACCTAAGTTTAACTTTGACATAACCTAAAAAATTATATTTTGACAAATATCGAAGAGCACATCAATTTATATAATTTGATTTGGTTTATAACGATTTGAAAGATAATGGTTAAAAATTATTCATTTCGTGCAATAAAACTGTAAAAATTGCAACTGAACTAAATCCGTAACATTAACTCAATTTGAAGTAATTTACGATTTTATTGGAGTATCTCATGATATTCTAGTTATAATTAGTTAATTCATTTCACCTAGTTAGTTATCATAAAACAAAATTACTTGGTTGTTTTGTAGCTACTTAAATAATAGAACTATACACAAACCAGTTACTTTATGTCACATTTTTTGAGTAATAAATATATTATTCTACTTGTTACAATTAAACCATAATGTAAAAGAACTAGCTGAAAAAAATGTGAAAGAGGCTGACTCTAGGTAGTATATATTATCTTTTATTGTATATGCTCACACTGCCTTTGCATATAACATAGTAAAGCTATGACCGGAATGTCTAAGCTATAGTGACGGTACATTTCAACATATATTGATGGTTGGCAGGCTAATTGCGAAGGGCCTGAAGCTGGTTCGAATCCATTATACGTTCGCTACGCTACTCTATACAATAAACACTCCGCACCGCCGCCAGGATACAGCAACGTATGTTGACTGTAAGTTGAACCGACGACGATGATTAATGGCGGCCACCACTGCCCTGTGATTTATTTTCCCCGGAAAATTGTAATCATACAACTAAGGATTTAGTTAATCGCGTGTGTTTGCTTTAAATTAATGAAAGTTTCAAATGAAGGTCGCATCGCGCGTACCTTCAATGCTTTAATCCTTGCGCAACGCCAAATGAAATTCTGATTTATGTTTGAAATCCAACTTATGATTGACGATACCCTTAGCCGCTAAGGTTCTCAATAAAATGTTTTCAGTAATATTAAATTTATAAAGTAATATAATTGCGAGATCGAAGGAAAATGTATATAGAGTATAGTATATAGAGTATATTTATTATTTATTAGCAAACTATATACATATTCATATGTTATTTAAAAATATTATATTTATTATAATATTTTTAAATAACATATGAATATGAAATTATGAATGAATGAATGAATGAATATATGAAATTATAAAACGATAAGGCTGTGAGAGACGGAAACTGGAGGAACAATAATGCTTTGACAAACCATAATTGTAGAAACAATGAGGACATGACAGACGAAAAGTATAAAAACTATAAGATTGTGAAAGAGGAAAACTGTAGAAAATATGACGATGTGACAGATGGAAACTAAAAATATTGTGAAGTTGTTAAAGACAAAAATCTAAAGCTGTGAAAAAGAAAACTATAAAAACTGTGAAGCTGTAACAGACGGATTAAAATAATTAGTTAATAGTAATATCGCCCCTTCCTATATTATCCATGTAGTTTATGGTGGAAGGTTATAAACTGAAACTCCATCCCTTTTTACTTATTCTGCTTGGTGATATCAAGGGTTGTACTGGCTATTTATCAATCATGCACGCATCTTTCAACAATCATGCAGTTCCACCAAGTCATCATCCACTCAACAGTCAAGGCCCAGTAGACTTAATACTGAAAAAAATCAACATTTAAATACCAAAAAAGCTGAGAAAACCGCAAACAAATTGTCAAACTACAAGCAATGAAATAATGTAAAAATGTCTTCAAATTATTAAGTAAAATTAATGGAACACTTAAATTGTTGCGATAATTATTTCACTTGGATTTTCACCGCAAAATCTACCTTTGACATAAAGAATTATGAGACTGTGTGAAGGTAGTAAAACAATTGTTTCGAAAGGTGATTGAAAGGCAAGATCAAAAATTATTTTGTCAATTGACGTATCGTTTCGTGTTAATATTCAAGAAGGTCATACTACGCAAGAAGTTTGGAATAATCTGCCACTTACTTTCGGCGACTCTGGGCTTTTACTTATTCGTCCTTTACTTATTCTACAATCATCAATCATCTATATGGTCCCACCAACTGAATATTAATTCAACAAGATGAAACTGTAGATACTATGGAGCTGTGACAGATGGAAACTATAGAAACCATCAGGCTGTCACAGACAGAAACTGTAAATACCATGAGGTTGCGGTCACCCAAAATTATAGAAACTATGAGGCTATGACAGGCAAATTGTATATATAAGGCTATGACTGCGGCAGAAGAAAACTTTGGAAGCTGAGAAGCTCTAACCGAGGGAAACAGTCGTAATTCTGAGAAAGTGACGGACGGAAGGACAGGCGGGCACATATGGCAAAATTACAAAGGTTCCGTTTTTCACTAAAAATGTTTTTCTGGCAATACGTATACTCGTTGTATTTGTGACTCCCAAATTGTGAAAAACATATTTTGGTTTCTTAGAAGCGGTACAGCCCAAGAATGAAACTAGAATAATGTACACGACAAACTTCATATTTCTTTATTATATACGTTTAAGTTATTATTAACCCTTAACACCATTCGTGGGGGAGAAGAGTTCCCCATCAAGCATTTTTTTTAAATATAATTTTTATTTTAAACGGTACGCACTCGCGGCTCCGTATATTCTCAGTACCGCCCTAGAGGTCGCGGGGAGTTGACATGCGTCGGGTTGACATTTGTGGTTTGCGAAGTAAGAGATGCTGCGGGACTTAGGTCCCCCACCCTAAGTTACGTAAGTAAAATTTCTTGTTTATCTTTTTATTTTGCTTGTTTTTTTTAGATTTTTGGGGCATAATAAATAAAAACTTGACCCCTCAATAGATACAACATCTGTTAAATCGGATGAAAGTGAAAAAATACCGCCGTCGCGGTCACAAATTCGAGCGGATAACATTAGGCATGAATTCGGGTGCATTTGCCTGGTCTAAGAGGTCCTGCGCGGTCCAAAAATGAGATGACTCCACTTGATGCTTGATCTTACCTGTTTACTGACGACACAATAGATTTAATAGTGAAATACACTAACCTAAAAATTACCAACTATTCAATAACACAGAAAACTGAAGCAGCATATACGTATCACGTCAGTTCAAATGAAATGCGCGCATTCATCGGGTTAATGTTTCTGACAAGCGTATTCAAATCTTAAAGGGAAGACGCTCGGGGCCTCTGGTAGTCTAAGTCAAGAGGGAAAGCTATTTTTATAACAGTTATGAGTCTCAATAGATTTCTTTTCATTTTGTCGAATCTACAATTCGATAAAGAGAATACGAGAAAAGAATGAAAAAAAAACTAACCACCAGCCCTTCTATCTGAGCTTTTTGATAAATTCATAAAAAAATTGCAAATAAAACCACATTTGCTCCGTGTACTTAACTGTGGATGAAATGCTCGTTCCTTTCAGAAGACGGTGCTTGTTCCGTTTGTACATAAAATCCAAACCAGCAGAAAATAATGTGTTTGTGTGATACGAAGACACATTACCTATTCAACGCTTTTATTTATGCAGGAAAAGAAGGATAAGTTCGAGTTGATTCAATATTGATACCTACGAAGAATATCTTGACTCTTTCAGAACCGATTTATGGAACTAACAGAAAAATAACAGGAGACAATTGGTTTCCTTCGATTGAGCTGATCAAAGCACTGAAACAAAAACAACTTACGTATGTCGGCACAATACGAAAAAAATCAGCCAGTTCTTTCGTCAGCTTTTGGCTTTCGAAGTTACAAAAGTTTACTGTTACTTGTACCTAAAAGGAACTCAAGTATCGCTCTTATGTCCTCAATGCATCAAGAACGTGTTACGAATCCTGAAACCAAAAAGCCGGTAATAATCGAATTTTACAACTCTACTAAAGGTGGTGTCGACGCACTGGATCAAAAATGTGTACAAATACTACAATATTCTGTGCTACTCTGGACATATCTGGAGTAAATAGCCATGTGCTCCATTTCGCATCCAACACTGAAATTATGAGCCGTTACAAATTTCTAGAGAACCTCGGATATGTTTTAATGAGTTCTCAAGTTCAGTTTAGAAGATCTATAGAAACTCTTTCAAGGGAGCTAAAGGGGATGATGGACAAGTTTTAGAAACAGATTGATATTAACCCACCTGAACGCGTCAACATCTGAGGACTTGTCAAGACAGCCGAGTCAAAATAAAAAATCAAAAAAGCAAGATGCCATTTATACCCTCCTCAAAAGGATAGTAATACTCCTGGAGTGTGCTAAAAATGCCAAAGAAATGTATGTCCTGTACATTCCATTGACATAGAAATATGTGACAAATGGAAGGAATTACGTAAAATAATAATATATACAATAATACATGACATAAATAAAAATTGTTATAGACTGATAAGTAAACAAACCTATTGTAATTTTGCATGTTATTGAAAATATTGAAAATTTTTATTATTGTTTTTTTATTTCTAGTTTTATTTTCGAAAGTAAAAAAGGACACATTTGGTTTTAAGTATATTTTTTATTTTCATTTTAGTACGTAAACTAGACTCAAAAATTGTTACCCAAAAGGTACTTATTTTGTGTAAGACTACACTAATTAAATAAATGAATACATGGGGGACCTAGCTCCCCCACGAGTGTATATGTGTGGCTGAAAATAACGAGTGGTGCTAAGGGTTAATTTCTGATGCAATGCCTTGATACCTAGCTGCTACTTCAATAATATATACTAGAAGTACACACTTGTACAGTATCCAATAATATCTATTAGAAGTACGTACTTGTACAGAACCTTGCTTCAAGTTATAGTTACCTTGCTTCATAAAGAAATTATTAGTGATCTCATTTTAAATAAATATTATGCTTAGGCAAACCTAATCAGTCTAAGCAGAAATTTCATCTCCTACATCGCGTCAGGATAACATCGCAAACATATGAATACAATAAAGTAGTATTGCTGTACAACTTTCTAAGAAAAAAGAGAAACACTTATTTTTAAAATTTACATTTACATAGAGGTTATTACACATTTTTGAAGGTATGAAAGATTTATTGACTGGAAATGTGTGTAACGTTCAATTTTTGACAAGTGCAACGTCTTTTGTTACGGAAGCGATATCAAACATAACAATTTAATAAAAATATGTTGTACTTATAGCCCTATAATAAACTATAAATATTAATTAAAATATGATTCATGAACTATAAAATGACTGAACAAAAATTTCAAAATGGTGTAAAATCAATAATTAAGTGAAATTCGCAGCCATTTATAAGTTATAAAAACTGCTTCGGCCTGCACCCTCTTTTTTATAACTTTCGGATCACCCTGTTAAGGACAAACAGGAATAGTGTTGGGGAGAGGATGCACCCCTATCTTACGCCTGCATTGACGCTGATGAACTGCGTCAGGGTTCCCTCGTAACTTGACACTGGTAATCCGTGTACATCTCATCTTAATTTTGAGTAGTAAAGTAATATTATAAAATTAAAACACAAAAAGAAGTTAACTCAAAATGCAATGTCTGCGCAGAATTTAGGTGTATATGCGATACGACGTGTAGAATGCGGCGGAATCTTATGAAACTGAGAGTTAAATATTGAAAAATTTTTTCAGAGTGAAACTACTAGAATAATCCAATAATGACAATTTTTTAAAATGTTTATTAATGTAGAGTGTTTATTTTTGTAATATTTTATTTTACGTAACTATGAATTAAAAACACCAGAATTGCAAATAAATATGTTGATATCCCATCGGACCTTCCCAATCAAGCTACTGGAATACACACAAAGAAATAATGTACGTTGCTTTGTTCATACTAGCATATTCAAATTTTTACCTGAAGCAAATAACGAACAAAACGTTTATTCTTTCATAAGTTTTATCCTAAACCAACCCAAAACATAAAAATCAAATGTAAAAAGGATGTAGTAGATACGCTAAGTTATTGTAGTAAATGTTGAGACATTCGCTGAGTAATTTAAATTTATTTAAGTAAAAAATGTAGTCGCGACCATTCTTTAACATTTTTTTTAATCCATTGACAAAAACAGGTAAACATTTTCTGAGTTGATTACTTATTTCTAATATATTTACAAATTTTGAAACGAAAATTGGGGGAGACCCGCCGTAAGCTTAAATTAATAAATGACGTAGCTTCCAATGCTCCACCACCCACTCCAGCTTCAAACATTAAATTTCGGCTTCTTCATAAAATATACACGAGTCTTCAGACTCTTCGCACATTTATGTGCTATTGAGTTCAAAATATAATTTCCTGCAAATACTTTTACTGTTATAAATATAGAAATGGTGTTACAACTCATTTGTGTAATTTTAACTTTCTCAGTGGTCTTTCATTGTAATATTTTGATTTTCTCCTTGAAGGGAGTTTTCTTATTTATTACTTCTTTCATTACATCTGTTTCAATTACAATATCTTTATCGATATCCATTACCCATTACCGACTAAAGTTATTCATTCCCTTTCTATATGCCTAGAAATGTAGTCGCAAATAAAATTCTTCTACTTTTTTTTTAAATGGTATTTATAATTGGCCCTGAATTTAATTCTTCACCTCTATAAATACTTGTTTCTAAAAGTCCAAAGTGAAAACTGATTCCAGTCTTTGTCGTTTAAATATATTTTGACTAAATTTTTACAAATAAATAATTCTGAGGGAGTATCAAAAACCAAAGATAATTACAAATATTAATTTCGGCTTAGAATATATTTGTTTGATATTTTAATAGAGACTATAAATGAAAGAAGAGAAATAAAACGAATTACAAATAATAAAATATTATTTCTTATTCTTTGAAGTCTGTTGATTAAAATTTTCTATTAAGTTTAATGTAAGTTAGACATTATAATATCTAATTTTGTAAAATTAGCTTCCACTCAACACGGGATTTCTATGAATTTACTTTTTAGTTCTACAAAGTGAGTCGTTTGTACATTAAAACATAATTTAATTTGTTATTTAAGAACTATTGTTAATACCTGAATACACTTTATTACTGTTACTTTTGACACTATTCCTACAACATTATTATAAAGAATGTCTATCGCACTTTTAAAGTAATTTTATAATTACTTTAATGTTTTCATTAGAGATACGAAAAACTTAATTATGGTTAAAGTAAACAAATTAAGATATACGACGAGGACCTGTGAAAGGTAAATAAAAATACATAAGCAAAAAAAATTAAACCGGCGATATTAAGTCATAAGTCTTATTTACACACATATCTAGAAACCTGATGCAAAGGATTCGTTACGTTTCAGGAATAGTTATCACTAGGGATTCTAAAATTATGGATTTGTCAATTAGATAACTGGTAACGGATTTCTGGAATTAAATTATGTAATTACGTAACTGAATTGGTATTACTAAAACTGTGTTTGCAGTTTTAAGAAGCAAATCAATAAAAAGGTATTATATTTTGAGTTACATTTGTATTTCTATTAAAGAAACAAGTAACGTTAATGAAATCAACAAGAATAATTCATAATAATAAAAAAGGAAATATTGTTAATTATTTCTACTTTTTTGTTCCAGAAAATGTAAGATGCCATGATAATGCTTTCAATGTTTTATCGGTTAAGAAGCTTCTAATTTTCATGGAATAGTCATAGGAAGAAGAAATAGCACAAATTCAATACTTATAACAAAAAATAATTGCTCTTAGATAGACTTCTCTCCTCCTTGCCCCATCATTATTACTTGTGATTAGAGCTTCAACTTGAAGTTGGTGCAGATATTGTTATGAACTCTCTTGTTTCGCTTTAATGGCAGCCTATCTAATAATTGTACAATAAAAGTTGATCTGTTTCCCGAATGTTTCTCTATTTTTTTAATGTTTCTATAGCTACGGTGATGAAATTCTTCATTTTTATGCAAATATTGTAAAACAACAGATGCAATTTTTCTATTTATCTTATTATTAGTATTTTCTCTATCATAATTAGTATTTCTTTTACGCGGTGATGAAAATTCTTCATTTTTGTGCAAATATTTCAAAACAACACACAATTTTTCTATTTATTTTATTATAAGTATTTTCTCTATTATAATTAGTATTTCTTTTATTCTCTTTCTGCAAAATAAAGCATGTTTTTTGAGTCCATTTGAATGAAGATCTAATTATTAAGCATTAACCATAATACAGTATCTGCTTTGATTAAATGTAAATCACGATGACACCAAGACAACAGTATTGTTTGTATTTCAGGTAAAGTACCATGAATGTTTTTAAATTTTTATATTTGTAAATTTTACGTTGGATTTTAACACTTGCATAACGCATGATTTTAATTTGAGAAACCGGCCAACAATATCTAACAACCCTTTTCTAAAGGATATTTTTCTAATATGTTATTTTTCAAGAGCGATTTATAGAAAACCTGAACCAATCCTATTATCATGTTAATAATATCTTTATATAAAAATCTGGTTTTGGAAATCTAGATTAACCTATAAAAAATTGGTCATCAATTTCTTCGAATTCGGGTTCATATTGCCGACCTAAAGTTTTCTGGGTTTTACACAATACATCAGTTACCGTAAGTTGCATTCCACGGGCATAACACTGTTGATGGTGGAAGCACAGATGATGATGGCCGACTTTCCCGGAAAGTCGGTCATCATCATCTGTGCTATCTCATCCTTACCTGGTATATCTAATACAATGGCTCAAACGTACCTAATTCCTATTTTAACAATTGAGTAGCTATATCAGCTGTTATTGAACCTTTTATCATCAATAACCCCAAAAGTTTGTACCAAAGTATGGTTTAAATCTTTATTATAAATGTTTATATTTAAACAACTAACTTTTCGGGTAGGGGTCTATTCGTCAAAAGTAGCAGTGAATCTTTGATTTTGGAATTTCTTCTCTTTAATTTTATTCTCAAATTGTAAAAATTTGTAGAAAGGGTAACAAAAAATAAAAACCTCGATCAGAAGAATGTATTACATGTATTACAGAAAAATGTATTATTATAATTTTGCATGTTAATATAAGAATATTAACATGGAAAATTAAATCTCTAATTTTAATTAGTACATTTAAAATTAGAAAAAGATATTTACTTTTAACGAGTCCAATATTCTTCTCCTCTAAATAAAAAAAAAATAAGAATATAATATTGAATACCACTGTCACATTTTTTTCTATGAAGAGAGCAAAGTTCAAAATATTGTTTTGTCTCCATCCTAATTATATGGAAATATAGATAAACAACTAAAATACGTAACATATTTAAGATTTAAAAAATAACTCTTCTCAAAACCTTTTGATTCTATTTCATACGACGGACAAGTTTGTGATAAAGCAATATAAATGTAATAAGTTTGTTCGCACGTGCGTGCGTGCGTGCATGCGTGCGTGCGTGTGTACGTGCGTGTGTGCGTGAGTGCGTGCGTGTGTGAATGTGTGTGTGCGTGCGTGCGTGCGTGTGTGTGTGTGTGTATTTTATTAATTATTTTTAACATATTCCATGCTAATAAGAGCGTAGGAATGATAGTTTTTAGACCTGGTCTCTTTTTTAACTAATGGTAGTAAAAGAAATAATTCAAATTTTGAAAATAAAATTATTACTTAATCTAATTAGTCTGCTCAAGTTTGTTTTTGTAAATCACATCAAAATTACCTAAAAACAAAAAATCATTCAATGATATTTTCCGCGTGATCTTGGTCAATAAGAAAAGCTGTCAAGACTTCTATTGAAATTTTTTGGTAAAGACTGACATGAAAGACACTTATCAACAAATTTAGAAACATGTAGCCATTGGTATGAATTAAGCATGGAAAATTACACATAAGCATTTTAGTGTCAAGAAGCTAGGTGGGTGACCGAAGTGATTATTTAACCGATTCTTATAAATACCATCTCTTTGTTTAGTATCGCGAATAGTTAGAAAAAATCGACTGGGTTTCTGAAACGCTTTATTAGACATCGTCATAGATAACAAAAGTTTGATATATTCTAAGAAATCTGAAATTAAAGGCTGCCTGCGCAGTATTTGAAGAAGAATTGCTTATTTTGGATCCAAGAAAGTATTAAGCGCCAGAAAAAAGATGGTCGCACCGTTTTGGAATATTTGATTGTTTTGCATGTAAAAATTATGGGTCGTCCTTCATACAGCTCCGACCTAGCATTGTATGATTTCTATTTATCCCGAAGAATAAAAGATATATTACGAAAGTGCGTTCCGTACACGTTGAAGAGGACGTGACTGTATTTGAAAATGCTGTGGTAGTGATGTCAAAGGAAGAGATAGCCGATAGTTCAGCCTAAAACTAAGTAATAGGTTGTACTTTGATATATTAAAAATGTTCATTGTTATCTTTCTTTTCACACATAAAGAACTGTATCAAGATTAAAGCACTCAATAAAAAAACCGGCCCTTATAATTTAGTGAGATATTAAGATATTTCAAATCTCCAGTAATCTCGATATAAAATACATCATTGTACCACCGAATTCTTTAAAAATAACACTGTATTTACTAATAAACAATTTAATTGTTCCAGGAAAATCTTGTTATTTAAAAAATGCACCAAAATGATAATGTGCCCGATACACTCCATGGAAACACATTTTTTAAACTAATGTGGAGGCGTACCGCCCGAAAACCAACGAATTATATATATATATATATATATATATATATATATATATATGTGTGTGTGTGTGTGTGTTTGTGTATATATATATATATATATATACCATATTCTACCAAGTTTACATAAAAATACAATGAAATCTGTATTACACACACGAGGCTGACATATCTGGCAATCCAATGGTGTATAAATTCATTGAAGATTGCCTTGCCTTAAATGCCCTTTTCTAAATCTTTTAAAAATTATGCCTATTTACCTACCGTTACTATGATATTTATTACGAGTTGGTTTAAATTTCCGAAAAAGCAAAGAAAAACTTAAGTTTAGTCTTATTTGAAAATAATACCAAAAATAATCAAAAAGTATCATATGTTTCACTTAGACTTATTGGATCGCTTCAATATCTATTGTGCTCGAATATTATGTATGCGGACATACGTTAAGTACACCAATGAAAAATAAGCCCATATTTTATTTTTATTTTTATTTAACAGAAATATCTCATTAATTATTTGTTTGAAGAAACGAAATATTTTTTTATTGTCCAAAATGTGTTGTTATTGTTAAGAAACCGTGCTAATATTATTGACGTTGAAGACATAAAACTTAATTGAAATGTTTATAAAGTCAAATATACTTTTTCACACTGCAAAAGAGCGACGCCGTTTCTACTCTCGAACATGTATCATTATTCATAAAAATACTCATTTCATACTCTGTCTACAACAACTCTTAATACGTTTCTAGAGTAAGTTTGAACCAAACTCTGGTCCGTTCGTATTTTATTTTCACTAAGCAACTATATGAAACACTTACATAAAGATAAACGTAATAACCCGTTGTTGACGAAATGGCAGAAAATGACAGGAGGAACAATGCCATTGACCTTCGACAAATTTTTCACTTTGCCTTTTTTCTGAATACACATCACACAAATTATGGATTTCAATGAAACTTAATGTTGTTATAGATTGTATTCTATTTTAACTTATCACCCTACGTTTATAATTTATCACTCTACGTTTTTTTCCGGAATTAGACAGAGAAACGTCCTTCAAATTAAAGCGTACCAAAGAAAGGTCGATTCTATTTTGACTACATTCACATCATTACGTAATTCAAGGTCAAAAAAGAAAATTTAATTTCATTTCATTGCCTTATTTCCATTATTGAAAATTCTCTAACTTTACTCAAAAAATTCTCTAATTTAATCATTCACAAGTATCTGCAAGAGATTTTTTTATATTCCATTTTTTTCCGTTTATATTGATAATCTTTAAAAAACAAATCTAAAATCTACGCAAATAGGGTAGCGGATACTGCTATATATTAAATAATATTAAGCTTTAAATACTCAAATGACAAGTCATTAACAGGTGTTGATATGTTACTTACGATGTTTATTTATAAAAGAAAATAGTTGTAACAGTTAGTTAATTAAGTAACAGCACCAAGTAATTATTTGAACCGTGTTTGATGTTACTTGAATAATTCGTAGCATTAGTGCTAAATTTCATCTAAATTAGTACATTCTTTGTGGAGAAGGTGTCAAACATGAAGAGGGCGAGACATTAACTAGACTATTTATTATGATTCTCTACCCATAAAACGGACATGTTACTTGAATTTTCCGCGGACGGATTTGCTGATGTTATCATTTTTTTATTACTTCTCGCAGCGACACCTATTCAAATTAGCACCTATTCAAAAATTACCAAAGTAAATTGATTTGGGGGCAATTGTCCCGCCTTTCTTTTATTTTAGGCGTACGATATCTCCATGTAATGAAGAAAATTGTTGCCACATCTGGAAATATGTGGGTGAATAAAACTTTGTTGAAAATCTAATTTCTGTCAAACTTAAATTGAAGAAAAACATTTACCGGAACTTTTCGGTCTACCCAAAAACAATATTTATTCACTATTATCTACAACCGATGATAAAATTATATTATATGCGTGCCATTTTTTATCTAAGTTTTTTTTTCTATTACCCGACCTTTGAAAGAAGTAAATATTTATATTTTCACTTACTTCAGCACTTCAAAGTATTTACTTGAGCGGAGTCAATATCCATCAAGGTATGTACGGAAAGTAAATGGATAATTTTACATAATTCGAAAATATAATTATTTAACTATAGCATTGCAATCGATTGCTCCACACAGATCCTGTGTTAAATGTTTTGGACATGGTTTTTTATAGTATTAGCTATAAAACCTATGAAAAAAATAAGTATCTATTCAAGTCCGGAGAACTTATCTCTGCAGAGTTATTTGCTAATGTTTCTTATCTTGTATCAGCCACATAACCGATAAATACGGGTTACTATTCTGAGAACATTGACAGATTTTTTTACCATCTGTAAAAATATTTTTAAACAAAATACTTACGGGACGCATTGCTTAGATAAGTTTTCGTTATGTCATGTAATATCTTTCGAAGTATTCTATTTCCAATTTGATTAAACTATTTTTATTACAAGTTTAATAAAATGATACTTGAAGAGGTATTCACGTTTTTACGAATATAAAAAATGCAGTCTGTACATTTTCCTTTGGTTTACGCAATAGGCGACTTAAATTATTGGGTCAAAAATATACACATTGACAATTTTCCGAATGTGCTGTACACTTATCAGATTATTTATTATATAAAATAAAATTGTCTAAACTTTTTTAAAAGCCGGAGATAAATCTGGTCTTCCATTTGGTTTACTTAAAAAATAAATGTATTTCAATAATAGTACATTATTTTTATTTTTATAAATATCTCTCATAGAAGTAGGTTAAGATGTATTAAATTTAGTACCTTATAATAATTCTTGTATTGTGGTCCATCTGAAATTAATTTATTTTCTTATCTTATACTATCCTCCTATATGCGTGTTAAATGCATGTTCATATCCAATCAAATGACTGCATGATACTTCCATGCTCATCAGAAGCGGTTAGTAAATCGCTTTCAATCAAATGGAAAGACTGCCTATGTTCTTTTTATTATGCAAATTCTTTCATTTACGCTTATAGGCTCAAACCATATTTATTTGCATGTATATTTTGTATGTATGCCTATCATTTGAAAAGTAATATATGTTGATTTGAATAGATTAAATGAATAACATTTATGGAAACAATGATAGTATTACAATGATAGTATTAACATTTATGGAAACAATCAGTTGCAAAGCAGTTGTTTTGAATCATTAAAATACCGCAAAAAATATTAGCTTCGATGTTCAAAATTCCATATCTTAGCTCAAATTTGACTCTTCTTTAATTTTATGATTTTAATTCAGTTTTATATAAGTTGAATACCGTACTCTGTTTACATTTCTAGAGAGCAGAATACTCCATTTTTTTCCTGAGGTACTCGCGTTCAACTTAATATCGCCATCAGCTAATAAGTGTTGTTCATTATTTGTACGTTTCCTGGTTTGTTTGAAAAAATGCGACATTTACTGTCTCCGAAGTCTCCGTATTCTCTCAGATAAATGTGACATTTATGTTTGTAAATTATTACGATGAAAAATATTTTATTGTAAGAAGATATCGATCCTTGAAATATTCACGTTCTCATAAAGAAACGTGATATCTGTCAAAAAACGTGTCCTGCTCGGTGTTTTTTTGTCGAAAAACCTAACTATTACATATAGTCATTGCTCTTACAAACATGTCCATCGTTAACTTAACAATAGATTTGATATTGGAAAGTTGCCTATTAAGTGAATATTTTTAGGTATACATACAAAATGTCAATTATAGGAATTAGATGAATATAAACATTTATTTCACTTTTTATTGAAGTTAATACGATATAACCAAAAGAAAAAACAATTATCAAGTAGGTAAATAGTTTATTAAGCTATAAACACAATGCTGCTAATCGGGTCAGAGGTCGCGCGTGTTAGATTAGCGTTTTATATATCTAGCCAAGTATATTGTCCCATTGAAATAATAACTAAAGTCTAGTGGTAGGTAAATTTATAATTATGTTTTTATCCTAAAACTATGCCACATACATTATTTTGCTGTCAAAGTTTTACATATCGGGATATATACTTTTTTTATTTTTTTATATAAAAGGGTTAGACTTAATTGTGCTAAGTTAAAATTGCATTGGCCTTGAAACGATCTTTTTGGACTTCCTATATCACGCCGTGTTTATTTATTTTATTTATCTATTTTTCTGCAAGTCTAAAATAATAAGTATACAACGACAAAGTTATTGCTATAAGAGCAATCCCTTGCAGCCAACCATAATGAATTAGATGAGAACATCAAATGTCGTGACAGACTTTAAGTGATTTTTAAAAACTAATTAATTAAACTTACAATATAAAATATAAAAAATGTGTGGTAATAAAATAAGATTAAATAAAAAACCAAAATAAAACGTCACTTTAGGATGGGAGTTAATAGCTAGGGATGGGTTATCTGACAATTATGATAAATAATTATTTTCAGACGACTTTTGAACGCGGACAAATTTGTGGTCAGTTCGTCCCACAATCGAGAAGATTATACGATGAAGGATTCTTCATAAAACCCGTTCTATGCTGAGGAATTAGAAAGGTATTCCTTTTTTAAATCGTAGTTCGGGGTCGTGGGATGACAGGTATTGGAATCCAGATTTATGGTATGAAGGTGTCCAATATTTCCAGAAGTCATGCTCTCTCTCTCTATGTATATATATATATATATATATATATATATATATATATATATATGTATATATATATATATATATATATATACATATATATATATATATATATATATATATATATGTATATATATATATATATATATACATATATATATATATATATATATATATATATATGTATATATATATATATATATTTATATATATGTATGTGCAACCTCCCTGTATTTATTTAGAACATAAAGTTTTTAAATTGTCTGTATATCCCAGTTTCTCGGACATTAGTTTTCGTTCTTACATATTTTTTATGGAAAACAATGGCATTTTATTTCTTTTCATCGTTCGCTTAGACGCCAATATTATCGTGTGTAAATGAAATACTCATTTCAGAGAATTTTGTATCAGAGTTGTGAGCACGCCGTAAATGTTAAGAAGTATAGAAATGGTCAGACCGATAAATGTGACAATGCAAGTGCCTGCGTCTCCTTCGTCTATAACTTCGTTAATCGTCTCTTGGAGATGAATCCAGGTGATTGATTTAGACTTAAAGTCTTATCTCAACATAATCCAAATTTTTTTTCAAGTCGTATGTTACATTAAATTTGTTGAAGCCATTAATTCGCAGCAATATACCTTCTGCGAAATTCTCAATTTTTGAACTTCCAAGTGATTTTGTTATATCTTTATCGATTCGGGTCTTTTGACGTCAAATTCAAGGTGAAACTTAAAATATTACAACTTTTATCTGCGGAGTGTCTTTTTTTATTCGTGAGAAAAAATAACTAATAAATTTATTTACATTTTAATTATTGTTATAGATAGCTAGTATTACCTCGCACAACCACTAATTAAGTTTCTATTAAAAATCGTCTAGAGAAAGCCATACAATTGTACAATTATACATCAGTCATCAGAATAAATCAAATGTCAAAATTTTTCTAAACATTTAACCGTTTGATGTTATTATTTTTACTTTATAATATAAATGTTATAGGTAATTAGAAACGCTACAAATTCTCCTTTTCGGACAGATCGGGTTCTTTTTACGGTATATACCTTTACTTTATGATTTCAGTAGACACGTTCGTCTCTTTACTTTTATCTTATTGTTTCAATACATGTTACACTGCGACATAATTTTTGTCGTAATGCAGCTCTCTATCGATCCTTAATGTCTACCTGAGGACGGACCTTTTTTATTAAACAAGTTAACCCAAAAACAATCTACAAGAACAAATGAACTGATAAAGATGATGTTGAATCGCTTAAATTGCCTTTTTCGTTTACCTTTTATCAAGCTTTTAATTTAATAATTTAGCAGAATTACTGCGGGGACGTTTTATATTAAATAAAAATGTCTTTTTCTCAAAATCAATGAAGTCCACAGTCATTGAAGTAGTTTTTTATTATTATTAGCAAGTTTTTGGTTATGTAACTGTTAATAAAGTTTTCTAAAAATTTTATAATTTTAAGTTTAGTGGTTTATAAAGTAGCGGTGTGAACGTATATTTTTGTAATTACTCCTTCAGAATCGATTTTTATATATAGCGCCCAGTATAAAATTTTATGATGAGTAAAATTAGAGCGTACTGTTACGGGTTTTGTTGAATATAGTTTTTTTTTAAAGAATTTAATTTATTATTTATTTCAATTAAATATAAAACAAAATAAAATACAATAATTCTTAAGGAATTGGTTACTATATACACACGACGCGGGTTGGGGACTGACTGACTTCAAGCAACAATTTCCATCTGAGACTCGTACTTTGTCTTAGTAGATATTTTGAAAGAAGGAAAATCGGATATGCGTGGAGTATTGTGATGATACAGCACTTCTCTAAGGATATCTCTATACTAGCGTGGGGCAGTACGAAATTCTGAGCATTAAAAAAAAAATTTCCGTTAGGCGGCCTCTTTGCGCATCTTTAGAGTAAGATATCAATATGTTTATTTAGCATCGCCTGCGCAGTACGTACTGTACATCAATTGTTAGCTAATTTCAGGCACATCTTTAATTGACATATCGAATTATTTACTAACAGTTATAAGCATCATTTCTTTGACAAGAGTGGTAAAATGAATACAAGAAAAAGAAACTACACAGAAACAGAGCGCAGATATTGGTATCTTACAAAGATGTAATTGGAAATAAGGGCACTGACGGAGCAAACTTTAATATGAAAAAAATGCGAGCTATATAATGCATTAATGGAAGGGTAAATACAGTCAAATGTCCATATTTATAATGAAAATATAACTTATTTATTTAATTATTGAAAGCTCACAAAACAATTACAGTCACGTAGATGCATATAAAAAAGAACAAAGTATAAAACTAGACTATAACTCTAATTATATGTGCACAAAAGGTTAGAGTTTTCAATTTTTTTGTGTCATTAAATATATTATAAAACGTATTGATTATTTATTAAAATTAGTATTAACGTAGAATTATATTATTTTATACATACTGAACAAAATAACAATTATATCAATTCGTTAATAATTTCGTTTTAAAAATGTCTAAGGAAAAGAAAAAATATCGTTATGCAATCAGCACATTCGAATTATGGGGTCATAAGAAAAGGTATTATTGTTATAAATTTGTAGTACGAATAATCTCTGCAATGGTATACGGGATCTTTGTGTTGAAGTCGAGTAGAGAAAGGTGATTGGGAAAATCAACATGCGAATGTATGATTTTATATAAATATAATAAATCACCGCTTTTTCTCCGTGTAGCCAGTGATGATAAATTAAATCTCTGTAGTTGGATTTCATTGAATCTATACCCTCGTCCAAGTTGAAGTCAGAACTAATTTTTTTTGAAGAATATGGAATTAATTTGTTTGCACGAATTTAATTTCTTTTTTTTAAATAATATGCTAAGAAACGTGTATTTTATTTGTTTCTTTAGGTAAAAGGAAGTCAACTATGTTGACTTTGTCTTAATATAAAAGCCAAGTAGAGAAAGTTATTGGCAAGGGAAGCGGTAGCGGAGGAGACGCGACTAGTGACACCAGGGCTAATTGTGGAAGTTCCATCTAGCGATTCTGCCCAGCATCTAGTGATTCTGTCCAGTAAACAACGCAAACTTCGATAAGGGTAGAATTAATCTTTTATTTATACTTTTTTTTAGAAACTGATTAATATAGTAACGGGGAAACTGAAATTTTTTGGATGATTTATTTGAAATTAACTTTATTCGAATGTATGTTTTCAAAAATAGATTTTTGAATTTTATTTAGAATCAATATTTAATACTTAAGAAGCAGTATTACAAACGAAAGTAGATTGTAAATTAATCACTTTTAAAATTACAAATTGTAAAATTTATTTAAGAACCTATCGATTAAACTTTTATTTTATTTCCTTTCTAGTAATATGCAAAAATTTACATCGAATTAATTAGCTCCAAATATCTACAGATGCGTCTGAGTAACAATCGACCAGTAAAAGTGAAGTTTTTGCTGAAGCCGCTGAAACTTTGCCAACATCGTCCAAGACAACGGAAGATGTTCCTGCTGGTCAACCTAGAGGTGAGGTGCAAGAAACCATGTCGGACGTGGACATGAATGTACGAATATGCAGGAAACATACCAGCCAGCATTCGGACATCCGCATCCAGCAAACGTACGCAGCCAGCATTCGGACATCCGGCTTACTTTCAGCCTACGTCAGTTGCTTGAGACGAAAGAATTAAAAAGAATGCATGAGGCATAAAATGGAGCAGAGACAATGAAGATAAGACGAGCTTCGTGAAATATGTAAAGAAATTTTTATTAACTCAAGCTAGAGAAGCAATGGCTCGTGCTGAAGTTGCAGAGACGGAACTCAAAATGTAAATGAAATACGTCTTTAGATTATTAAATTTTTACTCGTACATTTTTATTCTATTCTGTGTTTTTATATAAATAATAAATACGTATAGATAACTTCCTGAATTAAAGCAATCACTGGCATTTTAACATTCTGGCTATAGGTAAAGTGATACATCTAGGGCCAACTAATTTTAATGCACATTCTAATATTCTAGTTATAGATAAAGGGAATCATGTCACTAGTCAGATTAATTTTCAATAAAAATTTTTTTCAATTCCTGTTTAGAATACTAATCAATAATTTTTTATAATACAATTTATGTTTTAGTAAAAATTTATTAAATTATCAAATGTTAAAAATAAACAAATGTTAATAACTTCCTGAACTAAATCAATGCTAAGGCAATTTATCCCTAATTTATAATTTGTGTTACTTCCCTGTAGACTCATATAACAATACAAGTATATGTAATGTTATCTATATATTTGAAAATGAATTGTATGTTTATTAATGTTAGAGGGATGAGATTATTAGAACGGAAAAATGTCACAAATAATACAGTTTTCAAATCTTTTCAATACATATAAATATCAGTTGTTGGTGATGTCGTTCCAGTTGATAAGGAATTAATACGAATGAAAAGAATATGATTAGAAGTATATGTATGATTTCATTATCATAAGAGATGAGCTTATTCACCCCCTTTACATATTTTATACTTTTTAAGACAATCGTACTTATGGAATAAACTCCAATTGCACGTCGGACACGCATAATTTATCAGCATATTCATGAAAATTATGAAAAACATTTATCATTACAAAAAATTTCTTATGGTTTGAGAATAGCTAGTTACGGGTATTCCGTAAGTAACTATTTTCAAACCATATTCCACATAATACAGAATAAAAATAATCGAATACTTAACTTATACCCTCCAAATTTTTGACATAAAGGTTCTTAAGTGATTAAATGGATTAAATCATATGCAAGCCTATTTGCTTTCTAACTATGTCAAAGTGAAAGTACACATGAGTAGTCTCATAAGGGTTCTGTTTTCTTTTTTGTGGTACTACAAAATGCTTGGCGAGCAAATTTAAAATATCCGTTTTATTTGATGATATTAAAAATGTTTTGTAGACAAATTGTACAGATTTATATAGTACCATATATTCACAGAGTGCGAGTTAGTAACGTAACTATGTGACATAATAATATATTTGAATATATGATTATTACAATAAACAGGAATACCATTGCAGTGATGGTTTAGAAACCCACCGTATTATGAATTACATGTGAATGAAAAGGTGAATACTGTAACATGGTAAATCCTTCCAGAGATCGGCTATGTGGCGCAAAAAATCGCTCTTCACGACTGTAAAAAAGGGCGGTAATCTTCAGTTTGCTTGCGCTAGCAACGCTTCCCAGTATAGGCTCGCTTATTTTTCCACCCGAAAAATATTTATTCAGGAGAATGTGTAGAATCTTCCGGAAGTGCGCTGATGGAAAGTCGAAGGAAAGTCAAGATTGTGATTTTAGGGTGGCTATAATATATTTGATGGCGACCGGAACTTTGTTGCTTAACAGAAGTGATGCATGGTCATAAATCATAAATGATACGGTTTCTGCCCCAATAAACTATTTTATGTTATTTAATTGCTTTTCAACTGTACTGGTACGATAAAGTAATTTATGTACATACCTGTGTTTGATCGTGTAAGTAACTCAAATCCTCATAATTAGACAAAATGGAAATCAGGATCAAGTGAAGAAAATATACAATAAAACCTATCAAGTACGATTAGAACTTAAACTACGAAGGTTTCGTATATATTGAGGGACTTGTAAATATTTTAAGGGCACATCATTTTTTAATTAAACTATTTACAAATATTTATTTTTCTCAATGTAAATTTATTGCTAATTATATCTTTCATAAACGTACATATTTAAATAATATTATTTCTCACCCTGCAAATATATAAATATGTTGGTTATTATATTCTTCAGGAACATATTAAATATACATTCTAAAAACAAATTTATTTTTGCAGTTGATTTAAGTCACTTATGTGGAGTTCCAACTAGTAAAAAAATTTTACGAATCTAACAATATTTCATAAGTTGATCGGCTGTTACTCGTAAACTAATTAAGCATGCACTGCTCTAATAATTTTGCTTTCAATTCTTATTATATATACTACTAACTCAAATACTTTTAGATATTCAAAAGTAGCAGTTTAGCTTATAGGGGATAAGGACACGTAATTCTGATGGAAATAACTGCTTTAGATATGTCTAATCATTTAGCTTTGTAGCACTAAGAGTCTACTAGTAAAATGACTGTGATATAAAGACGGACACATAAACAAACGGACATGGCGAAACTATAACGGTTTCTAGTTTGGCTATAAATCCCTATGAAGGATAACCTATTCGGAAATACGTCTTAAACAAGATACAGATAAGTGTAACTGAGACTTTCATTTTCACTGAATATAGAGAAATGGTCTACTTATCTCGGTAGATTTATTTATATTTTTCGTGTAAACGGCGTACGAAAGGTTCCACGTGCACGTGCGTAATAGCGAAGTACGCGGACATAAATAAAACCCCGTAAACTCGTCTTTTCCTCTTTAGGGGTTTACGGCAGATTTATCAACACTAACTTACCAAATAAACTTCCCCCGCAGTAAAGAGTTGTTGCGAATACACGGAGTGCTCTTTAGCAACCGGCTTGATTGAATGGAAGGTTCATGTGTGGCCCACTTTGTATGCCAGTTTTATCAGTCGGCTAATGGTTGGTAGTAAAGCAACAATTTTTTCATCTCTTTATTTTTGTGTTTAATACGAATGCAGTCTGAACTTAAACAGATATAGCTTTACGAGGTTAGTTAAATAAATTTAAAGAAAAACTACAAGTTAATTTTCATAAATTTCACTACTCTTCGTCAACTAACTGCATGAATTATTTTCATTTACCAAGGTTTATAATATACGAGTATGTATATGTTTCTATAATACCAATATTTTATAGAGAGAAGTCAGCTTAATGTCTGCGGCTGAGTGTCGTGATCTACTGGGATAGTGTTAATATTTATTTCAATGCCTGGTTTTTTATTTATGTGTCACTGAAAAAAATCAAGGCTAGGCGATTACAATTTATTGACACACTAAGCCTACAAAATATGTAAAAAGCCTACAAAAATATAAACTCAAGTACCACTGGATATAGTAAAAGTACAAATTTACGTATTATTTTGTAATTTTATGTAGTTTTACGTAGTATGTGATATGTTTTATTGAATATATCAGCTATCGCAATTATTCTGGTTCTTTTTTTATTTATAACGAGAAGCATTTTTACTAATTTGTACAATTTTACTTTGCAAGATTTTCTCAAAAGACATTTATTTCTGAATTAAATTGAAAGTAAAACCATTTAAGATGAAGTGAAACTCGCATTATGAGAGTTTCATAAATGCATATAAAGTTTAAACATACAATTTTACTTAGAATGATACAACCCTCCAAAAAATACGGTGACGAAAATATTCCGAGCACTTAATTTGACGTCTTTCCAATTTCTATATAAATATTTTCGAGAGTTAGATATTGGAATATGTGGGAACTAATATGCTTTATATCAAATGTTTAAGTTGAACGGTTTCTGAGAAAAATGGCTTTGACAAACAGATAAACAGACGGATGAATGGAAGATGTGATGTTATAAGGGACCTTAAAAACTGTCTTGTTTTACTATTTTCTCTACAGAATAATACTGACCCAGACTACAAAAAAATTATTGTTATGTTAATTTTTTTGTGTGTGTGGGAAGCGGCCCAAAATAATAACTTGTTTAATATTTTAATACAATGTTTGGTTTTGAGAGAATCAACCACAAACTTTTTAGATCTTAAACCCGTAGCTTATCATGTCAGATAAAATTACACATATTTTAATGGATCTAATACCCAAAATAGATATAGAAAACACATGTAAATGCTACCTGCGACAAGGGGTTTCACTTATAGTCACAGAAGCACATAAATTAATCGAATATCTGTGTATTTCTTTTATACTGATTACCTGTAGTTAAAAATTATAACATTCGCAAATTTAGACAAGTTATTATAAATACAAATAACGACGGCGTTATACTTCAATAGACTTATTTTCTACGTTGCTTTGCATCCCAGTGCAGTAAACTCAATGATCAACAAAATATTGTGAAGAAGTGAAAATACCGGTGCGTTTTGTCAAAATATTATGTGAAGATAGGAAGTTATCGAGTAGGGTGGTACATATTTCTGAATAATATATTCATATACCAAATGTGTCTTTTGAGTTAAAATGAATGAAAAACAAAGAAAGAAAAATATTCAGAAAAGCAAGGAGCGGTATGAAGTAAAGCCAGAAGAACTTTTATTGACATAAGGCAATACGTGAATTACACTAGTAGTATGTGACAGTTACATGAACACATTTTAATGTTAAATATACCAGCTTCGTTTTTTGTCACAAACTTGGTTGGACGACTTCGCGTCAACTGCAGTATACTTATCCAAGTTGTAAAAGGAAAGAATAATCTCCAAAATCGATGCAAGTTTTCAAATAATGTAACCATAACAACGGAACGGCATTAATTCAAGGGTTTATCTTTTTCTACTGCATGCAAGCTTTTCACCAATGTACGGAAAAGAAAATTGAGTTATTTTTTTCCTTTACTCTCGATGTCTAAACTTTGAAACTTATCACATTGTTTTGTTTTACTTTTCACTATCATACACAAAAAAATCGCTATCAATCGGATTATACATATCCTTTAGATTTTAAATGTTATATATATATGTTTTAGATTTTATGATCCTTTGAATGTTTACTTATTTACATACTTAGGTTTATACATATCCACAGACTCTAATGTTCACCCAAACTTCTTCTAAAAACATCCTTCTTCTTTTTTTTTCATGAACCCTCTCCTATATACTAACACAATTTTAATAAGTAGCCTTACTGTGTATAGAACATCGAAGAAATATCATTTGGCCATGTATGTGTTACAAAATACACAATTGACTTAAATTCCAAGATATGGTAAGAAAATTACCGGGTATAAAAACGACAAACACTCGACGCGAAATGATGCTTTTTTAAATGTGGGGTTTGTAGCTCGAACAGGTGTCACGATTTATTACGGAATAAAGTAATTCAAACGGTGTGGTGCGGAAAAGATCACAATTTCCCGGAACCTACTTATGTTTAATACCGAAAACACCTCTAAGTGCACAGATTATATTCATTGTGAGAGATATTTGTCTATATATTGATATTGTATCACATATTTCTGAATAAAAATAAAAATGTAATGCGAGCTTTAAGCATTGATATATGTCGCAGCCAGCATCTAGGCATCCTTGAATGGTTAAGTAAATTTTAGTTGGATTGCCGAATTTCAGTTTGGAACAAGACAGTTGCATTAAAATACACCAGATCATAACGATATATCACATCCTACAATGCCTCTTTTCAAACACTTACAGCTTTTTTCGGCGTAATATTAATTGTCTGATTATTCGCATGTATTTCCGTCGAGTCTAATTTGTATCTTTAGTTTGAAGAAACAAGTAATCAATTGATTGATAATCTGCTTCTCATCAATGACAGTACATCCATGAAAAAATTGATAGATTTTTTTGTATGAGTATTCGGGTTTATAATTACTCTAAATTAATGCAAAATCGCTATTGGAATTACCATTTGTGGATTCTCAGGTCTATATAAAGACAAAATACCTGATACGTCGGTGATAGCCTTGGCCATGTCGGATTTCTTTTTAGAAAAATCTCATGTATTTGAATGGCAATCGATATAGCTATTTTGAAATATAGCTATTTTAATGAAAATTTTATAAAGTTGTTACTATATTTTTTGTAAAACTAACACATAACGGGAAAAAGTGAAAGTTTGAAATTATTGCATGAAATAAAGATAACATGTTTAGTTTCAAACAAATATGACTATTTCAATTACATTACACTTAGTGTTTCATAACTAACTACAAAAATATAAACTTTCAATATGATTTACCATCACAAGTATACATTTTCTGTGCCAATATTAAATAAATTTGTTGCTTTGGGGTTATGTTTTATATGTCCTACAGCAGGAAAGCATCCATAGAACATATTTGAGTAGATAATAAGTTAGTAAAATATTTTAATAAGTTAAGAGAGAATACTACGTACCATTAAATATTTAATATTGCATGTGTTAAGTACATATATAAAGGAATGCAAGTTCCGGGTGTGAGAGCGGTATCTAAGCCACTATAAACATCTTTTTGCGAATATATCTAGAACGTCAGATTCTTTGAATGAAATATACATAATTTTTTGTAGACCAATTTTATATTCGTTTCCATATAAAATTTTTTTTTGGAGTGTTTTAGAGTTGTATTACGAAATTTTTACTTACGGGAAATATTTGATTTTACAAAAAATACTTTTTTTTCTATAAAAACCCCCAGCCACCTCTTAATATCCGGGGTAATTAGCGTAGGGTTTTTTTATTTTACATAATTTAGTATGTATGGCCTGTACGATGAAACCGGCAAACGAAAAATTAAAAAAAAAAAATTGTAAAGTAACTATTTTTTAACTCCAAATTTTGAATTTATCTCAGATATTTTAGTACGTTGATTTTGATTTTGTAATGTTAATATTTTTAAAATTTATTATGTTTTTTTTGTTTTTTCGTTAAACACAATAACCTGCCGATAACACATCCTCAAATCGGATAACAAAATTCATAAGTGGCGCCAAATTTAAATCCCAGATTATACTTTTCAGATTACGCCTACATATCTGATAATCTTAAAAATGACAGTGTTATTGAAGAGGTTTCATTGATGCTAGAGAATCCTACATCTGAACGGGTTTAAGAGGAACATCAATATCTGATAATGATGCTCATAAAATAACATCGCAAAAAGACACGCCTTCAAAATAACTGACTGACATGTGTCCAGTTATAGAACTGCTCACTAACGTTTAAAAACGGTTCAAGCAAATTGCAATGGTCAAGAACGGTTCAAGCAAGTATCACATCTCCGGATTATATTGACGAAAAAAAGAAAAGGAAAGTAAAAATAGCAAGATTATGAAGAAAAACTTAATATTAAAAAACAAAGAATTAAATTAGGTTGAAGTTCTGAGGAAGAAGAAATTATAAAATTAGCCGATGGAAATTCTTGTCCCAAAGATGATATATAAGATTGCGTGGGATGCAGCGAAAATTAATACGAAACAAAAAAATAGAAGATTAGCTGCAACGTATTTTTTCGCTAATTATGGCTGCAAGAAAATTGCACTCCATTCAACAATTCTAGCAATCCTTGTGACCAGAAAATGAAGAAACGAGAATCAGAAAAGAAAAACGTACACGAGCTGAAAAGTTGCAAAGCATGGAGAGAAAATGGAGTGAATCGAAATACGATCAAATTTACTACTTCACCACTTAAAAAAACGACCCTGTCTCGTTTCATTTCGTATTAAAAAATATAGATATTATCATCGATAGTAAAATTAAGTTCATACAATGTTTAAAAAAAACAGTGCACAGAAAATGATAAGTTTCATATTGAGCTTTTTCTCAATATGAAACTTACATACACACACACACACATATATATATATATATATATATATATATATATATATATATATATATATATATACATATATATATATATATATATATACATATATATATATATATATATATATATATATATATATGTATATATATATATATATATATGTAAATTTATGTGTGTAAGTATAAGACATACATATAAGACGTACGTATAATATAATACATACAATATCATTTATAGTTTTTAACGATTATTAAATGCTCTATGACTTTTTAAAGCTTCTTAATAGAACAACGACGAATGCTGTGTTCATCGAAATTGGAATTGTTACTAAGTCCTTATATGGCATTTTATTAATCGAGATATGGTGTTGATTCAAGTGATGTAAACGAATTATAAATAATACCTTAGATGAGCTTAAATGTCAAAATAAATATCTAACATAATCTCATTGTGAAAAAAATTTATATATAACCCACTTAAAAGAATATTTCATCAAAGAGAATAAAAATCTCAAAAAGAAACTCGCGGATATCAACACCCAACTTGAAAAAATGGTTAGTGAATGACGCCCCGAAAGTCCCTTGTATATGTTATGAAATCATGAGCATTAATAATCCTTAGGCTAGCACAGCATTAAGATTCATTAACTTTGCTTTATACTAAACTTTATCCAGAACAACGAACTTCAGCGCTATCAAAAAGGAAGATACGAGAATATAAGAAAATATAAAAAAATCGCCAAAGAACTCGTAGTCAATGAATTTAGGTCTGAATAAAATACAGAACATATGTCACTCCAAGATTCGTAAGCTAACTGATAATTTTAAATTGGAAAATGCTCTGAAAAACTAAATAAATATGAAGTATTTATGGATCCCTGTAAGTATAAGCATTCGTTAGCAGTTCAAGTCTTCGTTAATCACGCCAACAGTGCGTACATATTAACTTCATCCTTTGTGGAGTAGGTTATTGGAATATATTATATATTTGAGTATCATTCAGTTGAAAACTTTGACAGGCTTGGTCAATATTTAAATCCACTTGGACAATAGGATGCACGTAACACAACGTGTTATACCACCGGAGTTTGTTTTATATTAGATGTTAAGGAAAGCGCTCCGTTATGACCTCACTTAAAGATTAGTCACTACATGCCGCGTGCATTACATACACATGCAAAATAATTTATTTGCTCAAAAATTAAGTAAACATAATTCAGTTATATTGATTTTAATTGATATTTTTTATGAAGTAACAATTAACTCTTTAAAATCTGGCTTCTTTAGGCAGATAACCTTATTTTACGCTATTATTCTACTTAATCTACTGTGCTTTCTACTAAATCTACTTACTATACTAGATCTCGTAAATTATACATTACGCTCTGAATTAAATTCATAACAAGAAAATTCTAAAGGCTTTGATTTAGGAAGATTAAGCGAAATATCATACAATACTTTCTGTTCTCCACAAAACGCTTGAAATATTATACAAGCGTTTCAATTATTTAATACAAAAAAAAAATTATCTATGGATGTGGCATTCAAACATTTTAGTTCTATCGTCAATATCATTGCCTATTATTCGGCCCTAATATACAATATAAGTATTATGATCGGCCCTATATTTTCCCGCTCTCGGTAAAATTTAGTAAATTGATGCAAATCATCAAAAGTGGATATAACGAATATCCTTTTAACTTACACCAACACCAGTAATCTTAGTTCAAGGTAAAATATTTCAAAAGTAATTAAGACAGTTTGGGGAAAATTTTTGATCATTTAATATAAGTAATATATTATATAACTTACAGTTTAATTTACTTAATGCCAGTCAACTTTTGATGCGGTAGTTGCACTACCGAAGTGAGTATATCTTTGACACATCGATGGGGTCGATCTTGCTATCGATGTTTTTTTAACTATTTAAGGCATTCGTTTACGTAAGTTATCTCGTCTTTAAGTTTATCATTCATTATAGTATACGGTTTGCAAAACTGGACATAGTGTGTAATAGAGTACGCCAGATCCATAATTGACTTAGATGATATTTTCATATATTTGAAATTCAGCTATAGCTCTAGCTCTAAATTACTCTTTAATTTTTATGCACTACAAAGACGCCAAATGATTTTTAAACTACTTAATTATTATATTATTATTTATACATTATACTTATTATTTTTAAATTTAGTTTTTATTTATTACTAATTTTAACAATTTAGACTACCGAATGTAAAAAATGGTCCTTGATAATTACGAATGAAAGATTTTTCCAAGAATAATTCCTGGAAAAAATGTCTAAAAAATAGAATGGGGTCCACAAATTTTCAGATCAGCTGTTAGACTCAATTATGTTGCGTATGCGCTAAAAGGAACTCAACAACTAACTTATAATAAACTAAATGCGCTGTTATAATCACACGTTTTGTTTTATTTAGTTATCTTAACGTTCCGTGCAGCAGAGGACGTTCTTTAGGGAAATAAGTCCTAAATTTGGCATAATAAAAGCTAGTACCTCTTTTATAGAATACTGTATACGTCGTTATAATTAAATATGTATATAATTGCTTAATCGAACTTTTAGTAAATTTAAGAATTATATTTTGCGTAAAGAATAATATTTCACTATAGATTTTCTTATAAATTCAAGTACATGTTGATTTGCTCATAATGTGGCATATTTTGTCAGTTTTTTTACTTGTTATGCAACTTATGAGAAACGTATTAGCTTGCTGCCAATATGATATTTTTATCCATGTTATCAATATATCAACCTAGTTGTGAACTGCTTCTTTGACATATTCTGATTCCATTTGCGTAATATATTTGTATCACCATGATACAATATTAAAAAAGTAGACATCTAGGAAGTTTGTAGCACTACTTTAGTTTGATAATTACGGTTGAAATTGTAATGGGCAAAAATTTAAACGGGGTGTAAAAAATTACTTCATTTGTTTACTAATTACTCAAATAAACCCTCGATATGTTGGACCGAATGTTTCTGACAAGTGAATCGGATTGATCTTGAATGATTCTATAGCAAAAAAACTTTGCATTACATATTATAAACTTTTGCGAATGTCTAAATATAATAATTGATGCATAAACTTAGAATTTTCTTAGGTCCTTTTTTAATTTTATGTAAATAAATTTCAAAATAAAAATATATCTCAATTACCAGCAATATGTCTGGTATACACAGTAAAACGTCTCAAAAATCATGTAATTAATATTAAAATGTCTTGAATCACATAAAGAACCAAGGCAAACATTTATTTTGCAACAGAGCGGCAAGAAAAGTGACTGTTGAATAGTAACTGCTGCTGTAACATGCTTGTAGGTATGGTATATTTAGCGATAAGGCTCAAGAGGCTTTACTTAAAAGCTGAGCGGAATGCCGTGTGCGTCTCACGCGCGATTGCGATGCTCAGATTCCTTTTTACTCTGATTCAAAAACGTTCGTTTGCATTATTCAAAAGATTCACTACGTAGGCTTTCCGTTTAGATTTTTCTTCAGGTGGAAATTCCTTTTTGACGTAAAATTTCCAAGTCGTCCTGCGTATTCTTGTATAACTACCCAAATATCTTATTTTATCCACTTCGCAGGACACCTATACGTACGTGTGTGTGAATATATATATATATATATATATATATATATATATATATATATATATATATATATATACAAATATAAATTCATGTTAAAACCAAAGTTCACAAACGATGCATCGTTAAGGGTTACCGTTCAATCTTCTCCTCAACAACGACCGCCTTCCAGTCGCAGCTGTAGTGGCAGATAATCCTTGGTCTCCCATCTATGCTAAGAAACTTTAGTAGCAGTGGTTATTTATGGGCGAGAGTGAGTGGCAGAAATGTGAGGCATTACCGAATATTTACATAGAATGTGTAAATTTTTTCTAGAACCTTTCCGAATTTTTGGGAAGAAATTCGGAAAGGTTCTAGAAAAAACTGACACTGACTTTTTAGATTTTTCAAACATACTCGCCTTTTGTCACCATCAGCCCATCCTTCTACTTGGTCACATGCACACCCACCCATCTTTAATGGATATAGAATGGGCCTAAACATTAAACAATATATTGAAATAGAAATTGTGCTTTATTCTAGACATGATGGAAAATGTAACACGTATTCTACGACATACTTTAGTACGTGAATATTAGTATTATTTTAGCGACGAAAAGTTACGGATTGAAAAGAATAAAAAGCGAAACTTTCGATCTTTTTATTTTTTTTTTTATATTTTTTTGTGTTTTGTGGTTTTCTTCGCAAAACTGTTGAAACGTAAAACAGTGTTTACGCAATCTATAGCAAAATCTCCGAAAGAAAGGGTGGCATGGAGAAATGAATCAGAAGAAAAAAGAAACTTCCAAGAATTTGATAAACAGTGAGTGAAATGAAAAAAAATTAAAGTGAAGAACAATTTGACGTGTGGAAAATTAGAATGCCTTCAAATCTAAAATAGAATAAGAAAAATAATGACAATAGTGAAACGAAGATAAAAAATAAACCCTTGACAAAAGTACGTGAAATACGTACGAATTGCGTTTTGGAACTTAATTACTATTCTAAGAAAGTATACAATACTCATCGAAGTATCATTATCGGAAATATCGGCAAAATATGTGAATACTAAAAAATATATGTGATAGTTATATTATATATATATATATATATATATATATATATATATATATATATATATATATGTATGTATATATTATCACCAATATATTTTATTACCAACACCTCTATACCTTTACCTAATGAAAAACCTTTCTTATAAAATAAATAAATAAAATGCAATTGTTATTTGTTTCTCGTACGCTGTTTCTTATTACTATATTTTCACTAATAAACAAAAACGCAACAACATCAAACAACATACGCAACGAAAAACTCTACGTAATTGAACTTTCCGGCTGGTTTTTGCAATTGGTGTTATTTTTAGTTATATCTACATGTTTCAGTGTTATGATAATGATAACTATTATCAAATCTCAAAAAGTAGGAGATATTGGTATGAGAATATAAAAAACGCAATACGGTACTGAGCTTCATTTAATTAACAGTTGCCCCGTCGTACAACTTCGTAGCAAACATGTTAAAACTGATCACTTATAGACGCACTCTACGAATTGCATCCATCGAATTGGTCCAAATGGATATGCTGATAATATCGACTATTTTCACATTGCTTCACTGCACCATAGTTCTTGTCATACGATTCACCGGTAATTACTTTGTTATCTAAAATTAAAAAAAATAAATCTCCCAAGTTGCTGTGTTTTCACAACTTCACTATCTAAAACAATAGTCAATTTAAAGCTACAACCCCCCCCCCCCCTCTATATTACTTGCATAATAATTTTTGATGACCTTAGTAAATTGGCCGTCTATTAAATGTAAAATTTGTTCGCCGATCACACCGTTTAGTTTCGGGCAGTAAAATTTTCAATGATTTGGAAATCCATGGCGCCACGTATTTAAACTAATAAGACATAATGATAGAAATAAATTGAAAGGGAAGGCAAGAAAACTGAACTTGGAATGGAATTAGGATTATATTGATGATGCGCCAATAAAAAAGTAGCTAAGTAGATGCAATAACACTTGTAAAAGTTTACAAATTCCACTAAAAGTGTAGTAATTTTAAAGCTCTGCTCATATGTACGGATAGATATACTATTTAAGCAACAAAGAGTTTTTGGACTACCGTTTTGAATTTGATTGTATAACCGTATGAATGCTGTGGCGATTAAAATATTAGTATACTAAAGAATCAAACAATATATTGCAATTGAAATAGACCATTACGTCGAAAATGATGACATCACTGTTACGTTCCGGAAAATGTTTTGAACCCACTCGTATACTATATATTTCGATTTACCACCATTGAAAATAATATACCCCATAATATACCCATAATATAACCCACGGGTGAAGAGCTTTTAATTTTATGAAAACTTACTTTGTTTGCCATGAAAACTTACTTTGTTTGCCATCTGCCCTGAAATTGGAATTTCCACCAATAAGCATGAAGCTACTGTTGCTGTCTCACGTGAGTCTCATTTACATTTAATATCGAAGAGATTCAGCGACTCGACTCGATAATCCGGTAAATGGTTACTAATTTGTTTATAATTATGGAAGTCCGTGTGCGTTCGTGAGGGTTTATATATTCCTAATTCAATACGATTGTAAACTTATCCATCTATTTATGAGTAAAGTCGAAGTATTACTAGAGTTTATTACGAAGTTATATAAAGACGTAGCTACTGCACTATATAGATAATATAAATATAATAACTTCTTCGTTAAAATATAAACTAACGCTATGTCTCCGTTACTATCTTAAATTTTTTACAGAAAGCAACTGTCATAAAATTTAAATTTTTACACTAACAAAGCTGTCGCCAGTTAGCATATTTCACATAGGTTCAAACTTGGGAGGTAGTAAATTATTTCACATAAAACAGTAAAGCATTTAATTTACCATACTAAGAGAATATGAGGACAATTTGCTTGTTTTTGAATTTCATTCCAAAAAAATAATTCTGATATATTTTTACAACTCTATTTCTTTGGTTATACCCGACTTCAATAACGAGGTTCTTGGGTAAGATTATGATCGTGTTCATAAAAATGAATATTGTTTTTAGAAGGTAAATGTTTATGTTTTGGAATTTTTCAGTGTTCCGAACTTCGTGTTAGAATATTTAAGTGACTGATATTAGTTATCATTTATGGGCTACTTTAACATTTTAGTTAGAATACCTTTACTGACGAAAGGTAATAGTAATTTTACATAATTTTGGAACATTAAAAAAATAAAAATCATTCATATATTGTAATAATACTCAAATATCAGTCAAAAGTTGAATTTGTCAAAATCTGTGAGGTTTTTCTTATAGATAAAAGATCAAATTCTCGTAGGCTATTAACTCCAATTTCGATTCGGATCGTTATTTACGGAATTAATAAAAAGTTTCTAATTAATAATAATTTTATTAATAAAAGATTAAGAACAGGGTTTCATAAAATAATTTAATGGTTTTACAGCGAAATGAGTTTATTCACAAACTATTTTAATTAAGAATATTTGTTTCATCGTTCAACGACATCTAGTTAAGCAGCGTAATTAATATTGGTTGTTTCTGACCATAACGTTTGAAAGAAATGTCTTCGAGGGCTATATTTACAGTCTGTGAGTAAGTAAGAACTTGGCTTAAGTTTTTGCTAATACACCGATAAAAGTATTGTATGTAGAAAAATACCAGAAATAATCCAAAAGTTATGATAATGGCTAAGTGAAACAACGTACACTCTTGAGAATTAAACTTATTTTTCTGTTTAGTTTCCTAATAAATATACTACATTTTTTATACCGAAATTCTTCGATATTTTCAAAACTAAAATGGAGAGTTTTTTCATATGTAGCATGCTAGCAGCAATTCTTTAAATGCTGTCATGTAAGGGTTCTGAAACTTAAACTAAATATTTAATGGTAATTTTTTTATCCATCGTTAGTACCTATAATATTGTCAAAAAGTCTAATTGAAAGGTGCCCTTCGCAATATTGGAGTGCAGCCATAAAATATGGTGCAGCACAATCCATCAATATTTTTTCTAAACCTTAGTGTCCTCCATAGATATTTTAATAAACCTTTTCATTCCTTATTTTGATAAAATTTCGTAGATATTTTGAAGCAAAGATACTTGATGGCAGATCTTAATTCATTTTTCTACATTTTCGTTGTATCATTCTGTGTACTCATATACAAATGAACGTAACTTCTACTAATTGTGCGTTATTTAAATGAATTTATATGACCACGGATTTGGAGAATTATAAATATCCGTTTAGATAAACCTCTACAATTAACGTACTTAGTAAGAAGACGATGAAAAAAATAATGAGGAAAATAAAATATTAACTTTGAAATATTAATACATTTAGAACGTATGTTAATAAAGTAAAGGATGAAGTATTTTATTTTAGAAAACAAAATAAAATATTCTCCGAAATAAAATTAGTTTCCATTAATTTCCTAAAGGAACCGTCTTTTGTTGGTGAATAAAATTAGTTTCTGGTTCCAGCTGTTACACATTTACTTCGCTCTAGAAGCAACGAAAATATTTAATTTAAAAGGTCAATTGTTTTGGTTTCGTGGAATGCGTTAATCATCAGCAAATTTAAAAATGTATTTAAGTGTAAGAGGTAGATAAATCATTAAAAAGTCTATAATTAACCTTATAATAGAGATTCGTGTAGGAATTTTTGATACGAAACGTATATATTTGGAATATCTTGTGTTACTAAAGGATTTATCAGAATTATAGGTTTCATATTGTGACGTTAGTAATTCTTTTTGTCAGTGCTACTTGAGATTCTTATCCATATATATACAGAGTCACAATTCCCAGTTTCATTTACCTTAGTAAAAACTAGTTTTGCATTGTATCTGAAAAAATGTTTTCTGAAAACTGGTTTAGAAAAAATGACTATTTTAAGCCAAATGGCCATGGTAACTATATTTTGGTAATATGTTACTCTACAGATCATAATGTGCACCAGTATTTGAAACAATGCAGTTTCCAGGAAAATGCTCCATCTCCCGATAGATAAGGAACTCCATATTATCAATTATGCTCTTTAAAATATATATAATAGAATAAAGCACAAAACAAAAATCAAAAATATTCTTCTAAAAATAAGTCTGTTTCCAATCGTTAACGATACAAATCGTCTAATAAGTTCGTGCTTTCCAAGAGAACTGATTCACTCGGAAACAAATCTCGATTCAAGTTTGAGAATTTTTTTAACTTACTCAAAACTGTTTGTCTTAGTTTTTTCAGGTATCTCTTTTGAAATGCAAATGACATGTTTCACTTGATAATATCACATTAATCAAATAATTCAGAGATGCTTAATTTTATTTTATCGTCCTTCAACTTTGGTCATGAAATAAAAAAGAAATCAGGCTCTTTTAGCATGAACTCGGTCTTTGGCTGAGCAACTGATGAGCTACAAACGAAGCATATTACTTGAAACAACTAATTGAAAAGATGTAACATAACCTAATAACATAATTTAAGTAGTACCTGTAGAATTTATATTTATTAGTACTTTTTGCATCATGGTACAATATATAATGTTTATATCAAACTTTAATTCGTCCCCAATAATGTTAAAAAGTGGTGTTTCCATTTTTGAAGTATAGTTTAAGAAAATAAATAGCAACCATTTAACAATAATCAAAAGGATAAATCACAAATAAAAAGTAGGGCATGAACTGATTATTGCTTTATATATTCTGTGTTATGAGTATATTGCCACAAGTTTTTACATAAAAGGGCATTTTATTGAGGCCGTGCAACTACTGTATCTGTTTCCAAGAGTTGTAGAAAGCAACCCTGTACCTGCAGAAAAGCAACCCGTACTAAGCAACCCGTACTAAGCAACCCGTCACTAAGCATTGTCTGTCTCCGAGCGGATGCCCTAAGCAACCCATAAGAATAAAGGCATTCAATATGGCACGTGATCAATAAATCGCGAGGCGCGCAGGTACGTGTGGATCATAAATCTACATCTCACTGTTTTCCGTACCAATCTTAATATTCTATTTTTTTTAAATATTTAGATAAGCATGTTTTTTGTGTAGACTTATATTTGTTCATAAACGGCTTCCCAGTGATTCCACTTCTACTTGTCAAATCGTAGTTTTATTTACCTTGCTGTACTTGGTACTGTTCATGAGAAAGTGTGTAAAAGATTCACGTTTAAATACCATATAAGTTTAAATTAAAAATAATTTTAATCCGAAAATATTTGCAGTCCAAGGTGCTATAAAATGTAGGTTAGTCAACAAAATAGATTGTATCAACTTTGGTGAAATAACGCGATGATGTAAACATATAACGATAAAATATACGTCACGAAATCATCGCGACAGTATTCGAATAAAAATGCCTTCACCTAGACTTTTCTTCCTAGTGGATGTCTACCTATTTATCGCCTCATAATTTCATTTTAGGACATCCGATGGCAAAGTGCCGTCCGTCAATTTGAAATATCGATATGCAAGTAGCTCCACGTGTCATTCCATTAGAGAGAATCTTAGACCTCCTTTTATTGAATTAGTTATCAGATGGAGACTAATAAGGGCGCACCCATGGCGGAAGATCGTCACAAACCTCGCCAGTTTCGTACTGACTGGCTCAAATCGCCGAACGATTTCCAATAAAACATTATTCGCAAGTGCTTTTCTGCATTACGTTTTATTGTTGGGATGGACCATTTATCATTGTAATTTCGGAAAGATATTTTTAGATATATCAATCTTTACTAAGATGGATAAATATAAATGACTTCTTGTTTTCAAACGAAGAACCTGATAAATTTAAAAGAAAATAAACAACTCCGAAACTGGTCTGCGAAAGTTACATATTATACCCTCCTGCCTCTTACACTTGAAAATTAATACTTTCCCTCCTATTTCCGGGATAGGTTTTCAATTTCCGTTCAAGCAGTCTTGATATATACTCAAAAGCATTTTTTGCTCCCTCATACCTATAGTATACTTCAAAATCGCCAATTTATTGATCACGCCACATCGACGACATGTAAAATAAAAGTGCCGAACTAAAGATATTTAAGTTTATTTTTTTGCTATCTTTGTTTAATGTCACTGAAGTCATTCATTATTTATAATTTTTAATATTGATTTAGAAAACATTGAAATGAGCAAAATTTCGTTATCGGTAGTAACAAAGATTCAAATATTCATATTCATAGTACTAATAGAAATATTTATAGTACTAATATAATTTACCCTAGAAAATTAGAAAAACTAAGGTTGTCAAAAATTTTACATTAATGTGCCGAGGAAGTAATTTATACATTATTTATACAAGTAATTTATACATTTTAGTGTTTAGATACCGCATTTAAAAAAATAAAATATTATGGGTTATATATTTGGAATCGTAAGTTTATACTTTTAATATTTCATAAGTTGATTGCTCATGTCTCTATTTTGTGAAAAAGAAAAAAATATTAACATTTTTTTTTAATTCAGTCCTTTTTCCTCTAAGTTTTTCCTTTTATGTCAAATATGTGTTATAACGATTAAAAAACTATAAATTTGATTTCGACAAATATTGTATGATGCTTACCGATAAATTAATTTGTTAGGTACAAATATGTCTACAATATCACAGAATCGAATGGACATAAATCAAAATATTATCTCGGACTTATTATGAGAAAGTAACAATCGTCTATTTTATTAATATTATAGAAACAAGTTTAAAATTGAAAAATTTTCACGGTAATATGTTTCAAATATTTTGTTTCAATTTTAGTATATCTGGAAGATTTTCAGAAAAAAATACTAGTCAAATGAACTTTAAAAAATTCACTGAACCACGAGATCCCTTTTAAGTTTTGCAATTACGTAAATCTGAGAAAACAACTTTAATGAATTAAAATGAAAGTGTTGTTGATTACAATTTGGTAGATATATATATTCTCTAACAAAAAATCGTTCCCGTAGTGTGTTGGATTGATTACAAGCATACAACCTTTGACGGTGTGGTACACCACGAAGTTCTAAGTTCGAGTCCTGGCCTGGACCGGACTGATATTCTGGTTGCCTGTAAGAGATTTCTCTCGTAGTAATAGGTCCACCGTATGTATCAACTGTATACGTTAGAATACATAAAAAATAAATAATAAATACCATTGAACTGTCGATTTTGTACATGTACTATGTAATAAAAGCATAATTTTATCGACAGAGAATATTATTTTTGTCGCTCCATTCGCACATAAGCAAGCCGGTCACCGCTAACTTAGCCGTTGTTGCTGACGATCCATTTGTATAAAAAGTAAGGTTCTTGTAACATCGATATTTTTTAGAAAAACAGTCTCTCCCGTTAGGCTTAACGTTATTTTTAATGCGGCTGTAGCAATTTATCTTGCTTGTAGCCCCGACATATCATACCATTTTACCCTTTTTCACTGAATGGTAAAGGTGAAACAATAGCGCTGGCACGATATCCGTGGAAGTAAAAATATATGGAACTAATGAACGCGTTTTTATTATGAGGGATGCCACCACGCAAAGCTGTTACCGAGCCGTTATCGCTATTACTAAGCTTACCACAGAAGCAATCATGGAGAAAATGTAAGTTTATTACATGATCATACAAAATATACTAGTATGCGTACTAGTGTGACGAAGTACGTGAGGGATGTATTATGAAGCCATATTTCGCTTTACTAGAGCAACGTCTGACGTATTATTTCTATTAAATATGTTAAGGGTGTTTAAATACTTTTCGAAATAGTACTATTTCGACTAACTTCTTAAATGATGTATAATATGGAACCTTATAAATATCTTATTTTCAAAACTGTGTAGGCATTATACCATCGCTTTGATGGGTTTTTGTATTCAATCCTTAAATTCTGTAGATACTTACAATAATATTGATAAAATTTTAATAAATATGATATTATAAATTCTAAAACTATTGTTACTTACTTGGAAACCAATATAAGTTTAAACAATGTAAATCGTATAGATCTCGGTTTCCTGCTAATAATTGATACATATTTTTAGGTAAATTTAATCATCCATATGTAAAGAAATAATATCAAAACAGTAAAACAAGTGAAAAATAATATATGAAATATATGAATGTGAGAGCAGTGTAAGATTATAATCTGCATGCCAATAGAGTGGCACATAAATCTCTAGCATAGCTGCAAATACAAAGCATTGCTTCGAAATATGTGGTTTTGCCGTTTCAAACTAGAAAAATAAAACTTGAATACTTGACAAATTTTATATTGGCAATAAGAATGATTCACCTTATAGATTCGTATATCAATTATTTTTACGGTTGATTTTATTTTCACTTCTTTCTTTTATTATGAAAATTAATTTCAACATGACAGTAATTACAAAAATTAAGTCACTATGTTTGTTTTCAAAAAGTAAATAGTAAGTAGTTTGTAATATTTGCTTCTGCGTTGAAATTGAAAAGAAACAAAGTACGATCCGTTATTAAATATATCTGTTTGAAAAAAAGTTAACCACCGAGGAGATTCACCATGTTAATAATTAAATCAGCACCGCAATATTCCACTGTTGCTAGGTGAGGTTCTCAATTTTATGCTGCTAGAACTTCGGCAGAAAATGAACATCGCTCCGTCCAAATCAAAAAAAATTGTTAAACAATCAAGAAGTTACCTTGCGCTATTTAATTCAAGAGGCACGTATTTAATATAAGGGTGTTACCCAGAATCAAAAAAGGAGATGACTTGACATTTCCTGTTCATGATTGGGTAAATTTCATAAAATCCTGATGATTTTTGGTACATTTTTATACTATGCATGAAATATGTGTTCACTACTTCAATACCGAGATGAAGGAATAATCGTACATCTGAAGCATGGTGTCACTATAATAAGCCAATATTATGCTGTATTAATGTCTAAGTTGAAGGCTTCCCTCAAGTAAAAAGATGTAACTAGATCTTTTCTATTAAAACGGTACTAATCGTCGTTCGATATCTATGACACACTACTGGTTCCAAGAAGCTATTGAGCTTTTTATAATTCAATCAAAATAAATGGACAATATGGTTGTTTGATATTTAGTTTGCGAACAACGAGTGCCACTTAATGTATACCCTGAGTTATTAGCGCATTCTTTTCTGAACTGAATTGAATTAGGTATTAGGTAGGAAGCAATCGTACCAGTGGGCATTGATTGCAGACACGGGTAGAGCGTGATACGTTTGCGGGGCTTCGCTCCCGCTCCGCCACCAACCATTATTCGATTTACGCAGATTGCTTGACGCTGATATTCTGTAGTAACAACCGGAGTGTTATTGAGGAGATTGTATGTGATGAGATTCGATCTGTTATTTCATCCTATTCTCCCCATTTAAGAAGATGGGATATTTTTGAATATTATCCCACAGTTATTTTGTTAGTTTGTTAAAGTGCTTTCATCTTCCGGAAAACGAGGGTTTAAGCAATAATTTCACTCAAAATTTTAATTTCTTCTTAATAGCTCTTGTAAAATTTATTCTTTCTTTTCTAGTAAGATAAGTAAATTTATAATAATATGCAATTTTCTCAGACAAGTCACCAATTACAAATAAAATGTTAAATAGTATCATTTTCACACTATATTAATAACATGCAGTCACTATTATAGAGAGAAAAATATATTTTTTTAATTTTATTTTTAATTGTTGACTCGGTTCAAAGCATGTAAAAGTAAAGAATTTAATCGTAGTACGACGGTACTTAAGGTTCAATGAAGTTTTTAATTTTAGTTATTATATTTGATATATTAAAAACAAGAAAGTTTTGTTTGATGCAAGCCATAATGAAATGTGAATTTTGTAACGAATGTAGCCAAATCTTTTGATAGATATTTGACAATTTCCATATATAAATGGAATGTCCTGTTAGTATAAGTGAGATAATGAGAATAGGTTACTTTCCTGGTTTTTATGTTAACTAAACTGGATAGAGTGCTACCTTCAGAAATAGCTGGATAGGTTTGGTTAACTTTACTTCCTTCAGCACTAGGTAAAATCTATATCTGTGTAATTAATGACATTAAGTTTATTTTTACGGTAAACATGTTCATGCTAGTTATATTTTTATTAAAGGCAAGCTATAAACTAATTTTACTCAAGAACATTGTGAACACTCTTTGCAATTTTATAAATGATCAACTCTACTTATCAATCATCGAGCAGTGAATGCTATTAATTTTACTTGCAATTATGGGAAATGAAAAAAAGGTGAATTATTATATACTTGTTTATTGCTACTTATGAGTAGTTAAAATTACTCGAGCTTTAATCATTAATTTTATTTTTATCCATTACAGCTGTTGGAAAGATTAGAAAAAGAAAAGAAGGTTTCCAAATATTTGGCTACCGGAACTTTCAGACATACATACCGTCTTTATGGCATGTACTGGTACTATATCGATTTCAAATTCCATGGCTGAGATTCATCTAACTACGAAAACATTATAAAACTCGAATATCCCCAAGATACGATTTAAAAAGATATAAATTCCCCATTTTAATTTTTCCTCGAGTTATTACAATATTAACACGTTTGTTCGAACGCTGTATATTTAAACGTTACGAGCACCTGATACGTAACTGGCGAGCATTTCAGTAAGTTTGCTTAGGAAGATGATAACACTCAGTTTTTGTAACGCTAAAAGTCTATAATATTTTGCTAAGGAACACTCATAGCATGAAATTCGTCTAGCACATGTCATTAATTCTATATTTTTCTTCCACATTTTCATTCTTTATTTTATTGATATGCTATTAAACGTTATAGTTAATTTCATTATTTTATGTATATACGTACATAAGACGGTATATTTACTTTCCTTTTCTTTTCCCTACCAATTCAATAGAAAAATATTACGCCTTAATTTATTGAGAAAACTCTCTCTCTCTCTCTCTACTTTTCTGATAACTATCGGCACTCGCATAGTCATATTTATGTTATACTAGCTTCTAGAACCGAGTTATATCGAAATACTCATTATTCTCACAATATTCATTTGCTCAAAAATTTCATGAATTATGTGTGATCGTTATGTGTTATTGATATATTATGTATCATCGTTACGTTTTTGAATTTATATAATTGTCTTTTCATTGTCATTGAACCCTATATGTATAATAACCGTAATACTTCCATAACTACATTTAAATGAATAAATAAAATAAATTAATATTATAACTTTCTCCATTTAGTGATTTTATTTCAATAATCTTCATATTCATTACAATATTATTTTTGTAAATACTACATAATTCACTCAAATACATAGTCGGTGGTGTTATAATTCTTCAACTCTTATTATTTGTAACTACTTCATCAATGCTCCATTAATTTTATCTTTTGGAATTGATATTTTTTTTAATTTTTAGCGACCTTTCAATTCTTACAACAAAACTTCCCGTATATAATACATATTAAATCTATAACGTTGTTATCATTTGATGTTTCAAGTTTAAATAAGACGAAAATTAAGGAATACAAAAATTAACACGTTTCATGTCATCTATTTATACCATAGATTTTTTTTTATTGATGTGCTATCCATAGATCGAACTGGTATTAATACCATTATTAAGTATTTGTGTGAACTATATAAATTAAGAAAAAACGAAATAAAATTTTAATTTGTCATACTTAGAAGAAAAATATCACAAGATGAAGGAATAAAAGATATGCTCTAAACCGGTTAAGCGAATTTACTACCGACCATCGTCCTGAATTTATTATATCTGTCGATTTTTACCTACCTCTCCGATTGGACTTTATGCAATTGTTTTCATGCGGTCACAAGTTCAAGTATTTACTTAGCTCAGTGTAACAAGATATAGAAAGTCATCATGAGTTTTTGGAAAATCTTCAAACAGAATATTACCGTTTCCTTAAAAGTCAGCTACTCGAAAATTACTTTTGTATAAATTGAATCGATCACATCTACTGAAGCTAAGACTCTAAGTGTTGTTACCAGGATGGGCATCATGCAAGTAATGCGAAAGATATATTTCAAACAGTCATTGACAGTTATTTGATTTTAGGTGATTTTCTTCTTGATAATTTTGCTTTCGATTCTATAATAATATTTTTCTTCTATAGATTATAAGGAATTCCAGTAATCAACTTTGCAAGTACAATAGTTAAGTCGAGTTGGGTAAATGAAAATTTAGTTTTTAAATATTTTATTCAATAATTAATTGTAACATAATAATATATATTTAAAGGTGTGAAGAGGAAAGAAAAACTTCGATTATACATAAGACGAAAAGAAAGTTTTACTTAGAAAATCTTGAAAATCGAAGGTCGAAATTATGTTTGCGCGTCTGGAATACAAAATTTTGATCTTTTCCATCAGAGTCCAAATTAACCGTACAACATTTGGCGATGAAACGGATTTGTGATCTCATAGAAAGTATTGTAACATAGGTATTATGGTTTTTTAAAATTACCACGCAATACAAAAGTATTCGTTATGAAAATATTGCAGTTAGCAGTGATAATGAAATCTGTACTTCTAAACACGGTTTACGAAGCACAGTTTCTGGATGTTTCATCTGGTATCAAAACAATGATTTCTTAACATCTAAAGAGTGGTAGTTTTTTTCGAATTACATGTAAGCGGCTTAACTGAAAAAATAGTAATAAAATTTTCCCTAATAAATCTGAAAATTAGCCTCAAAAATAAATACAAAACGGTTTAAATACAGTGCAGTTAGCATCTACTATTAGTACCTCAGACAGGTAATTCACTAAAATCTTGTATAAACTAACGACAGTTCTTTATTCTATCGGAGTTAGATGCAGCTGAACTGCCCCCACACTAAACCAATCGATACCAGCAGATCAATGTACTCGGGACAATAAAAGGTTCGTTAACATTTATAACTAGCGTGGGAATTCACAATATATTATCGATTTAGGTCAAAAATTGCGTATTTTCTACGTGAGGAGATTAGAAAAAAAATATTCCAAATTGAACTAATTAAGATCTAAAAAAAAAATATTAACGCATTCACAGAAACTGTGATTGTTATTTTAAATACACGACTTTTGGAAGGTACTTTTCAAAATTGACCACTTTAAAGACACATATTGCGTTTAAATGAAGATATATAATTATACGCATGACGCCTAAAATACAGCAAATATAAAAAGTTAAATTTTGTAGGAATTTATTTCATATGAAATTGTGATGTATTGAAATAATGGTTTGAAAAAATTTTCTTTTCAACGTCTGATTGGTTTTTACGTTACTCACGAAAAACATTTTTTTGTTGGTCGAATGTAAATTTTGGTTAAAATTAACGATTTTAAAAAGACAAACTTTGAAATTAATGAAAGTAAAAAAATTTAATTGTTATAATTAATTTACACTCTATTTAATTGTTATAATTAATTTACTACTATAAACAACACTCGTACAATTATAAATCAGACGACCGTATAACTTGCGCCTTGCGTGAAATATAACTACGAAATGGAACCAACATACCAGATGTGCAGCGATCGGAAAAACCGCGCCGTTGCACTTAAGTTGCGGGGCGACCTATTTCCACGCGATGTGACTCTTATATCAACCCCAATCCCGAGACGAAATAAATTTCATGTCATTTTTAACAGTTTCTAGTTAATGAAAACTCTGCTACTGTATTTTAAAATTAAAATAGCTAGATATGATAGTCAAATTTATTTACATTGCTTAACCTCGAATTTTAAGAATGCAAGTGAAGTATTGAAGATACTAAGTAAGATATGAACAAAAAGCATAATGCCCTGCATATTCCATAAATATGATATTGGCAGGTCCCTTATACTAAAATGGTCAACAATACTTTTATGACTCATAGATGTTTTTAGAAACCCGTGCAAAGCATACCTCTTACACAAACAGTATAACTCTTTTAAGTCCGTTTGTCTACCGATCACAGTAGTTTTTCTCAAAACCGTTCGATACAGAAAATTTAAATTTATCACGATGATAAAGTATAAGTATTTTATGTATATATAAATATATATATATATATATATATATACACATATTAATGTGTTCTGTGTGTATTTTATAATATACTTTCAAAAATACACTTAAGGATATTTTAGAAAGTACAAATTAAGTCCTTTTTTTACATTTCACATATCGTGTGAATAAATCGAAAGAATAAATAAAAAAAATTTAGAAAGCATTTTATTTTTTGAATATTTTAGTAAGATAATTCCAAAGAAATTTTTGAAAATATCCACAAAGAAAGGTATTCAGAACCGCTGATGTTGAAATTACGAACAAAAACAGCGTTACGAGAAGTTTATCAAACAACCATAGTTTTAAATCTCTTAATTTTTGATAAATTCACGATGTGTTCACTTTTTCGAAAGATATATTGTGTCTCGTTAATGTAGTATAAGTGCCTATGGGTATAAGAAACCCTCATGCTGTAAGTCCTATACTTTACAGGGTACTTTACTTACTTAAAAATATATAAATAACTTTTTCCTATCTTTCTCTCTGAACATTTCCTGCCGGTGCATACGTCATGAATAACACGGTCACCCATCACGTGTGTCTGTTCAAAAATTAAAAATGTTTGCTTCATTAGATCGACTACAGATGATTTTTATTTCATCACGGAAATTTTGCCTTCTCGTCACACCACACTGTCAAACAAACAAAAAGATTAATGTTAATTATATTAGCAAATATTAGTGATGTACATTATACTCTATTTCAATAAAATTCATAACAAAGAGGAAAATTAAATTGACTTATAGATGTACATACAAAGAAAGCCTGAAATATAAAAGCACGCCACATTTCAAGTGACAATGACGATAATTAAATTCCAAATGGAATTAAGTTTTGCACTATGCACTCTGTCCTACTGTATTCCTTTCTTCTTGATGTCCAAAACTAACGGTTAGTTTATATTTATGTCGGTAGCTATTTCACAATACCAAATTATATTTTGGTTTCTAATCATATAAGAATAATTTATGGAATACCCCCCAAAGTGATGGAAATATAACGGGTATAAGTTTTAAATTTGAGCAAAATTAAAAATCCCTTATAAATTTCTGTCGTTCTACTCTTCTAAAGTGTTTTAACAATTATCACAAAATGAGAATAATGAAGCAAGACATTTAACTATTAATATTTACTGCGACTCTTGAGACCAATATTGGATTGGACTTTCATTTCGTAGAGTACAATCACATTAATAATAGATTTCATTTAGAAAAAACTGTATCGTCATAATAAATGCAACTTCCACGAATATAACACGGCAAAGAAGATGTTGAATTATAAAATGAATGTTAAAATGAATAGCTTTGTAAATTTAGGGCGCCGACAAACGTAATAATAACAAAAATGACCACCTCAAAGATTACCTCTCTATCGAAAAGAGTTTGCAACATACCTCCAATACTTTTCAGAAATCTTTTCGACGATACCTTACAAAATTATATTGAATACCCCATTCAAATATGGAAAAAATCACTCCCATTTTACATAAAAAGTCGGTGCCCTCAATTTGAATTAAATTCTTTTTTCGTAACTTTGTGAGTTATAAATATTTTTAACTACACCAAATTTCCTTTATATTTATTACATATAATGCAAGTTTAATACATAGCACTAATATTTATATCTAATTTAGCTGTATAGAAATTATATTCTGCTGGTGGAATGCCTGTAATATACAGACAAACAGACAGATGGACATGGCAAAAATATAAGGGTTCTTCATTATAATATGAGACTCGAAAATATTCTGTGATTTGAATCTCATACAAGTTATTTCATAACGATTAAGATTTTTTTCCGAAGTACATTTCATATTTATTACCCTAATCAGATTGTTTCAAATCCATGTTGTTGTTTGTTTCTATCCACACAGACATCGCATTCACTATGTTTTAGTTGATACCGTCACTATTTATTGTGATACAGGGTGGATCGCCATAAATATTGGTAATATTAATACACGTCTTAGGCCGACCTTACACTGCAACTATAATTTAATTACCATCGGCTTACGTGTATTTTCATTATATTATTTATTTATATTTAAAATCTAATTATATATAAAAATTATAATATTTATATTTAATACTAATTTGGGACTCGCATACATTTGTACACATTAATTATTTAATTTGGTAGAATAAATACAAAGGAAACAAAATAGTATCGTGATATCGTTTTTTTGCTCTCAGATTTTTAAAAGTTTCTAGTTGAAGAGTTGCTCTCACATATCAGTCAGCGATATTTTCCATGATTCGAACATATTTATTTCCTCTTTCGTCTCACTCTTAATCATTGTACCTGTCGTAATCAAGCTTTATGCATTCCAACGTAAAACATAAATGACACTTGTCCAGAGACTATAAAATTAAAGCACTCAATTCTGGTAGTTAATATATTTACATTTTTACATTGTAATGTTTATTTTAAAATAATTATTAATGTTTTATATTATACACAAAAACTAAATTATTTGATTTACACTAGTACTGTATATGTGCACTGTGACGTGAGTAAAACGTCGTGAACGGAAGTAATATGATATCAGTGTGGCACAAAAACTGCAACCGTCACATATTTTCAATGCTTTATAATGCGCCCTACAAAGACATTTCCAATTTCCTTCTGAAAAGCTTTCTAATCATATGTAGAATTTCTAACAACTTAAAAAATTAGACCAAAAGAATTAGATCCTTTAGTGCATTTTCATTTAATGCATATGATTATATTTTTTTTGGGGTTGCCCCATTTTGAGCATTCTCCTTTGGGATATTTACGGAGAGGAATTACTATGTTTGCTTATAGTATTATATAGTTTCTCTTTCGGTTTATTTATACATATATCTTGTTTCTACTGCATTCGATTTATTAACCTCTGCTGTATATTCTCATCGGTTTTTTTCTTCAATAATAAGAATAAATCGATGAAAATGTACAGCAGGCAATTTTAATCACAATTTAAACATTTTTGCGTGGATGAAATTGAATTTCATTTTCCTTCAACTGACAATTTATAAATTAAAAGTTCGCCTCTCAAACGTAATAATAATGATTTCAAAAGAACTAAAATCAAATTTTCAATATTATATTTCAACAAATAATTATTCAAATGTATATGTAATCATATACATTTGAATAATTATTTGTATATACATTTGAATAATTATTAGTATATACATTTGAATAATTATTTGTCGTAAATGTAAATATAATCATGTTCTACGAAGAAGATAATTTTTAATTATTCCCCTCCTTCCATGATTTGTTAAACAATAAAAAATTGCCTTAAAGCAACTCACGGAAGTTGGTTTAACTAGGGAGATAAACACGGACGGAGATATTAGCGGACCAAATATCAATACCTATATTTAAAACCTCTTAATAATATATTTTCTAAATTTAGTTAGAACTATAGTATTGAACTATAGATTCATTTTTATTCAGTTTCACTATTCAAACCAAAACTGAATACCAGAAAAGTAATGCCGCACTGCTGACGGAATATCAAGGAAGTTATTTGTTGAGAGTTACTTATGTAGGCTATACATGCAGGAATTTACTCTCAACAATTAAATCGACTAGCTAATTTAACAACCGAGCAAGCTAATTTTCTCCATAATAACGCAAAACGGTAAGCTGCAAAATAAGTTCGTTAAAAGTTTCAGGTGCTGGGTTTTGGAAATATATCCATATCATATACTCACATTGCGCTATTTGGTTATTACTTGTTCAGATTTTATAAAAAAATTCACAATTCATTACATTTAATTATTAATTATTGCCTACCAGATTACAGAATCATAGATAAAGGTGATGATCACAAAGAATGGTTTCATTGTGGTTCCAATTTTTTTTCAAGAAATATACTCGTATTTTTGGACGAATAAGTCAAGTATATTGAACCTGCTTACCATTTCAACTAAGTTAATGGTTTCTAAGATAGCCATTATGCGTGAAAATTACAGTTTTTCACAGTTCCTGCGTCCACGTTATAGACCAGTAAAAGGAGCCAAACCATATTAAATAATTAATGTGTACAAATGTATGCGAATCCCAAATTAGTTATAAAATTAATAGTGTGTCTGTATGTATTCTTAAAATTTATATTAAATAAAAATTTAAATTATTTAATTTAAATAAATAATATAATGAAAATACACGTAACCTGATGGTAATTAAGTTATAGTTGCAGAGTAACATCGCTATAAGACGTGTAATAATATCTTCAATATTTATGGCCATCCACCTGTATCACAATAAATAGTGACGCTATCGACTAAAACATAGTAAATGCGATGTCTGTGTGGATAGACACATACAACAAATATGTAACAAATATGAAATATGCTTCGGAAAAAATTCTTATTCGTTATGAAATAACTTATTCGTTATGAAATAAGCAAAAAAGGACTCTTATATTTTTGAAATGTCGGTCTGTCTGTATATCACAGCCGTTCCACCAGCAGAATGTAATTTCTATAAAGCTAAATTAGATATAAATATTAGTGCTATGTGTTAAATTTGCATTATATATAAAAAATATAAGGGAAATTTGATGTAATTACAAATATTTATAACACTCACAAAGTTACGAAAAAAGTATTTAATTCAAATTGAAGGCACCGACTTTTTATGTAAAATGGGAGTGATTTTTTCATATTTGAATACCCCATTATGTAGGATATCGTCGAAAAGATAATGAGCTTAAAAAGTGGGTTTTTTGGGAAAAAAATTTAACGATCTCCCTGTCACAATTTATTTATTTTATACTATTTTCATTTAAATTTATCAATCATAAATATTGTTTAAATTGACTGATGGTAATACTATGTCTTGCGACATATATATGTATGTATGTATAAATATATATAAATATATATATATATATGTGTGTGTGTGTGTATGTGTGTGTGTGTGTGTGTGTACTGCTTACGATAGTATCCATCTGCACAGATTGATATACTTAATACATTTTATGTCGACGCATATATTAAAATATGCTAAATTTAATGCTTGGTAAGTTTCGATACAAAGTAGGATTTGATACTTGTCTACATATCCTGAAATTCTTAAAGTAAGATAGTTAAAATGTAATTTTCTTTGGTTTATTGAAACGCTCGCATCCAGATTTTTCAAAAATATTGTTTAGAAATTAGAAAGGTTGAATGTTACATTGTAAGCTGCCTTCAAATTCGACATTTCCCAAATGGAATCTGTATGGTGAAAATGGCGAATGAAAGCCTAATTTGATGATTTTAAAAGACTTGACCAATTATTTTCCACTATTATATATGAACATTTTTTCATACTAAACAAGTTTTTTAAATATTTCTTTGCACAGGTGTTGAGATCTCTATCTAAAGCATCTTTTCACATAGGTCTAAAACTATAGAAACTGTAAGGCTATGGCAGACGAGCAAAATAAATTTTGATAAGTTAGATTCTGGCATTCGGAATACGTTGTCGACTCATGAATTCAAAGGTAGTCTGAAAAAGAAATTCTTTTGTTTCCTTCCCCCTGGTTTTCCCTTTTAAATCCTGCCTATCTTTCGTTCTTGCCAATATAGTGGTATTAATGATTTGTCACCTGTTATCCCCTTTTAGTTAAATTGCCATTTTATTTATTTTTTAACTTTTTTTCCCGATTGTATACACAATCTATTGCAGTATTCCACAACACAATATATTTTAGTTGGTGCTTTGGTTTACTGGAAGGGGTTTCTGCTGCAGCAGTAAGTTTGCTTTATAAATTTTACACATTAAAGACGCATAAATAAAAAAATATAATAAATTAAAAACAAACAATTAAATATTTATTGAAATATTATTTACTTCTAGCGCCAAATAAAAATTTCGTTTGAAACGTAATTCCCGGAAACAGGACTGGAACAGAATCCCTCAAGCCCATTGCCCTACTCCCGCATCCGCAATCGATATCCGCCGAGACGATCGTCTTCCGCCAAACAATTTAATCTAAAGTTCGGCTTACGGCAAACAATGAGTCTTATGTCAAGCGGAATACATTGAGCTTTGCTTTCAGCCCATAAAGTTAAAATAAGGCTTTGTTGTCCAAACATTTTCATTTTTATTAAACTCCATGGATTCTTTGAGGTGACAAAGGGTCGTAGTGAATTCTTTTTTTTTTAAAAGAGACTATGTGTTTTCTGCATGTCAGCAATTTCTTTACTCGTGGAAGAGGAAGAATTAACTAAGTAAAAACCAAGGACAGCGTTCCATTTAAAAGAAATTTATTTATATGGATACCTAAAACTAATGCACATGATACTAATCATGAAATATTTGTTTGTATAATTGTTAACGCACTGTTGAAATAGTTTTGTTTAAATAATAATTAACATTATTAAAAACATACCTTTAATGCAAATAAGGGGAACACATTTTATGACATTTTTTTTTCATTTATTAAACAAATTATATCCTATTACGGTAATCACCATGTGATGATGGTGCTTTCACTATGGGATTTTCTATGAGACATTCAGATCATAATTCTGTGGGACATTCAGTTCATAATATCTTGATACAATACGATTTTCTATAAGTTTAACTAATTTCGACAAAAAATTGCTACTAATATGAATGGATAGTACAGAAATCAATAAAATCCCGTAAATTTCATCTAGTAATATTGTGTTGTGGGTAATATTGTGTATCAATTAAAATAGATATATAAATCGGCCGAATTGAATAAAAAAAAATGAAGCCCGATTTGAAAATAGTAAACGCAGTTGATATTACATCTTTAAAGAGGACCTGTGGAAAAACTTTAAAAATGAAAATAATGAAACAAATTTAAGATAGAGAAAAGGTGATAAAAAATTATTAGACGGTTTCATTTATCAGTTCATAGGTATGAGAGTGCTTTAAAATAATATTAAGATATGGTTGAATGTGATGAATAAAATCCTAATAATAATCTTATGATATGCTGCCCCTAATTAAAGCGACAGAGCAGATATATCAGGATTGAGCAATTAGGGCTTTATTATTATCATGTATCTGCCGTTAAGCGAGATGCCGTAATATAACATTAAAATATTCAGAAGATATTATCACAAATATAAGAAAGTCGTGTTTGTAAACATTATTTTACTTCTACTTATATGTGCTTATATAGGTAAATATTTTCATATAATTAAAGTCGTACTAACGTTGATTGAGTTGTCGAAATAATCACCTCCAATCCTGACCACTGACATTTTTACACTATAGTTAAACTAATGTTTGTAGCAGTCAAGCCAAATTGTGTGCATGTTAGAAGTTACACTTCTTTGGTAAACTTTACGCATTTATAATTACGGCATTGTTGTATACGTGACGCTCTGTCCAGTATTCATGAATGCAGTACTCGGTACACGATTCGAATAAATATATTTGTTATTCTAACATTTTCTCCGGATTGGCGCTGTATCTAGGTGGTGTGTTTTATATAAAAAGCAAGACTAAGAAGAAATGAGGACCGGCCTGGATATTAATTTATCTGTTTATTACAAAAAAATAAGTCATTAAATAAAAATTAAAACCAAAAATATGGTATTTGTTTATATACCTTATTTTTGGTATATCTGCTTAGTCGCTTTAATTAGGGGCAGCATATCATAAGATTATTATTAGGATTTTATTCATCACGTTCAACCATATCTTAATATTAGTTTAAAGCAATCTCATACCTATGAAGCTGTAAATGATACCGTCTAATAATTTTTTATCACTTTTCTCTATCTTAAATTGTTTCATTATTTTCATTTTTAAAGTTTTTCCACAGGTCCTCTTCAAAGATGTAATATCAACTGCGTTTACTATTTTCACATCGGGCTTAATTTTTTTCTCACCTTCATTCGGCCGATTTATATAAATATTTTAATTGAAACACAATATTACCCACAATTTACTTTTGAACGCAATATTACCCACAATTACTGGATGAAATTCACGGGATTTTATTATTTTCTGTACTATCCATTCATATTAGTGGCAATTTCTTGTCAAAATTAGTTAAACTTATAAAAAATCGTATTGTATCAAGATATTATCAACTATGATCTGAATGTGTCATAGAAAATTCCATAGTGAACGCTCCATCATCACACGGTGATTACCCTAATAGGATATAATATGTTTAATAAATGAAAACAAATGTAATAAAATGTGTTCTGCTCATATGCATCAAAGGTATGTTTTCAATAATGCTAATTATTATTTAAACAAAACGATTTCAACAGAAACCTGGACGACTCTTTCTTTATAAATGTCATTTAGGATAAAGAACCAACGAAGGATCACGCTATATATAGATATATATATATATATATATGTACATATATATATATATATATATATATATATAGATATATATATATATATATATATATATATATATATATATATATATATATATATATATGTATACAACGGTGGGTGAAGGTAAGCCTTCTTACAATAAAGCCAAGCACTGGTACCAAATATTCAAAGAGAATGTTGATCTATCCGATAAACCTCGACCAAAATATAATATTGGACAAAATATTCTTTTGAGTGCATGGTGGGGTATAAATGAAGTTATTCATTGGGATCTCTTTCAAAGTAACAGTACAATTACAGCTAAGATTTATTGTGAACAATTGAGCAAAGTTGCCGCTAAACTTCCTTCACATCAAAGTAAAATTTATTTTTTACATGACGATACTCGACTTCGCGCAGCAAAAGTAGCACGTGAAAAACTACTTTCACTTGGATGGAGTATGCTACTTCACCCACCGTACTGTCCAGTTCTGTGGCCATCTAATTGTCAAATCAAAATCGAATTATCAAATCAAAATCAAAAGTCATATCAAAATTGAACTTCAGCAATTTTTCAATCAGAATCCAAAATATTTGTACAAGGACGGAAATTTAGCTCCACTTATATGTTAGTGATGAGTGTGCGACGCCGACCGTGATTATATAATTGACGTTGATTTTATTGACTACATATAAAAAGTTGACAAATTTGTGTACAGGGGAGGCGGGTTTATAAGGTACCAACCTAATAATTGAGTGAGTTGCGGCTACAGAGACTAACAGGATATGGTTAATCTCATTTATTGTTAATTGTTCCAGAAACAGAAGAAAGACTGTTTCTGTTTTTCTTGAAATTGGGTATTTTTGTACCGTATAAACAGCAACGTAAGTATCCGCTGTCGTATGTGAAGTTTTTAAGACAAAGTAAGTAGTATAATAGTACGATACAGAACTTGTACCGTAAGACGTGAGACAATATCGAATGTATCATCTCTGCCTACGTCACTTTCTAGGAAATATTTCAAATATTTAGAAATTAAGAGCCCTATGAAACTTTTTGTGATCCGGATACTTATTACAATTTTAAATTGTAAACATTACATATGTAGAAGTATGTGCCTAGAATAAAGCGCAGAGGCCGAGATTTCATAGTCACTTATCAGATGCAGATATTCCCGTAACGAAACAATTGTCATCATTGCAAATTTCAATGTCATATTTAGAGTTAATTAGTGGCGTATTTCCTTCAAAAGTTGGAGGAAATACGCCACTAATTAACTCTAAATATGACATTGAAATTTGCAAGAAGAGGCGAAATTTGGCGTTGATAAATTCAATGCGGCCCGTGTTTTTTGCCAAAACCTCCCGTTCAATACTTAGCGAATGTTTAATTAAATAATGCAAAGTAGCAAAAGTTTAGTATTCATTAGTCACCTCCAAATAGCTGTAAGATTTGTAAAAAAAACTGTCGTTAAGATTGATACGGTTACCGTGATCGTATAATTTTATTTTTCCAATTTTTACTTGTTGATTCCCAATAAAAAATAAATGAGCAAGAATCAAATGTATTAATTTTAAAAATACCGATATATTATAAAGAATTCGCTGCTCATCTTTGCAGACTCGTTGTTTAGCTTACTGCTTGTTAAACTTAAAACTCAAAATCTGGATTTAAGGTTAGGTGAGCTACAATGAATTTTCAGAACTTCGAAAAAATATACATTTTTTTAAGGTTCAGTGACAAAAGAATGCAATTTCAATCGTTTTCGAATAAATGTTTCCTGTTTAACAAGAACTCCTTACTCGAATTTCCATTAAACTTCAACTACAATTGCTGTTCTGAGTTATTTTAAACTATAGGTCCTTACAATTTGGATTTGAAATCTGGACGATAGTCCTTTTAAAAACTGTTTTTTGATTAACTCTATCGATAGATTTTTGCGATAGAGAAAATTGCTGCTGGTAGCTAGTGTACTTAAGCATTAACACACAAACCAATTTAGTTCATCCAAACACCACTGATTCGACGTATCCGTTCGTGCGAAAATAAATATGATTATAGGTGAGCACTAAATTTCAGATCTCTAAATTCTCTTCTTGTTGCAAGGTATTTCTAAGTCACGATAAGTCACTCGTCGATAGTAACAGCTTTTTTCTTCACAGTATTGGTTTTAAAGGTGGGAGGTTTAAATAAATTTAATAATTCTTCAAAAGTTTCGTAATTTATTATCAAGTATGTACGTAAGAAAACCTTCAAAATATTTGATCAACTTTACGTATCTGAATTCATCCCTCTCATTTGAGTGGAATTTATCCCATTCCTTTCCTTCCTTTCTTACATTTTGTGATGGCATTAACGTCACCGCTAAATGTGTAGCAATTTTTACGCGAATTGATAAAATCGGAATCAACTTCCAGATCGGGCCATGTTTTACGATATACGAATTTGGTCCACAGATTTAGGCCACGAAATAAAACGCTATCAGACATTAAGTGTGCAAATATTACGGTCCAATGGTTATTGACCAATTTATTCTGTTTTGAATTGACTGACTCTGAAAATAAGCACTAGGTAGTAATGCTTATTTTCGGGGTCAATCAATGCTTACATTCTGTTGGCATGTACAAAAAGAGGAAAATACTATTGACATATACATATATAGATACATATGTTATATACTTTTATAGATTCTGTTCACCCACTCACATTCAATATTGCAGTTATCGATGTATGAACCAGTGAACTGTTTGTTTTGGCCGTTTGTACGTAATACAGGTTTCATTTTCAGGAAAGGGTCGACAAAAGTCGCTTTATAGTGTTGCATGTTACATATAATGTTTATTACGTTTTAGGTCCCAATGTTTCGTTTTTTTAATGAGTACCGATTACAGTCAATCAATAAAAGTAATATGCTAATTCACGACAAAATATAATAACCTGACAAAATATAATAACCTAGAAAAAAATTAATATACCTGAATGGTAGTCATGTATATAAATTGGCAAAATGATCGTAACGAAATTGATTTGACTAGTTATAACATATTTACTAACTTAAAACTACAAAAACTGAATTTCCTTATTAATTACCGGATACGAGTTTCTGATATTCCATGATTCAATGCGCTTTACGATATATTCCAATTAACCGTAACTTCATTTCAAAAACATATTTCTGCTCAGCCCATCGATTTTTTGCACTCAGTGACACACGGGTCCGCGTGCGTAGATTTTCTCCATTTAGTACAATAATAGGTTTCGAAGCCTCATTTTTTAAGACAAAAAATTGAGGAGATAAATGTATTGCATCCCGAAGTTCCAACAGTTTTTGAGTGTTGACGTACGGCTTTATTATATTACGATTACAAGTAAGCCCGTCGATACTGTACAATGTCAAATACACCTTTATCATGATTATATAGTGTTGAATATTCTTTCTCCTTCTTAATATGTTCCGTTTGATGTCATTTGAATTTTACTTGTTCATGAAGAGAAGTTACTTTCTTCGTTTTTTTCTTCAATTCGTTTTTGTCTTACTTCTATTATGTTTTTTTTTTCATCTTTTATTTTTACAGTAAATATTTTGTTCCTATTTCTACACATCTACTACACTTTTCATCGATCCTCGTTAAACTTTCGTCACCTAGCTAATTTCTAATTATATATTCTCATACCCTTTATAAAAGTATTTAAAATCAAGAATATTTTTAATGGCTAAAACAAAGAGAATTCACGATTCCGGGCTATTATATTTTTGTCTCTCATATTTTCAGAATAACTAAAGATTTTGACGTGGAAATAGTAAAATTAAGTTTCACTTCGATTGAAAATTTACAGATTTAAAGTTCATCTGTCGAACAAAATATTTCTTGTCAGTGCCATGTTCTACGAAAAATATCAACTCAAATTTTCCCATATTTGTCTGAATGATGTTGCCCCCATAACTAGTTAAGTTGAAGAAAAATGTCATTTGATAAAGCCACTCGTCGAATTGATTCGTTCAGGGATAACCGATGTTCGTGGACCAAATATCAATATCTCAGTTTATAGCATTTCGATTTCATGATATTTTATTTAGTTTTGGTTCACCTTCAGCACCGAGTTTCTATTTTATTTTTGTGATTTCTGTACATTTAGACTTTTATTTATTGAGTAGGCTAATAAATTTTTAGCCACGAATTCGGGACTGTTCCAGAAAATAAGCCGAAAATTCAAAAATATTTTATTGTAAGGCATAAAGAGACTATAAGCGCTGGTGCAAAAAGAGGCAAGTTAGACGTTCTGAATACAGAGACATACTATTTGCAGTTAGGTTGGCTAGCTAATAAACTAACTAGTCAACAGTACCGAAATAATTTTATCAATAATTATGTAAGACCACACACAGTAAACTAAACTCCTTGAAAGCATTATGAGCCGAAAGCATTCAACCTTATTTATCCACCATTGCGTTGGTTATTTGCCACAAAATCAGAACTATTAACAATCATTTCAAAAAAAAATCAATATCATGAGAAATATTCAAGGAAACCTCATCATTCTTTAAATCCAAGTTACCTGATGTTTACGCTCAAGGCATATTGTCACTGCCAGATTAAGGTGCTTACAAAGTGTGATCCTTTGTGAGGTTTAATTTTTTTTTTAATAAATTTTTGTTATAACATATAGCGATTAAATACTTACTGTCCAATCCAATATCATCATATTATAAATAAATTTGGTTAGGTTTCATATTTTTATAAATATTGACCAAATCCATTAATTTGCTCCCCTTATACTTGATCTCGACTTACGGATTTATTCCCGAATGTTATTTTCAATATCTAATTATTTTAAGGTTATTAAAAATAGGTCCAATACACAACACCAATAAGTTTCTAATATATTGTGCCAGTTAGTTGGTAGCGGAGTCAGTAACTAGTAGCAAGAAATTATTGAGTCAGAAAATCGTGATTTTAAATAGTAGAAAGTTTCATTATAATATGAATTTTACTTTAATAAAATATTATCTCAATCTATGGAATTAAAGTGAGTTATTGTTTATTCTGTTGACTGAGTTTTTTTATTTTGAGCGAGAAATAATTTAAATTACAAAAGAAAGTGATTTAAGATTTACAAAGATGAAATAATTAATAGTTGAGTGTAACTAAAAAATGTTATACTACGAACGACAAACAAAATTGCGTGAAAATTAAGAAAAGAATGCTAAAATAATTCAACTGTTCATTTTTGCAAGATAAGAAAAAGATAAAATTTATAATAAGCATCTTTCTGTCAACATCATCGAATTACTATTAAGAATGTTCGGTGACGCCACGAAGTGTTGGTTACGTCTATGGTTATGTAGTCTTGGTTATACAATAAAATGGCAAATACTACAATCACTGATATCTCTTAGAGTTTCAGTGACATTACAGTAAACTGTTTTATGAATATCAAAAACGAATACCCTTTTTTATATACAGAATGTGGCAAATTATATATTTTGATAGAAAGAGGGTTGAAAACTACGTTTATATTAAAAGTTTTTATTATAACATATTTAAAAATTATAAAGAAACGCCTAAAACGTCATTTTTCAAATATGATTTGGTCGCCCGAGACTAACGAACCTAAATGACTTAACTTTAAATTGGATAGTAATTCATTTAAATTTCCATAAAACATCGATCCAGATGCCGCACCGCGTCGCTTAATGTCAATGTTTAAGGCAGAGCGTGAATCTCGGTGGTCCCACCGGTCACCGATCACATTACGCCTGGGAGGACATTTTCAATAAGCCCAAAATCTAAATTAAAATTAGCATAATCGAACGGCTTTATGTACTAAATTGAATAGGTATATTTTATCAGCGGAGAAGCCCAGCGAGTTTGAGGAGACTGAGTTTTTAAATTTTTGCTTTTAATGTCGCAGTTTATTCTAAATGTATGCACAAATATAATGATGTTAATATTGTGTTAAGGTTTCGTATCCCAAAAGGCAACAAATGAAAACTTTTTTAGTTTTCCGAAGTGTCTGCCCGTGTTTAACAGGCATTTTTCTTAAAAAAGATCAAAATATTTAAATACAAATTTTAGTAGGACCATTAAAGTAACAGATTTTTAACGTGGTATATTGTATATACCAATTGAAAAAAGTTAAGAGAATTCGAAAAAAAATATTTAAAGAATTCATGTAAATTATTTCTCAAGATACCGCTAAAAAAGTTCATATTTTTTTATTTAAATATTCCAAACCACTTATTCACAATTTTACATAAGAGAGTTGTAGAGATAATTTTTAAGTGTCCACAAAAATATACCCCACCCCCCCCAAACTTCAAAAGTGCTACAGTCTAAATTATGTAAGCTTAACTAAAAGTTAAATGGCAAACTATAAAAATGATTCTGAATGTAATAATTTTTGAGAAAATTACTATAATTTACGCCTGTTAAAGGTAAGTTGGCAATATATTTACATTGTGAAAAATAATAATAATATTTATAAACAGTTTAATATAAATATTTGCACTTAGATGTTTATATGTACTTAAATGTAATAGGGGCCCTCAGATTACGAGTTTTGCTCGTAATTAATACATTTTTATTTATTTTTCTATTCGTGGCTATATAGACCAGTGCATTTTACATCTGTTTTAAATATGGCTTATATTTATCCTTAATGATAGAATGTGGCAAATTATTTTTATTAAAAATAATATACCCTCTTGAACTTTGTAGATTGACATTCAATTAAAAGTTTCATTTTTATGTTTAAAATTTATTAAAACATTTTAAATAGAAGCCATATATTTTTCTATATTAATCCATTTTCCAAAATATTAAACCACTTTCAATTAAAAGTCCTTCTCTGTCCAAGTTATGTTAGTTATTCACAGAAAACTTTAAACTCTTAAATAACAATATTTTAAAAGAATAGAACATGTTGAACACCGACATATTTTTTTTTAATTTGCTGGAGTAATATCATCTAGATAAATATTTATACTGCAGAAATACTGGAATTCTTCCTTTCTATTCATGCATAACATAGTATGTTTGTGACACAATTAATGGAACCGCATAAGAGCGAGACGGGTCTACTCTACGTTTTTCTGACGCTGTTATCCACTTTGGAGGTCACTTGTGGTCAGCGTGCTAGTTATGAATGCCACCCATCCGTAGAGGAATCTAAAATGGAAATTTAATCATTTTTCGGAGTTTTAATTAAGGCACAAATTTACATGATAATATCTCTATTTCAATATTATTTTTCTTTTGTTCAGTGTTCTCTTTATCCAAATGCTTTTTTCACCACTTTTAGTATGCTTTATTATTAGGTGAGTTGATTGTTTTTGACTCGAAAATGTCTTTAAAATCGATATCTCGTATGGAGAGACAATCGCGCAATCATGAGTATTAGTTTATGTCAAAGTAATTTTAAACATCAATAATTCGATTAAAAATAGACATAGAGTCATCGTCTTTGTCTCGTTTTGAAGAGGAATGATAAGTATTTGTGACAATATACAAAGTTCCAGGTATTTCAACGGGGCCGTGAAAGTGCGCACCCAAATATATCCACGATTAGGATTTTCAATTTTATAGATTCGACACGTAATTATAATCTATGGACGGGATCATATATCAACGACAAATTATTCAAGCCGAGTAAACCAAGTGTTATTTTTAAAAGGAATGTACGTGATACGATTAGTTCTCTTCAAAATTCTACCTTAAAACACAAAAAATGAGAATTTGGAAAAGCTTGATAATTCCCCATATCCAATAAAATGTTGTGATACATGAGTTCAAATTACAACCATATTACAAAAATCGGACACTAACGTACAAAATACGCCGACTTTGGACCTAGTCAATGAAATTTGGAACTTTGGAATAGTGAATAATTAAACTATGCAAAACAAAAAAAAATATTTAATTTCAATATACTACATATAACTTACATTTTCAAGGAAAAAACTACTGTTTTCTTGTGATCATATTCAATATTATTTTGGCGAACATAACTTTCATTCTAATTTAATACAAACCAATATGTTATTACAGGATAGTTAATTCTGCATCTCGTGTTTCAGTTACCATTACCATCATATACTTTGTCGAAGTGACAGTTGGCATGTATGTAGTGTTAGAATAAATATTATTTGTACTACTTATTATATTCGAATATTTTTTCAACCAACTAGGATGACTCCAAAATTTGTATTGGACTTACTTTCAATCCCTGAAAATATGATCATTTCCAAATATTGATTGCGACTCGAATTAATAAAAAAATAGGTGTGGCTTGATAAGCACGAGCAATCTACCCCGAATATAGAACACCATTTATAATTATTATTGTTTTTAAAATTATGAGAGAAAATATCACATACAGTAAATATGGTTTTTCTTAGTAGCTTTCACAATTTTCAGTACTTTTTTTTCCATGTCAGTTCTTTTAAGAAGAATGCCTCTTTTGAAACATTTCTTCTTGTTTACTTCTTTTAACACCTCCATGACTCATCAGTTTAGGTTAATAAAAACTAATTGCATTTTTTGTCCATTCCATGTCTGTGAGATATTATAGACCCAGCAAAATATTTCTATTGGGGGTAGATATTCCATACTACAATACTATGCCAGTTTTTTTGTTTAATATTCTCGAGAGTTCTACTGAAAGATACGGATATTCAGCGGTAAGAGTATTATTTTAAAAAAAAAGGGAATATCGATTATAAACCATGTTATCGTGCACTTTTTTGTAAATACTCAAAGTTACTCTGCACTTTTTTAATATTTGCTAATTGCCCAACTGAAGATATTGTAATACAACGAAACCTAGATCGTGGTAAAGTAGCAATAATAATATATGAAAAAGTTTAATTAAATTGTAAATAATACATTTTCTACAAAATATATTCAATATTTTTAAATTTTGTTTATCTATTTTTGTATCATTTCAAAGGGCTTATTATGAAATATTATATTTAAAAATATATTCTAAAACATATGCAAAAATAGGGCATTCACTTTTTATTTCTGAAACTACTGGACCGTAAACCATAATAAAACAAGTTTGGTGAAATCTGACAAAAGATACAAGGGAAACCATAGCTTTAGACAATGGCTGCATAAACGAACCAAAATAAAATACTGTTTATTCTGGAAAAACAATTTTTATTTCAAAATTGCCTTCTATGAATATAAAAAGAAAATATGAATATCTTATTCATCTTTATGTCTAAATATGATCAAGTCCCGTAGACGAAAGAGAAATATATCCTGTTTTCCTTAGCAGAAATATTTTTATTCCAGGAATATCTTATATGTACCATAATAACTGAACCGTAATACCTAGAAAAGCATAATTATTATAAGCAAGGAAATGAAACATTACGTAAACGAAAAATACTCATTTCATTTTCAACTTTTGGTTACAATCATTTCTATAGCACCACATTTTTCTTTTATTTAGTATTTTTGCTGAATTAGGCAAATATTTGAAATAGTAAGCTGAAATAGACTTCAGAGTAATAGACGCAATACATCAATGTTAACATTGCCATTTTTAGGAGTGTGTAGCTTAAGAGGAAAAATAGAACGCCGATGAGCTCACTACATGTCTATCCATATGTCGATCACAACCGTTTATCTCAGAAACCGTTTGAGACAGAAATTTAAAAACACTTATATATAAATAACAAGACTCAAAAATATTTTTCGGAAACTAAGTACCCGGAATTTTTTTCACTTCATACATGTTGCAGAGCATTGTTTGAAAGAGCTAAGGACGAAGGTCTCAAAAATGGGTTATTTAATTTAAAAAAATATAGGTTTTTAGAAGACCATACAAAGGTTGTAGAAAAACTATAGCAATGATTCTAAATGCCATATTTTTTTAAATAATTCCCACGTGCCTATGAAAAATTTCGCCTACGAAAATGATAGGCAATACGTTTTCACTTGTCTATTTTTAAAAATGATTTTCTCAGAAACTATGCAATGCTGAAACTTTAAATCTAGTCTAGTACACCTTATTAATATTTAAAAAAATAAAGATGAGATAAATAATAAAATTACAAATATATTTTTTTCTCGTTTTATAAATTGTGTGCAGTATAATTCTGAGCCAAATATAAAAAAACAGAGCTGACAAAATCTAACTAGAAGGTTACAAGAAAACTATAACGATTATCCTTGATTTTTAATTTTTGGATATGCGCCATGTTTTACGCTTGTGAAAGATAAAATATATTACGTTGTAAAGTTAGAAAATTAGAAAATTTTAAATAGTTTAAAAGATATATTATGTACGTTTACATGTTTATGAAATGTATACGGAACGCTCATGGTGTGAGTTCTATTCATACTTAATAGATTTTCTCTTATATTTTTATTGTATTATTTATTTGATATAGTTATAATATTATTACTTGTTTGTTGCCTTTGTTTCATAAATGGAAACAATATTTCGAAAGGATATTTATTACATTCAGTTTTAATTAAGAGAACATATAGACTGATGTAGAACGCAATTCATGGATAAGTTTTGAGGACAGTCTCCTCCTGTAGAAATACGAGTAATGGGTTACAAGAAGAAATGTTTTCACGTTATTATTATTCACTCAAGTATACTATTTTTTAAGTATATATTTACATTGGGTTTGTTAATGGGTTTTTTATTCTGACTTTTTCCGAAAAAAAAATATTTTAAAATATAAACGTCATCAAGCTATATGTGCACTGTCTTTATAACGTATCGTCATTTGGAAGATAGTAATAATATCTGGTATGAAGTAACAATAACAGTATCTGGTATAAAGTAACAGTTTGTACATTAACAGCATGTTCTCCCGGATGCATCTCACAATGATAACACCCTTGCTATTTTACCAGAATCTGGACTCTCTTTTTAATGATTAGTTCAAATGCTTAAACTTATATTTGTCCTGCACTAAGTAGTTAGCGTTTGAGTGTGTGTAAACAATTCCATTATTTTATCATGTATGATTAACTTATCCATTATAATCAATCCATCAATTTCTTCTTGTCATTGGTTTCCTCGCCGCCAGTTACTATTTAGCGGCTTTAGCCTGTAATGGTTGAAAAATATTAACTCATAAAATAGAAGACTCCGCATTTCACATCAGCGTAAATATAGAATGCATTTTTAACTTAATGCACTTGAAGGCTTGGTATTAACAAGTACTAACTAAGTATCTATGCATACTTTATTATAAAATAGTAATAATATAATTAATCTAGAATTTTTGATTACCTTTCTTGAATATGCCCATTCACGGCTAAAAATATATCAGTATATTGAAAGGAATAAAATAAAAATATAGAAAAGAAACCTGGTATACAAAAATAACAACGGATGAAAAGAAATTGGAGGTACAACAAACTTCATAATTTTTTTGCAATCTATATATTAAATATAAATCTATTTAGTAGATTCAGAGATAAAGTGAGATGAGAAATAGTTTGGCAGTTTTTTACTGGTGTGAAAAAATTTACAGAAAAAATAACAAATTACATATTTTAAAATTTGTGCTTTAACAAGATTAAATTTGGCACGGATTTCAAACACCCATTCTCTAGAATATTGTAAATTGTATTTACACTATTATAATCCCACAGTTGAAATCCTATGATATCTATGATATTTGGGCTGCTGCAAAACTGTGTGGTTCCTACCCTCTTTTTTCATTGTTTGTTGACGTTATCGTCCCATTGCCATTTTTGCTTGTATACAGGTAATTTTCAAGGAAATTTTTCAATTTAGTATGAAATACCGTGAAGCAAGAGATACTTGCGATCTTTAATATTTGTTTCCCCGAGATCCACCTTTCGAAGGTATAGAATGTGAAGAGGTTTATAGTCATACCGAAGAGTTATGGAAAATTGCCTCGCAATACAAAACTTAAGATTAGCCTAAAAATTTAAATTACGCTCCATCTAGCCTTCGGAAAGTTAATCAGGTAACGCACTTATTGGCTATAGCCTGGAATATCCATATCTGATGCGATTTTTCTAGTCTTGTCTTTGGTCGACGCATGCCTAGACAAATACGTCCTTGGTATTTTCTTGGACATTTCGAAAAAACGGAGATACTGAATGACTCATTGCAAAGAAACAACAATTAACCCAGCTGGGTGGATGGGTTTGATGGTAGAAACGAGACACTAATACCTTCGAAGGTCCCTTCTTTTTGTTAATCTTGATGGAAGGTGGGAAATATTATATACGGATGATTTTCAAATTTCTACATCTACTGATGTTATGAATATTTATCGAGTAATTAATAAACTTATTAAATTTATATTACAATTTAATTGTTCATCGAGCTCAAAAATGTGTGTATTTATCAGTACATAAAGTCTCGTTATAAAAATATTGTTATCCATAGCAAGATACTTCTTTCTAAAATCATTAGAAACAATTAACAGCACCTGTCTTTAAATTATTATATTAGCCCTATTTTTATCACTGCAAAGAACCGGAATTTATTGGTTTATCAAAATGTTGGTTAGTACTTTCATGTAAACGAGACTGTCGTCAATTCTGCAGCAATATGTATCCTCTAAAACACGTCTAAGAGTCTATTCTGTTTAAAACTAATATAAACGTCTGTTTAATGTTACTACATTCACTTGAATATAAAGAAAGATATTGCTTGAATATGGTACCCAGACATTATTAAACAATTACTTAACAAAATAGAGGGACATTTGAATTGATTTGAATTCAAAACAAGAGATTTTATTTCTAAGTTTAGATCGCGCGATTCTGATCAGAGCATTCTTCATATTGTTTAATTACTTTATAACATTTTAGACACTCAACTTTTTTATATAGGTTTAGGGACTTATCTGGATGTATATTCTGAAAATTTACCATCTTTTTATGAATATTTCTTTAGTATTAGTATCATCAAATTATGTTATTCATTGGGATCTGGGACTCAACATCAAAAATTCACTATCCATGAAACCTTTCAATAGCAGTTTGAAAAAATATACCTCTTCTGACATCAGCACCTTTTTTGTTCCATCCACAACCAATTTTTCTTTTTTATCTATTGTGACAAGTTAACGTCTTTCTTTAATTAATAGTTACAGTTTTTAATGTTATTTTAAACATATTTTAGAAAAAAAATCATCTCAGTTACAATAATTTAATCTTTTGCACTCCACCTCGGAACTAATTAATTGCATTTCTTGGTCGTAGTTGACTGGATGAGATTGCTCTTAGAGCGTAAATAAAACCTATGCACAGGTGTGACTTTAGAGACTTAATTAATAAATAAATGACAACGTTAAAAAAATTTTTGGAATGTTTTTAATTGGGCTTCTATTTTCTCTGGTTATATCAAATTTTCATTTTCTACGTCAAATAACTTGCAGCAATCGAGCAGCGATCTTTGGTAATATCCCACCTGAAGATGTTGTAATACAACGAAACCTAGGTCGTGGTAAAGAAATTAAAGATAGTAGAAATAATACTACATCACGTAGTTTTATTTAATTGTGAATAATGAATTTCTGCAAAATTAACGCCAAATATATTCAATAGTCAAATAACTTCTAAAAAAATTGCCTGTAATAGATGAATGGACGTACACCAAAGTGATTCCATAAGTATTCCGTGTTACAAAATTTGGTACAGAATACTGAAATTAAATCTACAACGTGGATATACAATGCTTATCAGATAACATAGTCGGTTTAAAGTCAGAGTTCGGTTTATAAACGTTCTGTCGATCCAAGTACAAACAATAAGCTAGCGTCTGTTAGATCAACAGAATCCAGTATAAAAATAGATGTTATTGTTCCCTTATCCAAAAACGAGTTATATACGAGGCCCTATTCTGTAAATAGCTTTACTGCTCTTTTTGGATAAGTGGATTATAAATCTATAAGTAAAGTATAAATATATGATGAAAAGTAAACTAGAAGACCAACTTAACGGTAATTTGTGCACGAAAGAGACGTTTAAAATTTATTTGTATATTTATGGCTCCAGTTAAGGAAAGTTAGTGCACGCAAGGTTCATCGAATTACCAACTTCTTTCAATGCATTTTTAATGAACAAATACGCGGGTGTTAATTAACGGACAGCACACAGCGACTATTCCTCAATTTACTATTTATATGTCCTTTACAAAGATTAAGCCCGTTTTCCATAGCACTTATTTAAAGGAATATTTTTTTAAATTAAGACTAAATATTTCTAATTTTTTCTCTAAGGTACATGAAGTAGCATAGAGGAAAAAAATCAATCTAATATTTTTGCCACAATGATTGGAAATTCACAACTCAAAAAAAAATTCTGTAAGACATTGTGTGAAACATTATATTTCTTGTTAGTATAATGTTGAGGATTGTTCTGTCGGAAATTTCCTGTATCATACATAAAATCTTGCCACATGTTTTAATAACTAAATAAGAACAACTATTTATGATAACAGGGCTTTAGAAATTCATATTCTTGTCATTAAATACGATTACCAAAGAATTTAATGTCCATAATATAATAAAAATTAATAACTCTATAGAGGTAGAGTAAATAAATGAAAATCGCGTGTATGAACATACCAAATACCCTCTCTATTAAGTACATCCATACCTAATATAATGTATACGTTCATAAATTCTTCATAACTTCAAGTGTTACACCATCGAATTCAATTGGCAAAGTCACATACGATGTTCTTGGCTTCCTGATCACCTTAACATGCGGAAAACTGACTTACGCGAGTACTGGGAATATTTCAAAATTGATGGCGAAAACAATGAAATAGTTGAGTTGCTATCTATTAACACGCCAACAAATATATATACCTTGAACAACTACCACGATGATACCGCTATAGGTAGCTAGTTTTTTCACGAAAAAGATTAATATCATTCTTATTTTGTGACTCAAATCTTTATTTTGCAAAGCAAATGTCAATTTGCGACCCGTTTTTTTACCAAACAGGCTTGGATGTAATAGATTTGTACTTACAGGTTTTGAACTTGCATTACCGGTAGAGAGCCCAAAATTTGTTTTAGATCTTTTAATACGTGTAACCTGCCTGTATCCCGCCTGGTCACCAACAAAACATTTGCCGTCATTAAATCTTCGCTATTTATTACTCATATTTCAAAGTTGTTCCATGAGAAAATAGAATTTGTACGACTCAGTACGCAAAATATTACTATTTTTGGACCCGCTGTGGGTTTCAGCTAAATTGAAAAAAAAACTCAACCCGATTATTAGGCAACAGCTTGGCATTTGTAACCGGTGCTCAAATATACAAGTCGGTGATACTATGTATAACTATTGCTGTTATTCACTCACCAGTGAGTCCCCGCATTATAGATAAGCAAAGCATTGAGGTGCTAACAGCATAGCGTACGTTATTATAATTTATGCTCATTACATTGCACAAAATATTCGCGATGTCACATGGAACATAACGGTGTAAACATCTTTTCAAAACCACCCCACGAGCAATCACTTATTACCCAACCTTTAAACCATGTGCGAGCAATCTTCTTCTTTGAAGATTCTTTCTTCGAGAGAATCTTCTTTCAAATAGCTGCCTATAGGTGACAACCCCTTGTAATCACTATAATTTTCTTAGGTCTCAGCACGATCTGCTTCCTCGCACTGATCTGATGCAAATTAGAGCCAGAGTTAAAAATATAGAAATGTTGTTTGAATATTACCATGTTGACCAAACGAATTGCATCTACAATTCACTCCGTCACTTTTGAATGCCTAGATAAAGCATATTTTTTGTTAGAACCATATTCTGAAGAAGGTTTAGGCGCCGATCCCACACATAGCTTACTCGGCGACAGCGTGCGTAGTTCGACATTTTAAACGAAATTCAATGAAAAGTGGCCGCACTCTATTTCACTTCTGATTTTAGAAATTTAAAACAGAATTATTAATAAAAGAGTAAACTCGCAAAAACCATTAACAAAAATAATTTATATTATTTAAACGAAAACTTTCAGAATTTATGTCACTGACTGATTATTATTATACCTTTAAAGTATTATTGCAATACGAAAAAATATCATAACTATATACTAATTAGTTTCGATGTTGCTAAGAAGAAGATAGTTATTAAATATTCAAATATCTCTCCACTAAAGCCTAATTACACAAACTAAAATCGGTTAAGTACATGTCGGAATAAGCGTAAAATAGGTGTCCAAAGTTGTCTATAACTCTTGAAATTGTCGTCAAAATAGTTAATCAAAATTGATCAAGTTCTGAAATACCAATGAAATGCTAATATCTACAATTTCTTTGTATTTTTGAATAAAGGTTGAAAAATAAGAGGCGGCGAATAAATTGAAGTAATGAGTACAACATAATACGTGCGTGCATTTGTTACTTCCTATAGATTTCGTTGATATTAACAATAAATTAGTTCTTCCATAATAACAGTGAGAAGTTAAAGAACCACGTTAGCTTGGTTATCATATTACTTACATTTCATCTCCATGATATTTGTATGATGATTTTTAAAGTAAATTTTTTTTTATTTAGTTATGTGCTTAATACAAAAGTCTGATCACTTTCCTGTAATATTTCTTCTTGCTCTAAGATAAAATAATATATAAAATAACATCTTTTCCTACGTTTATTTCTCAAGACTCGTGTAAAAAAGAATTACAAGGGTAAGAAATTAAACTATTTCTTTATATCCATTGCTATTTTCATTTACTTTGCGAAATAATAATGGGGAAAGTCGCGTCTAAGAATATTTATGTCGTTTGTTTTCCCGCAACTGCCTTCTGCTATTTACCAAATTATTATATTCCTTGGGCATATTTTTTCATTGCTGAAAGGTTCACTGGTAAATTTATAGTAACGTAGATTCTTTGTAGAGCTTTTGCTTGAACTTTCACTATAAGACCGAGGGCGGCAGTATCCGAGACGGTCAGTTATTTTAGGGTGGATGCTCGTCGCGGGGATTTGTACGATTATTTCAGTATTGATGTCATTTGTACAAACGCTTTATATTAGCCACCCGCTTTTTTAGGTTTCTATCGTTTCTTTAATGCGTGATATCTCGATGAGGTAAATAATATATATATATATATATATATATATATATATATATATATATATATATATATATATATATACACATATATGTATATGTATATTTAATTTTACACAATTTTCTGAACCAAACTTATTGAACGAATAATTCTGTCATATGAGTTGGAAGTATGCTTAATTAAATATAAATGTAACCCATATTAAGTGCTATAGAGTGTTTCTTTGTTCACCAAATATTCTTAATATTCAACGTTACGTCACAAAACTACGCCACAAATAATAACGCTACCGAATTGAATAATCTTCCAACCTAAGTGAGGTTGAAATTTTATTTTGATCGACACAATTTAATCCACAGAATTGTTTATTTTGTTGCATACTTAGTCTTCATTTTAGGTATGCAACAAACAAACATTTAAAACATTAATTGTAAATATAATGCTGATTTAGTTGACAAAGAAGTGTCCAGTGTAAAAATAATCTTGCAAGGCGTTATTTGTTGTGGAAATATTTGGTGGTTTTATAATGAGTTATTGTTAGTACTTTCCTTCACTGCGACTTAACGTACGTCTAATATAAAATTTAGGTTAAACTAATCATAATAATTACAACTTTGACGTCGTCTGCCATTACGTAAAACTTAAATTACCCCAAATAATTACTATCATTAATGAAATAAGTGAAAACAAATTATATAAATCAACTGATTAAAGTGATTGTTATATAACTATCGCTCTCAACGTGACGAAGGCTATATGATTATTCTTTCTTAACAACTGACTTTATGTATTACTAATTTAATCCATCAATCTGATTAAAAATATAGAAGAAAGGTACGTGGATATATCACACTTCTTGGTACAAATAAAAATATTTGTCTACTTGGGAAAATTACGATAATATAACTTACACGTTCACCCATTGTTTTAAAGAATTAAAGGTCAGCATTGGACGTTATTTTGTAAATCTCGATCAACGGAAAAAGAACTACTCAAAAAAAATGAACTACATCAATCATGTTCATGAGTATCTAGGTCACATACTGTCTATTATAAAACTTATAAGGTTTTTCGCATTTATCATGAAAAAAGCGGCCATAGCATATACGTGTCGCTGTCCCGCGTAAATATTGGTTACCTCTAAATAATATTAAATTTCATAAAAAATATATTTATCTAAAATATAAATGTTATATACATACGTTTGTTTCAATTTAGTATATTATTATACAATTTTTAGTCAACCGGATAAACTCAGAAGATCGAAAATTTAATTCAACTAAATTGTAATATATATCTGTTGCCAACATGAATATATTTTAATCAAGAGGCGAAGTGTTAATATTTGTGTTATTATGGAGCTTGTTTAGTATTTTTTGTTCATAAATTGTATTATTTTTTTAATAATTAGCTTATGTTGGCTTTCAAGACTTTTCTTCTCGTATTGAACTTAAGACAAAACTGAAGGACGATCGGTACGATACCGGAGTTAAGATTATAAATATTGGTTGAATATAATTAAATGTAATGAAGATAAGACTTGCAATGTACAAAGGTATAAGAAATTAGACTCACTTAACTGAAATTGAAAGAAAATAGATACTTAATAAAATGAATTAAAATCCAAAAGTGTTAAGTCGGGGTGATTCTGCAGGAATAAAGAACAAAAAAGGACTATTAACAGAAAAGGTAATTTTAGTATTTTAAAGTCATTAAAATCTTTAAAAACTCGTAACAAGATAACGCCAATATATTCAAAATAATTCAAAGAAGAAGTTACAGACTGCTGAACTACTATTTTATAGTTTGCTTGTAAATATATAGGCGACACGAGTTTATTTTAATGAATAATTTTATCTGTTTCATTTCAAATTAATACCTCTTATCACAATAGTGCACAATTATCGACTGTTATAAGATTCGATAATTATATTTTTGACAGTCGACTGTTATGATAGCTAGTAGTTGGATATACTTTTACATTAAACAATCAAGCTTTTAAATCAAATATGAAGATAAAAATATGGTCTACAACACTCTTCGTGCCTGAAACTAACCTATGTGGATAACGACTAAGATAAATGGTATTAACATTTATGATACTAAATGGAAACTAAGGTAGAAAGTGATTATAAACATTCATCAATTTGGTCAGATAAAGAAAGGAATAGAGAGAAGAGGACAAGACAGAAGCGAGGCGTCATACTCGACGGCGGTCCTCAATCGTAACGAAATTCAACTTTTTGCCACCGATTTACTCAGATCGAGACCGTAGTACTTTTAACTCAATTTATAAAAAGGCTTGTGTTTTAACGTTGGCGATGAGACTAAGCTAATTTGAGTCGAGCTTTAAATTCCCACTTCAGGACGATTACATTTTTAGTCACTTTATCCGACAGTTTGTTGTCCTTTCATTGTTTCTCATTAGTGCGAGCTACTCCTAGCTTGTCCCCAACTAAATGAAAAGCGATTGTAAAACGGTTCTGTGTTGTCGTTGCATACATACAACATGAATTTATTTAGAAGCAATATTCTTTGCCTAGAGCAATTTTCTGGAAAACATAATTCCACATAGGTTCATTTGGAGATTTATGGTGAATACTAACAAAAGCCGCACAGGTAAAGTTGTCTTCGTTATTTTAGGCGTCAGTTGGAATATTCATTTACAATCTTGTACTATTCCAATATCCTATTTTATTTAAAACCCCGGTACCTAGTTTATCTGAAAAAGTTCCTAACATAGACGTATCCGTCGTTCTAAGTCACGAATTTTGAGCAATTACTTTTAGTCCGTATTTGACGACTTAATTTTACCCGTTGGTTTACATTTGACAGACTATATATTGTATTTTATTTCAATGTGTGATTAATTAACTGTTCATCGAATCCAAATCAAAAGCTATTATATATTTAATCGCATACAGTTAAATTACAGAGAAATATTCCAATCATCTCTGAAATGATCTTGAAATAAGCTCACATTGAAATATTTTATGTGATATAAATGAATCTTTCAAAAAATTTAAAATATAAATCCAAGTGAATGTTAAATTTCTCACAATTAAAGTTCCGCATCATAGTGTAGAGGTACATCATCAATAAGTACGTGAAGTTTATACCAGCATTTATACCAGCAATGTATGACACGTACAACTATTGTTCATAGAACGTTCATCTAAGTCATGGTATGTTGATATTTACAAATTAATAAATAGTGAAAATACGAAACAAAACAGACTATGATATATTCATTACAATTGCAATGAATAGTATATTCATCCTTAAATCGAATATTGATTCCATGAGCACCGTGCAGCCGTACAGCTTATTTTAGGAGTGGTAAGTTACTGCTACATTCTGGTTCTAATATGTCTGAGTACCCATTGAAACGTATCAAATGCTTAATAGGGTCCAAGTTATATACGAATGCTTCCCAAAAATGATTTCCCTTAAGTTGCCAATATTCGCGGCTGTATTGCAAATAGATTTTGGGTTTGGTTCCGCCATTTTTTAGTTTCATACTCTATGTGCTTGTATTTTATCCTTATATATTACGACATTCTAAGAAATCAGGAACTTTTTAAACTTTCCCAAATTCCGAAACACTTATTTTTTTGAGTTTTTTGATACCAAGATGAGTTGTTACATATACACATGCATTCAAGATAATAGTTGGTTCACTCTGATAATAAATTTAGTCTCTGATACATGGTCCCATTTAAGAACATGTATCGAATCTGTAAATTCGAAAATCGTGGTTATATTTCACATATATGTAGTTCGACACGCCCAGACAGTGGTCAATGGCAGAGTTATATTATTATTCAAAAGAATATTGATTTAAAATAACATCAACAGCGAGTTTCGCTAATTTGGACATGCTAGGAAACAAATAGTGAAGGAACCACAAAGTCGCCTTGTTTGTATCAACCGGAAAATGACCGATTGGTCTAGAGATCTCATATGCCTTTCTAGTATTACTATAAAGAGATAGTATGATATAAATACAAGTAATGACGTAATCAGATTAAGTGCAAAGAACACAAACCATTTGAAAAGAAATTATGTGCATTAGCAGTTTTCAAAATGTCTGCAAAAGTTGGTCGTAAAATGTTTATTCAAAACTGAAACAAGTATTTATGCAAAAAATAGTTTTTCAAAGCTATCAATCTATTTTTCGAAATTGGCATCAAGCAGGAAGTAAAGAAATAGACTTCTTTTTACCGTAACCGTATCTACTTTGATTACAAAATTAAATAAATCGTTAAAAGTGATAATGTGTTAATAAATCACATACATTATAAATAAATGTATTAGACAATATTTGATTTGAAAACTACAATAACCATGTTTCAAATAAATTGTGGATATTTGATATTAGGCCGAATACTAAAAATGTGCTGAAATAGAAAACAGTTGTCGAATATTCTTGACACCTCTGTTTTATATATTTTTGCAAATAATTAATATATAACGTTAGTTTTTTCGTTATCCTTAATGCATTATGTTTTTTCGATATCCTTAATGTACTATATTTAATATTTTAATTGTTTGTAACAAAAATAATTTACCGCAATTCCAATCTTTTCGGCCATTATAAATTTTTATGACATTTCTAAAAAGTGTTTCCGTAAAATTTACATTAAAAATACAAAATTGTATATTTTTCGACTCGTACTTTAATAAACTTTTATTTTAGACCAAAGTCTGATCATTAATTACTTTGAATTACTAGATCATTCTTAAATGTTTTACCTCTTCTTCACTTTTTAAAATTGTCCCTCAAAACGAAAATTTTATTTTTACACATAAATTCTCTAAATAAACCACAGCATCCTTTAACTCTGCCAAATTTAAACTTTTGTGTGAAACGTTTTCTAAGATAAATGCTTGTAGCAGAAAAACAAATAGACAGACACCCATTGAAACGTTTCCTACCTGTTTAGTTTCTCAAATTTCGTCACTAAACTCCAAAAAAAAATAATGGAGGTTCCATTATAAAAAACACTGTGATATCTAAACCCTATTAAATAACTTTTATCGACATTTGTATTCATCGATCACAATTCTACTTGCCAGAGTCGAGTGAAAATAATTATGGCTATCAAAATTTCGGCAGAATGCTGAAAAGATGCTGTTGCCTTAGGAAATGTGATCCCCTTCTCAGTTTCATCAACGGGTAAAATATATCGAGCTGTCAGTGACACGATACACAACTGAAGTAATTTACATATTGCGACAGTCGCGTAACATAAAGTCCCAGATTATTGCTTTAGCCTTTGATATATTCGAATTACAGTCTGAATTTCAAGATATAATATGCCAAAAATTCTAATCCTTGGTTCGATAATATATTTGCTTAAAGGTGTGTAATCCGAATAGTATTTTATCGATATTTTTTTTCAATAAAAATGTGAAAAATACAAGTCATTATGTCATAATGGTTTCAATTCTTCTTATTTTGTGACATCTTTGGCTCTTTTAAATTTTGTTGTATTTCCTGTCATATTTTGTTTGCATAGCACACGATTTGTTGGTAAGCTGAATAGGGTTTACAATAACATTTACAATTTGGATTCATGTCACTTTAGATAATCGAATGAAAGGTAAATCAAAAAATTTGAACCTGCAAGGAATGAACTAAAAAGTTAGAAAAAAGTGATTTATATTTATTATAATGGTTCGTGAAATAATTAAATTAATTCGTATTAAATTAAATTAATAAGTATGCACAAGTAAAGAAATATAATTGACTGTAAATCTTCATAAAAAATTGAGTGTTTTTATTTACAATTGGTTTACAAGTTCACTCGTGGTATACAAATACACGTTTTGACAGGATTAACATACTTAAAACTTTTAAAACTTCTATTCCTTTGTTATCGTCGTGTACACTAATGATATCACACAACTTTTTACCATAGTCAATTTTTATTTCTTCGTCAACTTAATGAATGAATGTATACTTAAACATACATTTTAGTTTTAAAATGTTCAGTAAGTTTGTCTTGTGTAATATTAATTGTAACTTAAATTTATTAAATACTTCAAGCAGTTTCGGTTTTTTTCACTCATAGCATAAAGTGAATAAACATTCTGGAGGAACGAAAATGTGTGATACGTGCACAGTTCATGACTGATATATCCTTAAAAACTTTTTTAACCATTATGATACAAGATTTCGTTAGAATTACACTCTCTTTACTAAAAATATAGCTATTCTAATGAACTTGTTTACTTGGTACATACGAGCCAACCGTTTGAAAAGCTTACATGTATCCATAATAATATAAATTGAATCTTATCAGCCGTCATTTAAATTTGAGGTGTAATTATGATTAACCTCGAATTTTTCACCCCACGTCCACGATGAAAAGAATAGTTGCATACTTAACTTCTTTTTCTACATGGCACATGATGCTAGTTAAATTAAAAATATTTTTGGGGATTGTTACATCACGTAACAATCTCCGAAAATTATATATTACGTTTCTTTATAAAACGGACCGCAATTACATATGATTGGCCTACCCTCATTTAGTTTAATATTAACTACAAAATTTGTTAAAGATTATAATCACATCTTTAACATTTTTGTGGTTGACATCTTGCAATCTATTTAGTATATTTTTTACTCTGATAAATATAACATGCAATCACATTTTAGGAAAAGAAGAGATTAATAATATTTTTGAAATACTTTAAAAGAACACAGTAACTCATTTGACAAATTTTGTTGTGTTTGTGGTGATTTTATTTTGAAAAATTGTTCAAAAAATATCACAAAGTTAGTGAAAACTATTTGCAAGAAACTAACTTGGTCTTTGTACTTCTCACCAAGGTAAGCAATGACTGCTTTGTCCTATTTCTTTTGCTTGTGGGAACAGTCTAATAAAACGGTCTAAAGGTAAGAAGAAGCTTTAAATTTGGTGCTTCTACGGTTTAGATGGAAACACAAAATCACGTAAATGGCTGTTAATTTTGTTGCTGCTTTGTGTTGAAAAGTAATAAACATAACAAAGAGGAAATTTTTGACGTAAACGTTCGTTTTGTTACTTGCCTTAAACTTCATAGTGCATATATTTCAACCGCTAAACCGCCTGTCAAAATTTAAATAATAAAGTAAGAAACAGCCATTTCATATTCAGGAAGAGATTTAGATGAAATATTTATGGAATGAAGTTCTTGTGAGCCACAAATGTTTACACAAAGTGGACTAAATGACTTATCACTTCCAAAAAGTACATCTGAATTTTTAGGACCACGCTTTAAAGAAAAGAATTGGATCCTAGTAAGTCGTTTTATTGGCACAAAAACATAGGAAGTGAGTTTATTCTTTGTTTTTCTGAAGATAGAGATTCAGTTGACTGTTTCAACATTCCGAAACTTGTATCATTATTTAACATAGATTACAAGCCAAATGAATAAAGGTTGATTGATTCTTCAAATAGTAATTTACAAGCTGTGCTCTTACATAACGGCAATAAATATGCAAATCTACCTGTAGGATACTCTGCATTTCCAAAAAAATCCTGCAAGAACATGGAATTAATCCCAAAGAAACTTAACTTAAGAAACATAAGAGATTTGAAAATTATCAACATGCAATTTCTTTGAATTATGTTTAAATGGGATAATGTTAAAATCATCTATACTGGATAAAAAAAACTGTAAAAAAAATTTGAGGCTAGGCCGTTAACCGGTAATTACTCTCGTAATTAAGAAAAATAAGTGAAAAAATATTTTTATGCTTGAAAGATTTCGTTTTAAATTTATTTTTTCTCTTCATGACCAGCAAAATTTATAAATTATTTTTGAGAAAGTACTTACATGACAGAAAAAATACTTGGATATTTGTAAATCTGTCACCAAAGTCTATTAAAATAAAAAGTATCCATTTAGGAATTCTTCCATTACTTAATTTTTTTCAGAATAATAATATTTATTTTCATCCCGAATGTCATTCCACCTACTTAGATGATAAGTCTGTGGGGAATATGAATGACATGAGAATTTTCTAAATTCCTGAATACAGTGAGGCCATTACATAATAGGGCTTTGTTGCGCTGTTAGCTTAATAAATACTAACGTAATAAATGTTGATAAACGAAACGGTAATGGTCGTTTTACATCCTTTTTTTTGTGGATTATTTTAAATTTCATTTTATTCAGCCTAGTTTGTCCACGTACGGAAGCGATCGTTGACGTGAATAGGATAGCTCTTGTATAATTTAAAATATAAAAATCTCAGGGTGTTTTCTTTAGAATAGCAATATATCTTTAATTTGTACAGGTGATACTAAACGAAACAGTGTAAAAGTGGTGTTAATTACTCGTAAGCTATACTTAAAAATCACTTACCAAGCATCGAGAAGCAACTGTAATTTGATATTGAGAAAAGAGAGTGGTCTGTGACTTTAAATCAGTGCCCGGTACGAAGGCAAAACATGTTTACAAACTTTGTTTGTTCACAGCCGCATGTCGCGTACAAACAGTAACAATTTTTCGCGGCACCTCGTAGCACGTTCATGGCGTAGCGTGAAACCCTTGCTCCCAGGTCACTCCGGCAAAAAGTGAGCAGCTTGAGCTCCCTGGGCTCAAGGCCAGCTAGTCGAACCTTGTTTTGCGTTTTGTGTTCGCTTGGTTGGAAGTAAAAGCAACACTACTGCCGCCATCTAACATCGCGAATTTGAAATCACATTAATACGTACTGAGTTGGAATGCAAAGTCATCATGCTACGCAAGTGATATCGGGCAACGAATGAAAAAGTGTGGACAATGAGAATTCAAGGCACAATTATAGAGAGTGATGAGGCAGGTTCTACAGTTAATGAAGCCCAACTGCTTCAAACAAATAAAATAGCCTTCTCAGAAAATATGTGAAAGACACAAAATGAGCAATGACTTTATTCTCTTTGGTGCCAAGCAAGACAGAATAAAGAGAATATGAAAAAAAATATCTTCGATCTTCAGGAACAAGTGAAAGCAAAGAAATTAGAAATCAAAAAATTAAAACTAAATCGGAACTTGAGTGAAATAAACTCACGAGGAATAGATGAGTTAAGCGATAATGACTTCGCGGTCGACAGAGAATGGATAATAGTTAAAGAGAACTAGCAAAAAAGGGAATTGGCTGATATTTAACCACTAAAATGTGACCGGCAAACGATAAACAAAGAACCTGGTAATATTAAACCTGCTATGCAGTCATAACCAAAACAAATGTATAAACCACCATCTATTATTGTAACTGACAACGAAAATATTAATAAATTAAATTCGCTAATAAACCAAACAATGGGTAATGAAATTAATATATAAATTTCAAATTAAATTAATGGACAATAACGTTAGTAATCGATAATAACTAGAATAACAAATTGAAAAAAAAACATGAAGTTTCATGGCATTCTTACTAAATCAAACAAGATAGGGATAATGATTAAAATATACAGCGTTCTTTCAGCCCCAAAATATATTATTAATAATCTAAAAGCTCAGGGATTGGAAGCACTGAATGCTACAGCTAAATTGAAATGAAAAATCAAGAAACCATTAGATATGTTTAAAGTAACCATTTAGGAAGATTACGGACATAAAAAACTATACAGCATTAAGAAAGTTTGTACTGCCACCTTTACTGTTGAACTAATTAAAAGCAATCAATTAATGCAGTATAAAAGCTGCTTATTGTAACGAGGCACTTAGATTTATTAAATATGTGGACATAATCTTACGACTAACTGTGATAAATCAAGGGATATGCAGTCAATATGCTGTCACTGTAGGAAAAAATCACATATATATATATATATATATATATATATATATATATATATATGTATATATATATATATATATATATATGTATATATATATATATATATATATATATATATATATATATATATATATATATATGTGTACATACATACATCAAGAATGTGAAGTGATTAAAGAACTTCAAAAACTGAGAGACTGTTTCTGATAATGTCTCCGTAACTAAGCAAACCAAATAATAATTTTATGTTATTAGAAATTATGTAGATTTAAAAAGATTAAAACTTGCGATACAATAAAATTGAGAATTTAGAATTAAAGTCTCTGGAAACTAATTGTAAGTTTCCAGAGACTTTATTTCTTCCCAAAGAATTATGGAATGGATTACCAATAGATTTCTATGGTACCAACATGAGCTACAAGCAATCCTTTGCACAGAAAAAAGTGACATGTTTTGTATCATAAACACGTTTTCCTAAACAGTCGTTTATTAGATTCAAAAACTACTCAACCTATCTTTCAATTCATCCTACTAACACGGCTGGCGGAGGTAGTGCTGTTATTATCAAAGACTGTATCAAACACTTTGAAGAAGAAAAATATGTGACTTGTGATATTCAAGCTACAATTGTAAAGTTTGGGACAACTAAATGAAAACTCAGAGTAAGTGCAATCTATTACCTACCCAGATACAATTTTTATGCTAATGAATATATCACACTTCAAAATATCAAAATGTCGCATTGCATCATTGGAGATGATTTCAATGCTAAACGTACCCACTGAAGCTAAAGACTAATTGACCGCTGCCAAGGGACGAGAGTTATACAGGGCTGCTGTTAGTTATGGATGCCAATTCATTTCAACCGGCAAACCAACGTATTGGTCCATAGATCTTAATAAAACCTCAAAGACTTCTCAGTTGTCGAAAATATATCATCAAATTATATTAAAAATTGAAGAGGGATTTGATTTGAACTCTGGTCATTCTGCAATTCACCGGCCAGTTAGTGACAGTAACAAACCAACAGATTGTATTTATTTAAATTAATTATTAGGAAATGAAATCAACTTGATGGGGCTGATAAAGGCCATTTATCAATTGGAAGAAGAATTAAATGCCTTTACCGTAGCCATTCAAAAATCTGTCTGGACTAACACGCCAGTTATTAAAAGGAAATTAAAAGGTCTTAATTAGCCGAAAGAAATAAGAGACCTTCAGAAAAAAGGAAATTTAGAAGAAAATGGCGTCAAACAAAAAGCCCATATAATAAAACTTTACATGACTGAGCTACTAGACAATTAACTACAGAAATTAAAAATATCAAATAATTATCAATCAACAAATTTCTCATAGAAATTACTGCAGATAGCAGCACTGAATATTTACTATGGAAAGCTACAAAATATCTCAAACGCCCGTTAGCTCCAATACCCTCTATCAAAAAATCTCATGGAAAGTTAGCTTGTATTAATTTAGAAAAAGCAAATGTCTTTGCTCAACGTCTTGAAGCAAGATTTCATTCAAATGAGAGACATGATACTCTACCACGTCTTTATCTCAATATTTATCCTGACAGAATTCCATAATTTATACCTAAGGAAGTTGCTGCTGAAATAAAATTAATCTAAATGCGAATACAGCACCTGGATTTGATCTAGTTACAAATAAGATATTTAAAACGTTTGAAAGAAAAGCTTTGATTAAATTAACTACTCTAATTAGTAACTGTATTCTACTAAACTATGTTCCAGATGTGTGGAAAACAGCTAAAGTTGTTATGATACCAAAACCTGACAAGAATCTAAGTGAAGTTTAATCATACTGACCTATCTCACTCTTACCAATCATGTCGAAGCTATTTGATAAACTGATTTTAAAGCGTCTCAAACCTATTCTTGATCAAAAAAACCTGATACCATATCATCAATTTGATTTCAGAAATTCGACAATCGATCAGGCACATCGTATTACTGATAATATTGAAAAAAGGTTAAAAAACAAAAATGTAACATACATTTTTGTTTTTTAACCTTTACATACAAAAATGTAACATACTGCTGCCTTCTTGGATATAGCGCAGGCATTTGATAGAGTTTGGCATGGAAACTTGCTACACAAATTAATATCACTTCTTCCTGATTACTTCTATCAACCCTTAAAATATTATCTGACTAATCGACACTTTCAGGTTAAATACAAAGACTCGTATTCAGACTTAATCTGATTAAGGCTGGGGTCCTTGAGGGTAGTGTTCTAGGCACAGTTTAGTATTTGCTATAATATTAATGATATTCCAACAATATTATATAGTACGACAACCGCTTTCGCAGATGATACGGTAATAATGCCAATGAGAGAAACTGTGGAAAGTTTAACTAGAAAATTGCATTCTGCTCACATAAAAGCAACCATCTGAACTAAAAAATAGCGCATTAAATTAAACGAATCCTAGTTGACAAATATTTGACAATTTTATAAATAAAAAGATAGCATAACAACCAGTTTTTATAAATGGCACTCAAGTACCATATGCCAATACCGCTGAATATCTTGATATGACTCTTGATTCCAAGGTTCGGTGGAAAGAACATAATAAGAATAAACGCAACGAACTGAACATCAAGTTCAGAAAAATGTATTGGTTCCTTGGTCGTAATCCTGAGCTTTCAACATTGTCTACGCCCAATTTCAAGTTACAAAATACAACTGCGCGGCTGCGCCAGTAAGTCTAATATCCAAGTAATACAGATTCCAAATCAAAGTGCTTAAGTGTGTAGTTAATGCGCCTTGGTACGTTCGTAGCTGTGACCTCCATCGCGATCTTGAGATCGAGATTGTAGATAATATTTTTTATAGATTTGCTAGTTCTCACCAAGAAACTTGAAAACCACATCCAAAGTCCGCGTCCAGACGTCCAGACTCGTTCAGAGCGTCCAGGCTCTTAAATGAGCAAAAAATGTTTAGACGACTCAAAAGAATAAAACCATTTGAACTTGCTAGACATTAGAAGACTAAGTGATTCAGTGGGAAAATCTTAGTTTAGACAATTCTTAGTGTATTAATTTAGAAACAAATTAATCGATAGTACTAAAACTAAGTGTAACTAGTTTTAATAAAAATTGTGGAAAAAATTATATTTAACCCATTCTGTTTATATTAAACTATACTAAGCTTATAAATATATAGATATAATAGTGTGATTCTGAAATACGTATTCGAAAATAGTAGAAATCATTACGCTCGTATTCAAAAAATACAAAAAAAATCATGAAATAAATTATTGCCCACAAACCAAACTAAGTTTAACATACAAAATAAATATATAATTAAAAATGTTATGGGTTGATTCAATTTTTTGACAAATGTTTTATTGAAACACGCGGTCTTTTTTATCTTTTTTTACTAGTTTTATAAAAACTTATTACAAATTGTTATTTGCTTAAAAAGAGCTTGGATTCCATCACTTTGAATGTAAATCCACTTTGCTTATCAAAAATTATCAAAGAATATCATATTTTTTCTAACCCCCACATTTTTTCCACGTAACTTCATGTCAACCTCAGTTCGAATATTTATTTTTTTTAATTGCTCTTTAATCGATATAACTACATAACTGTAACAAACCAGAAGGGATATAATTTTAGCAATCCTGTGTATTTTTATTGTCATTAAAATTACATTAAAGAAATAAATAAACATAATCTACTTCAAACTCAATTAAAGATGTGTTTTCATCTCTTTGGTGAAACTTAAAAACAGCATTTTCCAAAGAAGTAACGAAAATGCCTAAAACAGTTCATTTTGTTCAATATTAAGGCGTTATAACTAGTCTTAGTAGAACTTACTTCATTAGACTCCGAATAAATGAATGGTGCTGAATCCTTTTAAAGGTATTGAATAAGAAACTTAGTTCAAATATGAATTTAATTTTAAAATTATTTGCAAAGCTACATTATTGAGATGATGTTGAGGAACTTCAACATTTTCAAAAGATTCTTTGCGATTCAGAATAAAGACTTTGAAAACCCAATGTGACAGATATTTATTTATTTTAAATGTCTGTTTTTAATTTTGATCTAAAGTCTACCCAGACGAAAGGATTTTATAATTTTACTATTTTTTATAACTTAATTTCTCTTAACCTACTCATCTAAATTAACAAATGAAAAGTGCAATTTTTATGTTCAGAAACCGCTTAAAATTACTGTGACATTTGTTTTGATAACATGTAAATCCTTAAAGTTTAAACCTATATTCTACGAAAAGTAAAAAAAAATATTGGTTCGAAGTGGATAAATTTCGGGTTCCTCATTTTGGTATATAAATGGTATCTAATGTCCTTTATAAACTCTATAAGGTAATTTAGACAAATTTTAAAGACAAGTTTAATTTTCGTGTGCTAGATTGTATCAAAAAAAATTAACAGTGCAGATCGAGAACGTGAAATTGAAACGTGACTCTTGCTTTCAATTTGTAGCTATGGTTAATTGTCAGTTGACAGTTCAGATTTTGCAGATAATATTTCAGTTGTGTGATCGTTTTAGTAAGACACTGTTCATAATTTGGTTGCGTATGTGGATCTATAAGTAAATAATAAATATAACTTTCTTCATAATTACGACAAATCGAAAGTTCTGAGTTCAAATCTTAAAGTAATTTTCTTCTTTTTTATGCGAATGTAAGATGAAGAATTCCTCTTCTTAAAAAAGCCTTTCTATACTTGGGATGATGAGTAAATGAATAGCTCATATATGTATAATATTAAATTAAGCCAAGTAGCCTCATTGCCTTTGCATATTATCATTTCATATCGATATTGTGTGATAGAATAATAATATATATAGGTATTTCATGTTAAGAACATATAGCTCAAACACAGAAAAAAAATCGACAACATTGGAGACAAAGTGTAGAACAAACGAAAATTATATAATTTTCATTACTTCACATAAAAAACTTCGATTTGGTCTTTACACTTCAATGATGTTAAAATGCACCAGCTGTTTATTTGGGAAAGAGTAGATGTAAAAGTATGGCTCCTTGGAGTCAAAAGTTACAGCTAAATTCGAACATACTACGAAACAAATGTTCACAAATTAGCCTTTTTATTAACTAACAAAACGATAAAAATATATTGCTGTCTTTATCTCGACGCTATCTCTATTTAGACAAACATGATAATGTCATAGTGTTGAAAGCTAGATCTGCAGTTCCTAGTTTTCTAAAGAGACTTGTGAAATAAATTTGTTTTATTGATCCACCTTAGAACTTGTATTTAGAAACAATTGTTTGTATGGAATACTATTTGCGCAAGAATGACTTGAACTTGCGATTTTTAAGCCTCATTTATACTAAGTTTCAATTTGAAGTGTAATGTGTCTTCTCGCCCTAATTTTTCAACCAAGGGGGTTGTAAAATGTAAAACTAGTTTAAGAATTATTCATACTCTTATTTTTATTATAAATTATTTAAAACTGAATTATTTTCTAAAAATATAAAATTACTATTATTTCTAAAAATATAAAATTACTATTTTAATTTTTTAAAGATTTGATGCACATTATATTCTTGCTTTTTAGGTTTATCTTTCATTTAGATGATATGAAACAATAAAAGGAGCAGTCTAGCAAAATTTCCGCACTGAAAAATATTCACCAAAATTAGACAACGTATGAGTCATGATAATGATTTGACTCAGTAACGTTTTATTACTAAATCAATCCTCTTGTATTACGTCGCAAACATACCTGCACAATTTTGGATCAAGAATAACAGTCTTATTCGAGTTATAACTGAAAAGAATAATCTCGAATTGATAAGGGCGGGACGGATTTCTTAGTTCGGAAAATTAAAATTTCGTTCGTTGTGCCGAGTACTATCAAATATATTTCTATGCCTTTGAAAGAATCCACTCTTGTACGTCCGTACATAACATGTACGTACATAATAAGTACATATATACCGACAGATTCCAATGAGATTCATGCTTAACCACAAAAATTTTCCCTGAAAACATCGTTTTCCCCTTATTCTCATTGAATATCTCCTGGATGCTAACCCATTACTTTCATAATTCTGTTGAAAGTGCAAAGAATAATTTTAATGTTTTTATACGTTTAATAACAGCTTCATAAATGTATATTGGCCTTGTTTGAAAATTTATTACTTACGTACTTTAAAACCTGTTTTGCACTATATTAGATATATTAGAGTCGTTTTAATCAATAGTTTATTAAGAACAAGTTTAATATATTAAAGCAACCAAAACAAGCATTGAGATTCATCACTTTTATAAATTGTAATGTTTTTAATATGAATATGTAACCTTAGTTTAATACGTTCACCGTAAATGAATAAAGTTTTAAAAGGAACTTGGAAAGTACACAGCTACAACACGGAAATAAACTAAATAAGAGAAAGAAAAAAGTAGTTTTAATTTACCTGCATAGCGGAACATAAAATGTACATGAGCTCATGAAAAATTGTTTGTGATATAATTCATTTCAACACCCAAATAATAAACTTCAAGATTCAATTATCGATATTTTGAAATATTAACGCAGAAGAATATTTTAAAATCTTGTTTTAACAGTGAAAACATTATTTAAATTTTGAAACAAGAAAGGACGTCTCAGAATATTTCAGTTTAAAATATAGTTTATAAGAGCTAATTATTTAAACTTTATTTTGTGTTCATCATTAGATTTTCGATGAAAAATTGTAAATGCCACATGAGTCTTATTTTTCTTTGCATTTTCCTTTCTTCCAATATTATATTATTACCATTTAATTTGCGTTTTTGAATTCATGATATTTTATGTCACATTGAATATTTTATGTTGAAATTTAATGATCAGTACCAGCGAAAATACCAAATTATTCCTGCAAACCAATAAAAAACGTTTTTGGTGATTGGCACTTCCGATAAATACAATGAAAAATGATGAAGAGATGAGAGAAGAAAGCTTTAAGGAGTTGTACAAAATATTAGCATTTTGTTTACAACGATATCATCGTTGTATGCCATTGGCGTGAATAATTAATTTTTCCAAATTTTTATATGCACCTCGGGATGCTTTTTGAAATAAACGGTATAGCTACACTACAATTGCTTTTTGAAAAAAATTGGCTTACGATTAAATCAGATTTGCAGGTTACAGTTCATAAAAGTTATTTGATTATACTTCTAATAACGTACAACAACAAAAGAATCAATTTAAGTTTCGTCATAAAATGATCTTAACCACTGTCATGGATTTTCTGATGAAAATATTTTTCCGTATTATTTGCCCAATATTTAGATGATTTTTTATCATATACCTTATCCATCCATTATCATTGAAATTTGTGTTTTAAATATGTGCTGACTTGGGTTTACGACCTTTTGCGTTGTAAAGTATGTTTTATATCGCGTGTAATGTCTGACCATCGTATGTTACAAAGTTTCCCTTGGTATCGAGATTGACCAGTCCCTTGTCATAATTAAATTTTATTACATTAAAGCGGACACAAATTATAACACTGAAAGCTTAAGAATATTATTCCTTTCTACTCGCATGCTGCCATTGTTTGTAAATAGTTGTTGAGTGAACTGTAAAATAATTGAAGCTATGAAATTCGATGCAACTGGAGAAGTTAGATCATAATTGATTTATTTTCTTCATTATGACGTTCAGTTAGGATATGAAAGATTAGCAATCTATCAAATAATTTTAGAGCATGCAGTTTCAACTCCTGCAACGGTACAATCGAGAGTTAGTAATTTTTGGTAGTAGTTGCCAATAGTCATCATAATCAGAATCATCATTACGACTTTACATATTTATCGTTTATGAATATTTTTTTATAATTAATAATAAATTAATAAAGACGTATGGTACGTCTTTATATAATGAGTTTACTGCTGGAGTCACTATCGGCAAATATCGATTACGTTTCAATCAACTCTGTTCGGGAATTTAGCAAAACTAATGTGACAAAATCATATTTATTTAATAAACCTTCATAAAATAATTAAAAAATCAATGCAATTATCATTTAATAGCAAGCCCAATCGCATGGCTCCCAGTCTCGTAGCATTCGACCACCGTAGCAATCTCAAAGTGATTCTATGTGATCATATTTCACAAATTTTGTAAAATAAGAAAAAGGAATCGATCAGCTTTACTTCTCCGTACTTAAAGGAATAGTATGTTGAGCAATATATGAGCAATATATGATTATTTCATGGTCATGATAATAATGTTTAATTAATATTTTTACAATGTGTAACAAAGATTAATTATGCAGCATCATGGCGCCCAGTTACAATATGCATAACTCGTGTCAATTACTTATACTTTTATTATGTTACATAGTATTATTTATAACTTAACACCGAATCTTCCAATCACACTGAATAAAACATTTCAGATGATATGACTATTTTCGTATCTGAGTAAAATATACTAGGCATTATACGTAAGTGGAAAAAAATAATATTAAATAGTTTTATAGAAACACTTCATAACTTTTAAATATTTACGTGTCACTCGACGACAGAATGGGTGTTACAAAGCATGTTGAATCATAAATATATACTTTCATACGTGTGCACCCGAAGCCTTCGTCATTATAAATGAAATGCGAAGGAGAAAGTCTTATTCGTAAATTGCTTTCACATTTATCCGCCTAATTTATGCAAGCTTGTAGTAGAATCTGAGCATTTTTCAATGAATAATATCATTATTATACACTTTCCCGACCAATCAATGTGAATTTCGAAATCCAAGGTAAACATAACATTGCAAAAAATTTATATTTACTTGGATTTAGAAATTAATAAAAGGTATGACTACCAAAAGAACTTAAAGTAAAATTCGTATTCAATATATATATATATATATATCAGGGTGTCCCTTATTTTTCAAAGTTTTTATTTTGTAACGCATACCTTCTATTTTTTTTCATTTGGCCATAAAACACTCGAAAATAAATATTTATCTTATTTGAAGCACCGCAACCCGTGCCGAGTTGAGCGCGAAACATGTTCATACAAGTAACGCGGATGACCGGCGCGTACTCGCTCTTGTAGTCATTTGTTTCCGAGTTTTCACCGGCGTATCGCTTAATTAACGTGCATAATAGTTTATTTTCAAGATGTCAGTGGAACTTAGAAGTAATAAGAAAAATATTTTCTTGGTTGGTGAGATAAATCACCAAATAACGGGTGCAAAATTGCCGTCTAATCGTCAAGTTCTCTCAGTTCTGTTTTTTAATATTCGCGAGGTAAAATTGACTGTTAATGAAAGTGCAAATCTTGTGATTTGTGAGTGCATCATATTTTGGGAAAAAGCTAGAATACCTACCAGAGCTGTACCTAATCGTGTGAAAAAGTTTTTTCACTTATCTCTCACCTTGGATCTTTACCATGTTTGGAGAGAGCTACAAAAAAACTGTAAAAAACACAGGACGTTTATAAGCACCGCGAGGAGAAGTTCCAAAAAGATTGAGATAATTTATTTGATATCGCGCATGCCGATGCTCTACAAAGAATCAAAATAGAGGAAGACAAAATATTTTTACAAAAACCAAGAGAGCCAGGGCGTTCGGGTTGCTTAGCGGGTGTTGACAAAAAGTTAGTTGTGAAAGAAGAAAGAGTAAGGCAGAGAAAACTAGGAGAAGAGGAAAAAAGACTAAAGCATTTGACTGATATGAATTTATTGACTCCACACACCTCTATCCCACCTCAAGACCTTCACGAACAGCCTACCAGTTCTGACGAAAGTTTGGAAGAAAATTAACTTCCACCTCGCAATCGCAATCCGTGATTTCGCTATCTGCTACAAAAAGAGGAAGGACGTGTTTTATTACCTTTAAACTAGTTGCAGCTTTAGATAGATTTCAACTAAGTGTAAGGGATTCTGTTTACATACTTCAGGCTGTTGTAGAAGCACTTGGTCTCAGTTGTGAAGACTTTCCTATCAACAAGTCTTCTATTCAACGAATTCGGACCCAAATGAGAAAAGAGAGAGCAAAATCGATAAAAAATGATTTTCAGAACAACGTGAATGAAATTTTAACTATTCATTGGGATGGAAAGCTATTGCTCGGTTTAAATGTGAAAGGTTCAAAAGAAGAACGCCTGCCAATTCTCATTTCATTCGGAGAAAAAGACCAACTTCTAGCAGTGCCAAAACTCGATAGTTCTACTGGCAAAGATCAAGCTGAAGCTGTTTTAAATGCCCTTTCTAATTGGGATCTCAATGACAAGGTACAGATTATGTGCTGTGACACAACGGCTTCTAATACAGGCCGCTTAAATGGGGCTTGTGTGCTCTTTAGCAAAAATTAGAAAGGGAATTGTTACTTTTTGCTTGGCTCCATCATATGTATGAACTAGTACTGAAATGTGTGTTTGAATCAAAGATCCATCAAGTTACTATCAGTCCTAATATCCCGTTATTTAAAAAAATTAGAGACAATTGGAAGAACGTTAATGCAACTGCTACCGAAACATGTACTGATTTCGTAAAGAAATATTTTTGTGAAACGATGATTAACGAACTTAGTAATTATTATAAAAAAGAACTACTGAAATCTATTATACGTGACGATTATCGGGAGTTGATTGAACTGTGTTTAGTGGTTTTGGGGGGAGATAATGAAAATAAATTTAAAATCATACCACCTGGCGCCATGCATCAGGCAAGATGGATGGCAAGAGCTATTTACTCTTTAAAGATATGCTTGCTGCAATCACAGTTTAAAATGCGTGCTAAGGACAAACGAGCACTGCAAGATGTTTGCTTATTTATTGCAATGGCTTATGTAAAGCCCTGGCTTGAGTGCAATTTGGCGGTAAAAGCCCCGAATCAAGATTTATGTTTCTTAAAAAACATTGAAAAACTACGAAACAGTCGACCAAGTGATTTCTAAAGCAGCTCTGATCAAGATCAGCCAACACTTGTGATATTTATCAGAAGAAATAGTTTTATTTTCATTATTTAATGATGAAGTTGATACACAAACTAAAGCTGATATCGTATCGAATTTACAAAGGGAAAGTTTGTATGATTTTGGGAAGAGATATATTCCACCGAAGGAAGAAATATCTGCTTCTTTGTACGGTGAGTTGAATAAGTGTTTTTTTTTTTATTTTATAATTAGAAAATGTGATAATTTTGTTAATATATTTCTTTTATTGTTTCAGGAAAACGTTTGAGTGATTGCGTGCCCATCAAGAGCACAAATTTATTATCGCGGTTAAAAATTGATAACGCTTTTCTCCAGGAAGACGCCTCTTCATGGGAACAAATCCCTTCCTTTCAGGAAGCTAAAACAAAAGTTATGCATTTGAAGACAGTCAATGACACAGCGGAGAGAGGCGTGAAGCTCATGCAAGATTTTCAAAGATTTTCATGGATACGTTGTGTACAAGAACACAGAAAGTTGTACCCAGATTGTAAGAAAGATACTTTAAAAAAAAATAATCCTGAATCCTGAATTATATATCTTTTTCAATTTTATAAATAAATACATAACCTAAATTAATCTTCCACTGTTTTCTATTATAAAATATGTATTTTGATCATAATATAGCTTACATGCAACTAAGTCTTCTAAACCGTTGCTTAGAAAAAAAATGATGCCTTGTCGGCACGGGTTGCCATTGTCATATGACGATGAAATTTTGCATATATATATATATATATATATATATATATATATATATATATATGTATATATTTTGCTAACATGGTGACAAATAATATTAATATTTTTAAACAATTCATTAAAAGTACTATGTAGCTCTAAATTTTTAAACGTGTCCAAGCGGGCGTGCAACTTTCATAGTGCATGTTCACTCGTATTTAATAGATTTATTTCTGATCTTAAAAATTCCAATTAATGTGAAATTCTCTTCATTCCAATAAGTATATTTACTAACGTAAAATTTCAAATAGTAAAACGTTTACATTCCACGCAATCATAATTTAAAAAGAATACAAATTATTCACAATTAAATGAAACTACGTGATGTAGTATTATTTCTATTTTCTTTAAGTTCTTTACCACGACCTAGGTTTAGTTGTATTACAACATCGTCAGGTGGGATATTAGCAAAGAATAACTCTTAGGAACATCCAACAGCATTTATATGTTTCAAACACATTACCGAAAGCCTGGTCTGTGTGGGTTTTTCCACTGCTTGTGTTAGTGAGTTTATTGTAGGGGAGCAGTGTAGGTTTTATTATATTTCCGAGAATTATACGATATATCAGAATTTTAGTGAGGATAATAAGTTCAATTGTTGTTATTCTATGAGCTTGTACAATGCAAGTGTTCCGGTGTATGTAATAAAATTAACTGGAAGTTATTCTCGGTAATGTATTTAAACAAAAGCAAGGGTATCTGAAAGTTAGAACAAGGTTATACCACTAATTCTATATATCTCTGGTAACGTAGAAATAATACTACATCACGTAGTTTCATTTAATTGTGAATAATGAATGTCTACAAAATTAACGCCAAATATATTCAATATTCAAAACAAATTATATTGGTAAGCTTTCCAAAAAAAAAACTACTGAAATAGAATTTCAATTATTTGTATTTGTATTTTTGTCAACTAATATTAAAGAATCTTCTATTAATATTAGCGGACAAAAATACAAATACAAATAATTGAAATGCAAACAAAAATAAATAAAAATTAAAAACCGAAGAAGAAGAAGAAGGCAACATTCGAATTGTATTACTTAATAAAATATAAATTTTAATATCGAAGATGTAATATCCAATAAATCCGTACGAAAAGCTTTAACTCACTCATCTACACTTCTCTTAGAAAGCTCTATAAATATTTTGCTCTCATCATCTCGCAACTTTTCAAAGAAGAATTTAACCTTTTGTTTAATAATATTTTTAACGGGATTTCATTTCTTTGTGCCAAATTTGAAAGTTTAATGATTTGCTGTTCTTTTTTGGGATTGTTGCAATATTATATATTAGCCATAGTTTTTAAGATTTTTTTTTAATTTACGGAAGGCAAGTGCTGTCTATAAGATCTTCTTATTCATTAAAATACACATTTTTCATGTTCAATTCTTTCTGAGGTTTCTTAATTCTTTGCGACTATACGATGAGTTTTGCCGTGCTGTTGATTATTTTTATTATCTCATATTTACTACTTTACATATTTATAATATTTAATTACAAACTCATTTTTTTACGAGTTCCATCTCGCTCTTTGCGCAAATACTTCGACAAATAATATATAAGTAAAGGGTGTCTTAAGAGACGGCGATGATTTGGTACAGAAAACTTAAGAACGAAGCCTATAATCCTAGAACTGTGCCACGTTTTGATTAAATATATTATAATTATGATACCTAAGTAAAACATATCTTCGACTGATTCATTTAAATTGTCCCAGAAGCTAAATTGCAATCACGACGTAATAGACACGTTTTTACATATATTAGAAAACGTGCCAAAACACAATACTTGGGTAATCTCTAAGAAGGTGTTGTGGTTGAAAACTTATTAATCAACTCTATGTTTAAGCATGCTCAAAATGATACATTGAACTGTTTTTACAAAGTTATGTATTTTAATAACTGATTTATTAATTTCAGTAATATTCAACTTGAACACTATTTACATTGCCAACAGTATCAAACTCGTTCAATCCGTCATTGCTAAATGGTAAATGTTGTTATTCAAAAAGGCAATTAGATTTAACAATTTAACAAAAGTTTTGATGGTAGATGCGGGACTCTATTAGGGGAACTTCGTATTTCTCCACTTTTGTGTAAGAGGGGATATTACGGATCCCACGAGAGCCTCTGAGACAACCTGGGTGGAAAATTAGAAATATATTGCTAGAGTGTCATCGGTAGCAACGATTGGTATGGTTCGAATAATCGCTAATTCAAGAGTCAAGTTCTATAACCTACTTTGTAAACAATTGTTGTTAAGTAACAAATAAAGGAATTGCCTTGTATAGGACGTGGAACATTCATTCCTAATGGATCCAGCGAGCTCTCGCTAAACTTCATAATTAATAACGACATATTTGGTAAACATTTTCATATAATCAAGCAACAGACAAATGCGAAGCTCTGACTACTGCCTGTCATTTCACACATCGTGGTCTTTCGAGCCGGATTTAGAGAAAAATACCAACAGTCAAGTACGGGGCTCACACTAGTCTCTATAATTCAGCACATCGTGATACTCCGAGCCGGATCTAAAAGAAACAAAATCGTTATCGTCAAAACAAGGTAAGGGTTGCACGTTTCTAGCTATTCAGAACTACTTAAATTCAATGTCGAGAATCAAACTGGCTACCATTCAAAACCGCCTATTACGAGTCACTGACGACTCTCAGTAAAATCTAAAACATAGCAAGAATACATCGAAGGCTCAAGTAGAATGTGATAGAAGCCGTAAACAGTCTTTAATCAAAAATTTGAATTCAAAACACATCATAAAGATAATCAAATATCACTTCGGTGAATCAGACTCAACTGTCCTCACCAAACTAGAATGACTACAATCAATACCAGGGAAAAAGGACACACCGAAGGATCTTTGCATCTTGGCGAGCCATGCTTCCAAAGAGGGTAGCGGTGCCCCGAGCTCTCGATAGCGTTCGCTATATATATATTTATATATATATATATATATATATATATATATATATATATATATATATATATATATATATAGTCCTGATGTTTTGAAAACGATCATAGAAAAGCTAATATAATCACCAAGTTCCCGTTGGTTAGACTACTCCGCCACGTGACTGGAAGAGGAAGCTGACTTACTCAATCTACATAGCCCACCAGATTGCGGAACAGAATCTGCGCCCCCTTTGCGTAGACAGAAGCGATTGCGCTGAAAGACAAGGCCATATTTGAACAACTAATTCAGAAAACATTCTCCATAATAGATGTAAACAATAATAAATGCGCAGTGGGTTAAAACGGAACGTGCGACAAGTGACTGCGAAAAGTTTAACGAATTTGACTAAGATGCAAGATGAATGCTAAGGAATACTCATTGCCTATACTTTAAATGCCTACATTACTGCAATAGGATACACAGTTGTCACATAAAGAAAGTGTAATATCGACTGTGCTAATATCTTCATTACAGATTATTACATATCGTACGAGAAAGACGGAAAAAAGAATAATTTTCTCTGTTCTCTCCTCAAAATGAAAGCACCGAGAGCGAATACGAAAAATATTAAGTACCTAACCAAGCAAATGAAAAACTTCAAGAAGCCGAAGGAATATTGATCCGAACCAGTTAAAAAGAATATTTTATAGAAGACATAAAAAATTTGGAAAATAAGAGCCGTATTCAGCGATAGTCGAGTACGCTCATTGACTGTATGGATGGAACAATAGCACTAAGGAGGTGTAAAGGTGCGGCAAATAAAACTGATGCCTTAATGATAGATACAAAAGTCCTCCGCCACTCGACGGGAACCATAATGTGACTAAATTATGGATAGAATTCATGCAAATGCAATTACTTCATGCCGGTGTCGAAACTACACTAAACGAATTATGGCAACATGCCTGAATACTCAGCCTGAGACCAATCATTCGAGTGATCGTACACCGATATACAGCATGAGAATAGCAACGCCGCCGCAGTCCAGCACGGATGGCTAACCCTCATGACACTGGCCCATCATCACAGACTGTTTAGCTATACCAAGATATATTAATTCGGTCTATTAACAGTTATCGTCAGGTTTTCGATATGTGGCCATTTTTACATGTCTGACGATATGCTCCATACACCTGAAAATTCACGACTCTCTCGCCACAGACTCAGCGATCATGACCATCTTCTGCATAATAGCCAGACGGGTCAGTTCGACTTAAATATGATCGGGGGAAGTACATTCTGCCTGGGGCCTCATTCATAGTGGTACTTAGTAACAACTAGTGAGAACAACGAACACAGCACTCGAACTGGCACTACAAGGGCGCCATCCCACATAAAAGGTTTTAATCACCATCATAACTAAAGCAGAATACACTTCGATACACGCAGAATAACAATCCTCTCTCACATCTCTGTAAGCTCCAAAGATTCCTAGTCGATAACGCTGAATCACTTTTAATCGACAGGACAGCTTAAATCCCAATGCCTGGAACCTTTGATGATAAGTATCGCATAGGTCTCACCCATCTGCGGGCTTCTCAATGCCTCACCGTCCTCTTTTGGTCTATGTAACTACAGGTCATGCCATGCCAGTTTTTATGAACCGACATTCACTTAATCATCTAGTCGGTTACAACCATAATGGACTGTGCACGTCGAAAGTGATTTTCTGTACAACACCCTTCCGACGAGCATAGTCTATCCGACGTGGTAATAGCCAATGTGACGATTGAGCGATCGTGGTTTCATAACACCTGGTGTGGCAACTGGCAGCCGTACATAGGGATAATCTGGAGATATAAGAAACTGCGCGACAATGTGAAAATCAGTTCAGTACAATTGCTACTATACACATTGCCACAGCATCATTAGCACGAGCAGTCGATAGTTCAACAGCTCTACGATCTACTTTTTAAGCAGTTATTATTAAATAACAAATAAATTGCCTTTTATTCGAGGAAAAGAATTCATTCTTAACACATCCACCTAATTTTCTCCAAATTCAATTCATAATAAATAGCGATTCACATCAGATTTATCTGATGAATATCGACGTAAATGATTTTAATCCAGCAACAGTCAGAGTATGGGGCTCTGACTATTGCCTGTTATCCCGCACAAGACCTTTTGAGTGCTCGACTTTTGAAGGCAGTTCTTAAAGTGCTAATAACGTGTCTATTTAATGTAAGATTAGATATAACATAATTTGATACACCAGAAAATTTAGGATCTTATCGATAACGTCATTCTTTTAAATCGACAAGGAAAGGCAGGATTTCTGCATTAAGCAGATAGTACTCTCGAAAGTGTTTAGAGTAATGCTCGGCTGTAATCGATTCTGTGCACATAGCTGACTTTTCGGTACTAAATCCTTGCAATCGAGTGATTCCAGCAAATGGAACGTTTTCACTATTAATAGCTGAAAATAACGCATTCAAGCTTGTTTCGCGTAAATGTCATTTAGCATTTTGTTTAAAAATAAGCATATATTCGCTATATATAGTTGTCATCATCTAATTTTCCCAAACTATTGACTGAAAGTGGTGTTGAAAATCTCAAGTAATTTCTATTACGCATTAGATTATATGATTAAAGTGTCAGTTTGTTTTGTTCATTATCAGACCTTTCAGTTTTACAAGGATTATCCAGCATCGCCCTCTATTAGAGCAGGACATGTACATATGTATTCGTATATATGTAAGTGCTGCTCCAACCATAATTTAATGATAAATTATATTCATATTTGCGATTCTATAAGTCAAGATACGAATTGGCCGTGGAGGTAAAAATATGTAAAGGACATTGATTTGTTGCGTAGATAGGAAGTCTTCTATAACCATATCTCTGAATTATTTCACTTGTCTCTCTCAAAAAGTTTTGAAGGGCTAAATATTGTAGTACGTTTGAAAAAAAAATGCTACCGTTTAAATAAATGTTATGCGATTATATCAATTTTTGAACTTGATTTACCATGATGTAATATACCTATATTTCCTAAAATTTCATATGATAATAACGTTATAGTTATAAAACCCATTTAAATGTTTGCTCTTTTATAAAAAAGTATTTCTTTATTCCTTTCTGTTGTTTAAAATAGAAAAAAAATTAATTTTCTGAAAAACGAGTCCAGTGATTTTTAAAAATCTCATCGTGGTTAATATGCATCGCAATTAATATTGTATCTGCAAAAGCCAATTTTATTCTTTATCTGTTTGTATTAGTTTCACATTATAAATAAACAATCGACGTTTATGATATTCTATATGTATATAACCATTATCATGGATATAAACAAAACTTATATTATTAGAATTTGTTCTAATAGAATTAATTTTTATTGATATTAAAAATCGCAATCAAAAATAAGAGCTTAAACATAAGTATTTACGTAAATTTAGAAGAAAGTGGATAATTGTCTTAATATTATAAATAAATTTCAAATTATTTATAAGTTTAAGATGATAATCAATAAGACGAACACTACATTTTTTTCTTTTCCACGTCAGAGAAGCCACGGATCAAACTTAATGTACAATGTATTTATAAAAGACGTCACGTGGAATCACAACATCGTAGCGATAGCTTAATTATTTCAGATGAATTGAGAGAGCATAATGCCAATGAGGAAATAATTATCTAGAAATTATTATATCCAAAGTAAACTAAAATTTTGTCTGATCTTCCGTTAATTGCTTCAAAATATTTAAAAAATTAGATAAGAAATAAAAAAAAAACAGAAAAGGTGAAAGGGAAATGAATGTTTTTACTTGTGGATTTATTTTTATCAATATGTGCTAACTGTGGTATTCAATTTTATATTATTGTCCATTTCATAATGAAGCAAATAGTATTCCTATTGTTTCGTTTAAATTTCCTATAACATCTAATATAAACAAGAAGCCCTACGTGCGAAACAATGTTCAGCAATCGCAACTAAAATCCTTCAGCGAGTGTGCAATGTTGAAGCAACTTTAAAAAGCCACTCTCCCTGCGCCCTTGCTACGCAAAATCACTTTCAACATGATGAACTCTAGTCATAAATAAATTTTAAATGACAGTCAAATTTAATCCTGTAAGGTAAAGTATAACTGTCACGTGATAAATGTTAAAAGCGAAAGCTCTAAAACATCGAACGAAGGAGCACAGTGTGTTGCTTGAGGGATCTGAGCGGACATTATCGATTAATTTGTTGATAGGTTATTTACAGCGCCATTGCTTTAGGAGAATTTTCATTATTTTTGCATTAGAGATTTGCATTATTCGTACTCTCTTATTCTTAAACTTTAACTGGTTACAGTATTACCAAGACTTCAGGACTTCTAAAATTCAAACCACGACAGTCATATGACGCAATCGACGCCGAATGTACAACGAAGAATTTACATTAACTAGTGCATATATTTATTTAAAACAATGAATGATGTCTTGATCAAATTTACCTTTTACATTTTTTAAATTTACCAACATACCTTTTTTTTCATTTTCCGTTTTGGGTATATAGTGAAATAAGAATACCTTGTACTTATAATCGATAGATATTTTTTAAACTTTCAGCCGAATGAACGTCTCCTGAATTCATCTAAACATGATTTGTAACGGTCAATTGAATGGTGACGAAATGTTTAGAACTTCAGTAAAAAGAAACTTAAGTAAATTGAAAATTAAATTTGTAAGAAATTATTATATAAATTATGTAACAAAATTCTGTGACAATTGCAAAAAAACTTGTTAAGTAAGAGTAGTACTCGCACTATGAAGGTTCAATTTACACTTAAATGCATTTAACATTTTGAATGTTTAAGGGTACGTAATGTAGCTATTTGAAAATATTAATTTTTTGAGTGAAATAAGAAAATATTGCCTTTTATAGGCGTGAAAATATTTTTCGAATTTCTTAAAATGATTAACTTATATTGATCGTAACTTTTTTACTATTTTGTGGAGATTTTTATCTCTTGTCACAATTTTTTGTTTAAAGTATATTTGGGTGTGAGGAATATTAGAGCTGAATTACATTTTCCTGCATACACATAATAATACTTTTTGAGATATACCTGGTAAATAATGGGTTTGGAAAAAACCATACGCAGAGAAAAATTCTCTACAGCCCCTCTGTTAATCTTTGTTTGGACCCTACGGGTACGAAACTTTAGATAAAAGTAAACAACCCGTTTTATAAAAAAAAATTAATTGTTGTAAACGGCATGCCCCGTTTATTTTAAAACCGAAGAAAATTGAAAAAGGCAGCTTCAGATGAACAGATTTCCTACCTTGACTATCGATATTACACGATTTTTTAAATTAGTAAGTGTTAACCTGGAAGGTATGAATACACGAACGTGTATACTGGTCAAATGAGCAATGGAACCCCGTGATTATAAAACTTTATTTACCTTCTTTTATACGAAGAGAGTATCATAAAAATAACTTTACGCATTAAGCTAAGGCATACGACGAGAGGCACTGTGCTTCGATGTTTGATTGAAAATCGCTCGTATAAATAGCGCGGGGAATATGACGGGGAAAAAGGTGAAGTAGAACCCTAAAATCTGGTAGCGAACACAACGTAGGTGCGTATTTATTTACGTGTAGACGACACACCCGGCGGCTGTGAAGACAACCTCAGAGCGACAATGAAATGCTGTCGAATGTAAAGGTACTTTGCGTTTTGTATATTATATTTTCCATCTCGGGTATCGAAGGGAAGAGAAGCAAGAGGTTCAGTTTTATATGCTCCCTATGAAATTTGTACGCGTATAATTTTATCTTTGCTTGTAATCTTCATTCATAAATCTCATTGATAATATTAGTATTTTATTTTTATTAAGTATTTATTATGCTGTTTGTTACTTACAACGAATATTTCCTTTAACTTTTTTACAGTTTAAAAGAAAAAAAAACGGAACCCTTGCATTCACGTGTCTCTTCATCTTTCTTTTATTTCATGCATCTATCGTAAAGAATATCCAATGAAAGAGCAAATTAAGTAATAATTAAGTGTGTACTCAAAAATATTTATTTAAGATAATTATCAGAGTTTGATGTACTGATGTATTGACAATATCCCCAGAATATGTGTTCTAAAGATATTATTAATTTCACAAAAAATACGAATTGGAATGTGCATAAAAATACGTTCCCCTCTTCTTATCCTCAAAACGGATAAAATTAAAATTATAAGAAACTAAAACAATGTTACAAATTTACCTAAAGTTTACTGGAAAACTGAACCGATGATCAAAATTACATCATTTTCAATTTGTTCTCGATATGTTTCCACCTGTAAAAAATGAAGCAGGAAATAATGTTAATATCTGGATAAGTTTTAAAAGAAATACAAGACATTCGCGAGTGCGAGTTCTACTCTTATTATTCCAATTTAATTCGTGGCATGCACGCCCAAATTTCTACATTTTTCGAAGCGCATTTGATCGTTGTAGAAAGAGACAAGACATTTATCGTAAAAAAATTGTAAAGGCTCAACAACCTAATCGAATAGTCTTATTGTTTCTATAAATTCGAGTTTACAATAAAATCAATACTCACGGCTACAGCAGACGTAATAATGAGCTTCAGATCATGCTGTTTGCTATCAGAAATTATTGAAATCTCATATATTACTTACACGACAGCAGACCAAATTTTAACTACACACCATTCGCACACCGTTCCTAGAATGGTTTGCGAAAAACACGAAATAGAAATGTACAACATTGAATCGCAATAGCCTCTCGTAAAACATTGTTTCCATGCGTTACGTACATGTGTCGAGATAAATCAAATGTTTGAGTGAAATGAACTGTCTGTTTAAATTAGGAACCGTTTTGCTAATCGAATTGTGTGCATAATGACACTTCAACTAATTAGTGAGGAATTTAATATCGCTAATATTTTCGTCCGGCTTGCGCAGCCAATTATTGAATTAGATGTAACTGAAATCTGTCCTCGCAGTTATTTTCTTTATAACGTATGTGTGAAGATAATTATCATATAGTTTAGGACCCGTACCTCAAAAAGAAAAACGGAACCCTTATTATATAATTCTCGTACTCCCTTCTACGTATCTGCAACAGACGTTTTCTCAAAAACCGTTATATGTGGAAATGTAAAATTTTGTGTAGTTATAAAGTACATTAGTTCCTGTATTTCATTATTATGTACTAGGTATATAAATATTATAGGGTTCAAATAATTTTTTTTCATTTTTTTGAAGTGCGACTTCTCTAAGGAAGGTGGACATCATACTGAAATGGACATCATACTGAATGTGGCGCACAATATTATTTCCCCATTATCGTGATCCTAACGGCATCTATTAGTTCCGCTAACAGATAGTGATAACTAAAAAGTGATAAAGTAAATGTTCATTGTAAGTAATCAACTGCATAATAAATTCATAATTAAAATAAAATACCAATATTATCAATGAGTCACCGAATTGAAAACTTATCACAAAAAATAAGACACTTCCTTCAGCTGACTGTTTCCCTTAAAACATCTCGAAGATGACGATACAAATTCTTTCAGTGGGGTACTTTTAGCATATCTCATTTCATTTTTCATAATTTGGTTGGGATCGTTGCATTATTTATCTCAATCATATCCCAAAACAAATTTATAAAAGATGCACTGTGGTGGTCCGCATTTCATCAACGTTTAACCGACGTTTCTTTATGAATTTTCATAGTTTGTACACGAGATACTAATATTGTGAAAAATTGCTTGGAAAAAAGATAAGAAAAAAAAGATAAGAAAAACTGAAACCATATTTTTATCTTCAAACTGTTATTTCTAGTTTCAACCATGATGGAACGATGATTGCATTTGCATTTTTATTGTAATCGAATACCATCAGTAATTTTTTTACATATTATATAAAAATTATATATTATATTATATATATATATATATATATATATATATATATCTGTGTGTATGTGTGTGTGTTGTTGTGTGTGTTCCAAATTTCTCGCTGTGATACCATATTATTTTGTGAATAACCATATTATTAGATTGTTGTTCAAATTGACGAAATAAATTCAAATAAGGTATAAATTTCCAATATAACATTTTTCGAAAAAAACGCAATCTTTTTTTCCAAAATTGTAACACACAATAAAATGCAGAATTATTAAAAATTATTACAAATTACAAAGTGAGCTAATTATTGTATCTGGACTATTATTGTATAGAAGAAATGATTCCAGGCAACCTCTTTTTGACAAAAGTAAAATGTCCAAATATTTCATAAACTGTGGGACATTTCATGAACTTAAAATTCCATTTTCTAGTAAAGAATGGTTTTGTCTCTCCGTAGTTCAATATAGCTATCCACTAATTAATAGACGTTCCATATCAATTCTCACTGTTTCATGAAATATTATTTTTGTTTTTATTCTGTAAACAAGACAGTTAACTTTCCATTGTGTAAATTACATTTATATCTTTTGCTTTTTTAAACGTCCATTTCAATCGAGAATAAGATGGGTATATGAACGAATAAAAAAAATGCTAAAGTGATATTTGGGATATTTTCGTGTTCATCTTAAAATTAAAATCATAAACTTTAATATAGGCGTTAACACATTTATATTGCGAGTTCTACGTTATTAACTAAAAGAAAAATTGTAATTATGTATAAAAACAGAAGTGTTGCGTACAGTCGGTACGTGCGTTTCTGCGGTTACTTATTTTATGTATTAAAGTCACATGTCTACTATTTGTTTTTCGCTTCAACTGAATTAATATTGCAAATAGTAAAGCAAAGAGTATACGTTAAATTCTAAATAAATAAACTGACGTGACATATTATTAAGATTCTTTACCTTAAAAGAAAAAACCAAACCCTTATAACATCTCTCATGTGTCTGTCTGCATGTCCGTCACAACCGTATTTCTCAGAAAATACTTGTGATATAACCTTGAAATTTAGAACAGTAATAAAACATAGTAACTTAAAAGTCAAAAATATTCATTTGGAAGTTTTAAGAAGAGCAAATTGAATTCTCGAAAAAAGTTTAAAATTCAAGTTATTAAATTACAAATTTTACACACATTTTTTATCAACAATATTACAATTTTAGAAGAGGCAAATAAAGATCGTCAAAAAACATATTTTTTCCTCATTTTGTATATTTTTGAATAGGTGTCTCATGAGAAATACGAAAATATTTTTTTCACAAATTTTAAATTAATTATTTAAAAACATATTCCCAAAAATAATATGCAAAAATATACTATACCACCCCCTTATTTCTAAACCTATTAACCCAAAATAATGAAAAAAAACAGAGTTGGTAAATATAACTAGAAGAAAAACACTATAGCGATTTTCCTAGATCTTTTAATGTTTCAAACACCCACTGTGTTGTTAAACCTGTGAAAAATACAATATATATTATATTGCAAAATATATTCACGTTATGAAAATTTATTAATATTTTTTAGTAGAAATACTATGTACGCTTAAATGTTTATAAGCAGCGAGGGTTAGTGTATATGTAGGTATAGGGTTTCTCGTTGTGCGAGTTCTGCTCGTGCTTGACAGGTTTTTTAGATAAAAAAGTGTTATCACAACTAAGTACTTTATCTAACCTAAATGATGACACAATTTTTTTTAATACTAATAAAAATATCACATCATATAAATTTATTTTGCAAACATTATATCTCGTAACAATTAACGCTTTTATGAAAATAAAATATAACATATTTTTTCCACAGGATGGCCCATACGTTCTGAAACATGTAAATAATTAGTAAATAAAAAATTAATAACAATAAGAGAAGTATTTTTTATTTCGTAATAATCTTTATAAGATGGGAATTATTTTTTGAAGTTTGGACTGACGTGGCGGCCCAAACTATTACTTTAGGGCTGTGTAAAGGTTTCGATTTCAATTTTCGAGGCTCCAGTAGCAAACATTTTGTTTACTTACATGCCCATTAATATGGAAGTAATAACGTGTTATTTTCTTATGAAGCTCATAAGAAAATAACACGTTATTGGATGAAGAAAATCGGCTAAACATTTAATTCGCGTAATTTAGTCTCTTGATAGCGTCCGTGTCTTTTAATTCCTGAACCAACTGAATTTTCTAAAGGTGCATACGTAAATATTTTTTAATATCCGCTGTAATGACGTTCTGGACATGTTTAAGGTTTTGGAACGCTTACGAGTAGACTGGATAGGATTATCACGAACAGACTGTAATGCTATGTCGTCGTTTTCTTCCGTCCGTGATGTCCTTGGTCGACCCGACCGCTATTTGTCTAATGTCAAACCAGTCTCTTCAAACTTCGCAACTCAGTTCTTGATAGTTTGAACAGTTGGTGTGTTGTTAAAGTTGTGCAGATTGTGATATTCTCGAAATTTACGCTGCGCAAAGGTTGCCGAATCATTGATGAGATAAAACTCGCGCACATGAAAAGTATGGACCGCACCGGCGAAAGGTTCCATGGCGACTGACAGAATCCTGACACTCGCATATAAAAATATTTTTTCAACAAATTCTAGATTTGCATACTGCTATCTCTTTCGAACACAACCAACTTATTGTACTTTACCTTTCTGAAGTTTTTCTTGTCTATGCCATAGATTAAGTAGCCTATACTATTGTCAAGATGTGTCGCAAAATGACTGCTCAATCGCTCAAAATGTAAATAACTTCATTGAGACTTGTGCTTTTTACTATGTGCTTTTGCATTTTCGTATTTACTTTTTAACTTTGTATATGTTTGAATAATATATTCGTATCGGTTTTAATATTATCTCCATCTGTTTTTATTTGTTCATCACTATTTACATAGTTGTCAAATCGTGAAATTGTGTTTGTTTTCTTTTATATATCTTTGTATTATTTTTAATATTATTTCCGTCCGTTTTCAATTTTTTCATTTCTATTTACCTACTTTTAAAATCGTGAAATATTTATCTTATTTTTAAATATGTCTGCTATGTATGTATATTATAAAGATTCCAAAGGATGAAAATAGAAGAACAGTTTGGCTAAATATTATTGGAAGTGAAAACTTAAAAATTGTATTTGTTGCAGGTCTGAAAAACTTCATACAAGAAACCAAGCGTGAATATGTATTGACAGGTAAAAATTATGAATCAAATATAATAAAAGTGTTGGAATCTGATTTATTTGTGGTGTATGGTCTTCCACATTTGTTGAAAGGTATGAGGAATATTTTGTTACAGTTGTTTGAGAATGAAATAAGAGCAACATGAAAAGATATTGCATTCATATATGCGTGAGATGCCAGTGGAAGTATGAAATTGTTGTCGAGAATAAAAAATGGTTGTATATATCCAGATAGAATGCGTAAAGTAAGTAGCTGTGCAAGAGTTTTCAGTTCAACGATGCAGGCATCTATGGAAATTTATTATAGACAAGGTTATGTATAAAATTCAATTCATTATTTCATATTTGTCATATTTAATTTAAATTGTCAAAAAATTAAATTGTCAAAAAAATGGAATTATCACTTTTTTACCACCAATTGATTTAGTACAGCACATTATTCGTTTTATTATTGTTACTTATGCATTATAGTTTCTGCCTACTTTTCCACGATTGTATGTCATTTATACTGTAACTGGAACTTATTGGCAGCAAATATTAGAAATTATTCTTTAAAACATTTTATTCTTTAATAGAAACCTTTATTACATACATATTTAAAATTCAACTTTATTTTCAAGTGATCCAGTGATTCTAGATTCAATTTCTTTACCAAATTATTTAATATTGTTAATGGAAGTGCTAGATATTGTAAAGGTAAACCGTAGAGAGAGAGTAAGCGAGAAAAGTGGGCATGACCAGTTTTGGGTAGAACAAAAGAGGTTAATGGATTACAATCATTATTTTAATAAGTGCATACTTTTAGATTGTCAGTATTGAGTAATTTTTGAACCTTTATGTCATACATTACTTAATATTCAAATTATTTAAGAGTATTTATTTTCACGTAAATGACAGGCCCAAAATAAAAATGTTTTCCACTTAATTATAATTAAGAGGAAACTTCAAAACTTTCAGACCCAAAAATTACAGTTATTAAACTAATAGACCTTTTTATTGGTGCATTGGAATAAATGTAGTATATTGTCAATAAGTGTATTAACGATTAGTGGTATTAAAGCATCCATTACTTATGTTTATTTTTAGGAATTCTATTGCTACAGTTTAGAAAGGAAAGCAATTGTCATATTATATTTATCTTTTACTTTATGCATGTAATATATTTATAATTGAAAATAATTTAATTTTTATTTATAGGCATTTAATAAAACGTTTTTTTTTCAGTTGAACTGTTTTTTTTTTATTGTAATTCAGTTTCGTATTACGTAAACAAAACTGAATAAAGGCACACATGGCTAAGTCACAAATGGGGCAACGCATGCCGTCTCTTTCTAACAGTGTTAAAATGATTGTGTGGAGTGTCCCATCCATTTAGTATATTAACTATGGCGACAGACTTTCCAGAAACCAAACGTGCCCTTTTTGCCCCACCCGCGCCCCTCCCGTACGTCGTATGCATTTCATTAGAAATTTCTATTTCAGAACACTCATGGGCCATCTGTTACAAAAAGAAGTTCATCTTAACTTGCATACCGCTTATTTCAAATATAAATTTAGACTGAATTGGAAAGAAACAAGATAATGTGTAGAATACAGATTAAACTCGGTTTTAGAGAATTGTTGCTCGCGTGATATCAGAGTGTTTTGTGAAGCATTAATCGTCGATGTTGTGTTAGTCACTGTTACATGCGATAAGTACTAAAATATCCAGTGAAGGGTAGTTTCAAGTTCAACTACTTCGAGATAATGAATCCCTGTTGAATATTAATAGTTTAATATGACTTTATTATCTACCAGATGCTACCCAAAATAGTAACACCTAAACAGTTAATTGTCATAGTGATGATAGTTTGCAATTCGAAAACTTTAAGTCGCTTTAGCTTATTGCCGTAATCATTTGAACCGTAACAAAAAGACGTGGGTTGAAAACTTATTTTTAATATCCAATCTTTTTGTTAATTATGATAATTTCGACTGTGGACTTTTTCTGAACTGTAATTTATAGGCTAATTGGATTAGATTCAAAATTTAGATATTTTAGGCCTTTCTTAATAGGATAGTCAAAAACTATAATATTGATTCATATCAAAAGAATCATTTGTTAGGAAAATTGCATGCTCAACATTTTCCACCTTTTTTAGTTCACGTAGTTGGCGTTTATATTTATGCAACCGGTGTACTTATCGTACTCGCAGTTATATCAAAAATAAATTGTTAATATTTGTGTTCATTATACCACATTTAGTAACCGATATGTCATCGTGTTTGTTTTAAAGATATTAAGTTTCTTGAAGCAAAAAATTTTAGTACTTTCCCTGCGTTACTGTAGTGCCAAATGCTTATCTAATATACAATAGCCAATTACCTTTAAAAATCTAATTAATTACTAAGCCACCTTCTTGATTATATTTTAACTATTAAATCACTTAATAAATATAAACTAGATTTCTAAACTTACAATTTATCTAGGGTCTTTTTTCGTTATTAATTTTTGGATGCTCTGTAATGTAATATAATACATCACATGACTTTCTATAATACATCACATGTAACTTAAGTTGTACGTATAATACTTCAAAATTGATTGCATATATGTGTTATTTACAGGAACTGTGTATTTTGAGTTTTACAAAACCGGACAATGATCTGAATATAATTTTGAAGAATGGTATGGGAAACTATTATGGACCCATTCATATGACTACCGAAAATTTTATCGGCATATATCATTAACTTGTTTATTTTAAATTATAATAATCGTAAAAACAAAGAGAAGCATAAAACAATTTTGTTTCAAAAGTAAATTGGAAGGTTTAATATTTGCCCTAAAATTGTTTTAATTGAAACTACACATTTTACGAAATTGTATGTACGGTTCGAAAAGAAGGTCTCCGCACATAGTCAATGCATTTTTATTTATTTTAAAATTTTCATTTAGATGTTTATTTATATATTTTGTTTAACGGAAACAAAATATATAATGAAGACTTATATAAATATCATAAACAAAAAATTAACCGACTTCAAATAACCATCGAATAATAAACATATCGAAAATTCAATCAGTGAACCCTTAACTTTTAACAATATCTATTAAATCAAAAGTAATACATCACATTTAAATTTTCCCTTAAATATGAACATCTTTCGTGTAATAGAACCATAAAAATGTATTAAGTAGTTTTTTACGAAATTGCAAACATATCCACACATACAGTTGAAATGGAGAACCTCTTTTTTTCGAAATCGATTAAAATATTAAGCCTAACGCTATATACATTAACCATCTCAGACACATCTTCTTTACTTCCGTACATACAGTAAGGTTAAGGTATATAGAATACATGCGCAGACTTAGAGAAACCTGCAAAAAACGCAGTACGAGTATTCCGTACACATCTCGGCACTTATAAATATTTGAGTTTGCGTAGTATTTCTATCAAACTATTTACAAATGTTAATTTTTCACAACTAAATATATTGTAACGTATTATATACTATAAATTTCTTCTTCTATATTTTTTAGGATGTCTTTTTAAATATGCAATTTGTAATTGCAAAAAAATATTTCAATATACCTCAGAACACATCTATTCAATTGATACTCCACGTCATACATAAAATGGGAAAACATCTTAGATTTATATTTATTTTCTCCTTAAATGTTATAAAAATATTTTTAAAAGGTTGAAAGTGTAAAATATCTGTAAAGTATGTTGATTAATAAGATGTATTACTATGCCAACTTTCAAATTTTTACATCCTTTGGTTTCTGAGAAATTCGGCTCCAAAAAATGAAAAAATTAAAAAATATTTTTGGGATTCTCATAACTAACCCTTTGAAACGACACCCCGCACAATATATAGAATTTTTAAAAAGTTCTAGGTCTTAATTTGCCTTCCCTAAAATTTCCAAAAGAATTTTTTTTCACTGAGCCAAATTTCAATTATTCACATCAAGCGGTTTCATGAAAAAACTGTTGTGACCGACATACGGACAAACACATGAGTGACCTTATAAGGGATGATTCATTTTTCTTCTTAAAGTATAGTAGAAACCCAAAAACCTCAAAAGCGACGACGTGCAGATAGCCCGAGAAAGATATGGCTCAAGGACGTAGTGGACTCTATATTTATCTGTTTAAAATTACTATTGAACCATTTTCACAGACATTTTTGAAATTAAAAAAAAATTAGTTTATAATTTCTTTAAATTTTTTAAGTCATTATTGTTATCATACTAATGAAAATACTATGAAAAAGGCCTATGTTCTAATATTAGACCTAATAATACTAAAAAATTAAGAAGAATAAACCAAACTTCGAAAATAAAGTACTTGATACAAATAAGGCTTACCTAATTGAATGCTTAAATTTCAATAAATATTAATGCAAACAAAAACATAGTGGGTTTAAGATGGCTATGAAAAGGAAACATAAAATGAAATTGAACAAAAAAAAATGTACTATTTTTTGGGCAACGGAAATTCTACTTATACCACGAAGTTACCATTTCCATGTCTAGACATCGCGGAGAATTCCTTCTCCTCCACTTTTCCTTATCGCCTTAGGTAAAGAGAAGGAGGTGATTTTATCTCCCAATCTTTGTTTGCTTCATTAATTTGCACAAGGCAGCAAATTTTTTTTATAACTAACCAAATTTATATTTCATTACTTATTCTGCAATTTAAGTTTACACGCTATTCCATTTAAAAACTTAGCTCTAATAATGTTTTGTAAAAGGTTATTTGATATCTTATAGAAAATTTTGATAAATTTATATACGTACAGTTAAATATCAATTTTCATTTTCAGCTTTTTTTATTTTTCATAATATTTGCATGACAAAAATTACGATGCAATTTCCATATTTCAATTACTGTTTCAAATGGTTGTTTTTACTAGTACACAAAATCTTAAAATACTCTTTTTGGCCTTTACTAAGACTGTCGTATAATTCATATTAGATTAGTTAAGATTAAAAAATTAAAAAAAAGTAATATTAACTCTTATAAATTTAATTAAATGATTTATTTTTTGTTTAATTGTGAATTTTAAAAAATTATAGAAAATATAATTCAAATACCAACTAGAGAAACAAATTTAAAGGAAACGAAATGGCACTGATAAATTTAAAAAAATCAAATTTTGCTTTTCCATGTCTATGCCATAGTAAAGAAAATATTTTTTCAGACCAAACCTTCTCTTTCCTTAGTCCCCGTGTAGTATGCGCAAGTTCTCCTTTTTTAAAGGTCATTTTAATTAATTTTCTATATACATACATAGTCAGTCAAATTTTCACTGTCCCCACTTAATATGCAAAACCTCATTTAATCGGCCAACAGTTTTCTTGAAAATACGAGTATGAAGACGGTTACTGTTTTGTAAAGCAGATTTTGGAACCGTCAAATTCGTGGAACTCTTAGATCTGTACCTATTCTGAACATCATTAGTACAATAAATATTACAGTGAGTTAAGCATGAATCGCCACTAAGTTCTTTAAACGTAAATGGTATTTTTGAATTCAAAAAGCTTAATACTTTTCGTGTATAAAATAATATAATCCATATTTTTGCTACAGAGATTAAATCTTCCTGTGCTCTAGTTATATAATTCCAACTATTAATTTTGTTTTTTTCTTTGTAAGTAGTTTGATATAGTATGAAAAATCACGTTATTGCAGTGAAAATAAAGTAATTCCACAATTTCTGTGTGACTGTACACTGATATACTATGACTTGTTAGTATAATAACTTTGTTTCCTCTTATAAATAGCCTATTTTCAAGCGGTTTTTTAGACTTGATAATTTAGTCTATGCAAAGCATTTGTCTTCGTTTTGACGTTAATACAAAGTTTCCACCGACGGCTGCGGTCGGATCGGAGCAAGGGTCGCTCACAATACGAATGTGACCATGAATTATTTATGAGACAGAGGTCCGCCATGCCGCATGTCGCCTTCTCGACAGGGGGTAAAATGTGCCAGCCAATTCGGTTTATTACAGCTTTTCACTAAAAAGCTTGTTTTGTAGAGAGGCAGGACGATGCACCGACGCGAGGGCCGCTCAGTGTTGCCTTTTCAAATCGAATGTTTACCTTGATATGTTTACAGATACCTTGAACCGTTTACTTGTTATATCTTAATCAATGTTTTCATGTGAATTAGTTTACTTCAAGAAGGGTTTCTCGAATTGGATTATTACAATAAGTTTATGAAATGTTTACATAATGATTCTGTCCTAGGAAAATTTTCAGCGTTTCCTTTGCATATGTATTTAACCTAAGAGGTCATACATGTGTTCCCTAAATAATACAACGGATCTTGTTGCGGTTTTTTTTGGGAAAATTAATGCAGGAATTACTAGTTTGTGAAGGGCTTTCATCCTTTATTTCAGTTATCAATTTCGAGATGGTATCAAAATGTTCAATTTTATTTGAAAGTTCTCACACCTCTAATTCTAGAGATCAAATATTTACTAAGTTCATACTTCATAAATTTAAGGAACCATAGTAGTAAAAGACTGATATACATAAATAAATAAATATGGTCACGCAGGGCGGTAAAAATTATTCGATCTTATTTTCATCAATATTAATTAATATACCCATATTTGTATATAAACTTTAAAACCATATATATTTTAGTTAATAATGTTATTGATAAATTCTGATAAAATAAACTTTTTTATGTATAGTATATACCAAAAACTAATTATTTATTATTTAAACTTTATAAATAGAGATTACATCACGAAATATTCAAAAAGGTTTATTTTAGTTGCACTTATATGTTGATATTCTGGTATATTTTGACATCGATGCAGGTAATGGCAAGGGTGGTTTTGCTTCTCGTTACGAGTGCGACGGTGCCGCTCAGATGACCTTTCCCTTTACATTATAAATTAAATATTATAGGACTAAATGCTCCCGATCCACCGCGATAAAGCTGTGCGATGTGGCAAGTCGCGTAATTGAGTTGGGCGAAATTTGACTTCACATTAAAGTGAAATGATTCAAATTTTATGATAGATGACCTTATTATGCTATTTGGGACACTATTTTCCTTTGTTCGTTTATGTTGGATTTATACTTCGGTCTTCTCACTTAAAGCGGCGTTTTTCTACAGTCGTTCTATTGAGTTATATATATATATATATATATATATATATATATATATATAATATATATATTTACACAGTTTACGGAATTGATCCCCTGTTTGAGTAATAACATACCTATATTGACTACGAAAATATAATAGTTATAATTGGATGTACTCGAAAATGTTGTAATTTATCAATAATGAATCAAGATATCATTTTTTTTTTTTAAATATATCGTTTTATTATCTTCGCTAAGAAATAAATATGATCTGAAATCGAAATATATATATAGTGTGGTAATGCTCCTAATTGCAGTGTTAGTATCAATAGGCATAGAGCATGTGTTTAAGTTTTTATTTTTATTACGAAGTATTGAAGAAATAAAACTTTTCAGGCCTGAAAAATAAAAATTAAAATTAATGAACTTTCAAACACAAAAATGAAAGCTCATCACGACTGACCATTTTTAAGAAATCGGTGCACGTTACGATATATCGATTCGCATACATATCGATCAATATTCGGGGATATCACTCATATGTGCAGGTACGGTTCCGCAAGTAGTGGAAAATACCGAAGGCTTCTTTTTTAAAACATCACAAATTAAAAGGTACACATATTTAGAGCATGTCACAATGTAACCAATCGGACATCCAAATCACAATTACTTCTGATGGATCTTGGAACAAAATCGAATTATTTAATTGATGCTGCTATTTGGAACAATACGGTAGTTGGTTAGCTGGACATCTTCCTCGTTGTATCTAATGAAGAGAGGTTCAAGTATTACAAGAATCAATAACCAACAATAATATTTGTTGACGTATATAATTTTCCCATGACGTAGTTACTCGTATTACTGCCCAGAGAGTTTTCATTTTGACCAGATCCGCCAGGGTTTTAGATGGTTTATTTATATCCCTGCCCCTGAAAGTATTCTGAAAGTTTTCCATTTTATAAACGCAGCATATGCTGCAACAAATACTTAAAATACAGACTTGGTCGTATATAACTGTCATTTTCTTAACTCACTACTAACCTCTATATCTGTCTACTGCTTTAACTGGATACATATTTCAATTACTTTTTATATTAAAATAAATTGTGTCTCTTCTGTTAACTGCTGAAATTTAATATTATTAACGCTTGCACAGTAACAATTTTAGTTATAATTTTACTCAGGCTGGAAAAACGCTTTTTTGTGTGATAATCCTTATCCTAATATAATAATATCTAAATTGCGAATGTAAGTTTATCTATTTAATGATCAACTATTCAATAAACCACTTTGGAATGTCGCATGCATGCGACATTCATCTACGTCGTGAAAATGGACTATCTTCAAAACACTTTCACCATTTTTTTTCTTTTCCACCCAAGCCAAGCCGCGGCTTAAATCTGTATAGCAGATTATTACATGTATTATATTATAGTAACACAAAATTTCAATAACAAATAAATAAACTTGATTCTATGGACTATATATTGTTATTTCAATCATTGTTTGCCGTACAAATAAAATTATAATTTTGATTTACTGGACTCGTAACATACTCGTAGATACGCAAAAAATAAGAGTTAAGTAAAATCTATTTGCATATCGTCGAGGCAGGGCATTCAAAGGGGCAATTAATAGTCAGAATGTGAACTAAGGTAGGTTTTGCTTGGGATTAAACTATAAATTGAATTAAAGTCGAATCGACAGAAGCTGGATTGGATTGGATTAATTGATCGACTCAATTAGCAATAGTTTGTTGTATAGGAATCTATATTTTAAATATGTGAAAGCTATGTAACATGTTTTATGTTTTTATACAAATTGGTAGATATTGAATATATTTGGCGTTAATTTTGTAGAAATTCATTATTCATAATTAAATGAAACTACGTGATGTAGTATTATTTCTACTTTCTTTAATTTCTTTACCACGACCTAGGTTTCGTTGTATTACAACATCTTCAAGTGGGATATTAGCAAAGATTAATTCTTAGGAATATCCAACAGCATTTATATGTTTCAAACACAATAGCGGAAGCCGGGTTTGTGTGGGTTTTTCCACAGCTTATGTTAGTGAGTTTATTGCAGGGGCGCGGTGTAGGTTTTATTATATTTCCGAGAGTTATACGATATACCAGTATTTTAGTGAATCAAATTAAAATACAATTCTAATGTAACAAGTCAATAAAAAGAAAGATGTTCAAAATGCGGATCGTGAAAATAATATCTCCCTAGAAATGAAAAGAGCTTCATATATTTAGCGTTGCGACTTTTTCCACGTGACGACCCTTTTTTATCAATAAACTCTCTCAGGGAGTATTAATCTACATAATGAAATGGTGCCCACCATTTCAAACAAACCGATTCTACTTTAAACGTTTTCATTTCTCACACATCTGCTCAACTTGGTTTTTGAATTCCCTATAATATAGTTTTTAGGCCAAAAGTTTCTGACAACGAACGGTTTCAATGTTTTTTTAGATAGTTTTCTATTTTTTTTGACAATTTTTCCTAGAATATTGACACATATATGATTTCGATCATTACTTAATCATTCGTTTTTTTTCCAGCATAGAGATTTCAAATATTTCTAAATTTAGATAATTCTAAAATGGGCGTAACTGAACCATTATACTGGAAGTAAATGGACTCAGGTAGATCCAGTTACCTGAATATAAAAAATATCGCGTATCAAAAAAAGGGTAAAACCAGCGTAGCCTAAACTTCCTAAATTTAAGTCTAAATAAATGTAACTTATTTTTTTTAAGGGTTTTTCTCGTGAACATCGTGTTTAGCGTCCACACCTAAGGGATTCAAGTGGAATCCTATGGTTGTGGTAACTCTATTTGTAAGTCCATTTATCCATTGGTATGTCTGTCGGTGACTTCTAACTTTTAAATAAAATAAGATAATGCTTGGAAACTTGGACATGGTATGAAGTTATGTAAACAAGAAATTGCATTTAATACGCATAAATTATTTTTAAGAAATTCGTATTATTTTTGGACTTATGAAACATACACAGTAATATGTCTAAATATTCAAAAAACTTTTTATTTACATTTACAAGTCGCATAATAGAAATATTGTTTCTCTCCTTCCTACAATTACATATAGCCTAACAAATTCTTGGAGGGACTCATAACATACATTACTACTTTTTAACTTAGGTACCGATTGTGAATGGTAGCAAGTGTGAAAACGGTAACTACTTTCACACAATTCTCCGAGTTACATTTAAATACTATGCTCTCGGTACTCGAAGTAAGAGCAAAAATTTCGACAAAGTAAAGGAAGGAAAAAAATAGTACGTATTTAATTTATCTGCCACGAACAATTGCTGGCTAATGTCATTACGGTAATGGAGAAGGATATTTTTGGGCACCTGGAGAAGAGATATCGGATTTTTCAATACTTTAGATATCACGATCTGATTAATTAAAGTTTTGGATTATTTATTTAAATTAATTAATATTACGATAAAAGTCAATCTATAAAGATAACTTAGTCTTTGTGTTTGTGACAATTATTGTTAAGTCACGATCTGTTCAAATAAATATAGTTATAGTGCCAGCTAAATATAGAAATAACTCGTCTAGCAGATAAAATACAACAGTTTCTTATGTGTTTTTTGTACTTATTATGAAATTATGCCAATACTGTGTGATTTTTGAGCTAAACATGTAATGATAAATTGAAGAAGAAGTTGTTTCTCAGAACTGCTTTTTCGACCATGGCATAAGCAAATAACATAATCCAATTGAAAAAATTATTAATCAATCCCGCTGTAATTTTGTGTATATTTTACTAATATTTTCACTTTGTACTTGAAACTAAAAATTTAAGAAATCATAAAAAAGTTTTCTTTTCTCCAAATATCCCTATTAAAATTATTATTCAAGAGTACCTATGCTATTGTTTTATTTTTTATTTTCATTTCTTTACCCGATTTTTGATAGTGGCAGATTTTTAGGTGACTATCACCAAAATGGAAAACGTAACTGTGAATTTATTTAATCCATTTAAATATTAAAGAAATACAGACATTTCAAAACAGTTTATTAGCAATTTTATGAATAGTAACAGTTTATGAATAGCAGCAGTTTTATGGATAGTAGCAGTTTTATAAATAATCGCATTACGGTAGTCAATTACGGATTATGAAATTACACATATAATGAAATTATATTATGAATGAATTAATCCAAAGTAAAATTAGTCTTTTCTAAAATAAATTACTTGCCAGAGATTGCCTCATTTTGTAAAGTAACAGATATGCAAAATATGACCAACAAACTGGTGTATTTTTAAAATTTACTAAAGATAAATTAGTCACAATAGGAAAATTAAAACAAAAATGTAACTTTAAACATACAATTAGTAATCGAAAAATGCAATACTACTATCACTACAATACTATCACTTTGCTACACTAATGTTCATGTGAAACAACTATGTCTGATAATACATGTTTTTGGGTCACTAGTTATAAATTTATTGTTAAAATCTAAAAATTCAGAATAGCATAATTAATACGGCTCATAAACTATTAAAAAAATACGTCTTTACCATAGTTTTCATATAGGATTTTCTATCTTTTGTAATGTTGTTACTGAATAGGACATAATACAATAACTTAAATAATATGATTTATTATTGAGCATGAACCACCAGAGCGACTCCAAGAAGATACAAACCGGAGGGCGGGTTTATGCGGTGTCGTGGTATAAACCCACCTACTTGCACCCGACGATATGGTAAAAGGTCATATATTTATGATTATGATACGTATTTATTTGCTTATTTGTGACATATAATATTTATATCTAATAGTTCAACATGAACATGTACTTACTGACGTCATATTACATTTAATCAGAACTGAAAACGGTTTGGTGGATAGACGGTCACTCTGTAATTTTCAAACTGCCCATAAGTTCAAAGAGAAATCCTTTTCTTTAATTATCTCATAATAACTAGTCACGTTATATATAAATTTCATTCTAAATTACCAAAAGAGTTTCACACGGTTTTTAAACGCAGTATTGGTGTTGTTACTTTGTTTATATTATATTCTCGAGGGGGTGTCCGTCGAAAGTCCTTTAAAAGAATTAAAAAATGTTTCTCTAACACAAGTATTTATTATTAACTAGGTTTAATCTAAGGCTTGTGCTTGCGTATATAACTAAACTATAAACAGTTTATTTGTATTTTAATTTATCACATTTAAAATCATACTTTATTTCTAAAACGTAAATTAAATTTCAAAATGAAAACTTTTTTTACTGGAAAAGAAAATTTCATACACTTAATATAAATTTATATATTTTTTGTGAAATATTATAAATGTACCTTACGTTTTTTTAAGATATTTAGCTATATAATATATAAATATATACACAGAATTATAGCCGCGGCTTTATCACAAAACGAAGAGTTTTTTTTTTATAATTACCAAAAAATAATCAATTCCCTTCTGAGATAAAACTCCCATATCTATCTTTATGATACAGGCTACATTTTTGCAAAATTTCATTAATATGAATTGAATGATTGAAGCTTGAAAGTGAAACAAACAAATTCAGTTTTACATTTACAATATTATGATTAGAATAAAAATAATAAAAATGTTCAAATAATCACTTTATTTTTGCGTAAAAATGACCATGACACCGTTAAGACCATACCATATTCTGTAATCTCTTTGTAATGAGTGATAAATTCCCTTAATGTATTTCGAGAAATACATTAAAGACAGTTATCGGGAAAAATTTCGAGAAAAATTGCATTTTATGTCAACACCAAGCATTATGTTATTTCTTGTTAAAGTCTACGTTATGATGGAAACTAGCAGTCGTGATACTAGCAATCGACATAATAATATGAATTGGTCGTTTCTTAATAATAAACTAGAGTATTAAAGTAGTTTTTACATTAAGACGCGTGAATCCCCACACAGAAATAATAGTTTCTTTATAGTTATTAAATATAGTTTATTAAATTTTAGAATCAATTCTAAAATTTAATAAACTATATTTAATAACTAAAAATAATAGTTTATTAAATTTTAGAATCAATTCAAGCAACTGATATCCTTGATTCATAGCTTATATATTTTAAAATTGCTTATTAGTTTGTCATGGTAAAATATATAAACTATAATTTTTCTTTTAAAATAATATCTATGGTGAGGGGCGTGTCACTAGTTCAAAGTAACGCAGAATGTTTGCTATTTGCTATTTGAAAAGAAACAGCAACTTTTGAATAAAGTATTTTGCTTACGATTTATAAGTTCTACTTATCGTAGATGGTCTGAGTACAAAGTGATGGCAAGAGGCAGTGCACGGAACTAGATACTGTGTCCCAGCGAAGTATCTGCGAAGTACTACTTCTTTTATTTCTCCGTCACTACACGTATTCGGAAACAAACCGCAAAGAATGAAGATAATCTACTTCGACTCTAGTATTTATGGGAAGAAGGCTGTTACTTATTGACGTTTTTATCCGGGTCACAAAATAGGCTCAATTCCACTGATTACAGTGTTGCTCAATATACTTTAAAATGTTTGAAATAAACATTTAACAGGTAATAAATAAATAATAGTATCCTCATAAAATGGTTAATCTGACATGTTAGAATGAATAACTTTCTTCAAACCCAAATCTCCAATGAAAATATTAAAAATATTCATTGCAGTCAACAGATTTATAATCTTTTTTGTTTATTGTCTTACTTTTCTAATTGGAAACATTCAGTCTTTTAACATCTCAATTAATATTTTAATTTACTACTTTGCATGTTGAGGGTTTTCTTTGAGTTATCTCTCCATTATCCTACTATGGTCCACTCTTTTACCATGTCTCACTGATCTCATTATCTTCTAATTTCTGGGAAAATTTCAATTTAAATTTTTTAAAATTTTTTATATTTGTTCTAATTTTGTATTATATATTTCCATATAAAAATAAATAAAACGTTTTAAAATACATGTTTATCTAAATAAAAAACATTTAATATCACTTTGCAAACACGAGTTTTAGATTCATATATATATATATATATATATATATATATATATGTATGTATATATATATATATATACATATATATATATATACATACATATATATATATATATATATATATATATATATATATATATATGTTTGTCTACGTTTGTGTGTGTATGCGTGTGTGTGTGTTTTTCTATAATTAGTTTATTCCAATAATTTGCTCGATTTCATATTGCACAATCATTATTTACTATCCAAATCCTGACATTTAGAATTTTACAATTGCACTATGGGATTGAAGCAAGTTCTTTCGACACTCTGGTTTCAGGCATCAGTCAAACATATATTGAGGATTTTTTTAAACTTCAACAGTTTCCTTATTCCCACGGAATTTTCTGTGCTAAATTTGAAACGTTTCAAATTTAAAGCGCTGCACTGTGATGTTCTCATAACGTGCGACTAAAAGAAGTAATTAATATAATTGAATACCATCAGTCAGTTACTCAACTTTATAAAAGGTTATTTCAAACCTATGCAGCTTCACAGCTTCCACACTTACGAGTATGCTTATTTCATTACTTAAACGATAAAATACTTTCAAGTTGATTAAATTGGTAATACAGAATAATTAATCACCATTCAAACGTATGTGCGTGATCAAGGCAACATTAATGTTAGAGAAAAAATTTTCATATTGATCGTCAAACACAACTTGGTCAATACTAAATTAATGATTTTGGCCTTAAGGGGAACTCTAAAATACTTCAAGGATAAATAATTTTCATGTCGTAATTTATTTTCAGTTACATTTCATGATTATTCGTCTTCAATAATTATCATATCTTTATAATCTAAAGTTAAATAAAACTATTATAGTGCAGAGAAATATCACTAAAGCACGGCCGACGCAAAACTCAAGTGAAGGGCTTAACAATATGGAAAACTCGGAAGAAATATCATATACGTATGAAGCGTAAAACTTGAATTTCCTCTCGAATACATATGATAACCTTTTTAGCGTATCCGGCAACTGACGCCCGTAACGATGCTTGCTGGCTGTTTTCTCACAATTTCGTATTTATGCGTTTGGGTGGGTTTAACGTGGTATTAATCTCGTGTGGATGGTTTCATTAGAAATCGCCGTGTAATGTAAATAAATGAAGGCCTATTAGGAATATGATACCACAACCAACGACTATTGGTTCTGCAGTTTAAATGCCTACAAAAATTGGTTATATACTAACCTATTTTATCACTAAAACGAGTATAAGGATTTCGATTAAACTTTCATGTTAAATCATTACGCCTCTTTGGCTAGTAGTTTAAAAAACTAGACATTTTAAAAATATTTTATTTACACTACGTTTTAAATTATTTTTAATCATATCTTTCAATCGTTTTTCATCACTTAAGTTGTTATCTTGTAATTGAAGCACTTACTCAAATCCTTACTAAAATTTTAAATGCGAAAATGTATTTCTTGTCCTCTTTGTTTCATGTTGCAACGTCGCAACAAATCTACGTCTTCTTACACGCATTTTGCACAGTATTTGACGTTTTTAAAAAGCAAAGTAACTTTGTAATGAACCATTGATCATGACCTAACTTTTTGAAAAGGTACAAACGCAATATAAATGAGTAATGGAATCCACTCTGTTTAATGGCTAATTTAGAGGGAAATATGTTTGTTTTTATTGTCAATTTTGTTACATAGTAATAAAAATAAAGATATAGTTTAGAATTCTAGATAACTCTCTTTCTGTTATATATAATGCTTCAATTTCTTCCTATAACTTTGTAACTATAACAATAGAGCAAAGCCGCGGGTAAAAACTGGCGAAATTATAAGTATATTTAACTCGCTGGAGTTCATTATACAGAAAATAGAATTCAAATTAAAATGTATAATTTCTAATTTCAATATAACATAAAAAATTGCAAAAAACACCACTAACACTTTAGATTATATTTTATATTTATGGCGTATGCGGTAAACATAGATTACAAAGTCTTTGCTGACAGACAGCTAGCGTCAAATTTTAGATCTCTAAAATGCACACCAGGAGACATTCTCATAGACTGCCTTTCGCTTTTGTATTATCGATATAAGTGTATGAAGGAGAAACTGGCGCATCGGTTTCTCCGTTAAGAGAGGAGATATAATTTGATAAATAATAATAATAAAACAATAGATCGTATTTTACGTGTCACTGTTCTCATAATGATGTTTGCATAAAATATACGCAAGAACAAATCTCTAATACTATTCTCCCGTGATATCGTTACAAACAAAAAGTAATAAATTTGAACTAATTTATTAAATACTAACTGGGGTATCCGTGTTCGCTAAGTGAGTTGATATGAGATAGTGTGGTAGTTAGAATAAAAGGATAAACTTTAAAATATAAGAGGTAAAAAACTTTTATTGAAAACATATTCTAAATATTTATATTTGTTTATAAACTTCCTTTTTTTTTGTTATCCGGGATATATGTACAAATTTTTCGAATTTCCTACTTGAGAGCAAGCAACGCATAATTGATTGAGGTTGATGCCGCAATGTTTTAAAGTGTGTCCTTGAATTTTGTTAATTGTAAAACTATAGGCTAATTTCATTGGAAATTGCAGTCTTTTAAATTAGAATGGCAGTTCAATAGAAGTCAGTGCTATCCTGGGAATAAATACTGTGTGTACTTTGTCCGTTCTGGTCATAGGTTTGACTTCGATGATGTTATTCGATAGCTATTTGACAACCATCATTGTTCCATTACAAAGTTTTTCATTATTTCGTATACTGGTGTTGACTTGGGAATAACTAAAAGTGATCAAAATCTCCTGAGAGTATGAGTAGAGATCCTCCCATAAGTTCAGAGTCTCTGTTCTGTCCATGGCTTCGAGTGATTGTTTTATGTGCCATTGGCTATTTGGCCCAGAAGATAATTTTAGTACATTTTGAAAGTTCACCCCGCACAGATACTCTTGAGATTTTACATACTGGGAATTATTCTTCAGTTATATTCAACAGTAGTTGTAGGATGGAATGGGCAGTTCACCCTCCCAAAAAAAATCCCTAATGAACTAGTGTGACGGCAATGCCAGATGATGCCTGTGTAAGTGTGATGTGTTGTTTAGCAGCAATAGATTTATTAAAAACGTTTTCCCGGTTCCGCCTGGTGTGTCCAAGTAAATAATCCGCCAGTGTTGTTGTTGATCCGGTTCATGATAACGTTGTAATTTTTTTTGTCATTGAGGAGTGGTTTGTTGTGAGCAATGTATTGAAGTAGTTTGTTGAAGTTGTAATTTTTTTTCTTTGCAATATCGAAGTTCACACGAAGCACACTGTGTTGGCATCCGAAGTTGTACTAAAGTCGGGTTTTTATTGCTAAATATTAATCTTCTAGGCAAACGAGTGTTTCATTGAAGATGTCGTCGTTGAATTCAACGGCCAGTTCTAGATGAGCTTGTCGGATTTGATACAGTATGTCATCACTCATATTCGTTGTTGTAATGTTAATTTCCAGTGGTTGTCGTATTCCAGTAGTCCTAAGCGTTGGCATGCTTCGCTTTACATATGACATAAGTAACAGTAAACAGTCTTGAGATCTGTGAAACTTGTTGATCCCCGTATTTCGTGTAGCAGCATCCGGAAATAAAAATATTCGGCGTTGTTCGAATGTACGATGTATGCTAGGCCTAGTGCGTTAGTTTTTATGATTATTGGATGATCCTCTATTAAGTCTTGTTTGGATTGGATAAATAAACTTAGTATAAAATGAGATGTATTATATCACCAAAAAGATCGAAAGTGAGATTTTTATTATTAGAGAATAAGAAAATTGAAATTAAATTATATGAACAATACACTGTGGCATGTCTGTGTGTGAGAATGATATCACATGTGTTTGCGTGACCGAACTTAACCTAAAAGTTTATGTGAGGTTAAAATACTTTATACGGATAAAACTTCCTTTTTGACAAGGACAAGTATGTTTAAAATTTTCCCTTTATTAGTTGAATAATGTTTAGGTTTTCCCAGAAGAAATCGAAGTACCTCTTATACAAAACTGAAGTAAATTGCGCTTCGCGACTGTGCGTAGCGAATCATTGAAAAAAATTCATAAAACCAATAATAAAATAAAACAATATTTTGTTACATTATTACAAACAAAATGTATGTATAGGATTAGAACTCCCAGGAATACACCCAGCACAGTAGTACCGTTTATTTAATTTGTTTGTTTTTTACCTTCTTCATTTGATTAATTAAATATAGTAAGTAAGACTACGAAGCACATTACGTGCTTGCATATGTTTGTTTCGCTAATTACGACGGTCGTGTGAGTGGTTGAGATTTTAAAAACAATTAGAATGCGCAGTAATAAATTGTTACTAATCAATCATTTTGGCAAACAGCTTTAACTACTTTTGTAATATTTGATTATGGATTTTACAATAGTAAAAATTTGTAATTAATTTATTTAATTTATTAATTTCATTTACTTAGTAGTATCGATTTTTAATTATCCTTTGTTTTTCTAATTTATTGTTGATCCCTAATAGTTTTGGATTATGTTTCAGTCAGATGAGCAATGGGGGTGACGAATGTGGTTGAGTAATATCTAACTCGTGAGTGGCAAACCTCTTTACCTTTATATTATTACCTTGTGTGGAGAAAGGTTTTAAAAAGTTCTCCGCGGTTTTCAGGCTTTTCTGTGAACTTTTCTTGAAGCGGTCCCTGATTTTCTGGCGAAATATTATATATAATATGATGCTAATAACTATCATGTAGATAGGTATAGTCCAAAATACGTGACTATTAGTTTTATCAGTGTCTAATAGTCGTTCGTTGTCCAATAAGCTTATTAATTAAAATAATTTATTCAAATGTAAATCTTGTATCCGTAGCGGTTTGATTATGTTTAGTATCGTGATATTTATTAATTCCAATGTTAATAGCTTGACAGGCTGTCTGGTGAGTTTAGTCTGGATATTGTAGATTTTGTCATTTTATTAATAAAACTGCAACCAGCGGGAAGTCCTCCTTTGAGTAAGTTATATTATGTATGTAAGTGTGGTCTTTTTTCTAAAGATACGCCGTTGTTATCTTTGCCCTCTCAGGTAATATTAGCAGGTAAGTTCGGTCATAGAGTTTCTCTGCGAATTCCAACCATGTGTCTATTAGAGTGTGTCGGCAGGTAGAAGTAGTTCCTGCTGATTTATGAGTTTCTGGATGCAGTCAGGATGCTGGTGTGTTTTCATGAGATCGATGTCGTTGCAGTAACTCGCGTCTCTGATCTTCTTACAAGTCCTGTCCAAGTATAAGTACGCTTTTTCATTCATTGATAGATAAGGTTTCATACGGATAATTATAATGTTATTAGGACTTAGTATGGTATATACCATTGTCGTCTTGGCGAACTATTAGGTATTTTACCACAAATATTATTGTGTTTTCAACGTTATCCAATATGATCCAAGTTCCAATATGTCTTACGTTTCTCTAATGTTATCGTTATTTTGAAATAGTAGCTGTCGATTTGAATACTTATTTTTTATGGTTTTTATGATGTGTTTTATGCTAGTGATTGGTAAACGATTAATAAAACCAGATAGTGCGATATTTATTAGGTTTGCATTTCTAATTAATTCATTAATTTTGGATATAATTTTTCCCTGATTATCTTCTGTAATTTTCTTGGTTTGATTAAATTCATTTTGTAGGACCTTATTAAAATATAAATTGTTGTTTATTTTATGAGTCAAAATTTGATGGTTATAGCATTTTGCATCCTCCTGGTCTAAGTTTCCAGTTATGTTCTTTATTATGATTCCTATCCGTTAATTAGTCCGCGTCGGATTCGGTTTTTACTGATAGTATCATATTTATCTTTAATTGTTTTTAGCTTGTTAACTAAATGGTTGTTAAGGGATTCAGAGTACATTGTGTATAAAGTATTATGAATTCTTATCGATGCATTATTTGTGGTTCTAAATCCTTTTCTTTTATATTTTCGATATTGGGTTATTGTTAAGTGTTGCTAATTTAATTTCTTAATATTAATGTCATTCTTAATACAATGTATGCCAGTATTAATGTCATCAAAAGTAGGATCTTGTAACAAGAGTTTGTGTTAAGTTTGGGTTATCTTATTTTAGAAGAGATTTGGGTCTCAATTATTTTTTTTATTTATTTCTGTATGTAATATTTCCATGAGGTTCTCGTGGTTTTCGAAATAATTTTTTGTATATATAAGCTCTGCATGTTTAAATCGAAAAGATATCTAGTATTAATGTATGTTCCATTGACTTTTCTATACTTTTTTATTGGTAGTAGAATGGATTGAGTTATTATATCCGAGGAAGGCATATAACATTTGTTCGTTAATTAAGGCATGAGGCTTTGTTTGTTTGGATTTTGCTTGCTCTTTTTGTAAATTACTTTGTAATCGAACTCTTCAAGTTTTAGTCTCCATCGGACTAATCAAGAATTAGGTTCTATAAGTGTATATAACCATTGTAATGATTTATGATCTGTGAAAATGGTAAATTTTCTTCCATATTAGTATGATCTGTAGTATTTAGTTGTGCAAGTTACTGCTACTATTTGTTTTTTATGCTCATATATTTAATTTCGGATTCATCTAAAGTGCGTGATGCATAAGCTATAGGTTTATCGAAGCCTATGTCTTCTTATGAAAATATTGCCCCAATTGCAACATTAGAAGCATCTGTTATTAAGAGAAATTCTTGTTCGAAATCTGGGTATTATAATATGGGGTTATTCATCAATAATACTTTGCAATATTTAATTAAGGCATTTTTGTTCTTTATTTAAATATATTAATCTGAGTAAATTTTCTATATCGATAGTCGATTTGGGACAATGACTTTCAAAGTTTAAAATATTAAATTTGTATAGCTTTTATGGATTAAGAATAAACTTATAAGAATATCATTAGATGTACAATTGTGTATTTGAACAATCGCGAAATTTTGAATAACTATAGTTGCAGTTTCTAGAATATTACGTTGTTTAATAATTTTTTTATACATAAATTTCTCCATCTTTAATATTGACTGGAATTTTTACTTTTTCTAAAGTTAGAATGAATTGTTTTTTCAAAAATGTTAATATTATTTGTTTTTAGTATTTTAATAGGAATGTTTGAAATAGTTGTAATTAAGGGTTTATTAGGTAGGTCGACTTTATATTTTATTTTTTCTAAGATGTCGAGTCCTATTAAACCATCAAAAATATTGTGGAATTTACATAAGTAAAATTTAAAATTTTGTTGATTATTAAATCCTTGCAATATTGGCGATTTGATCGAATATTTATTTCTGGTGTGCAAGTTTGTGATCGAAAAGGGATCATATTTTCTGGGATAATTTTAAAAATATTTTTTTATTATTTCGGGTGTGAGAACAGATTTATTCGCCCCTGTATCTATCAATAGTTGCAACGGAGATTTATTGATTTGGATATAAGAAAGTCTTTTTTGATATTGGGTATTTAACTCTATTATGGGGCCTCATCCGAGTCTAAATCTTCGATAAAATGTTGTTGTTCTATATTCTGTGCGTCTTTTTTTTGCTTTTTTCTTTTAAATTTTGTTTGCAATAAGAATATTCTATGATATCTTCTAAGTCATTATCAGTTGTTAATAAGTTATGGTACGATTCTTCTGCAATATAATTTGGAGATGGACGAGTGCCTCTAAAATAATTATTGTGTGGTTTTGGTGTATTTCTATTACATGAATTGTGAAATATACCAATCATTGGAGTTGGTTTTTGTTTATGCTAAGACTCAGCCCAGACTTATAATGGTTAAATATTTGTTGATGTACATTCCTAAATGTGTAGGAATATACTTTTTGCGGAAGTTATTTTTGTTGGTTAAATTGCTATTATTTTGGTTTTTATCATTAGATTGATTATTATTTAAAATATTTTTAAATCTCTTTTGTAAATACTTAATATTTTCTCCCTCTTCACGTATTGGAGTACTTGGGGAAGTGAATCGGGTCAAATAGCCCTGATTGTCGATCCTAGGGGTTCTCCGAGTCCGGCTAAGTAAATAAGCAAGGTTTGTGTAGAGAAAAATGTTCGTTTGCATGTACGATGATTCTGGTCAACTTCGTGTATATCAACGTAATTTGTTATGGTATTAAATAAGCTAAGACATATTTCCTAATATGTCTGCGGTGATTCGTTTTCATTCGGTTTGTTATTGACTAAATCTCTGTTTAGTGAATTTTTGTTTCTCTGATGGGCGAAATTTTGAATTATTGTTTATTTAATTTCGGTCCACGTTTCGGCAGCATTAATGTTATAATTTCCTCTATATTCCCTTCGAGCTATCCAATAATTCCATTTATTATAATGGTATTATGAAAACATATCAGTTCTTTTGAATTATAGTAATATTTTAAAATTACTTCCCCGCTTTTTATATAACGGTAAAGTTTGCTGTAGTTACCATCGAAACGTGGTACTATTTTTAATGCTGCGTTATACAAAGGGATGTCCTCCATTTTGCATTTTACTTTTTAATTTATGGGAATTTTATATTTGTAATTATGTATTTGCATTTTTTTCATTTTTATTATTATTTTATTATTATTTTTATTTATTTGTACTTGTACATTTGTATCAAGTGGCATTTATATCTAGTTATACTATCAGAAAGATATACTATCAAATTATGTTAAACTATCAAATTTTGGATCAGACTAAAAATCACAATCGACAACACGACTTAATTGTAATACCATTAGAATTAGGATATTTAGGGACAAGGAAATTGCTATCTGGCAATTAATAGAAAAATAACGCTTACTGTGCTGTTGTAGTGGCTGCTTTCATTGCTGGGATTGTAGTGATGAATTTTTGGTGAGTAGTCTGCTTCGGTGAATCGTTGAGATGAGCGAGTCAAAATTTGCTGTTTAAATGTCCGTAGAATTCTATTAGAACTGCGGCAATTACGACGGTCGTGTGAGTGGTTGGGTTTTTAAAAATAATTACAAAGCACCGTGATAAACTTATTTGTTACCAATTAATCACTTTAGCAAACAGTTTTAACTACTTTTACAATATTTGGTTATGAATTTTACCATAAAAAATATATGTAATTAATTTATTTAATTTAATTATAATTGTACAATACACTGGAGCAATAAGACGGAGTTGAGCTGGTGAGCTTAATGAAGGTCCTATTTTTTACCGAGGCCAAGTAGTGCCGATTTCTAATTGTCCTTAGTTCTTCTAATTCATTGATGATCCCTAATTGTTTTGGATTATGTTTCAGTGAGATGAGCAATGGGAGTGATGAATATGGGTGAGTAATACGCTTAGGAAGCATACTGCGCTGCGCTGCACCGACACAGGTGGTAATGAGATACGATATTCTTTCACATTTCAAATGCAACGAGAGATCATTTCGAGTGGTGGCTGCAAGTGTTCTATTGGAAACGTAATATTCGATACACGATCAATCGAGATGCTACTCGGAGAAAAAATGTATAGATATTACATTTCTTGAAGATAATATTTTCCTAAAATTTTATTTCCTAAAATGCCAAAGAATAAAAATTTTGAATTCAATCAAATATTAAAATAATTTCATTTCACAAACAACTAACCAACAATTCATATAAGTACAAACCTAGTTCGGAATTGTAAAATAGATGCAAAGAAATCAAAACTTAAACCAAAACCTTTAAAATACAACTAAAAAATCTTTTAAATGAAATAAGTTTTGAAAAGATTGTCACTTAATATAATTAAATTATATTTAAATGATGTACTCAAATTCATTAACAAAATAGATGGTTTAATGAAATTATATAAATACATATTTTCACTGTAGCTTGGGTAACAAAACTACAACTGGGACATTGGTAATAATTAAGATTACTACACAAAAGCAACTCGTTGCTCAATATTCACTTGTTATTATCCAAATTTCAGAGTTCCAATTATTAACTAACATTAAGTGAGAATTTAACGACATAAATCTAACACAACCCGACAATGACACAGGCCGTTGTGGTGTAATCCTTCCATCCAATCCTTTCCCTAGAACATAATGAAGATAATAGCATTAGAATTTAGGCGCTTTTACTTAATGGTAAAATACCTATTACTAAGATTTACGTCCTAAATAATTCTGTCTATCTGCAGATTTCATTGATTTAAGGAATGAACGTTCAAAAATGTATTGTTTTAATAAAACTGAATTGGGAAGATCTTTCGTTATTTTAAAGTTATGTCTAAAAATTGTAACAAAAAAAATTAAAAATTACTTACAATGCCAAGTAAGAGTACGCCGGTTAATTATCATCCAGTGTTCTAACAAACACCAACTAGCTTAACTCCTGAATTCGTCCATTTATCTGGGTAAATTTTTAAAATGATTTACTTACACGTATTCTAACACATGTGTTGCTAATAAATATACATTTTAACATTTTTATGTGCTTTGAAAATATTAAGTGAATCGCATATTAATTAAACTAATGTGCAATCTGCAAACACGTGGATGTTTAAAAATACATACATGATCAATAAAGATTATTGCAAATACAGTTAAAAATTTAACATCAACATTAATGCAACATATTTACACAACCTAACTTCAAAATAGTGAAAAAAAGACGTAGCTGAATTTGTTTATTACATTGATGAAATATTAGATAACAGACTTCATTTTGCAATAAATATGTCTATAAGTAACCTGAATAAAGTAGTTTATTATTTGGAAATAATTACCCAGTTGCATTGTATAGAACAAAAATGTGGTTTAAGTAGGTGAATACCTATAACGTTGTGCTCAATAGACAGGTTACCACTACTTATTGTAAAACAAAGTTCCTATATGCGTCTATTTTTCTGTGTGCCCTTTAAAACACCAGAAATACCGGGTGAACTTCAATGCTGTATTTACTATTGTACGAAAGGTTTATTTATAAAATGTTAGTGTTTAACATTATGACGTATCATTAAAAGATGACTGACTAATGGTAATTTTCCAAAAAAGTAAGTAGCATAAACAGCGATACGAACGCGATTCTGGGTAGATCCTAAAAAGTCCTGAATACAACATGTCTATCTATTATACAAAGCCCACTATAAATATTTCTTGAGTTTAAAAAAATATTTAAAAAGCACGTAGATTTTCGAGAGTTTTTGTGCAACCTGTATAAATACTGGTCAATTTAAAAGTAATATATGTACGTCTCAATGAGACGTACATATATTACTTTTAAATTGATCAGTATGATATATGTGAGTATATGAGACTATGGAAAGTTCTCGGAAAATGTTTGGAAAGTCAATATGCGACTGTGGAATATTTTCAAACATTCAGGTAAATTATTGGAATGTTTCGAAAACTTTTGCATTGTGGAAACGCAATGTTTCAGAATATTCTAGAATACTTAGATTTGGGTTCTAGAGGATTCGATTTTGAAATATTTCATGAATCCTGAGCTGTAATTAATTTACCACTACTTTTACTTAGAAGACTATATAAGCAAACGGCACTGGTCCGACTGCTAATAATTTGTGTGCTCATTAGCGTGATTATATTCATTTTTAATTTAATATCCTATTCTATTCTAATTTCGTAACAAATTATTTTTGTGTGCAAATAATATAATTTATTTTCATGATTTTTTCCTGAACATTACCTATCACGCCAAAACAACAAAGGACGTAATACGCCAAACGTTAAGCGTATACATTTGTTATGCAAAAACAAAAAGGGACAAAAACGTAAAGAAAATCATTCATCAAACACCAAAGAAAGAATATAATCTCAATGAGAAAGAGAGACTTTTCCGATCGTAAAACTTGACTATCTTTACACTGATTAAAGCACAATCGGTAAAGTAAATCAGGAATAAAAATATGGACCACAACCAAGCGCGATGTTTGTTTACCTTCAGCCTGCAGAAGTCAAAAATTCCCAATTATACATCAAATTGAATAACATTCATATTCGAGAAGAAGGAAGATCAGCTAAACAACACACTGTCAGCTGGGTAATAGGATGAGGCAAGTCAATTCAAGAAATACTAGAAGACGAGCTGCCAGTAAGTTCAAAATAAAGAATGCTTTGTAGAGTATAAAAATGATGCCACAGTTTCTATAGGTACAATATCTGCCATACTATTCAGTTTTATAACACATACGCGTTGCTTGCAATGGAATATTAAATTGCAAGTCACTTCTTCTCGTTCTGATATAATATTCGTTTTTTACATTTTATCACTCGTAGGAAACGAATATAACTGCCAGAAAAAATTATGCAATGTAACAGCGACTTTCAAAAAACATCATTCACAACTGCACAGATTGTAGAACGTGGTTTGATTGTTAAAACGTATTTGTTTTAAGTAAAGTGGTACATTTAACCTTAAGTTAATAAATTATTTCCTTTTTGGCTCGACAAACACGCATTTTTACAGAATTATTTTATCGCAAATCCTGAAAAGCAGCCGCGGTAAATGACATTATATTTGATACGCATATATACCAGTCTCCGACAAGTCTATATTTTTGTTCTGTATTATTTGGATCGAGAAAAAAGCTGATCATTTATTTGAAATTAAATGAACATATTTAAAAAACAATGCAAAAGTTTATAAAAAATAAAAATGTGATAGAATCGTTTTAATTAGTATCAAATTTGAAGGATAATAGTGCATTTATAAATTCTTCCAGTATGCGGTTCAAAACATGTTTTTTTTATATTTTTTATTAACTAATTGTTATTTTTTTAATATTATATGGTCTTCAAAATGAAATCAAAAAGCCCATTAGTAATAATTAAAAGAAGATATTATGAAAATACATAATATAAAGAGACATGCATACATATCTATATCAAGGATTAAAACTATACCAGGGTTTATGCCCTACAATATTATTCTAATTTGAATGTAAGGATGGAACTCTCAGTACGTAAGATCGTTTCGTAACTCTGTGGCTGTTTTTTTCATTGAGACGTCATTTAGCGAGTTATTTACTTAATGACTTATATACTTTACTGAACTTATATACGGGTTCCGTATCTTAAAGGGAAAAACTCAAACCTTACAAGATCACCCACATGTCTCTCCACGTGTGCGACACGGGTCTTTTCCTCAGAAATCGCCAAACGTAGAAACTCAAAATTTTGTGCAGTGGTGTCATCTAAGAGCCAGGTCCATCTAAGGATCTCAAAAATGCATTTTTTATAATATTATATATTATATTTATATCAGAGATATGGTTAAAAATATGCAAAGGAAATATATTCCCACTGAAATTTTCGAAACTAATCAACCTAAAATTATGAAAAAATATGGGGTTTCAGAAGCTCGCGCAAAGGTTCTAGGTGGCAATTATACGTATCATTTTTTTTAAATATTTCCCATATATTTACGACTACGAAAGACATTTAGGCAAAATATGTACATTTTTTTTATTTTGAAAGCCGATTTTCTCAAAAACGATGCGAAATAGAAACTTTAAAGTGCAAAGTAATACATTTTACCAACCCACATATTTTTTACATACTTTACAGAACCTATTTTTTTTAAATATCTGTGTTACTTACAATTAAAGAAGGTGTAGATAAAAGTTTTTTTTTATCATTTTGTACATCGTGTGTTTTTTTATCAACCCACATATTTTTTACATACTTTACACCACCAATTTTTTTTAAATATCTATGTTACTTACAATTAAAGAAGGTGTAGATAAAAGCCTTTTTTTATCATTTTGTACATCGTGTGTATTTACAAAGGCTTGTTATGAGGAATACAAAAACATTTTTTTACAATTTTAAATTGCTATTTTAAAACGATATTCCAAATATACAAAAATAATGAAACGAACAAGATTCGTAAAATCTGACTAGAGATGACAGGAAAACTACAGCAATTATCCTAGATTTTGATTTTTTAAATATATACCATGATTTTAAACTTGTGATAGATACAATAGGTTACAATATATTTACGTTGTGAAAAATTAATATTTATAAATAGTTTAATAGAAATAATATGTAAGCTCAAATGTTTTGTAAATGACGAAATATGTATAAATCTTCGTTATGCTAGTTCTATTCGTGCTCAATAGGTTTTCCGAACAACACACTGTATTACTACTTGCGGGAATACCAGAAATATTTAATAATATACATATTGCATTTACCTCCTACCATCCTACAAAGTTGAAATTGTTATTTGCGTTAGATATGTACTTTCATAATTTTGCTTTTACGGTAGGGCCCTATTACGCGACAGATATTATTGGCAAAGAACCTTCCCAGATGATAGCTACCATTTAATATGTCACATTATGTTAGTTTTCATTTGCATAAATTATTAATTTATTATTTCACTACAAAGTGTTATTTATTTTGTTTTTTAGTGAAAAACGAATAATGTACAAAAATACAAAGAAACTCCTCTTTTGGCTTTTGTGAAATTTAGTAAAATAATGTTAAAACTGATGGTGCCAAGAAATTTTGTCTCTGCGCCTCAGGTGGATAATATTACATAATGCATATCACAACAATTTTATTAAAGGGTTTTTCATGTTTTCCATCTCAGTTCTTATTCAGATTTATCAGTTCGGCAAAGTACTAAAGGGTTGAAAAAGTATTTCTCATATTCCTTCTCATGTTTACGGTTCCATCTCAAATCATCCCCATTGTGTATAAAACGTGACTTAATTATATGCATTGAATCGGAACTGTTGACAATTGTCTTTACATATAAATAACATTTTATCACACTATCAACATTGAAATCATCCTAAAAAGAAAAAAAAATTATTTATCTTTAATTAAAGCCCCACCTCAGCGGCATGCTCATGTATTCCAAAATTTTTATCAAGGACATAATTAGATATCGAATAGACCAAAATTAAAATATTTTTATTGAAAAATAAATACGATCGTTAGTTACAATAAGTACATCATTCGGAAATTGGAATAAATGTAGCGTAATAATGATGATAATAGAAAGATACTTGTAAAGCATTACGATATCTAATAGTAAGTCTTTTTATCAACATCAATGAGACCTACGTACATACTAACCATTCATAAAAACATTACGATGATACGTTTTTAATGATTATAATGATACGTTTTTATTGATGGATAAAAAGACGTTTGCAAAAATGATTGTCGAAAATTTTGAAAATAATTGTCGTTCATAACGGAAGTATACGTGACTTTATGACTTGTCGCCTAAAAACAATTATAATTATGGAATATATATATTGATTTTACGATCTATTGCAAAATACTCAAAAGAAAAACCGAACTGAACCTACAATAAGGAATAATCTGTCTTACAGTAATGTAGATCCGCTACAAATAAAACAGCCATCCAAAATAGCTAAACAAAAAAGAATTAAAATAAATTGTACAACTCACAGATATTACAAAACCAAATAATTGTTACTTTAAAAGAATAATTCATTACACAACAAGCTCCCTGGCATCCAAAACTAATTATGGGAAATATATATAGTAATCCATATAGGGGACAGTAATCCATACATATAATAAAATTGTAAGAGAGTGTACATGGAACATATTTTAAAGAGTAATTTATTTGGCGTAAATGATGATTAAAGAAGGAGGAAGACCTCTTTTTAAAATGTTTGTCTGTATATATGTTAATTTGTTCGTCAATCATGCGAAATCTACTGGGTGGTTATTAATGAATTTGGTATGTTAATAATTTATAACATATGGGGGAAAAGAAATTCTAATAACTTCATTCTTAATTCTTATTGCGAATTTCACACGAATGAATTCGTAGGTTTAGGTAGTGACAAATAAATTTGCTCAAATAATAGCCATGATCATATTTTCATACACTTTTTTACGTGTTATGTCAATTGAACAAGGACTTTGATAACTAATGAATACCTGATATATCTAATTCAATAATTGATGAATTCAATAATTGATCAATTCAATAATGAACTCTAAACATTTAATACCCGCGACTTCGTTCGCGTGGAAATCAGAGTAAGAAAAATTTCCTAAAAACCCTAATAGGTAGCATTTGTAGTTAAATTGGTTCCGCCATTTCTGATATTAGCGCGCACAATATATGTAACTTAAAGATTAACTTATATATTTTATTAGTGAACCGATTGAAATAAAACCAAGTCTAAATTTTGACCCAAGATAATCTAAATATATAACTGAAAACTACATGCAAATCGGTTCAACTGCATTTACTCAATTTTTTAATTGTGATTATTGACTAAATATTGGACGTATTAAAATCAAGGAAATATGTACTGAATTGCTTATAAAAATAGACATGCTTTAATATTGTCCTGTAAAATTTTAAATAGGTGCGCAATTATGCATATCGCTAAACAGCTGAATAAATATATAATCATATTTTCATACAAAAATTATGTAATTTTGAAATGGCCACCATGCAATTAGCAACGATAATCATTTACTTATCTTATATATATATATATATATATATATATATATATATATATATATATATATATATAGTGTCATATTTACTCAACATTAAATAAGTAGAGAAATCATAATGTTTACTCTAAGTTGTGATCAAGGACATTTTCTATACAATACGTATGACAAATTTGAAATATAAAAAAAATCATTACGTATATATTGATTTTGATAAGTTGACAAACTGGAGACCTCTGATGATATCGCGATTAACAGTCTCCGGTGACAGAGTTTATTCATTTGCCTTCAAAAAATACGACTATTCCTACATGCGGTTAAGTAATCATAATTGATACGTCAATACAATATAAAATAGCTACGATTCTATAATCCAAACAAATCATTATTCCAAACACATGATGTACACAAAACAAATCGATGAGAGAGCGGTAACTAATTGATATCAATTTTCTACGCTATACGTACAGCTAATTGAGAGAGTTAAAGTAAACTTTGAGAAGCCGTTTAGATGACGTTTATTGTATATGGTAATTATGGCTATTTAACCTTCTGTGAAGGGCGCAGTCGCCTGATTGGTTGTTGGGAGGAGGGTGCGTCCGGTCAATGTCACTGCCACGAACGTGCCCTTCGCTTAAAAGTAGTACTGATCGGTCATAATGTGCACAGTTATCGTTATATGTATTTTCTTATTGTTAAAATAGTTGAGAAAAGAGTCGGCTGTATTTTAGGCTTAATTGTTAAATCGATGATGTATACAAGTACGTACATATAAAACAAATAAATTAAAAATGAAGGTAAATTTAAAAGGTACCTTTTTTCGGCGTACTAGGCGATAATAAAGCAATACTATTGCATTGCTTAATGACATAGTTTTATTACAGATAATAAATTATTATAAATTTCTTTATATAATTTTGGAATATTTCTTATAGTATGGTATAAATGGCCAACTATATTCTTATTATTATTTAAAGTACTAAATTATGATAAAGCAATACCAAATTACCTATTTTAAGACTGTGACAGTTAACTTTTTACGTGGTTGATTCGTTAAAATATTTTAAGTAATTTTCAAATTTTCTTTCCACATTTTTAACTTTTTGTACATATAATAAATAGGCAAATATGTTTCCAACTTTATCTGCCTAAAGTTTAAAGCCACCAGTAAATTTAGTTATCGTGGGCAAATTTCGCTCGCATTTCTTAGAAAAATTAAATCTACCATACCAATGAATGAATAATATAGAATAATAAGATACTCTAAAGTTAACAATAATATTGACTTTTAAGAAACGATATTACATAGTCTGTTCTGTAAATTGGCGATGGATACATTTTCTAGCGAAATAATGACCCTAAATATAAACCAAGATATTACAGATAACTTTTTGGAAGAAAGTCATTGAACAAATATTTACCTTTCTTAATTTTTTCACTCGGACAAATTAATATTTATTACCACTTTTTAAATTGATTGACTGTTTCACAAATATTGATTATTCAAATGTCTACCAAATATTTAATTAATTTTAATTAAATATTTGTTATTAATTAAGTAAGTGTTTTCTATTCTTATATATAAATTTTCTTCCGTAGATTCGTATATGAATAAATATCATTTTATGATATTTGATAGCAAACTAATTTGAGGAAATGCTCTATGACGTCTATTAGCAATTCAAATGTCACTTATAATATTCTATTATAGTACATTGACACGTCATTTCTAACGATGTTGGATAGAGACAATAGAGCACTATGGCATTCCTCCATTCATTCCTTGGTTATTTTTCTGAAGACAAGCCGTGTTGAAACGAGAGCAGCCTGGCCGCGGCCGACAGGAGGTAAGACAGTAGTCAATCAATCTCATTGACCTCGACCTATCGAGTGTAATTGAAGTTGCTCGATCGGTCGTTGTAGCGATGCCGATAGACGCGCAAACTGGGGCAGCGCACGCTATAGACTTGCGAGTGACGAGCGACCGCAACTGCCGCTGTCCGTCATCGAATCAATACCGGGAAGGTCACCCCTAGATCGCTCTTCATCGCGTGTTTGTCCAAATCTAGCTACTGTTGTGGAGGTCGAGATTCGATCAGGTAATTTATTGCTGTTCGTTATGTATTAGCTGATGTAGATGGTATCAACAATGGCGAGCATGTTTTGGCCCGATTTCGTTTATTCACCTGTTATATGCAGTTTAGTATAGAGTTAAAAGGTGTAACTAACTCAAATTAAGATATATGTATATTAAAGCCGATCGGATGGTAGCATAGACCAAAATATCGTATAAGTTACCTGTGCCAATCAAATAATTACAATACGGGGATAACAGCCAATACCGCAAATTAGCTACGGGCTACGCAGTGATTTTGCAAGTTATCAATTAAGCAAAAATAAATATCAAAATCCGACTCTTTCAGTAACGAGCGTTAAATACGGATGAGCTTCTTAAAACGTTAGTTTTACTTACAGCATAGTATAGAAAATGCCTCCTATTTTTCACTTTGTTACAAGAAAATAATGAAATCAACGTCAGCGTTGCTGAGTAATTTAAAATAATTTATAAAGTGTACCGTCACAAATTTTACAGCACAAAATATGGGAAATATCTTTCGTTCTTGACCTCGATACAAGAAAATAATGAAACCTAGCTCACAGTTGCTGAGTAGTATTAAATAATTCAATAAAGTGTGTCATCATATACTTCCTAATATATAATATAGAAAATGTCCCCTATCCTTGACCAACATAAAACAACAAATGAAGCTCAACGTCGCTGAGTAATATTACATAATTTAATAATGTGTTCCATCACAGACTTTGCAGCCCAAAATATGTGAAATAGCTTTTGTTCTTGAACTCGAGTCAAGAATATAATGAAACCAAAGTCAATATTGCTGAATGATGCTAAATAATTTGATAAAGCGTACCGTTATAAACTCATTCCGTCTATGACGCATTTGAAACTAAGATGCATTTGAGCAGTCTGAAATGAAGTTGGTAGGCAGTCGACAGCAATATTGATCATAAGTCTTGAAATATGAATGTTTAATTTTTTAAAGAAATTTCCCTAATATAACAATAAAAAATCACGTTTATTTTGAATACGTTATACATACACAACCTCAAAAAACGGTCATCATTATCCTATTTATGAATATTTGTAAAAAGCGTTAGGTTTATACATTTATAATATATAAATTGTGATTTCATTATTAGGCTGAGGATTCACAAATAAAGTATCCGAGTAAAATCAAATGACTACTCACACGAGAATACGTCATTTTTATGAATATTGATATGCAGTTCATCATTAAGATTTTTTAGTAAACGAAATGGATATAAACAAAAGGCTTCTAATCATGCACATTCCTATAAAAAAGAATATAATGGATAGTAGTAGCTTAAACGCTAAGAAATAACATTAACTGTCCCATGGGATGTAATATTTATTGTATTAAAATTAATTAGTATAAAGTTACTTTACGAAAATCCCCATCGCCAAAATGTCAAACTTTGTACTCAATATCTAGCAATGTAACTGCGAGAGTGGAGAGAAAACGCATGTCTCTTGTGTATGCATCGACAGCCACGACGATCTTAGGTAATAATGTATGAAATGCCAAGATATCCCCTAACCCTTAAGATTTGCTCCATTACCCCAAAATGGAAAACTTAAATTATTTCCCCGCCGAGGAGCTGTCTAGGGTTAGAGCCAACCCACGGACGTTCAGAAGCAAAAATAAACATTTTAATCCTGAACTTCCGCAGGCAATGAAAGAAAAACTTTTAAGAGCAAGTCATACGTTCTTTGTTGAACTTTTTGCCAAATTACTAATGTCGTGTAAGTAATGCGTTATTTCCGTTGCCACCCATAGAATCAGATAATAAATTATATAAAGATGAATAGTGGTGCAACTAATATGTACGAAACAGCCCCAAACGAAAAGGATTACACGAGAGTTCCTGATGCCGATTTCTGCGTCATCTGTACTAAATTCGGGAAGCCAGCAGAATACCAGTAAGCATGGGTGCTTGTCCAGTCTTCAGAGCTACTCTGGAAAGGTCAGTGAGGAGCGCCTCGTATACTACATGAAATCATGAAAATAATCCAATAAACGCAGGATGGGGCTCAAAAGTTAAAACGAAACTCTCACAGATCCTGGAATTGGGATTCTTTTTAGCTCTGGGCTCTATTGGCACTTTCCCCCCAGGTTGTCTCGGGACCGTACTTGTTCTTAATGCCCCAGTCATATAACCTGGCGACGGAGTTCATACCCGATTCTCTATATCTCATTTGCATACGCGATGGTATCGCATCCCTGAAGGAGTATCGCGAGTATACCATCGAACATGATATTCGAGAGGATAGGACTTAGGATCAAACCTTAAGGGCAGACCATGGTCAACGTTTCCTTTTATTATAGTATCTCCGTCCTACAAATAGACAATTTGATCACCGAAATAATCTATCACAATCCGGCGGAAGGCCTCTCGCGCTGACAAAATGGTAGCTACCAGGCATTTTCAAACAAGCCGGAGATATCCAGGAAAATATTTATCCGGGCACACGTCGACCCAAGATAAAGCTGTTGAAAGCGCGTCAAATATAAATATTCCGGAACAAAAAGCTATTATTTCTCAGACTTCGACGAATGAAATAGTTGGGCCAATAAACCCACCCCTAATATCCGCTCGAACAATTTCCTGAAGGCTGGATGGGGCATATTGCGCCTCTAAAATTTTGAATTTTTCCATTACTCTTCGGTATGATTTTGAGCCTCCCCAGTTTCCATATTTTTGAAAACGATTTCTCACAGAGACAGCGGCTAAAAACAGCACATATTTCACATGCCGATGTACTGCACACAACCTTGATAACCGTGTTGATGTCAATGCTTGAAACCTTATTCGAGTCAAGGTTTCTCACAATGTGGTCTAACTACAAATAATGCAATTGTGGGTCGAAGTTACTAGCCGGGACTATACTCGCTGCCTTCCTAATATGCCGCTGTTCGATAATGTAAAGTTAAGGGTCGCCGTTAGGAAAAGGGGATATCAAAAAACATTCGAGAGTATCACAAATATTCCTGGTATAACTCCTATTGGTTCTCTTGAGTACAATAGGTTTCAAGTAGCTCCATTCATTTCTGTATATGGTACCCCAAGAATCCGAGTTATAAATACGAATTACAAAATTTCGAAAATGAGAGCACCTAGCCCACTTAATCTCTGTATTATAATTACACCGGGCATTTACTAAGGTCACTCGGTGAGTCTATAATATTTTTGAATCCGTTCCGCGGTTCTTAGCGCACTGGTAATTATGCTTTTCCTCACATCGCGGGGCCTGGAAAGTACTATTCCACCATGGATTCTTCTTAAGTGGACCTGATCTTGTCGTGCCTAATCCTTTCTTGGTGCTTATAATTGCACTATCCTCAAACTCAACAGCCATTTTATGAGGACAATCTACATGTTCCGTCAATTTTTAATAATCGTCAAACCCTTGGTGGAAATTTGGACTAATCTATTCTAGTCTTCCCACCCTATTTTAAACTAGATGCAGGTTTGCACCCCAGGTTCTGGTGAGAAGTGCGCCTGGGGAAAGGAGAATAAAATGTTTCTCTCGTACCGTTACTTTTTATTTTATTAGTGCTTACATAGGTTTAATTTTCAATATCCATCAAGATATTCTGCGTGCACCTTAAAACTATTCTCCACTCAATTGGTTGGGATTCAGTGACTACTTTTACTGAGACAAACATGCAGTTTTATCTATGGTACTTGAGGCATCCAAATCTGCATAGTGAAATCCTGGAGGATTTCATTCATAAAAACGGTCTTCTGCTATGTAATCTGCCCGATACGCCTGCAATATTTTCAAAGCCTTGGGGAACAATAATATTATTATGACTGTCATCTCAATTGGATTTTCAAGGCGGGGGGGTGTACCCAGCTGATGAGTCGAACCAGACCTCATCTTACTCGACTATGGAGTAATATGTCTCTATTTTTAGCGCCCTCAAAAATTTGACAATATTAAACTATCTTCTGACATAATTATTCCCTGATCATGACCCATGTTTTGACAGAGTCTAGCAATAAAGTGTTGGAAATGCTATAACCACTAGCTAAGATCTGCAAGTACCATTTAAGGCGAGATGGTACTGTGAAAAATCTTAATTCGAATAAATCTCCAGGTATGGACAATATTGACAACAGATAATTGTTAGACGGTCTGAAAAAACGTGGGTCTTGAAACACCTATGGTATTTAATCATTATCCACGCGAGAGGCAGTGCTCGAAAATCTGGAAGGCGGGAAGAATAAAAGTCATTCCAAAGGGTAATTGGAAATCACCGAGCGATGTAAAATTTTACAAACTCATGACACTGTTTCCAAATTTTTGGAAGTAATTCGAGCCACTATTAACGGCGCACTTATTGGTGCAGTTATCTCAATCTTTCAACCAATTTAGTTTTCGATCCAAAATGTCCTCGTCGGATACGATATCCGCCGCCTTATCCTAAGTAAACGCGTAGAGAAGTGCGTACTCGGTGTTTTCTTGGGCATTTTGCTTTGTGCCAGCCATCTGATACTCCGCTACTTAGTTGGGGATATTTTTTTACCATTGAAAGGTCTACTTCCGGTATGAAAATGTATAAGTTCGGGAAAAGTTTTTCAGGGAATACTCGCACGGCTCGGTCTTCAGTCACAACCTTTATAATACGATGTTCGGCGGGATTCTTGCGATATTCTATCAGGGATGCCAAGTTATCACCTATGAGAACGATACATTTCTAATCGTCGGAGGAGTGAGCCGTATACAGATAGAGATTTGAGCGTTAGTCTCCCTCACCAGGATACTTGACTGGAGCAAGGAGAACAAGCTTGGTTTTAACCCCAAAATTCCGAGGCTTATTCCTTCAAATGCAGATTGGCGAGGGTGTAGACAGTTTTGATGGGGAGGTTTCAGGATCGGCATATGGGACCGAGTCACATACTTGGACATCTCAAACTCGGGCTGATATATACGGTGATACATTTGGACATATTTGTTATCACGATATATCGGACAGAGGACCAGAGTGGCCTTACAGGCCATGGTCCGGCCAAGGACGGCCGGAGGTTAAATCCCTCGAGCTTCAAACTGATATATAACGGTGATACGCCTTGATTTATTGACATATGTGTCATCAGTGTGGGTTTCATGGTACGCCGAGATCCAGGAAGTCAGAACATTTTACTGAGACTACAAAGCCAGCTTTTGGCCCTGACAAAAAGCAAACAGAACCTGCTCGACGAATATTTTGCCTGTATTGGCGGGACTTATGTTTACGAAATAGGCCGATATGTTCGTCCGGTTTCGAAACACAAGCAGTAAATCATCTTTTATTCCACTACAGTGATCGCAATAATATGCATAGAGCTTTATTAGAGAGTATGCATCAACATGGTAATAGAGATACAAGATTTCTTAGAATATATCTTTACCGTGACTTGGTTCGGAGTTAACCAATACTTGAGGCATTCAGAGCATTTTCCAAGTGCATTCTGGAAGGAATGGAGGTTTTAAACGGCTAATTGAGTAGGAACTGCGCTGGATGATAGATTTTGAACACTATTCGGAACTTTCGAAGGCCCTGCGTTCTTATGTGGTATGAGGCGAGTCATTACGGGCCCCTGAAGAGACTCTAAGTCAACCCGTGTGGTGGCTTGGGAACAGCCATAACGACCTAATTTCTGGCGACAAGCCATATTGTACAAGTTTCAATTCCGTATAATTCATGCTAAGCTCCTATGAATGATTAAGTATTACTTTGGCGATTGAATTACCTGTTGGTGATAATTCCACAAGTCTAACGCTCCTGGGTAATTCTTTAGTTGGGCACGAGGTGTTTAATATATAAATAAATAATAAACTATAACACTTTCTTTTGTTTTATATTCACTATCTTTCACATTATATTTTTCTACTATGTAATTTTTAGTCGTGTTAGCTAAATATTTTGACTTAAAAAAATACTGGCGTAAAAATATGTATAGTTATCATGAAGTACTAAAATAGGATTAATTGAACTATTTAACAGTTGTTTTTTTTATCTTTTATATTAGAGATAAACCAGTTTGATAGAAAATTATCAATTGACCAATATTAAAATAAAATGTCAAAGTGGAAGTTTTAAATTGATTTATTTTAGATTAAATTTTTGTCACCATCACAGGTTCTATAAAGCAAATGAAAGAAAATTTCTCTATGACTTATAAGTTTCGTTTTTCCTAAAAAAAGAAAACTACTGTATTTCAATTTGAATAAATAATAGCAATGGTACAATTTATATATTAAAATAGTAACGTGATGAAAGCAATTTATCTAATCAAATAATACTTCCGAAGTTTTCAATCAGATAATTTTTAAACATCAAATTTTCCTCATTTGCATAGCATACTTAGCAACATAAGTGATAATAGTAATATTTTCAGTTATTTTAATTTTAACATCTTGTTTATAATACGTTTGTTTATTTTTAATGTCGTTATTTTACATCCAACTCTATTCAAAATAAATCACTCGTAGGTAAAATTTTACATTTACTTTTTATTAGATTGTCAATACTTATTTAAAAACAATACTCAAGGAAATTGGACGCATTAAAATTAATGTTGGCTCTAACCACATCATTTGTGAATTAAATTTTAAATGTGTACCATAATATTTATGGTGTTAGAATTTTTTTCACATAGAATTCTAATTATTTTTTTAAACCAATGATTAAACAACTAAAGTGGATATTAAAAACTTAATGGTTAAGAATATTGATGACTAAAAATAGTGTATAAACTATACAATATTCTTAGTCGAACTTCCAACTTGAGAGACGTACTGCCTTAAGCTACATGAGAATAGAAATAGGGAATATAACTTTGCTATGTTTATTAATCCATATATTAAATTTTCGCGTTACATAAAGTTGAAAACAAAATAACATTAAATTTGTTCAATTACACTGGGTCAGATAGGAATTAATTTTCGTAGCTCGACTATTTCCATTCCACTGAATTTCTTTTCCTATAATTTTACTAAAAGCTAAAATAGTATTGGCTTAATATAATTTATAGAATATAAACTTTCAAAGAGTTTATAAAATCTATCTTCTGAAAGTCTGCAATGAGCTTTTTATTCAGTATGATACTCAATATGAAATAAACAAGCTGAATTTAAATCCATTCTGTAAATTAACTGAATTGTAACGCAGACAACTATTTAAATCAAATCTGAGCAAATATTATAGCCATTTAAATAAATTATATTACAAGAGAGACCTTTGAAATATTTACTTTCTAGTATGAATTATACTGAGTAGGCACTTAGCAGATTAAAAGGCTCGTTTATTATAGAGAATTCGATAATTGATCTAACATCGAAATGATGATTTTTAAAATGTATCTCACCCGAAACTAAAATGAATCGCCGTCATATTCTATTAATATTGAACGATAGTTTGAAATTTTTATGGCATTCTTACGCTTGATAATTACAATAATTGGATATTTAAAACTGATTTACGGTTTTACTAGAAAGTTGTTAAGTTTATAAAGAATGTTAGTAAACACAGGAAAATTATACGAGCAATTTTCTAAGTAATGTCAGAAAATGAAAAATTGGAAGCATATTTTACTAGAATGTTTACGAATATCTACTTAAGAATTTACGTTCGTTTTGTTTCCGGAAAAGTAAGTAATATTAAAATATATTTTTTATTTTTATCAATTTCAGCATTATGTCCCCGTTTTATTATTAATATGTATTATTTCTTTCCACTAAAACCTAAATAAGTTCACAAAAAATGTATAACCGAAATTACCATTATGATAACAAATGATAGTCAAATATTCCGCAATTTAGTCGAAGTTACTCTATGAAAATTAGATTGAATGTGCTAAAAATGATTGATAAATTCGATGTCAAAAGGATAATAACTTACATGCGTGAGCAAAACATCATTTGATACTTAATTGTTCGACAGTACAAAATTTGTGTGCAGTGTAATTTCTCTTGACGTATTATATTTTCTAATTGGTTATTTCTTGTCCTCATGCAAGAAATTGTTTTTAACTGTAAAATAATATAAGTGAGCAGGCCTGTGTGTGTATTTATGTACACACAGAGTCATATACACAAAAACGCGCGCGCGCGCACACACAGATACACACGCGCTCGCGCACGAACGCGCACGTGCGCACGAGCGCACTGGCGCGAAGGAGCACACGCGCCATGCGTGTGCAAAGAAATATGAACATCACTTCAGCTTGCAATACTAAAGTGTTACAAACTTTATTTCTTTTTCTCTTTAAATGCTCAACATTAAATAGTTCTTCATTTTACACTTAGTCTTTTAAACTTTCCCATACATTAAATTCTACAAAAACAGATCTCTGGCCTTGCTTGTTATAATAATGGTCCATTTCGGTGGATCCATCTATTTCAGTAGTTCCTATTCAATAGCATAGAACTTGCATAATCTGCGGAGCGTCCGTCGTTTTGACAGTGTGTATGTGTGGTATTAAATTTCAGAAGAGATTGAAATCATATCTCTTCTCGATTTAAATACCATGTTCTCTAAAAAATAGATAAATCGTTTATTTGTTTGTAAACAGAACTATACCATTGTCAATGGCTTTTTCTATAATCTCTGTTGAAATGAGAGTTTCATGGTTGTCCATTGTTAAAAGAATCAGATTGTCGTTCGTAGTTTAGCAAATTTTCACATATTTTCTAAATGTCAATTCAGTTGATCATTCAGATTGATTAGCTACATCCACCGTACCTTAAGGAGCATCTTTTAATATATTGTCTTTGAAGAAAACTCTAGGAAAGACTAACAAAGGAGGAACTAAATTCCCAATTGCATTTATATAGACTATCATGGTACTATTTATTCCGCTTTTTCCGGATGTAAATTTTCCTAACTGCTTTAGTGTTTTTGGAGCCAGCCCTTTTCTAAGTTTATGGACTGTAAAAATTCTGCTTTCATTCAGGTTATAAATGTTTTCAGGGGTGAAGTGGTGTTTTTCCATAATTTTGAATATTATCAAAAAATTTAGAAATATTATCTCTGTTAAAAGTGCTTGCTCACCCTAGACTGGTTGCTTCGGGCTTCCGTAAGGAAAGATGTGCATGACTTTGACGGTAGTATCTTAACCATCCTATTTCACCCATTTTGTGTTCGTGCCAGCTATTTGGGATATTTGTTTTCTGCTTAACCATTGCGAACTGGTATGCAAGTTCTCAGACTTGCTTAACATTTAAGCCCATATGTAGATAAACTGCTTTTTCTAAATATTCTTCCAGCTGTTTCTCTTCTTCCTCATGAAATACTTGAACTACTACTCTTCATGTTATTTCTCAAAAAAATTACATTCTTCTCACTGAGATCCTTGTCTTCGTTCATATGGAGATATATAAATATCGTAGACTTTGGTATATATTTTTTTATTTATTTACTACTCGCAAGAACATCCGCTTTTAACCTCTTTGATACTACTCGCAAGAATATCCGCTTTTAACCTCTTTGATTATATTCTTACTACGAGGCAATGGAAAAAAGGAAATAAATTAATTGCTAATCACTAACATGCCTACCAGTTGAAAATTTGGGGTAAATTTGTACCTGTGGACAGTCCGTAGGTACGTATACTTCAATATCCACAGGTACAAATCTGACAGAATGACCTAAAAAATGGGTTACGGGGATAATATTGGTTTACATTATTCTATATCACTGAAAATTGATATTGAACAATATAAACTACTATCTTACAAACAATAGCCACTATATTCTGCATTTAATCACAAAAAATAGAACGAAAGTATGATGAATTCTTCTTTGGCCGAAAACATCAAACAGTCCGTCACAATTCACTCACAAAGGAAAACAAAATAACGATAAGTCAGTGTTGCCACATATCAAAAATTCTTTACGGGTGCATTCAATTCGTTGCTAAATGTCTTTATTTTTTTAAGAAAGCAATGGTGTCCTCTGTTAAAACCGTCCATAGATACAACACTTTCCCCTATATATGAACATGTTCGGGTTAAATTAACATATCAGCGCCTTCCAAGATTGTTGAGAACGTCACATCAACTCTTGACTATTGGGTATTTAAAAGACATTATTTCCGACTTTATGACCCTAGGGTCTATTGTCTCGATTTGGATAGTTATTGTTATATATTTTATTAAATCTCCAAATCAAATCTTTCGTATGCGTGCACAGTATGTGCTGCAATTTTTAAAACTTTATTATAAACTTTTAGAAACCTTGTTACTATATTTTTCATATATTAATTTTTTTTAATTTTATCTGAGTTTTGCATAAACTCCTTTATTTACAGAGTTTTTTGTACAAGGCATTCTTTAAATTAAATTAAAGCCAAACAGTTCGGTTGCCATCCACACATCGAACTACAATTATTCGTAGCCAGGGATGTATGGAAGTCGGCTATTGTCGATTTTTTTATAACACTGCTGAATATTAAAGATAAGTGGTATTATCAATTTCTGTCCAAATTTAAATTTTCAGTGTATGGAACATCATTTTTTTATAAAATAAAACAAATTTAATCGTAAGTAACCTCATTAAATTACCAAAAGCCTTTTCTTCAATACTTTCATAGTATACCCATTTACATAGGAACGTTACTACGATAGTTTTTAATTTGTTTAACCATCCCAAAGGGAGCAATGAAACATGCGATAAATTTATTTTTAAGGATAGTAAAAATAATAACGGGGTGTTTTTTTCACGTATACTAACACGTTTCAACTATCTATCGTGCATGGGTATTCAACAAAATATGACCATACGTAAAATTTAGCTATAAACTTTGTTTTTTAGGTTATAAATCTTTACGTTACATTTTAAATATTATAATAAACTTTTTCGATAAATTTTAATAATTTTGTTCTATTCAAACACGGAGATTTTGATAAAAAACATCTCTAGTTTAGTTCGTCTATATTCTAGTTCTTCATATTCCGTTGAATACTTACCTTTTTTTAGATTTTAAATAATGTTCCTTGATATGACTGTATTTTGTTTTACAAATTTGTAAACCGGACCGAATTAGTAAACCAGTTTTACGAATTTAGTAAACTTGGAGTATATTACCGTGATCCACTTCTTAATACACTCGTATCCTGTGTCTACTCAGTTGCTACTCTATGTCTACCGAGATACCCTGTGCAAGTAAATCCCTGTCTATTACCAGATATAGGACGTTAATTAATATTTTATTTTCGATCGGCCTCGTAATAGCTGATTTACAGTTTTTATTTAACATTATTGTAAAATAGCCATATAATAAAGTTGCAATAAATATGATTCAAATCTATTTAATCCGAAATAATTATAAAACGACAAAAAATTACCAAATTTATACGTCAAAATGGAAACTACAATTTTTGGAGATCTGTACTTTAAAAGAAAAAACGGAAACTGGTCTGTTCGTATATCCATCAAAACCGTTTTTAGAAAGTGTCTGAAATAGAAATATGAAATTTATCACAATAATAAAACATATTAACCCATCAATAGAGACTCAGAAATATCAATTTGTATATTTTAGGGGAGGGCAAATTAACTACTTGAAATTATTTCTTAATTTCGTATATAGTGTCGTTTCAAAGGCCTTACTGTAAGAGTCTTAAAACTATTTTTCATAATTTCAGGTTTTATATCTACAGAGATATACTGATAAACATGCGAAAAAAATATATTCTCCCCGAAACAACTTAAACGACTAAAGTTACTAAAAGATACGAAGTTTTAGAAGCCCACGTAAATTTTGTAGGAAAATCATAGCGAATTATTCTAGATGTCATAATTTTATAAATATATTTCACGTTTTTAGACCTATAAAAGATATAGTACGCTATATAAGAGGTAGTAGTTTAGGCAATATATTCCCATTTATCTACTTTCAGAGCCAATTTTATTAAAACTCATGCGATGTAGATACCAGACAGTTGGCGTAGTGTTATATCTTATTAACTCACATATTTTATATTACTGATTTTTTAAAAAATTCGTATAACATTTGATAAGAAAGTAAATAAACATTTTATATATTATATGGAGTATCATTTGAAAATATTTATTATGAGGGGTACAAAAATATTTTTTTTATAATTCTACTTTGCATACTTAAAAAGACGTTCTAAAAATATAAAATTTCGCCGCTTATTTTCGAAACTACTGTGCTAAGAACCATGAAAATGTTACTGAAATATTATAAGAAAACTATGGCGATTATCCTAGATCTTGGATTTTTTTAAATATGCACCAAATTTTTACGCTTAAGAAGGTTATATTATATAATAACTTTCAATATATTTACGTTATGAAAAAATAATATTTGTAAATATTTTATTAGAATTACTAATTACGCTTAAATGTTTTTAATAAAATGACTACAGAACCGTGTATCAGAATCAAATGCCGTATCAATAAAGGCCATTCGACGACGGTATTAAAAATAGGTTAGTCGAAAGATTTACTCGAAAAGTTGATTTTTTCTGTTTTAAAAAGAACTAATACGGACACGGCTAGCGTTTGCTTGAACTTATACAATTGGACCTATGCTTAGTAAAAATATGTCATTTTTTGAATATACCTTAGAGAATATCATTACCATTACCAGAGAAATTTACCCAAAAGACGAGTTTCTGTGTGTCATAGTAAATTAATCACCTTTTGGAAAAAACTATTATAATTCAGTGGTACACAATTAAATTAAACTAGGTGATGTAGTATTATTTCTACTGTCTTTAAGTTCTTTACCACGACTTATGTTTCGTTATATTACAACATCTCAGATCACACAATTCAGGTGGGTTATTAGCAAAGATCTTGAGGGTTATTTGCTAATAACCCACCTGAAGATGTAATACAACGAAACCTAGATCGCAGTAAAGAACTTAAAGAAAGTAGAAATAATACTACATCACGTAGTTTCATTTAATTGTGAATAATGAATTTCTACAAAATTAACGCCAAATATATTCAATATTCAAAATTCAGTGGTAAATAATATGAAAGAGTAGTTATGTTTTAAGTTTTTATAAATAATATTATTTTGCAACTATTTTCCTAATTTACCATATTAATATTTAAAACATTAGTGTGCTTATATGTCAACATCTATATAAGCGTCAAAGTCCCATAAATATACAAATTATGTAGATTAAAAAAAACTCAACTTTACTAGTGGACGCAAAAATATTAATGTTTTTACCATTCAAATTTGCATGCTTTGGTAATATTCACTTATATTCTTACATTATTACCAAATCTTATTTAAAAACCTCTCTTTCCTGAAACCTATATTCACCGTATGGAAATATTCTGTTACGTAACGATCGTATTTTTAAACATAGCCATGTGCCGCCATTTAACTTTTGCGGATCTATCCTATAAATTTAATACCTTCCTACTGAATTTTTATTTCATGAAATAATAATTATTTTCTTACTGGCCATTGTTTTTTTCTTCTCAGGGTATTTTATTTTGAAAAACTTTCTGCCTTTCATAAGAATGACTATAGAATGGAAAATTAATCTTGCTTTGAAACCATTTTTCAGCAGCTTCGCCATAAACAACGTTCACTCACTTTCAGACTATATTTAAAATTCCTCTTCGAAACACGTTTGATTTATAATCTAATCATACAACCTTACCTTCTATTACATAAGTTGACCTCTAGGGATTTATTTGCGTAGTTACATACCCAGTCAAACGTCTTTAATGGCCTCTTCGCTCGTGGAGACCCATTCTCTTTATCAGCACGCAACTAAAACTTCAGAAACTGTCGACGACAAGGTTAATAAGTTTAGTAGCAAACTTGTTTTGCTTTTTGATGAATATGTCTTCTCAAACAAATCAAAATCAAATTCAAATCAAATATTTAGATATTGGTGGCTAAACGAGGCAAAGTCAAATACAAATCATTTACATATCTATCGATACAAGCACAAATTATTGGAATATTGCTCTGAGTCAGAAAGCCTTTAGAGTTCTAATAATTTAGCTCATTTTAGTTAGTTAAAAATATTGAATATATTTGGCATTCACAATTAAATGAAACTACGTGTTGTAGTATTATTTCTACTTTCTTTAAGTTCTTTACCACGACCTAGGTTTCGTTGTATTACATCTTCAAGTGGGTTATTAGCAAAGATCTTTGCTAACAGCCCACCTGAAGATGTTGTAATACAACGAAACTTAGTTAAAAATATATAAACTTCTATACAAAGTTTAAAAAGAGAAATATGTGAAAGGATTGACAGTATATTTTTATACTGATAGTTACTGATAAGTCTTGCTACGTTATAAGAATTTTATAAAGTAATAAGAGGGCAAAGAGTAGGAAGAGATACGCATTTAATAATAGCCTCCATCTTTAGTAGGAAATTTTAAATAAAATAAGGGAAGCGATATAAATGGTTCAAGAGTCAGGATGCATGACAGGAAATATCGTAGTAAAAAATTGGTTTTGATAAAAAAATATTTGTCAAAGCGGATAGTGACTTATTTATGGCTGTCATTTTAGTGTCAGGTGTTCAGTGTGAGATATTAAACATGATTTAAAAGGTAGTATTTTTTAATTAAATCTCAAAGATTTCAATCTCTGCAAGTAAATATAAGACGTCGAGGAATTAGCAAGGTGTGCAAGTTTTTAATAAACCATTGTTCTACTAATCCATTCCTTCTAATAAAATTAGTCCCGTCTTATTTCTATTAATAATAAATGACCTCCCATTAGAAGTTAAGATTACCAAAGATCTGCTTTTTGTCTACAATTTAAAATTGTCGCCATGTGTAAGTAATTGTTGCGATTGGCAGATATTTCAGGGGTACATCGAGAGAATTTTACAATGAAGTTTGAAAACAAACTCATTTTAATACAAACGAGTGTGGACTGATTATCTTTTCTCGTTTATTCTTTGTGCATAAGCTGACTCCTGTGTCATGCGTGTTTCCATTATTCATCATCTCGATATACTTACGGACAGGCCACATTTTACGATTAAATTATTGATACTTGCTAGATTGTACTTAAGCTATGCGGATTGGTTTTATGGCGCTCCAACGAATTCTATGTTAGAAATTGTATTGAGGTATTGTTTGCGATGCAATATATATAGTATGAGTTAAAGAATTAAACAAAGTTACAATATATTCGTTGTCATGAAAATCATTAGAATTTCACCTGATAAAACTTATTGCCCTGTAGTCTAATTGTCATTTATGTAAAACATTTATTTTGAACTTTTTCGTTATGAAGAATATCTTATTAAGTAAATTAACGATAAAAGTTTTATATTTTCTTGTTTATTACATATTTATGACAATTCATTTAGTTTTATATTCTGGATGTTTTACGTGAATTGAAGAAAGACGCATCAAAAAAATGGTACCCAAAAAAATTAAGAGAGGCTACAGGTAAAGATTTCACTAAAGGAATAAATGCACATCGGTTTGCTAAAATTTCCTGGATGTGAGTTATTTTAATTGTAAATCACTTCAAGTATCGATATGAGCCAAATAATAAATAGAAAAAAGAATATGAAAGATGTCGATTACAAATGATGACTAAGAAAAGAAAAAAATTCGTAGATCGATTAGTGTACTTAGCAAATCCTGAGTTTGTAATAACATCAAAAGTACTACTTTACATGTGATTTCAAACTCAAGATTTTTTAAGTGCACTAACCGGTTTTAAATTAATTTAATATGTTATCATAAATTCCACAGAATCTGAAGAATTTGTCAGCGTCAATAAATAAATAACAACAGGACATCGTGCTGCTGTCCACAAATTCACGGGCCTTTGACAATACAAAACTATCTACCACTGATGAAGTTCATAACATTACAGAATAATTTTTCCATTATTTTTGAAGGTCCCAAATTACTACAAAAATTTGAAAATTCCCAAATCGATCTTACATTTAACATTGCCTTAAAACCAAACTAATTTTCTACTGAAGAAAAAACAGCTAATTTAAACAAGAAAAACTTATATTATTAAGACAAAAGCCAAAGGAAAGAAACATATCAAGATTAGGAAAAAATATAACCTTTCATTAAAAGTCTGTCATGGCTGAAAGAGTTGCTTTACATTTATTTTTCTAAAAAAAATTTCCTCCGTTATGGGATTGGATTCAATGCAACGATAAAAACGATGGTACCATGAGAAATTTGCTCATACGAGAGGAAGGAAAAGACCATGTATATGCGATTTATGTTCTAAAAATAATAATTGATCTCTGCTAATGTGGTCAAAATTTTCATCGACAATTCCAAATATGTTATTTCAATAAGTTCACAATTTTATTACAAGTGGATGTCTGATCTTGTTGGCACCAGCATTGGCAAGTCAGATATTTCTATGTAGTTTTTTGTGTATAGATAAAAATATTTTAATTTAATTTCTTACTCATTAATTTAACAGCTGAATATGTATTGATTTTATTTTCAATATTAAATTAATGTTAATAAGAACGTTTTTACCAAGGATTTTTTTGTGTCATTTTGGGCATGATCTAAATAAAATTTTTTGCAAGTATTTAATAAAAATATAAAAATCTGACATTGACAAAACATCAGTGTAGAAATGAAGGTTATTTTTTGCCAGATTGTTATATACGAGTTCAAAGATATCCACTATTTTTTTATTCCTTATGCACGTGCCAACATTCGTTCATGATCTGAACTTAATTTGTTTATCTTGGTATTGGAGATATTGCTCCATCGCCGTATATTCTTCATTCTGATTTGCGAATTTAAAGTCAAAATCGTAAATATTTTTATTATCTTTAGTTGTGCTTGTAATTTTATTATTATGAATATTTTCGTGTAAATATCCATATGATCTGTGTATATTATACAGATTAAACGAACTGTGAGTTGAAAAAGAACATTACAAAGAAAATAATTATTAAGACAAAAATAAATCTAATATGATGAACAAATACTTTATTAGGTTAAATGAAATTGAGAACCATTATATATCACGATTTACACTTTCATTTAACTGACACCATGATAACGTAATAGATATCAACAAAAGTAAATTTTAATAATTAAATTAAAAATGTAATTATTACATATTAACTCCGCTCCGGCTTCGTTGGGGAGCATTTTAAGGTAGATAATGATAGCGTCTACAATACTTCTTTGTTTCTTTATCGAACGTTATTAAAATGAGCATTTCTTCTTTTATTTACTTTTAAAAACCTTCCATTTCTCTTAAACTATCAATTCAAGTCATAAAGAGCGTGGGGTCAAATTTTATATGTAACACTTAAAATTGCTACGATATTAAGTTTAATGAAAATTAATTAATTCACCTGAATATCATTATATTGCCAAACACACTTTTTAAATTATAAACATTTACCGTGGCTCTATAAAATATAGGCAAATGCTGCATTGGACTCTTTTTAAACGTTTTTATGACTTACAATCCTTATACGTATCATTGATATACCTGAAATCATTTTGCCAGCGTTCGTCATGAAAGTGCTCAGAATTGCAACCTTTTCTCCAAATATTTTCACATAGTTTACTATATCTCAAAAATCACGAGACATATGTATATACCATGTAGCTCATGACAATCTCGAAGCTATAAGCTATTATAATATCAAAGGTGTAAATCAATAAGATATAGAATATAGAAGTTTTTACATAAATACATAAAAAAACAACCAAATAAAATTTTCTATTTGATAAAATGTTGTCAAAATAATTGTAATTCAGTAGTTTTGTAAATAAAGGAACATATATGTTTTAATAATTGTTTCTGCTCATTATGAAAAAGTAACAAAAATTCAGTACTTATATCTTATTATATTTTAACGAAAGAACTTCATCAATTCTGTGAAATAAAATCCAATGGATAAGAACCCTTATAATTTTTTTCATATCTTACTGTCCTTCCGTTTATCATGGCTTCACAATTTTAATAGATTTAGACAGATATGAATGAATTTTTTGCAAATATGTTCTTCATATGGAAATCATTGTCAGAAAAAATATTAAAGGCTTTTTTAGTGTAAAGAAATGACAGCGATTTCCTTTCATATAGCATCAGAAGGTAAACCTTTAAAATAAAGTTAAAATTTTATTTATAATTTTTGACGTATAAGCTTTGTTCGCAAAAGGATAAGCTTCAAAATAACATGGAAAATAGAATACATTGCACACCATTCCAATGTTTCAACCGTGAGTTTTAAAAATCTTAAAAATTCAGGTACATGCATTCTCATATGAAATTATTTCAGTTAATTTGTGTTAACAAATTCAGTAAATACAGGTAATGACGGAACTTTATTTTTTTTTCTCTATTATAGCAGAATCTCCTTTCATTTGCATTATTACTGATTTGTTGGCGTCGCTACGGGGGACGTCTCACCGCATGGCTCTAACTTAGGCGGATCATACTAATGCCAACTAATACACTTATCCCGAATCAAATTGTTTCAAGTAGAGTTAACTTAATTGGAAGGATAAAGCACAGTTGCAACCCAGAGTGGGTCGATTGGATCACAGAGATGTATTGAGGCAATCCCTTGCCGTGTAGATACTTTTTTTTGTATCGTGTTTAGATTAAGTTCAACATTTATTTAACATTAGAAATATAACTAAATCAATAAACTGAACATAAGAGTGTAACTGGTGAAAATATTTTCAATAGCGTCTAGACATTGATCAGCCGTATCGGAATTACACGGTAAGTCGATTATTTTTGATTGCCCTTCTCGTTTATCTGATAGTTAATCTATTCTTTTATTTAACGTCGTAAACGATACGTGAAATTAGAAAAAAATCGAATATTAATTTACCTCCTAAAAATATCCGATATTTAATTTTAGAGAGTTTAACAATACTTATGTAGATATTTTTCACAGGTATTTTTGTAACGATCCCATTGAACAGGAACTACTAGCCAATCAATTAAATAATTAGTGATAAGTATTAAAAAATAATGCCTTTTTTAGAATCTTATGTGAAATGATTCTAGATATATGACTAAAAATGTGCATCGAAAACTTGTCTCCATATCACAATTTTAACCTTAGCCGTTTCGCAGATAGGTTACTGAAAGATTACTTAAATATTACCGGAAAACTATAGCGATGATTAGAAATCTAGTAGTTTTTATGAAATTCACGACATATTTACATAGAGAAAAATAATATTAATATTTTTAAATACTTCAACACAAATTCTTTGAACCCTTATAGATTTACATATGCTTAACTGTGAATGGAATCTTCGTAGTTTAAATTCTGCTTGTAGTTAATAGTTCTTTATGTAAATGAAAAAAAATTAAACAGATGCAAATTATAGATGAAATTATATCTTAAATTGTCTTATGTTTTTTAAGCTACCGTATAATACGCCAAGGATTATTAAATAAACGCAAGTGAAATCTATAATTAACTTTAATGTTGAAAATAAAAGTAACGTAATAAAACCAATTCTAAGTAGAGGAACTCACCATGTTCCAATGACATCCTGACTTCGTCGATAAGAACATCAGTATTTATCATAAAATCAATAATGTTTTAAAATTGCAAAACATATGCTAAAATGGCCAGAATATAAAATTAATAATTGTGGATTATACCGAAAATATTAATTATGAATTAACAAAAGAGATACATCTATTCATTTTGGTATATCAAAAAGTTAAGTCACCATTCATACTGGTGTATTTTAATTCCAAGGTAACCATACTTTATTATCATAATAATAAACCACAACCTTATTATGAGCCCTGCAACTCAAATTGGAGCCTTCTCTTTAATGAATCAAAAATAGTCATCCGAATAATAAAATGCTTCGTCCTTGACGGGTCTTGCTTCCAAACAATATTATCATTTCTTCTATCACTACGTAACCGAATAAAATTTCAAAGCAACTGTTGGGAAGATATAATATCGGTGAAATTTTTAACGTACCGATTTTTAACATTATCTCCACAAAATAGAATTTAAAAACACAAACAAAAATAAAATTTATTTAAAAATTCTAAATCATTTCTAAATATTCATTTTTATTTAGTTTCCTTTAGTTTAGTATACTTTCAAAAATATGTCAGGTTTACTGCCACAAAACTGACGTCCTCTCGTTTATTCGGTCATGCATAAATGATCTGAAGCTTTGAGTTTAGAAACTAGAGGCAAGAAGTAGACGGAACACTACTAATCCACAGCATCAAGAATTATACTGGGTCCTCGCTTTCTGCTGCCGCTTTCAGTGATATTGTTGGGAAGAGAAGATTTTTAACCATAAGTGGCACCAACCTAAAGGTTGATTTATTACCGACCGCACCGACCGTTTAGATACCAGTAATGCACAGCGTTCTAAGTCTCATCCAAATCCGTCACTAAGTTGGGACGGGATCAGGACCGTCACTTAATCTGGATGAAGAAAAACTGCTGAGCGATACACATATCTCTAAGTCGTTAATATGAGCCAGACAATTGTTATACGTCAAGGCACGTAATCTTGTCAATCCAAATAACTAAACTAGCCTAACTGGTGGAAATCATCTATAATGTTCCGCGAACATCGGAATTAAGGCAAACTCCGTTTTTCGTCCTTCTCTATCAATAATAAAGTAAAACAAAAAACCCAGGACGTACAGGATCAAAAAATCATAATCAGTATTTATGACCTTTAGATGAATTAAACTCAAGCGCAAAACCTTGGCTGATTACATTCACAATTACATGGTTAAATATTGCATTTAAATATTGCTTTTGCACTTTGGTTCATGGTTAAATGCAAAAACTAACTTTTATTCATTGTTAAATACAAGAACTTTTGAAGCTAAATATTATATTACAACTTGGTACCACCATTTTTCACATTTTTTTTTTTTTTATTTTCTGTAAAGGGAAAAAAACAAACACAAACTATTTGAATTATTCTATGAACACTAAATACGAAATAAGTTTGTGTTCTAACATTTCCACAAAGAACAAAAAAAATAAATACATTAATATATATCCAATTAAATACAACAATACATAAATGTGACAATGTTAATGGAAGTAAGTTAAACAATTTTTTTTTTAAATTAAGACATAAAATTAGTATAGAAAATACATGTAATTAACTTATCAATTAAATAAAGCTGCAACTATGGATTACAAGTTATTTATGTGACGCACTCTATTTAACTAATTTGAACAAACAATGAAAAAAGTAAAATGATAATAACATTAATGATCCGTCTGCTGTGCATAAATTTCACGAAGCCTTTTCTTTACATCTGATCGAAACTGGGGGCGTGGACTTGCAAGGATGTCAAGTGTCAACATCTCTTTATTGTATAAGTCGCACAACCGCCGTAGCGGTGCTCTGACACCGGCGTTTGTTCGTGCATTATCGACATGAAATAAGAGATGGCTACGAGTTAATTTGGACGTTCGAATCTTTATCTGACTTAGTAGAGATGGGCAGTCATAATTACTTTGACAGATGTTGAACATAATCATCAACTCTAATAATGAACGTCTGTGATAGAGGGCATCACATTTATAATTATTAAGTAATATTTTATATGGTAATTTACTGCCACCTATACGATGCTGAAGAGCGTTCAAAATTTTTTTTTGTATGTTCTCGATACTACCAGAATAAGTGGCATATAGTGGATTCCAGACAACAACAGCGTATTCAAGTTGTGATCTTACAAGGGCATTGTACAAGGTTAAGTATGTTTCAGTATTTTTAAATACTTTGGCTGTTCTTAGTATGAAGCCAAGCATTCTATAGGCCTTAGATATAATCTACTTAAGAAATTATTTTATGTACCTTTATAACAAACAATATAATTTGAAGCTAGTATTTAATTATTTTAACACAAGCTATCACATTTACGTCAGTACGACTGAGATAATGATTGAGAATGAATTCATAAAAAAATTTAAGTTCAGAAAAAATACGACGTTTACCAATAATACTTTTATTTAAAATCAAACCGCATATTGAATATAGGTTTGACTATTTATTGACTGTAGGTATTTATTGTCGAGATTTTTTTTTAAAGTTTTAATAGCCCATTTAATTTTTCGTGGGGCGGCAAATAGGTAATGTTTTTTGGCCTTCATGTATACTAGTTTGCTCTTATAATTATTATCATAACTACATGTAGCTGACCTTTTAATCTATGATATATGTTAGTAATACGCTAGATTTTATTGAGGTCCGTTATGATGTTTAAGCGTGAAAGAAATACAAATAAACAAACGATGTTCCACTTTCATTATATTAGGTGGAATAGTTTCTTTTAAAATTTTTATAGCACGTTTTTGGTTTTGCAAAAATAACATGGCTTCCAAATATTAAATTGTAGTATTTATATTATTAGCTGCATTTTTTTATATTTTTACCTTATATTAGCAACGAATAGATTTCCTTAGCAACCACTTAGCAAACAAATAATTAAATAACTGACTCTCTATATTTAGAGTTTTGTTACAGTTATCTCAAATTACATACAATTTCACTATTATATTTAAAAATAATAATATTGCAAAAAATGATAATATTGGACTTCTTTTCGGGTATGAGCTATAATTTAAGTATTTAGAAAAGATAGTCAGATGCAGCCAACCTTTCTGAAACTGAAAAGGCACTTCTTTTTATACGCACTTAAAATGTTTATTTATATCTGTCTATTAGTTAAGAGTCATCGTTTTATCATTCTGCCAAGTAAGGAACTTATTACATAGAATTTTCTACAGAAGTCATCTCATTTTGTGAGGACCTGCAGGTTATATCTAGTCACAATTATTGAATATTCTTATTAATAAGACCAATATTAGGAAATTAATATTACTCTAAAAATAATCTGATGTTGTAGAATGCTCTGAGTACACGCACACAAAACATGATGATCCTTTATTCATTCTAAGAACAATTTCTCAAAATTGTTAAGTTTGTTATGTGAAAATGCAAACCTTCCTTTTCACAGTTTTGGGATAGGTATTTCCCTTCTGCTTCTTCACAAACCTTAGCGTCATTTCTCACTAGAATTCCAGTCGTATGCCGATCAGTGTAATGCGCGTTAACGAGCAAAGAGGTTATTACAAACTTTTCCTGGCTGGGTTTGGAGACTAATTATGTGACAAGAGAAATATACCAATTTTTGTGGCAAAATAATAAGTAATGGTAATTTTATCAATAAAACATGTGTTTTGAAAAGGAAATTGAAATATGCACGAACATTGTTTACGTTGAAGGTGGTGAAAATTGATTTTAGAATAACTTTGTAAAGTCTGTATTAAATTTACTCATGAAAAAAGTGTAAGTATAGGAAAATAAAAAGGTATAAATATGTTTTTTTCAAATAATAAAAACTAAACATGCCTTAGAAAGAATAACAGTAGGATGTTACACCTTTAGTGGGTAGGTCCGCCCAAAGACAGATGGCGATCCACCGTTGTTTTAAAAATCGTTAATTGACAGAACATTTCCACACAATAGGCATAGATTTGGAAGAAGAGAGGCTTCAAATAAAGTTCGGTAATAAAGCAAGAACATAAGTGAATAATATCAAGGCATGCAGATTTGAATAGAAGAAAATTTATTTATTTGGCCGCTGTTAAATATCAAGAAGAGCTTCTTCTTCTAGTTAACGCAATTTGTATGTTAATGGAACTTTGTTACTTATGTCATATTAATGTTTACCTGTACATAGACTAATGTTTTAAATGTAAGTATAGTAAATTAAGAAAACAGCTAAATGATAATATGTATTTTATGATACTATTCATGCGTATTATTTGATTACTGGACATCTAATTAGACACACGCATGAGAAACATACTAATATGACGTAAACAAAAACTAATTACAGACTATCCATTTACTAAGTTTATCTTTAGAGATATCTGCAAAATAATATAGTTGTGAGTTTTCGATTAAAAACCTATTGAACAATAACCTCTAAAAACGTACAGGCAATTATTTTTTTAATGTTTCATGTGTTTTTTGTAAATATAACATGAAAAAAAACTTCCTTGAAACCTCCAAGTTAAAATTGAATTTTAGATAAAAAGAGAAATAAAAAAGTTTCTTAAAAGAACAAAAAAATAAGGCAGGAATATTTAATAAAACGAAATAATAGATTTAAGCATAATTAATTTTTTTTTCAATTAAAATTAGAATGGTTCAGTTAGACAATTTCAAGCAAACTATTTAAAATTGTTCGTCTCTATTGGACGGTATATTAGATTAAATCTCATGTGGTATATTAATATTTGAATAAACCTAGAAGAATCTATTTATACAAGCGATTTATATCAAGAGACGAGCGTTTAATTTACATTAAGAGAACATTTTTTTATTTCGAGATGATTGGCGGTTTTGTTCCTGCCATTGTATAAATTTGTGCAACATATTATTGGAAATATCCAACTATGTAATTGCTTTATTTTATTGTACAGAATTAAGGGATATGGGTAACGAAATACATGCAAGGAAACTACGACTTTACAACCATTAGAAATTCCACAAACAATTCTATCGAGAACTATGCGACTACTTGCCTATAGACAAGAACGAGCTTGTGCGAGGAAGAAATATGTGACTTTTAAAATTTATTACCTAGAACGCTACAAGAGCGTGATTCTGCACAACACTAATGAGTCAATGCGTATCTATTGTCTCCACCTGGGTCCCTACGCTGTTCCTGCCGCTATTATTTGCAATAGTGTTGTATATTTTGTTAATAATTTTTGTGAAGTTTATATTGTAAGAAATAAAGATTATTCATTCAAATTTTATCATTTTATTACCTGCTTCTTACATTATTTGTCGTATTATAATTATTTTTTCCTCTCAGCGCACCTACAAGGTTTTGGCCATTATATTTGTTTTTACGTTTAAGTACATTATATAATTATTGTTACACATTAGTCGTGCCCGTGACTTTGATTGCATGTGGACCTTTAAAAAAATATTATAAAGTTATTAATACACGTAATGCCATCTACTACAATAATTATAAGAGCAAACTTTTTTACATACGTATATTTTGTATTGAAATACACCCACACATATTCCTTTTAAATGGTCGATCGAGAAAAAACATAAGGTAAATATATTTTTCATAAATACCTTCGATGTAGTTTTTTTTTAATAGACAGTGAGGAACGTAGCCATCTTTGTTGCTTACCCAAAGACCTGCATATCCCGCACCATTCCGCACTTCATCTCTAGCCACGTCCATTTCGTACATATATGTCCGGGTGGAAAACTTATTGCGTGATTTAAAATACACACACCCCGTCTATTGATATGAAAGACATGCTTTATACTTGTGTAATTACTTCACATTTAGTAGCAAAATATGTCTTTGGTGCTGTTGTACGAATGTAATGTAAATAACTTTTAGAAAATATTAAATTCGGATGACGATGAAATATAAACTAATATAATTATAACACCATCCAAATTGGTTTATTAGTTTTTACGCGATGCGTGCGCAAATATCTTCAATGTACAGGAAGCCAATGACAAGTTGAAGAGGAAATTTAGGAAGTTCGAATTGAAGATTAATTAAGGTCCTGCGCTACATTGTTCTGTATCTAAACAAAACTTGTAGATACGATGAGTTCTATATAAATTGTTATATATGTTATAGCGTTTTCTTCCTCGCATATTCGTTGTGTAGGAAAAATAGCAAAAGTTTGTTCAACATTTTAGGCAAAAGTGGCAAAGTTTCGCAAAGTTTTAGAAATAATTAATTCAGAGGAGCAGTCGAACGATCGAATCGTGTTATACGAGGGCGGGCGTGCGGCGCCGCCAGCGAAATTTATATAAATTGATTTTTTCAATCTTTCGTACAACGATCGACGGGAAATGTTTCGTAATTACATTTTAATTGAAACTGATTGAAGTGATGGCCGTCGATCGTTTTAACGCTAAGCATCGCCATCCGCTGTCCGAATCCGTATCTATTTCATTAAATTTATATCGAACTAAAGTAATTTATTCATGAGGAAATAATTTTACTATTATAAATGACAGTTACGGCAAATGGAATTTCTAACTTCGCAAATATGTGATTTATTTTGCAGCGAAATAATGCGAAGATTGTTCTCTTTGTATTTGCAAATTAATATATTATTTTTCAAATAAAGTCGTATATTACTGGTATGCATATTATTTCATAAAAATCAAATTTATATTCATATCCTTTATGTGTGACAATAAAATGCCATACTGACCTATTTCGTCCTCCGCACACATCCTTGTGCATTTTCTAATTGTTTACTCGGATATATTACTCGGTATTTTGACACATTATTCGTTAACTGAACACAATACTCAGTTCATAGACAATGTACTAAATACCGAATTATGCATCCAAATGAAACATTATTCAATACTTGTACACGTTACTCAGTATTTGCAATACACTAATGTAAATAATTCCATACATTTCCTTTTAAATTCTTTTTCTTACACCAACTGGTAGTTTGTATATGATTGTTTGGCAAATATCTGCATTTCCCATTCGAAAGAAAATTGCATAAATTTTAATTCAAAGAAGGACACATTTTAAAAATGAATGTAAGTTTTGCTTAGAAATATATTCGCGTCTAACCGATGCCATACAAATTATAACGATACACTTTATTCATTTTGCTTTGGATATAAATTAACATTACTTTGAAATAAAAAACTATAACATCATTGGAAAATTCTACATCAATAGAAAATATATACATTTTTAAATATGTTTATATCTTAATTCCATTCGCTATAAAAATACTATCCCACTGTAATTTACAATTAATTTATCTTACAAAATCCTATTTTTTCTAAAGTGATAATTTTAAAGGTGGTGTTCTCTACTCTAGCTGGACATACCATCCCCAAACTACAGCGTTTGGTAAAGGCTGACCCTTTAAAGGGACCCAACTTTAACTATATTAGTTTAATATTTCGTGATAAATTATTTAACTAACTGACTTCAGAAAGGAAGTTCTATAATCCTCTCGTTTCTTTTATTAACGCTATATTCAGGTGCAATAAACAAAACGTAACAGTCGACTCATGTATATTTTGCAGTAGAAGTTGCCATAATGAATATGTGATAGTTCTACCTGCGATCATTAAATTGGACTTCTCTACCAAATATAATATTTATAAAAAACTACTTTTGGCTCTTCAAAAACTCTTAAGGGGTTTTTTTTATAATTTGTTTATTATCATTGCTGCAATGAAATATTGCGTCAGCAATCAGAACTTGCACCTACCTCATTCAATTATTACAAATATCACCAGAAATTGTTTTATATATAACATTTTATATATATTTTGAACAACTGAATTCATTATATATATATATATATATATATATATATATATATATATATATATATATATATATATATATATTTAAGAAATATAATAATATAAATAACTGGTTTCAATCCTTATTTACTAATAACTGGTTTCTATCGGTTTCAAAATATTTTGATTGGTAATCAGTGGCGTTTCTCCAAAATGTCTGGTCAATCTTAAAAAAATTTAAATTGAATTGTACCGTGATCTCTTTTTTCCCGACTGTAAATAACCTAGGCATGATAATCGATCGAAATTTTAACTGGCATCTTTAAGTAAACAATGTAGAAGAAATTTCAGCAAAATGAACTTTCTAAAAATTTTCAACTTTGTACTCCAATTGAAACTTAAATCCTTTTTTATCAAATACTTTCATTACCTTGCGTGACTATGGAGTTGCATGCTACCTTGACGTCAATCAAATTTTGTAAACACGATGTGCATACTTTTAAAAAAAATTATACTTCGGACATTTCAAATTGCCAAAGTGATTCATTTTGTAAGACAAAGCAAGTCATTTATCGAGGAAGTAACATGCATATTTAACTCACGGACTTTGTCATTTATTGATTTTGACTTTGAGGTCGCAGGCCAGTTGAAAGAATTAGTATCTTCAAATAGCGATGTAAATTTTATACCACCATATTACGGTGCAAAACGGGTTTCGGGAGCACCCTTAATTCTATGGTATTTAAATGTAAAATGCAATAATGTAATACCATTGATATAACACCTTTGTTATTGTTATATTCTAAGGTTATAGTTTAGATGAATAGATTTTTTGTTGACGTAGCGCCTTTATTTTAATAAATTTTTATATCAAATATTTAGGTTTCCTATGAGAAAAAATATGGTGCAATTCTCTGTTTGACACTCGAAGTAGACTCTACATTTCATTTAAAATAATTACCATAAAATTATTTGGTATTCTTGACATTATTAATACGTCGTTCTTTAAACGTATCTACAGAACCGGTTGAGTAATTAGGAAGGAAAACAATTTAGGCTGAAATGTGACATTAGTAAAAATGTCATTTAAGATGTAACAAAGAGAGTCTAGTATTATAAAAAATATCTTTGGTACCACTAAAAGCCTTAAATAAAAAGATATGAAAGTCCATATTTTTCAAACGTCTTTTTAATAATTTTGCTTTTATAACTTACAATTGTGTTAGCAAACGTTGTGAAACTATCTGAAATATTTGTTATTATTATTAATAATTAGTGAATATATTTGGCGTTACTTTTGTAGAAATTCATTATTCACAATTAAATGAAAGTACGTGATGTAGTATTATTTCTACTTTCTTTAATTTCTTTACCACGACCTAGGTTTCGTCGTATTACAATCCACCTAAAGATGTTGTAATACAACGAAACCTAGGTCGTGGTGAAGAAATTAAAGAAAGTAGAAATAATACTACATCACGTAGTTTCATTTAATTGTGATTAATAATTAGCGCAAGCAAGAAGAAACAAGACATTTTGTCAAGGGATACCGTCGAAGCGGTAACATAAATCGATGTTTTTTTTTTCGCGTGAAAAGGAAAATCCGCCTTACAGGCAATGATATCTGATGGCTGCATCACCTCATAATTTGGTTTTTATGATCCATGTAATTTTTTCTTACATTTATTGTAATTTTATATATCTTAGTTTTTACTGATTATTGGAACGATGAATGTTTGATTTCATAGTTTGTCTGTATGTATGATTTTCATAGTAAGTCTAAAAATAAGTCAATTTCATTTTGCTGTTTTGAACAACTGAATTCATATATTATATATATATATATATATATATATATATATATATATATATACATATTTCTAAACGGATAGTTCAACGGAAACGCTACATACCTTTCAATTTTTAATCTTTATTTGTACCTGATGTGTACTGACCCTCATAGTGCGAGTTCCACCTGTGTTTAATAAGTTTTTAATTTTTCGTAAGAATGAAGTTTATTTATATTTTTTTAACAAAATAATGCTCTCTAAGACTTAATTATGTGCGGATTTATTTTTTATATCTTAGGGTGTCTATAATTAAATAAAAAATTGTAATTTATAACATCCTTGTGCTCCAAACATTCATATGTTAAAAATATTTTTTAACAATCGATATAATAAGTAATTAACATAGTTTTTTATAAAACCTTTAATATCACACTCAATTTAATTATATTACTTGGACACTGCATTAAATATACCGAATTATGCTAATGGGCTCTTCATAATTTATTTTATAATACATTTTTAAATTTAAGTTAATTTTTCGAGTTAACAGTTAATATGTGTTTTCCAACGTGGCATGTCATACTCGTATACGACAATTGCTGTTTCTAATACACCTACATATTTCAATCTCAATTCATATCCGATGTGATTTGCCAGGACCAAAGTTGATATCCAAGTTTGAGATATAGTCATCATCAGTCAATGGCGGTACAGTCTATGAATATAAATATATATATATATATATATATATATATATATATATATATACACAAAGCATATTTACATTTATTACGAGATGATTTATTCAGATTTCATTTAAAGTGATGCATGATATTTGCTCAAATTGGCAAATTTATGTATTGTTCCAATAAAAAATAAAGTGATTTTTTCACAAGTTATTCATTGAACAAAGAATAAAATTAGTCGTCAACCTACTTTTTATATAATAATATAGGAACTTATCAAATACACTATCTTAAGTACTTGTGTACATATACTAAGAATTATTTAGTCCAAAATAATTTAGGTTTCAATCTACAAACATAGTACACAATAACTAATAAAAGAATTCATTGAATAGTCACAATTCAAAATAAAGGTATATATTTTGACATTACAAGTTACTACTTTAGTACTGTAACCCTCAACACATGCGAAAAAATGTGTGATAGAATTTAAATAATTCTATGCAAAGATCATTTAAGAGTGTGTAATAAATTACTTTCATATATAATATTTATTTTTCAGTTAAACAAATTAGAACAACTTGAACATTTATATGTTCTCTATATATAACATTAAATTAACGGAAATAAAAATAAATAAAAATAGAGCAACAATTTTAAGAAGCGTGTTACTTTCTCACACTATTCGTTAAAATATTAAAGAGAAAATAATTTTTTGTTTTTATTTTATATAAAAGGCGTTTGTGGTAACCTTAAATGTAAAAAATAACGATTAACTTTTACTTGTTACAAACTTGGTAATAAACCTTGGGAAGTAATGATGTTGGAATCATAAGGATGGAATCATATCATGTTCCATTGGATGTATATAAGTACTGAAATGGGACTTGAACAATATGTTGAGAACAATTTGTTCAACTGGTCGATGTGGTAATGTATCATTACTCGTCGAAGTTACAAAATGTTTTTTCCATTACATATTTCTTCAATATTTTATACATAAATGGACCGCAGTAATAGTGAACAATGAAAGCCCATTTCAGCGGCATGTTACTCGGGCACACATAGGCGATGATTATATAAGTGGGAAACACGTTTAAGCTATTAGATCTGCGACCACTAAGGGAGTAGCAAGTATAAGAAAATAAAAAGAGAGAATTTGCAATGAAATCGAATGTGATTTATTTACGTGGGATGGTAGTAAAAGGCCTTGTCTCTATAAAAAATGTCCAATTTTTCAATTATTAAAAGTAATTATAAAAATTATTCCACATATTTTAAAAATTTTCGTATATATGTGTAGATAATTAGAATAAAAATCTACATCTACTTACTAAAAGAAAATTCTCTCAAAGGTTTCATTAAAAAAATTAAACGTAAAATGAAGACAATCAAGAAAAATGGTATATGTGACTGTAATATGTCTAATAAATTACTATACTTTTTTCAAACCCACGTTGACGTACACAAAAGATAATTTTATCAATGAAATAAATTACTAGTTTATAAAAAAGTCGCAACATAACTTAAGGGGAACTAACCTGGAATTCAGATTTTCACAAAATTATTATATTTATAAGAGCAAATATAAAAATACACAATTACAATAATCTATATTAAATGTTCTTTTCGATTAATGTGTAGAAACGCCATTTGTGTGTTTCCGAAAATGACGTGATGCTAAAACTTCAATCTGCTTGCGAGACAATACGCCGTCAGTTGTTTGATAGGAGCCTATCAAAGTGTGATGTCTATTGTTGTGTTTTCGTGATTAAACGAATTGTAAGCAAGCTTTGCTAAAGCGAATTCGATCTATCAGCCTAAGGTTAATAGAAATGGTTAGTAGAAATGGTTAGTTGGCTCTTCTTAGGAAATCCGGATTTTCCGAGTGTGGTGATGAGCAAATTATTTGCTGGAACTAAATATTTAGTGTGTAGGTTATGTTTAGATATTTTGTAATATATTACTTACTTTTTAACACATATAAATCAAAACTCTGTTTCACATTCCATATTTACAATATTCTAGGCTTGACCCCTTGTTTCTTTGTTGAGGTTCAATCATATCTGGACTGACAGCCTTTAGAAAAAACGTTACCTCCTATATGCCTTACCATTTTTCAGTATAATTCTCCACCTGTATATGTATTTAGTAAAATTATAAAGTTAGGACAAAAACAATTTAGCAAGACGGAAGGATCTTTTTTTTTATTCCTATGAATAAAATGTATTTCGAAGAGATCGTCAAATCTTAAAGTAATATATTTATCCACCCACTTTTTCCTGTGTCTGATTTATTTGGAAGGATAATCTATTGCATAATTTTATTTAAAATGCACAATTCTACTGAAAATTATTTTGAAAGGATTTATTTAATTTTTTTTTAATCAAGATCTTGTCTTGAAAAATGTTTCCAGTGCATCAAGAGTAGGACGTCACATTACCTGATCGTGTTATTACTATTTTAGCTCGAGTTTTATTAACAAAAAAATTATTAATAATTTTCCCATTGCAAATACGTTGCTTAAGATTGCCGACTCCAACACTATTTTCCGTATTTATATCTGATTTTTTATGTACTTTAATGTATACGATTGATACACATGACGACTTTATTCCTAGGACACAAATTTCTTACAGCCAACCAGAACACTGGTCTATCTTGAAGAGTGACCAGAAGTCAAATTCGGGTTCTCATGGTGATTTTCGTCGTCATAGGCAATATATATTGTGTTTAAATCAGCACATCGCGACGATGACTTTAAACAATTATTTTTAAATAATTCTAAGCATTAAGATTAGAATTATCTATAAAGTCCATTAAACTGTGCAGGAATTCGATCGAATTCAACAAAAATAATTATAGAAGAAAATATTATTTGCGGTCACTGCTATTCCGACCCATATACAATGAGAGTTTGAACTATCTTATAACCAGTAATTCTATACAAAAACTCTATACAAAAACAGCACACGGACCAGACACTAATTGCCGCTGAGCAAAAACTTACCCAACTTACCCAAAAGTAAGGACCATGGATATCAGACTCTTCTCTACTACTGGTGGGATGTGCATGGCATGGTATACTGGTATTACGAGTTTCTAAATTAAGAAGGACTATGACTGCGGGCGTGTATGTCAACTAGCTACGATTTACGATACGACTATTTCTACTAGTATTTACGCTATTTCCCTTGTGCCATTTTGAATTAAAATCAGTTTTATCATATTTTATCATAACCTATAATCGTACTTCTTATGTCACTTATGTTGTGGTCCTCATTAAATCAAAAGCGTACGAATTTTCTTTCTAAATTTAACTTCATGTTATTCAAAATTATGTTTTTTGTTCTTTATTTTATAAATAATAATTTTATGCCACATTTGCACACACAATAATCTCTGGTACCAAACATTATTTGATCGCTGGTATGAGTAGGAAAAACATATAGTAGAGTATTTGTAGAATTTCACCGAGTTACTGAGAAAAAATTATTACCAGATATCTTTCACACGCTCAATCTAGCTACTGTTCTAATAACTGTTGTAATAACAAAGACAATATTTGTACATATTAATTACTTTAGTATGCTTTCTACATTTTTAGAAACGGTAAACTCACGGGATGAGATTTGATACCATAAAAACCATTGACAACCATTTTCCGTCCACTAGAGTGAAGTCAGATCAGCGGACCAAAGACAAATTCTAGTCAAAGTAACATATTTTCAATCATGTCAAATAGAGTTATAATTGCATTTATGTTTATTTTTACATGGACCTAATAACCAGTGTGTTACATCCTGCGGGCAACCGATGATTGGCACCGCTCGAATAAATGCCACAATTGAATGTATTGGGTTAGTACTACTTAACGTTATGGCCTTCTTCTTGGACCACTTTGACGTCGGATAACTTGACTTAGATCAGTCGTGATGTTAATTTGTTTATAAACTTCTGAATAATTTAGTCGCATTGATTTATATATGACAGAGAATTCAAATTCATGGTAAATTTTATTTAATGAGGTAATAAAAAACTCTACCCTTTTAGCATTCCATAAAATAATGTCACAAATATCAATATTAAAAATAATAAAGTTCTTTGCATAAATTTAATGTAAAACAAACATCCACACATAATGAGGCCTTTTAAAGATAGCAAAGTCATAGCATATTCAAACAAAGTATTAAAAATAAATATCAAACTACACGATTACAAGTTTACTATTTATTAAGTTACAACTTTTAGTGGCTCGTGAATCATTCAATAACCTAAGAGCAATATTTTAGAAACTTCAATTGGAAGAGAAAAATACCGTCAAAGTTATATCAATGGGGTCCTTATTATAATACCTCAAAGGTATAAATTCAGGATACGATGACAAAATAATGAATTTGCTATATTTAATGTATTACATATAGTGTAATTTAACAATCTAGAATAAGTTAAAGAACATACATCAAGATATTAATTTTTGCGAGTGATATAAAGCAATTGGGTGTTTAACCCTATTGGCATCTCATTTTAACCATCACGTAACATGCAATCTTTTTGTGCAATGAAATATTCAAAGAAACTCGTCTTAAAAAATAATTTCATTTATGTGATTATATTATTTATTAACACTTTTTTGAAAGGATTTTTAATTCTTTAAATTCTATTATCATTCTAAAACAAGGAACCTGAAATTTATTGACATTATACATAAATTTGTTGTGCTTGTCGTAATAGCATTATTAATGAAAGTTATTTGTAAATGCTTTACTATTCATAAAAGGCCTTATCACATATGTATATTTGAAGTCACGTTTATTATCGATCGACCAATTGTATTATCGGGCGCTGTCAGTTGTTGGTTGTGCAGGGGATATGATGCACATATAGACTAATTAAATTTTAACTCTATCTGTAGCATACCTAAGCATGGATAAATAGAAAATTCGTTACTTATGCACCTATCTGACACTACTCTGAATGCAGAATCCTTATCATCGTCGTTTGTTTTTTTTTTATTTTAAAATCTCATCCCGTGAATTTATTGTTTCCAAAGATGTAGAAACCACATTAAAATCATTCACAATATTATCTCCTTAGTTTTAATAGTTAAAACTTATTAGAACTGCAGCTATATTGAATAGATTGAAGAGTTGTCAGCAATACTGTAGTATACTACATATACTCGTATACATCAGTATTGCTCGTTGCAACCATAAGACACGTTATCTCTTCAACGTCTGAAATTAAAAAATATAATTGTTCGTATCTGCCAAAATTATCGCTAATTGCTTCTGTACTAAATCTTCTTCATGAAATGGCTATTAAATTATATGTTTTTAAAGTTTTTCTTTCAATTTGGAAATAGGAAAAATCCATGTAGAGATAGGTGTACATTATATAGCGGATAATTTCTTTACTTAAATACCCAATTACCTGCAAATTGTGCTTTGAGAACTAGTACGTTGTCAAAAAAAGAGTATTTTTATCTATTACCTCTATAGTTTTTCTTTCATTTCACATATAACATGGCGAGTAATAGAGATGTAATATTTTCCAACGATACTGACTGGTTCTTCCTCTAGTTAATAGTTCTTCCTTCTAGTTAAAATTTTAGGATAATCTCAAAATGTCGATGCATCGATCGTGTAAAGACCAGTTTTATATTCAGTATAATTTTTGAAGTTTTTATCATTTTTGAAGTTTTTATCATTTAGCTCCAAACGCGTTTATTAACATTAAAGTGTATTTGTTTCTGAAGCAGTGTCCACGAAGCGATGCTCCCAGATCTCGGCGTACGCTGCCGGTCCACGTTGCTACTTCGGTGATTTCTTTACGTAGTTTGATACCAAGTAGATAATAAAAAATAGACACTCTGTGAACGGCCAAGTTTTATTAAATTTTTTTTAGCTTTTCAGTTTTTAACCAGGAATTGACTATTTAACAGTGTTCAGATTTTTTAAATATCAACGTTTTTCGTTGTTGAAAGGAGTAAGTCTAGCTATCCAATAATTTGATTTTTTAATATTTAAAATACGAAATACAAGAGAAAATATTGATACCGATTATTTTAAATCCTATTAATACACAATGGCCGAAAGTTTATTTGGCATCTCTTAAATATACGCTAATATTGGAAAGGTTTAAAGTTTATACATTGGTTTGTAGTCATTTATGATATTAAATCAATCGACTTAACATTATATAAAGAAATTCGTATCTTTTTTAAGTTACAAAACCTCTATTTTCTACTCAATCGGAATAAGAAAAAAAAAATATTCTTATTTCGCCACTTTTTCATGCGTCGACAAGGCCTGATTGCCCTACATGTGATATAAAGCAGTTTGTGTTTATATGGGTCATATTTACAATAATGGAAAAATAAAAAATTACGTTTTTCCACATAAATTCTTCCGTAAAATTATTTCCGTATTGCCAGTATGCAGTGTTGATAAGATGCATACAAAAAGTTAACGTATATTGAGTTATTAGTTCGATAACTTACATTATACAATAATTTTTTTTATAAATTGAAGAAGTGAAGACAAAGTAAATATTCATCAAACTGTAGCTAAATATGAGAAATAATTAGTACTGAAATAATACAGAGCAAAGATCGTTGAATTAGAAAAAAAAAACTAACTAAAAAAACATATATTTCTTTAACTCAACACATGCCAGTGAGGAATGCACGTAAATGTGAAAATACCTGGATTCGAGAAAATTAGTTCATCGAATAGAAAAAAACTAAATAAGACTACAAGTAGTTAAGTGTATCTTAACCTATTCTAAAAATAGGTACGCGGTTATTTAAAATATAAAAATTAGAAAAGGCCGTAAATTAGTTCCTTCACATTTTGTTGAAATAAAGTAGAAAATGACAATACATCAAACCGATTGAAAGGCTTTTGATTTAAATTTAGAAGTGTCGCATTCACAAATGAAAATAATATTTTTACAGGAGTAAAAAAATAATTTCTTCTATAAGTAAGCACATTAACGGAACAAAATTATGGAATCTTTAAATTCTTAAACGGCACAAATCTTAATTTAAATTGAGTTTTATGTTACATTAAATTAAATAAGACCACCAGACTCGTGTAAGCACATATAAAAATAAATGTTGCAGAAAAACGCTCTCTCACTTATTTCAAATCCAGAAAATAGATACAGGTGATTTTCGAATGATTTTCCATTTCCCAAACTATAAAGGCAATAACGTTCGCAAATTCCGAATGCAAACGTTTCATCAGGTGGAAAGCAATGAAGCATGTAACCATTTGAAATGTTGTGTTGAGATCTGTGCCGAACCGCTATATTCCTTCGGGCGTTCATTAATATCACACTCGCAATCCAACTATTCGTCGCCGGTTACGATCGTTGTTCGTATCCAACAGCGACGTATCGCACACTGATAAGTTTAGTTTGAAATCTGAAAGAATTTTTAGGATATTTTATATTCATTTACGACATTTTAATTAATTGCACTCTACTTGAACTGATAAACTTCTTGGAAGAAAAAATCTGGCGAACATGATTAGAAATGGTATTACAAGCATTGGATCACATTTCGGCACTAATGAATATTTATTCAAAATATTTTTATTAAACAATTTACAAATGTTAATTTCTCACAATATTATTGCCAATGATATTATCGCTATATATACATTGACCACTAGATCTTTCATAGTTATAAAAACATGGTGCATATTTCAAAAATCATCAGGTCTAGGATAATCCCTATAGTTGTCCTACCATCTTTGCGTAAACTTCTGAGAACCGTATACTTTTCGTAATTTTAGGTTGAGTAGCTTAGGAAATAAGGGGCGGGGAAAACATATTCTAACATATTTCTCGTGTGTTTTTCAATATGACTCTGAAGATAAACAAAACAAATTAGCAAACAATTTGTTTTTGAGTCTTTATATTTGTTAGTCTGTTCAAAAAAACAACCCACATTATAAATGGTATAAAAAAGAAATTCAATTAATTAATTTGCCACCGCACCACCATCACATTTACAATTTAGAATTACTATATAAATATTTTTTGGTACTTATTACTGAAATACATGCAGATTATTTTGTTTAATTACTTTGCCTTTTAGCTTTTAAATTTAAGGCTTATATATCAAGTGGCTTCTAAGAAAAACGACGTGTGACAGACAGGCTGGTAAATTTCAAATGGTTTGAGGTACAAAACCCTAAAAATAAGTTTTTTTAGCGCTGTTAATATGTTCCTTAAACAAACAAATCGCATGTTATTATTTCGTTTTCAAAGTATTTTTAAAATATTAACATTTTATTACATTTTAATATTGCGTCATTAAATTTTGATTAAATTATATATATAGAAATACACATATGAAGAAAATATAAGGTGATATGGTACGAATAATGGATTGTCCATATGTGAAAGGATAAGCTGTAATAAATGCGCTATTGGAAATGACAAATAAGGTTGAGTACTATTTAGATTCCAGCGTTTTTCGGTCTTCCTACAAGAATATACCTAACACAATTTCTGAATGCCTGTATCTATCACTGTTTCTAAATATTCCCAAAAATCTAAAATTAATTAATTGTATCTATTTCTGCGCAATTCTCCATCATAGCTTTCTTAATTTATTTATCTATTTTCTTTTTTTCATGGTTATATTGTATTACTCCTACAGATAATATCAAAGAATCCTTATATAAAAACATCATCAAACTATATAATTTAATTGACTGGATTATATTGCTACAAAGGCAATAACTGCATTACTTGCCCTTAGATTTAAGCTCCGGTCTAGATTTTTATTCTTTATTAGTGTGACGATTACATAAGTACAAGGGCATAAAAAATAATTCGTATACGGAAGTTGAGAAAATAGAAGGAAAAAAAATATTGTGGCTTGCTTTCTTCTCGTATGTTATCCAAGGTTCGGGTGTCATTGAACGATAGTTAAATTCATATAAAAAATACATCAAAATCACATTAGTGGTTTCACGGTCTCAGCCAAATGGGCGAAATGGGATTTTGCGCATTGATGCCCGTGTAGATTATGCGCTTTTGTTGTCATAAAAGTAATCAATATTTGGACAATGTTTTTAAATTTAACCCGGTAGTATTTAGGAAAAATAAAGAAAGGAAAGGAAGATTCCACACTTCCCTCTTAATAAATCTATTTCTATTATATTTAGGTCGTTTGTATATTAATATTGGGTTAAATTAATTTTCATACTTATTTTATATTTTAGAGTAAAACTACAAAGTACCACATTTTAGTCAATTCATTCGTTAATCGATTGATTGCGACAAATTTTCGTGATAACACAAAAAACAACAGAAAACACCAGTAAAAACTTCCTCCAAATCTTGTTGGCTGTTCTTTTGTGACGCGCGAGCAAATAAATATATAGACTCACAGACAAGTGGACAAATATTCCGAAAACAATATTTTATTTCCTTACTTTTATTATGAGTATTTTTTTATAAATCTCTTAAATTAAAAAAAAGCTTTGAAATTGGAGGACCGTAGAGCTAAACGCAATAAGAAAAAAACATTAAAAACACGACCATTTATGCCGCATTTTTGACACATATAAATCCAAACCCATACATAGGGTACTTCCCGTCCATGAAATTTTACAAAATGCAAGGTCTTATGGCTTAAATAAAGAAAAAAATCCGAAAATTGTTAATTTGTATTTGTGTGATACAAAATATTTCTTTTGAATATGCGCCTGTGAGAGATTTAGTAGGCAATATATTTTCATTCTAAGAATTAAAATTTTGTAAATAGTTTAATAAAAATATTACGTACCATTAAATGTTTATAAATGCCTAACTATATATAAATGTCTGGTTTATGGTCAAGACAATTGTTTTAATGTAAAAACTATCTATTAAACAGTATGTTGCCTAAATGTCTACGGAATCTTGAATTATTGAATATATTTGGCGTTAATTTTATAGAATTTCATTACGTCTACGATGTCTACGGAATCGTTGTGCACGTTCCACTCGTGCTTGACAGTTTTTTTTAATTTTTAAATACCTTTAGTACGGAGACAGGCAAATTCTATAGTTTTATTGTGAATGTACACAATAAGTAATACTAAACCTACCAAAGCACATAAATTGCAAACGTCGACATTGTTTAAATTTTGAATAAATTTACAAAATAAAATAACCTTATATCGAATGTAAAATTTTAAGTGTACAAGATGACCACCGACGACTTATTTGCTCGTATATCTGCCCGCATTCAGATTGCTCACCTAAACACCTAATCCTCCTCAATCACTCCACACTTAATATCTGGCCATATCCATTTTGTCAAGGTATGCCGGGGTAGAAAATGCCATTGCGTGATTTAAAACAGACGCAGCGCCATCTATTGTTTTAAATAGATGCACATTTGAGTAATTACTATGCATAATAGCTAAGACTTTTTGTCAATATTTTACTGATACAATGTAAGTGAATTTTTGAAAATATTAAACTTACCTACCGTCTGATTGTGTGAACGATGAAGAGAAACTAAATATTATTTCAAACCAAAACCTATATTTTCAAACTCTACCTGAATTGAGTCAGTATTTTTTACATGAATTGAATCAACAATTTTTTTATATTAGAAACAAGCTAATCAAATTATTTGTTTCGTAAAATATGTAAAAACGGGTGTAGTCAATTTTATTTAGTTTATGCAATTTTATTTACTCGGAATTTTTTTTATTTAATAGTTTTGAACACCACGTTGAAATGTCTTGAGGGCAAGGATTATTTCTTATCTACGTTTTAAACTTATCAGGGGTAGAAATTAACATATTTTTGCAAGAGGATAAAGAGGAAAGGGATACTGTTTACTTCAAGAAAAAAAACAGTTTAATTTATACAAAACTGAATTATTTATAAATTGAATTTTTAAGTCACTTTCAGTGTTCCCAAATTTCACAAGAATCAGAAGGAACCTGACAGTTGACAGCTAATATTATTTAGTGGAAATAAAAAAGTAAGCAAATAATGTTAATATAAACAAAATAATTCAGAAATCCTAAATACGAAAATTAATTTTAGAAAATAATTTTACTTTAAATGTCGTAATAGTTACGGCACTTTTCTTTTCAAAATATTATAATTCAATTGAATACCATTAATAATTATAAAACTTAACGATCCACTTTCAAGCGTCGTCAACAATAACAGATAACAAGAGCAGGTGAACTTTATAACTTTATCGGTAACGGTGACTATCAAGCTACCTACGGAACATGCCTAACAAATATTTTCATAGGGGGATTGGAAATTATAAAAACAAATCTATTTTTCGAGAACGTAACTTACCTAGAATATATATAGGGAACATACTTGGTAATAATTATCATAAAATTTATATAGGACTAAGAGGAAGAGCGAATGAATAATTAGTTTAATGCAATGACGAGCGACTCTCGCCTCTTACGTAAATGTATCAACTGTTGAGTTTTTATAAAAATTGTGAACGGAGTACCTTTTACATAATACCTACATGAATAATGTGACCTAGTAGTGACATTATATACAGGAGTACCTACTATTTCACCAAACACAACTACGAGTATTACGCCTCATCTGTGATAACAGAAGCTCAGTCGTATTGTTTCTCGCAGCAGCACACTGCAAAATAAAACAATCGTTTACGCCCTACTAAATTAGATATACAATAATTGCAATATCTAATTGAAGAAGATCTTCGACTGAATACTCGTTAATTATTAGAGTAGCTCAAATGAAATCATCGTATAATTGAAACATATTTGCTAAAATTAACTTTCAAAATACGGTATTTGGGTAGCTTCCAAGAACATATTAGAGTAACAAATTTATTGTTCAGTTCAATAAATATGAAGAAATTCTTACATTAATTAAAGTCATGATTGAACCTTACGATGTTTTTAAGACCTTACACCTATACGTTTACGATCTACATACTATTTACGTTTTGTTAGAACTCGTAGCTCTCTGCCACATTTACATATTTTTATTTAAATTTTATTTATTCATTATATTTACATATTCATTCTAACGCTTAAATATTACTCATGTAAATGTCATATTAATAGAAATTAAATAGATGGATGGTTATATAAACAAAAAACAACAGAAATATAATTACTTTTGATGCGTCAAAGTTCAAATAATGAAAAGGACGACGGCTAATAATTTATATCTGTGGGTGTATGAATATTACGTAATGAAACACTCGCTGTTCAATTTCGACTAATCGCCTACATGAAGTAAATTGGAAAATTAATAGAACCTAGAACAACTTTGCACTTTGTTATTGACAATTTAAGACCTATCGTCCATAACCATACATATTCATTAATATTTTCGCACTAAATTAGATTTAGTAGTTTCAGGAGACGACCATGAAATTTGGCAAAGTTATTACAGAAATAATCATAGTACCCATACCTAAATAATCATAGTACCAATATATGCTGCAACCAGATAAACGTAAACTGAATTAACTTACTTTATACTTTACCTATTTTTATTTTTGTTTATTGAAACATTAAAAACGTTAATGGCTTTCATTAATATTATTAATATGGTTCTCTTGTGAATTTGCATATATATGTTGGCGCGAAATTTAAAAGCTCTATATAAAGAGTTCAAGGCTGATCAAAGTATAAACTACAGTATCTGAATGCTGTGGTTTACGCTTTGATCAGCCATTGTAGTTAATACTTTTAGAAGCGTTTACTTATGGTCCGCAGACTAGAAGTGAATTACGAAAATTCTATTGTGCTCTTTACTTGTCCGATACTGTTGTATAGTAAAATAGGCATTCTGGATGGTATATAACGTATTTTATTAAAACTAGGTTAGTAACTTGTATTGACTAATATAAGTTAGATAATGCAAGGACATATGAGTTATGAATTAGTGCAAAAATATTGTGAATTTATTTATGTCATTAATATTGCTCTAAGTGAGAGTAAGCAATTTCTGATCAGTAGTTTAAAAAAGTACTTTGTAAAAAGACAATTTAGTTTATCATGGTGTTTACTTAAGAAGATCCGTCGGGGTCAAGAGGAATATATTTTAATTTAGAAAAAAGGGAAACTGCCACATATTTACACTGAATTATGTTTTGATTAATGTTATGGGTTTGCTAAATAAAACTATTGACAAAATTCATAATATAGACATTGATCTTGTCTTGATCCAATATGATTCCTTCATCAATATATATAAGTGAAGTTTTAATTTAATTTGAAATTTTAAGTTATGAAAATCATTTATGAAGATAATCATCATTAGCAATGTTTTTCATACGAAACAATATTTTACAAAGCGGTGGCTCCGCTGGGCGGCATAGATTACTAACTGCTCACGTTAGGGAGATTATTAACTGATTGATTTTTTATGTATCTTGAAATTGTTTTCAAAAATCAATTATTGCATAATTGTTAAAATATTCCTTTAATAAAATAGTGACGGAAACCTTTTAAATGCGAGCATCCCATTATAGTCGAATTCAATGAAATTTCGATGTGAACCCGTATCTTGACACTCACTCACCCGTGTAAATCCGTGAAAGAATTTGAATATATTTACGACATGCTCGAGTGCGTACTCTTACGTTAAACCACACTCGCGCGCCATAAACACTGAAGATCACTTTTCTGTTTCACGTTACATAGGATGCTTGACCTACTTGTAATTTAAATCGGTAGCAGGTTAGTTTTCAGTCTATAGATATACTTATGACTTTGTGTTACATATAAATGAATTAACCAACTTTTTCTCGTACGAAAGAGGATCTGCTCTATTATAATTTGTTATAATCACCAATTATTTGCCATTGTTCTGTAAAACAAAGTATTATAGCTTTTAATGAATTATTATTTATGGAGTTAAGTATAGATGTGTTTATTGATAGTTTCTTGAATAATCGGTAGATACATTTAATTCCACCAACTCAAATGATAATATACTTTCCATTGAATATTTAAAACGTGAGTATGATAAAATAACGTTACTTAAATCTTGAAACATAAGAAAAGGCCTATTAATTTTTGGATAATCGATTTGAATAGTATCTTCTGAGTATACAAAAAAAACTGACCATTTCTTTTATTTACTGTTAACCGAGACGGATAATAAAATGTAGCAACTTTATCATATTCTATAAATACAGTACGAATTATAGGAAAGCATACCTTTTCAGATAATTTAAATAAAACTAAAAAATAATAATCTGTCAGAATTTTAGAGACAAGTAAGTAAACCGTGAAACAAAATTGATGACTCGAGAGACGTGATAAGTGCAAAATAACATCCAACTTAAAACTAAATCATTTACTAGGAACGGCTAAAACTTCCACATCAAAAGTCTTGTTACTGTAATACATAACAATAGATTTTACTAATATTTAATTTTCAGTAACACAAATGTCATCAATTTACTTTGATATACTTAGAATTAAATCAGTTACAAAAAATATTTTCAAATATTGCCATTGAGTGTTTAAGTTAATCAAACAACTGGCTAAATTTACCTTTAGTTTCTTTATTGGGTATTTAACGTCTTTGTTACTAGGCGAAATTCTTTGCTATTTGTAACATATCATAAAAAGAGGACTTTAATTTCTCCATTATCATTCATTTCATCAGGAACGTAAACATATCTATATATCACCTTACGTATACAAGCAAGTAAGTATTTATATAGATATATTTACATCGTTGATGAATATATCTTCACCCTTAACTTATGGGTTTTCTTTATGGTCACCTTTGTGACTGCTGTTAGATAGTTCTTACTCTATATCTAATATTTTTTCAGTCGTGTTTACGACTGAAAAAATATTAGATACTACTATCGTAGACTAGACTATCGTAACAGATTCTATCGACCCTGATAGCCAATAACTGATACAAACCTGATAAACTTTGATTTCACAGCGGTAATTTGTAAGATCTTTTGATGACTTAAAAAGCCAGAAACAACGGTCAATGTTTGGAATAATTTTATGTTACAGTTGTGATGCTTTTTACCAAATTTTTTGTGAGAAAATGATCTATAAAATAGCTACAACAACCGATCAGGATCAAATGGAATTCTAATATTAAATTATTACGAAAATCACCTCATTACCCCAAATAAATATACTTGCCTGTGATCGTGCAGCAGTTGAAATTGTCGAGTTAAATCTTGACTAAACAATTATGAATTTAAACGGATGATCCACAAACCTTATTCTCTATTGGTTAATTTTTACTTTACTTCATACTTTGCTAGTCATTAATATATCAAACTAAGTGACCCAAGGGTCTTTTACATTTTGGTCTTTTACATTTTATATTTCACGCAAATGAGAACCTAATAAACTTATTGTATTGGAAAATTAAATTTATGACCTATAAATCTTATACAATCAAGATAGGATTAGATCATTTTTTAACATTTTTATAAGCAAAAAAAATGATCTACTTTGTGTTAGGGAGAGTTTCGTTGCCTACATTTTATCCTTATTTTAACAAAATTAGGTTCTTATGGAGAGCACGACTCTTTTGCAAATAAATATTAATGTATGGATTTTTGACATATTATTGAATGACTAACAGATAGTTGAGACTAGAGATCACTTTAATAGTTGATACACTCAAATATATAAATACTGATCGACTCGATCTTTCTATTAAGCAATATCCTTTAATTAAAAATGGAATATTGAAAATTGCTTTAATTTTTATAATTATTCTCTTCCATATATTCTATCTATATACATATATATATATATATATATATATATATATATATATATATATATATATATATATATATATATACACACACACACATATATATATATATATATATATATATCTAGAGGAGCAAGTATATTTATAAGACATAAATGGATATTAAAATGGACGGATAATTCCCATTCCAATCAGCAGATTTTGAAATATTGTATTTAGCTATTTTCGACAATAATAAATGTAGGAAACCTTTAAGTTCATCGTAACCGCAGGGCTAGCGTATGGCGAATAGTTTCAAGGAACAACCGTTGTGTATATATTTAAGTTTAAGGCAAAAGTTACAAAAAAAATTATCTATTTTCCTGCAATTTGCGGATTATTCAAACAGAAATTAATTCATAAATACATCCAATTTTGCAGATTAATAAAGTATTAATGAAAAATTTCCTGTTCATTTTAATTAAAGTGTACCATTTTTTTATTTCGATAATTAGACCATATGTCACATATTTAAATTATTTTAAAAATAACTTCTAATTTTAAATTATTATCTCAAATATTTTAATACAGTGATATATTTGTATCATTAATTTTTTTAAACATAGGATTATACGAAAATTACAGCTTTTTTTACGAAATCGCATTAAGTAATAACTTGCTACCACCGCATTTTTTCACTATGCTCAATTTTTTAAAATGTGTCTAGATATTTCTTACTTACACTATACCCTTAATTGCACTTTGTGATTTTATTTTTTATTCTATTTACAATTTTCCATGTCGCAGCAATCAAAAGAAAATGTCTGTGGTCCAAATTGCTAGTCTGATATATTATAGATAGAATGTTGTAATATTCAAAGCAAACACAGAACAGTGGGCTTTCTTTAAAAGTAGAGAATTCGATTACCCAATTCCTTAGCCTATCATGTTATGATTTTAAACTTAAAATTGCGCAGCATTACTTTCTAAAAATGATTTAATATTAATTATTTTATTTAAAGAAGAGATTTTAGGACAGGTTTTAGCTCTGAGTCCATAATTTTCATATAGTATACAGAAATAAAGATTATTTTGTTTCCATACACTTTATTGTCTAGTTTCGGAAATTAAACTCGAGCCATTCAACGGGTGTTACTAAGTTCACTCTCTTCGACTACTGAAGTATTTCGGAAGAAGTTTTGAACAGTTGTGATGCAAAATACTCCAAAAATAATGTATAAGAAATAGTTTGGGTCATTTTGCCTAACATACGATGCCCAATTTTCTATATTCATTAGAACTAGTGACATGACCTAAAATTTTTTTAATAATTTTTCGATATCAGTTTTTCAAGTATCTATTCGATATTTCTTTTCATGAAATCTTTGGCTACTAGATAGAGATAAAAAAGTTTATTTGATGGCAAAAAATAGTCATTCAGAAATGAAATGGATACAGCAGAGTATTAATAAATTTTCAAATTTCAACGTTTGCTCTTACCGTCTCTATCTCGTACTTACGCATCAATTAGAAATGCGTATATTCAATATGCAATGTAATATATGAAATTATTAATATGAAAGTTTAAATTTTCTCAGTAAGAATCTTTAATTTGTTCCATATAGGCCTTAATAACATTTCAACTTTACCAAGATCATTGCCATAATGAACAATAACAAAATAATTAGCCGCCCTTCCGTTTCGTATTTATATTAACTTTGTTAATAAATCTCGGTTTTCCCCGAAGTTACGAAACTCCCTCCGAAGTTAAACGTTATTTATAAATAACGTCCGTTTAATTTACACTCCGCACACAGTTATTTCACTAGGCTACTATTTCTTTTATAGATAATAAATAACCGGACAATATTTCAATTTAACATTCAAGCATCGTAGTATGCGGGGTCTGAGTAAACTGCTGACGTGCCTAGAAAAAATCAGTGAACATCGGAAGATCATCCATGTTACTTTTACATACTTTCCTAGTTTTACCTTTAGGAATTTGATTATGAACTGAATTTTTTAATTGACGCAAACTAATGTTTAATAACCAACTCACGATTATTTTGAAAAAAAAAATTAAGTGTTTCATTTTAAACAGCCCGCCCATAGGAAATTGACTATTGGATATCTCGTATGAACACCAAAAGCTAAATAAATGATGATTTAAGAAATATAATAATTATGGTGCTACCTACTGATATTATGTCTTTATTTATAATGAAATGTTGAAAACATATCTGTAAGAAATTAAATATTTTTTGATGTCCTTTTACTTAGAATTTAGATCGTCAGCAACATAGTGCTACTAAGGTTTGGCCGCTAGTCGTTTGTAAATGTGATCTTTTTACAGAGTTGTAACTTTGAATAATATTTTTGTCACGTACATTTATATATACTCCTTGATTTATTTATGTCCTTGAAAATACACAAATATATAAGGCAAACATGACAACGCGACAAAAATTATCTTAGGATCTCATTTTAAATTTAATCTAATGATCTAAATTTTCATTTGAATGGTGATGAAATATTAAGTTAAAATTATTTACATCTAAATTTCAACGTAATTTTAGTAGATGATATCAATTTTTAGGATTCCGCAGAAAAAAAGAACCCTTATATTCTATCTGTAACAGCCATTTTATTTCAGAGACAGTTCAACATAGCAACTTGAAACTTCACAAAGCGGAGAGTTATATTAAATCACAAATATTTCAATAGTTAATACTCAAATTATTCATATGAAAATTTTATAGGACGCAACTAAAGAACTCGCTGTGCCGTACTTTAAACAGGTATAAGGATCCCAAAACCTTATTTTCCAGAAAATGTTTACAAAAAAACATTCGCCCCCCCCCCCCGAAATTTAGAGTAACCGCCACACTTTATCGAAAAACTACAGCGGTTACTCTAAATTTCATAACTTTTGAGAAGTTTTCCCTATTTTTAAATCTACAAAATATTTACACGACGAAAAATAAAATTAATGAAATATTTACATGAACCAAGTAAGCACGGAGCCATTGTAGAGAGAGATATACTTAATATTTTTCCTATTGCTTTTCTTGGGTCACACTAGAGACTTATACTTGTATCCTTTCAATGGAAGTAACCATGGACTGCTTACTCTGTAATATAAATAAACAAATAAGGCCTAAATGGTAATACAATGAAAAATAGTGCATTATTGAAACCTTGCTGTATTGATCTACAACCAATACTTTTATTACTTCTCTGACTTATAACTTATTTCGTACTTTGTAGCGATACTAAGGTATCAATGAACCTGGATATGTGTATTAGTATACATATTCTGTTAAATAAAGAGTCCTCATTCCGATAAAATATTCTTTAATTTGTAAGATTATAATTGCGCACTTTTTAAATTTATTAACCAACATGGGATACTATATCGTCTTTTATGACATTATTAAAGTTTATTTAATTTATATTATAATACCATAAATACGAATAAAATATTTTGAATTTCTTCTGTATTCCGAAAATGTTACCGGCAAGAGAAAATATTAATATTATTTCGTCTAGATTTCGTCATAATAGACTAGTTCGAATAGACGTAAAGCATACGGGCATTTGTACTTTATAGAAGCGAGTTTTTCGTTATATTTGTTGAAAACAAACATGATAATATATACGTATATGTAAGTACGTTAAAATACTTTTAAGTTTTTCACGTTAATGCACAGAACATCTATAACGCTTCAAAATGACATACATGGGGAAAAATTATTGTAGGAATAAATTATTTAAAATATTCTCTAATTATTTTACTGATGTCAAAACATGCTGCCAAAGGTTAATTTGATGAATTATAAATATGACAATTTATTTTGTTTACTGAGATTTCCAAACCCTATTTTTTCTACATTTTACTGACGCGATCTTCTATGCAGTCGGTATGTATTTGCGAGTAATAATTTTTCGTATTGATTTAAGTATCAGCTAGCAAATGTTTGATTTCATGAAAGCTTTTGCTATAAATTGATCGTAGCCTCAAGTGACATTGTCTAAGCCTCGTTACAGAAGTACAATCAACAGAGGGCTGGAAGATGAAAATAACAGAAAGTTTTTTTATTGATAAATTTCTTTATCGTATAGTGATATTGAAACCAAGATCACCGATATTTCTTATAAGATAGCAAAGTATTTATACTAGATGCCGCTCTATATTTTATCATATATTTTCCTGAAGAGAGTATTAAAAAGCAGGGTTATATTATGTGAACAAATAAAGATGCATGTTACTTTTGAATCTAAGTATAATTTATATATACAGTGTTCGAATTTATACAGCTAACCCGCGTATCTGGAATTAAACTCTTCAAGATAATACCTTTCTTTTACAGGACATTAAGCTTGAGAAAAATAAATTTTAGTGTCATAGAAATGTTATTATTAACGATATTATGGTTACATTCAAATTTATCTGAATTGTAACTGGAACTACTAAAATAACAAAATAAAATAAAACTATGAGCTTAAAATGACTGATCTTAAGTTATGTTGTAAATGGGCTATATTTAACACTGCCACTACATTGATATTGACTTAACCAGAAATACAGAGTCATTGACAGTAGCTGACATCATTGGCAAGTCAAAGAAATTTAATATAAACGAGCTTGTCAGATATTTCTTTTTATTGCTGTCATTATGTATCGAGTAATAAATTTCAATGATTACAGAAAATATAATTGGAACTGTTGAGCTAACCTCCGGTTAGATGTAGGGTGATAAGATACTCATCGACCAATTTTAAAGTGTATACCCGAAATTATCGAAAGATATTGGATAAAAACAGTATAACATTTGTCTTCCCGTAATTTTTATTATCCTGGCTACTTTATGAGAGGTCTCATAGTTTATTTCATATGCCTAGAAAGCGCAATAATATCCTGCAGCGCTCGTTCTTGCCCTTACATTTTTCAAATAACGCAATGTAAGGAGATGTGCCCAGTCTTGGTATATTAAATACACGATAGTCAATAATGATGTAATTATGCAAGGATAGATATTATTAGACTTTGCAATAAATCATTTACGGGGTTTTTGTCACAACAAGGCAGATTATTTATTGCTTATCTCATATATTTAAAACAAATTATGATAAAAAATTAAAAAGTAATTAAGTAACACCCTACTGAATGACTTGTTAAATTTTCGCGATATTTCTTCAATTTTATCCTTAAATCTAAATTTAAGGGTAAAATTGAAGAAAAATGAAATTTAATATTGATATCAGAGCTAACACCTATAAATTAATTTGACAGTACGATAGTCGTTATTATCATTTTAGCTACATTAGACAGTCTGGTAATGATAAAATTAATTTGAAAAACTCTTCTTAATCTTAATTAACAATTTGAATTTCTCTTTCTTAATTATCTACTAATTCTTAATTTGAATTTTTCTTTCTTCATTATCTACTAAGTATTATCATCATTTTTAGTTTCTTGACTAAAAATGACGATAAATAGTCTTTCTAATGTATGGTTAAAGTAATGTATTTTCAGTTTCATTCTCAGAACGAGACTATACCAATACTAGTGATGCAAGTATACTAAAACTACCATCTTCTTTTCTTTCCACAGTTAGGGCAATTATGTCATTTAAACAACAGATGTCTTGAGCATATCAAGAATGCTGAAGATTTATTTCATTGTTGCTCGCTGGTACTGTGAAACACTTTCAAAAATAAGCAATATCTCAATATAATTATCGGAACAGACATGAGTAGGATTTTGTAGTTGTTTATATTTGTGGAAATGGTAGATATAAGTTAATGGAAATCATTTTAATAGAAAATCCTAATCAAATCTCGATTAAATTTTAATTTTTTTTGCACTCATGATTGAAAAATTAGAAAGAAGAGCAAACATTAAATATCACTTTAAAGCTTAACAATTCACAAATAAAGTTTAAAAATGAAAACAGTAAAAGGAATTTCAGTCTAATTTGATTTGATACCCTTTTCATTGAGATACAGAAAAAAATTCACCTGCGATTGAAACCTATAGAGTATTAAAGAAATTAATATTTTGATACGTATTAACTCTATATGAATTATCTATTTATAAAATTTTAGACGGAACTGAAAATTTGTAAGAAACGGACGGATGGGTATGACGAAATTATAAAAGTTTCTTGTATCCCGTCCCCGAAAATCCGAGAACAAAATATCTAACCGAGAAAGATCATTGCATTCATTTTATTTAAAATCAATTGAACTTCTGGCAAAAGCTGAGCAAAATGGGCATTTAGCTAATGGAAAATTCGTGTTCGCTAAAGAAAAATAAACGAGTGAGGAAATTTCTACGAAGTATTACGGTCACATGTACATTTTTCTTGTTGGATTTCAGTTGGTGGGAAAAAAAATAAAGCGTACCGTAATAATGGATGGACTTTTGAATGCTGAAGTTCAGATTGCAGATATGTAATGTGCAATTATTCCACTGGCATAAATACCTGTATGTTTTGAAACAGTTTATGTCATTATAATTACTTTAAATTAAATTTAATCTAAACTGAATGTGTATACGTTTAAGATCACCCAATAAAGTTCTATTTAAACGATTTTATTTATAAACTGGATTTTTTACGCGACTTTGTTCGTTTTCGATGTGAGTAAGGTTTTTTGAAATCACATTTATTTGGTATATTTTTTTATTTTTCGAGCACCTTTATCCTTATATTTTTAAGTTTTTAGGCATGATGCCTAAAAAAACGTGACGCTAGTAAAATATGTGAATAAAGCAAGATTACAGCACATGTGTTCAGTACCCCGGAGTCTACTAGTGAGTTCGATGTTTGATATTGTTCTGGATATGACGCTACAAATACATTACTGATAATGAACTTGATGCTACAAAGCATTACTTTTCTTATTTTCACTGTTCTTCCTAAACTTACACTGTACTTTATAATGTCCTATTTTGCAACACTTTATTTTTTTTTTAAAACACTTTAAATTCTTCTTATCCTTCACCACAAAAGCAGATGAGGATATTTATCGGAATGTCTAAATTTTCTCCTTAACTCTTTCTTCTTCAACTAGCAATCTGGCCGCAAAATATCATCTGCTACTGCATATCGTCTGCTTGTCATCTGGTGCTATCTCCCAAGCAGATGTAAAATATTTGTATTCATCTGGCAATGATATTAAAACTTTTGTTACAATAAACGTATCAGGTATTTCTTCACGTATATTTTTCAATTGCTTTTTTATTTCTCGGATCTTGAATATGAATACTAATATCTCAATATCATTTTCATATTTGTACTGTAAGAATTGTTGCTTTACAATATGAATACTAGTCTCCGTCCTTTGCTGATATACAGACAGAGATATACAGTAGATTTCTCCACATCTACGCAGAAGTTGTATAATTAACTATGTGCAACACGACATTCTTCACTTTTCTTGTAACCAACAGTGACTGATCTTTGGCCCCTCCCCCCTTTTGTCAGTTCAGTCACATCGTCAGATTTTAGACACCTTCTCACAATTATGTCTAGCCAATCTTTGCTTCTTAGTAGTACAGTAGATTGGAACTTTCAGATTTCCCGTTACCGGATTCTCCCAGTCTATTTCCTTCCATTTTGCTATTGCCTCGTTCAATCACCAGAATAAGTGTCGTTCTCTATGACTTGATATAAACCCACACGCTACTTAAAAATCTAACTCTAACCTCTAATCTAACTTGACCTACTTTCTTGCAAAACTTTATACAATGGGTACACAATATTACGTGCCTGGGACCGTAACCTGTTGTGATTGATTACAATATACCGATTAATTTGAGCATAACGGATTTATTTTGTTATAATATTTGAACACGAAAAACAGACCCGTCAACGTAACAGCTATTACTTTAAAATGAAGAGACAATAACTAGGAGATAACAGGTTACCAGCATTATAACGAATTTGCCATATTTTTAAGATAATAAAAATATAGCTTTTAATCAAAAGAAAAAGATTTCTTACAACTCGGTATAAGTTAACTTTTTGAATAAGCTTAAAATGATAATAAAATGATTGACAAAAAAATTACCATGCTGGTGTAGCAATATGAACTAAAAAATATAATCTTTGAATGTAAAGATTTTGCTCAAGAGCGAAAGGATGTTTCACAACTCGGTATAACTTGATTATTTAATAAGCTTAAAATGAGAATAAGGTAAATGAAAAAAATTAACGTAAAAAAGTCTGGGATTCAATTTAAGAAAAGTGGTATCGAGCATAATAAAAAAAAATACCAGAGCGTGTATAAATTTTACAATTTTCAACTGATTACTCTGAAATTCAGAGATACTTCATTATTAAATTACCTAAACAAAATAAAAAGTGTTGTTTAAAAAAAAACACCTTAATTAAACAAATTTTAACGGTCCAAATTAAGCCTTTCATCTAATGACTAAGTTATGAGCCACTAGATTAAAGCATAATTGTTATAGTTTGCAAAACTCTGTCTTTAGTCAATATTGTGCAGGAAAAAAATTAGTTTTAAGTCATTTTGTTTGGTTTAAAAATACTCATTGTTATTTATGAAACCTTATATGTAGGGAAAACAATTTTTTTTATTTAATCGAACCAGTTTGCATAAAAACTCGAAATCGAACCAGTTTGTCTTAAAAACTTTTTCTACAGTTATTTTTTATACAGTGATGGGTAAGTGGCACTTTAATATCCATACACATTGACACACAACTCAAGACACGCAAGGTTACAGGTGATCGCCGGTTTTTACATCGATATGTAAAATATCAAGCACACTTAATCTTGACCAATGTGAGTGGGTAAGGTAGGGATTTGAGTAGTTCACGTCACGAAACATTAGTACCCATAATTAATCAATTAACAACCGGAACGACCATGTCAATTGAGTAGGATCTCACTCCTTCGTTTTGGACGAGTCGATTTAGAGTGAAATTTATTTTACAGAATGCTTCACCGTCAAGAAGATTTTTGATGTATTTACTATAATATTAGTGATATTTTCTGTAATTCCCAATATATACTGATTGGTTTTGATAGTTTTCATTATTTTTCAAAATCTTTTTTGTAGTGTATTCAAACTTTCTATATTTATATTTAAGTAGAAAATAGGATATTAAAAGTGATTATTGAACTTCGACTTATGGAACAAAAAGAAAATTTAAAAAAAACTAATATTTATCAAATATTATGTACAAATTTGTTATCATTCCTTGTAGAAATTCAGTCTACTTACCTAATTATTTCTTTTTGAACACTTAATACCTATTATGGAGTAACAAACAAGGAACAAAACACATTTAAAAATGGAATTTAAATTAATTTAACTTTATCAATTTCGCTTTAAGCAAAGAATAACTATTTTTAATAACTTTATTCACTCTCCTTGCAATAAATAAGACACTAATTATTCATTATTAACATTAGCATTAAGAACCAAAATTTCAGAAGCGAAAATTCCCAGTTTTATGCATTAATAAAATATTTAAAAGCCTTTTTATCGAATCTATATTGTAACCTAATTTTGATTTGATGATTTTGCTTCAAAAAATTGCTCGTCGAGCGGGGTTGAACTGGTGTTCTATAAGAGATTAGTTTCGTAGCAATAAGTCCACCATATGCATCAATTAGATACATGAAAGAAGATAAATAAATAAACAAAATAAATGACTTTTTATTTCATTATTGAAAACTTCGATCAGCGTCACATATCGACATTACTCAGATAACGAAATAAAATAAGTTCTGGGTTTATTTATTTTAAATTATTTTCCATTGCATATGGGAGAAACTAGTTCACATTTTTAATAAAGTCGGGTGAATTTGAAATCACTATTTGCAATTCTTCATATACGTAAGGTTGAAAGTGGTTCCTTTCACTCACTTACAGGACTCTATCTAAATCTTCACAGTGTTACAAATGTCTTATTTTGGATCATAACTTACTTAAATTAAAGAGGAAACGAGAAATAACTTTCAAAATTTTAATTTCAAGAGATAAATCTCTAATCAATACCATTTGCAATATTGTCACTTATTATTTTGAAATGTATTTTATACGGTATAAAAAATAATTAAATTCATACAAAAATGCTGATATATTGAAGCGATAAAAACTAAATAAATTTCGATCGTAAATCTTATCGACAAACAATAAACACTTTGAAATTAAATTTTTTAAATATATATTTTTTTCTAGCCTAACGTTAATCATATACTTACATAACTTTAAGCCTGCAATTTTGAAATTGACGTGAAAAAATTAAAACCATATTTATTTAACCGTTACTTGCATTGGAAAGCGAGAAATAACTTTACCTAGCAGTTGAAACTTTGATAAAATTGTGTTTTTGGAGTCGATAATTATTAAGTCGGTTTTTGATTTAAATTAGTTACAAATTATCTAATTAAGTAATCGTCAACCATCAAAATAAATATAATTTTACTGATTATAGATTTCTCATTTTTACCAACTAAAAATGAGAAATCTATAATTTAATTCACTGAAATGCGAATATGATAACGATAGATTTTGTTTTTAAGGTTCCGTGCCTCAAAAGTAGAAATACATATAAGTACATTAAATAAATTCATGTATTCTTTGAACCCAAAAATATATTAGTTTATGGGATCAGCCTTAGTACCGAGATGTGCAGTCTAAATACAAGCAAACAAGCGCTCGAAGTCCTTTCTTGTCAATAAACAATCATTGAACTTTCTCACTGTATATTGATAATCTCTATTTCGAACACAGCATACTGGAAGACGTTAATCTATTATATTATCTATGCCAATCTAATTATTTGAACACCCAACGTCCCGACGTGATAAGATTTAAATGTAACCAAAATTTGATTTTTTGCCATTGTGCATTCAGTCTCAAGAAAACGTACTTTCAAACATCCGTACGACTTTTAACATTTTGTAACTATTACTGAAACTATCAAACTCCAAATTACCATAATAAAGAGTACATAGTTTTATATTCCTTAAAATATTTGACTAGGCCCAAAATAATAATATACTTGGCAGATGGACGCTAATTAGTTCAACAGACATTTAACAAATTCAACGTCATCGCTAGATTAAGTCAACATTTACTATACAACGTAATTACAAGAGTATATTCCACATTCATATATATTAATATTTATAAACTATAACTTGAAAGAAATGTTACGTGCCTTTTTATAAAATTGAAAAAGACGTTATAGCACCATAATGGTTTTTACTTAATTTGTTGTCTTCTCCATTCATAACAATTTAGAAACCAAATTTAATAACACAAGCTGTATATAATAATTCAATTTTCGTCAAAACTCTTTGCACAACATTTTTGTCGGATATACTCTTAAAGTATAAGAAAACAAAATTATAGTTTAAACAACTAAAAAACATGTATCAATATGAAATAAAAAGTAAAAAGTAGTCTTTAAATATAAGAATTTTCTCAAAAGGAAAAGATTTACGAAAACTGATATCGATTACAATTACGATTAATTATAATCTTTATATTATAAGTACTATATTTATATATATATATATATATATATATATATATATATATATATATATATATGTATGTACATGTATATGTATATATATATATATATTTATATATATATATATATATATTTTCTTTTTGTTTTAAATACTCTCCACTTAGACATATACGAGTACTATTGCATGCAAAAAATCAATTATGAAAAAATTCGATCTATTGGTCCTTTATAAATGGAGCACAGGGCCTTATTCTGAGCACTTAATAATTCATTCAGAGATACGAATCCCCGTTTTTTAACTGAATCTTTATTAACGAATGTAGTCCAAAATTGCAAGTCCATGTTACGTAGGAGGTAATCTAAGATTGTAAGACCAAATCTCTCTAAAAATGCATAAGTTAGAGCTATCCGAAAACTGGATCATTAACGTGATGGAAATGCAGCCAAAACCTGAAGAAAACATATATCCTTACACCAAGTAACAGTAATGGTTGTAATGGTTTTCTGTGAGTCCAACCTAAATGTCTTTATAATCCCCCTCTTGGAAAAAATAGAATAATTAGTGGTTCTTTCCATAACCAATTTCTAATATTTTCTTGACACTTGAATTTTTAGAATCCATTCACCTATAATCATTCGAATAGGTGCTTATGGAGCAGCAAACCGCTTGAACATTTCAACTTTAACCTCCACAGCTACCATCTGAACAGTTCATGTCTCTGCCCCCAACGCACTGCCTATCCATTAATATTTACACGATATCCTCGACACAACAAAAAACAATTCAGAAGACATTAAAGTAGCCTGGAATCAACTGTTTCTGGGGAGTTCTCTAAAGACAATCGACGGATAAGCCTTATAAACGTGCAAGGAACATGGTCATTTGGGACAATTGGAACTAATTTAAAATAATTTTGTAAAATTACGTTTAACTGTAAAAGCTCATGTTAAATTAAGGTTTGGAGTCATCATGTACGTATATATATATATATATATATATATATATATATATATATATATATATATATATATATATATATATATATATATATATATATATATATATATATATATATATATATATATATATATATATATATATATATATATATATATATATATATATGATATTTGATAATCATGATATAACGTGTTTTGAACAATATCAACCCATGCTCAGCTGGGCGCGAAATTTTCAATATTGACGGTGCAAATAGATAATAGTGCTAAAATAATTTTTAATATTACAATGAATGATGTAATAAAATACAAAGAAAAGGAAATAAAACAACAATTGCAGAAATCAATGAAATACGCAAAAATGTAATGAATGTGGTAATACATACAGTAGCATAAGTATCTGTGTAATAATATTAACAGAAATTATTCCTAGAAACTATAATAAACCGTTAAAGCTTAAAAAAGTACAATATAATATTATAATAAATTAAGTGGTACGCTTAAAAGTAATAAAATGTTGAAAAATTCTCATAAACATACAACTTTTTTAAATGGTTTCTATTCACAAAATTATAATATAATTGGAATACTACTTTAATACAAAGTACGCAATACGCAAATACAAATGCAAATTCATAATTTACATAATGTACATTGAATCAAATCACAACCGTGCGAACAAACAAAAATTTGTACCGTAGAATATTATTGGTACTTTCTATTACTTTCGAAAGCTCAATGTAATTTTTATTATTAACTTTAAAAATTCTTTATTAACTCGAGTAACTTATTGTGTTCCTACTTTATACATTCCAAGACATTCGTAATTAAGGTCTAAACTCCAATGGTGTGTCGGAGCTGACACGCATATTATTTTTATGTTTCAGTATCAAATTCCATTTTAAATATTTCAAATAATGACACATCATAAAAAAGATAAGAATTGTTTTAAAAATATTTTGTGTTAACTAATCAAAAAATATATAATATTTCAACATACTTAAAAAATAATAAATCGTATATAATTTTTTTACCTCTTCAAAAATTTTAAAAAATATGTTTCATCGAATAAGTCCGTTTCTACACAAATAATTTTGAAGTGTTTTTTCCGATTTTTTAAATTATTTTTGCATTTTACCTGCCCGTTTCAACAATTCAAAAATAATAACCGCTGACAAACGGATGAGCTAAAGAATGGATGTACAAGCAAGTGATTCTATTAGCGTATCTTGATCGAACAGGTGCATAAGCTCGTATATTATTTGACTAATGTGGTTTGTGCACTTACGTAGTAAATATGAAAATATATTCTTGTTTTCAAGAACTTTGACATGTATGAAATAAAATATGAATATACGTAATAACTGCAAAAAATTACGAAGTGTGATTTCAGATACGAGAAAGGCACGCTGCTATGGAGGAATTGACCAACAGACAAGGCAAATTGAGTGTTGCAAATTTGGTGGAAATGTTTGTAGACTTGCGTATTAGTAAGAGAAATAAGGAAATTATCAAAATAGAGATGTATGCAGTATCTCAGATGCAGAAGGTTTAGTGTGTATATGTAAGATGATGGAGTGGTGGAAAGCTAAGTAAAGTATTGTGGAGAGATAAGAATGTTCTGAGACTAGTTTTCATATTAACAATTATAATTCGACAGCATTTTAATTATATTTATCTAACTTTGGTAAAATTAATTAAACTGACTTTAATTAGACTGTGAGATACGTACGATTTCGTCTCTGTATATGGGTTCAATCTCGGCTAAGCATTCGCTAATGTAAGTGCCTTCATTGAATGATCCGGCACTTTAGTAGTAATGATAGTTTATATGCCTCATTTTCAATTAAAAATTGTAAAAAATACAGCTTAATTTTTCTGATCGAAAAGGTTTTAGGGACCCTGTTCGCTGGCTTTTGTTATTAGTTTGGAATAACTATATATTTACGTTATCTGCATTTTAATAACATCAATGTTTCGGGCTGTTATAAAATAATGATTTTTTAATGGAAATAAGAGTTATAACTCAAATATCAAAATCTGCAGACTCGAAAGACACCGTGAATACAAACGAGTAAAGATGAAATCGAAACCGTCATTTAAAATACGTACTAAAAGGCTAAGTGAAAGCTTTTGCGATAGACGCCTGATTTTTCATAATGTCACCGCAAGTGATGTGTGGCTTTACGAAGTTTATCACGCCATATATATCAAAGGTGTCACAATTTTCCGTCACATTTGTTTGGATCACAATTTGATGTAGATTTCACTTCTATGTGGAAGTTTTGAAAGCATATATTAATATAATAATATATAATATTTGTAATTAGAATAAAATTAAGCAATAAATTAACTTCAATTAAATAAATTTCAAAATGCTGCAATCAAAATAAGTTCACTTTTTAAGAAAAGGCCCACAAAGTAAATATATAAATGAATCTTTGAAGCCTTATCTATTTAGTCGCACGAGCCCGATATTAAAGTATATTATATAATAAGTATTGTGAACTGAAATAACCCTTTTAGATTGATCAATCAAAAAAATCATATTCACATTTGTGCTTCTAGCATCCTCGGACCTATATAAAAGGCTCCTTCAACTTAAATTCAAAATATTTCTAAATAAATCTCTGTTACTTTACTACTATTTTGCGAATTCTCTTTTGGTGCCAATCGAATTTACTATAATATAATGATGCCATCTAAGCTCAATAATTATTCCATTTACTGCCAATAAAATTTGTTTGTAATTAATAAAGTATTCATTAACATTAAAACATATTTAAAATGTCTCACCTATATCATTTCACCCAATAGGCATAACAGTTCATAATTGAAATTTTAAGAATTTTAAAGAGAATTAACTTTTTCTAATATTATTTAATAAGAACAAATATATAGAAGCTTTCACACTTGTTGTTAGTCAGTCATATAATTTTTATGCAATATATAGATTTATATATGTAGATTCACATGTAGGTCGCTCAATAAAATTTAACCATTTGTAAGTTCCACTCTAGTGGCCAGAGCGAGGCATTTTAACGACCGAACTTAATTGCGTTAAGCTGCACCGTGACTGAAGTTGAATCAAGGGCGACGCAAGTCGTGGTCTTGTGAACCCCTTCATATGTCTCGTTTATAACTGTTGAAAAGAAGGCAATTTTGGCTAATTGGATTTTTGATAATTGGGAAAATAATATTTGGTAACGATTTGTTAATGGGCCACTTTTAGCATTGTGATATAACGGGCGAGGAATTTATTAGATTGAAAAACATATTTGAAAGAAAAACACTGTTTAAATGACAATATTTCATTTGACCATAAAAGCTAGACTGGATTTTAAAGTAAATTAACATCCCGTTTAAAGCGCAAGGTAGGTTGTTGAGATAATTGCGATAATTGCAAATCTCATAAAAGTTCATTTGTATAACATATGCCGATGATTGGAAGTTCAAAATCATCACAAAGAAAACTGAAAAGAGTAATAAGTTAAACAAATGAATGGACCTAAAAATGTGAAACCTTCAATTGATAGTCCAGAATCAGATCGAAGCCCTATCCTATGTTAATTGTTCCACCCACACGATAATTGCGAAAATGAAATAAAATCCGTGAGTCAGTCTGCGTTAAGTTGATTGTGATTAAACTGGTGTTATTTTTGCGGATAAAAATCCCACACTACCCGTCGATCCTTCTGAAGAGAGTTATCGTTAGGCACCCGTTCATTCAAGATTTTATTCTTATTAAAACAAAGAAAAAAATATGCTCTCAAAACTGAACAAAAAATAACAAAAATAAAATTAAAATAACTTTTAACATACTTTTATTTAATTGTTATGTGTAATAAATTAACGAATTTTTTAATCTTCCGTTAAGTTAAATTTCAATCTGGTGATTAAATCTGTTTTAAATAACTTATATATTGAAATTTTTAAATACAGCTTTAATAATGTTTTTAAACAGTTATCACATTTAAATGTGGAAGATTGTCGCAATGATGGAAAATGTAAAAATGTTCCAGAATGTATAAATATTTATAAAATACAATTGTCTTCTAAATTATCCTTATAGATTTTGGACGTGTCGTATCATCTCGATCGACAATCAAAATTGACCGAACTAGTTACAAATGATTGAACATACTATCCTTAACGATACCCTTTTTAATGTAATATTAAGAAACACAATAAGTGCGTACCCGCAATGGAAAATCGCGATAAGAGCTTGATATGATAAGAAAATTAACTAAAGTGTTTTGCTCAATAACATAAGGCACTCGCACAAGCAGAATTTTCTTTTAAGTTAGTTTTAAAAAGATGTATTTTCAATCGTGAAGTACTTTATAAAAAAAATTGAGAAGTGTAATTTACAAAAAAATTAATTAAAAATATGTCGATTAATTCTTGAATAATTTTATGAAATCTGGATTAAATATTAAATTCACTTAGGTTATCTACACAGGCTAAGGAGTTTAAAAATCGTTGGAAATACAGTATCTCTTTTGTTCACATTTCAAATAATATGTTTGAAAGTATATTGTTATTGAATTATTACTAAATGATCCGAACAAATAGTGCCCATGTGAATATGATATACTTAATCTGAAAATATGAATATTTCTGTATATATGAATATTTCATATATTTTTATTCATTTTCCACAATTTCAGCTTAAGACCTTCTATTGAGAATTATTAAATGATTTCTGACCACCACCAAATTTACAGTTCCTGCTCTCTATGGATTTTTGTCGATAGAGAAAAACGGTTTTGCTACCCTCAACAGGGTAAAATACACCATAAATCACGTCTTTTTGTAATCACTGCAAGGAGACAAAGTTAATATTTGTGTATTTTTACTAGTAAAGAAATAAGTGCATAAAATTAATTGATAAGACATGTATATTTACTAAGGTGTATTATAATTTAAACCAGGAATTGATTATTTTAAAACTTTAAGGTGTGTGAAATTTCTTATAATTTTCTTGCAAATTTAATTGTACATGCCTCTTTTAGCCTTTTTTAATAGTTCATGACTCTTTTTAAGTCGAGTACTGACTTTTCCTTAAAACTCTTTCTTTTTTAAAATTTTACATGATTATAAACAAAACTTGACCTACAAAAGAATTTGTTTTGTGTAAAAGAAATCGTTTTTAATTGAAATTTGAACTTTTAATTTGGGCATTTTATTTAGAATCTTGAAAATGTAAGTGCACCACACTTGCTGCTACTGTTCATTATTTTAATTATTTAATACACATTAAATGAAATTTCACACATAAAAATTGTCTAATAATAATTGCATTGTCCAATAATAAATTCATGCATAAAAATAATATTTGTTTTGTTTTGTTGCGAGGAAGATTTGTAAATATTACAGTCATCAGAATGTCTATAAAAATTATTTGAATGTTTTATTTTCATTTTCTCTCACAACACATATACATACAACCATTTCAGAAAACAGTGAAAAAAAGTTGTATTTTGTTTATTCATCACTGTCTAATTCTGGAGAAATCAGGTATTAAGATTTTATGCATTTATAATGAACATGTACAAAACAAAATTTTTAATAAGTTGAAATTTCCAAAGATGTCAGAATATATAGAATATTTTAATGGTAGTTTTCAATAGAAAAAAATAAAGATATTCGACTCAAAATTAAATAAAATTCTTTAGAGCTATTTTAACCCGATTCAGAGAAATTTAGTAGCACATTTTTGACTACAGACGAAATATTAACCGACGTGTATTAACCATAAGACCCTTGTATACAAATAACCCAAATGACAAAAATGTTGTTAGCAAACAAACTGATAATATTAGTCTTTCGAGATTCCCAAAAAAATTATTGATCTAGGGAATACTTTCGATCAATATATTTTTTACCTATGTAGAGTTACTACCAACTACTCACATTGCTCCCAAAATCAGTTAGTAAATATCTTGATTTAATATCTGCTGCAATTATTGTATCTTTCGTTGCGTGATTCCGTAATATAAAGAATATTTATTTTACATAGCCATTCTATTTGAAGCCTTACAATCGATTTTCTTCCTATAATTTAATGGTGCGTTTTCCAATATTATTTATTATTATTACTATAATCACCACCGTCACCATCGTTGCAGCCGTCGTTAAATTATTGTCCTTATTCACTTAATTAAAATTCCTTTCTTGTTAAGCCGCTATTTATACTATATATATTGTGCGAACTTTCGAATAGAATATATTAAAAGAACATATACTTTCTTCCATTTTAATAATTTATTTGTTTCTATATATACAACCTTCACGACGACACAGTTGCTAGAACTTTATGTTGTAAAGTCACATTGTAAATGTAACTTTTGTTACATCATTATTATTAGAGGTAATGTATAGAAATTCAAATAATCTGTGGTAAAATTTTTGGTAACAAAATTACAATGTTTGGTGGAGATGCTACCAAATATTGTAATCTTGTTACAAAAATAGTACTAATAATAAAATTTCATCAATTTGTCTGTGTTATTAAAACTAACGTGACTAACTACTACGAAGCCCAACTTTTAATGAGATTATTCTGCACAATCTACTTTTGCAATTTGAAGTGGGTTTCTTATCGCATCTATTTAAAAACACGAGACTTGTCATTAACATATTGTAAAATATCGTTTCTGTTACTGTTAAATGTACAAAAGTTAACCGGCTTAAAGCGTGGCTGTGTTTAATGATAATTACGCCGAAAGCAACAAGGTTTACAAAATTTGAACGAGAATCGAGGACGACTCGTGGGTGACCATGTGTGTGGCGCACCGAGATGATGAACTTCCATGATCATTTTACAACTTTTAGATTCGTTTTTATTTGCCGAGAGTAGTATGTCATTGAACAATCAGATTCGCTTTAATGAAAGTTTCTGATGTGCTAGTTATTACTGCCTAAACAGTTCAGAAAGTGATATTTGTTCGCTAGAATTTTAAATACATAACTACAAAAATTAAAATTCACAAAGTCACAAAAGACGACAATATAATGCATTCATTGCCATAATTAATATGTTAACCAGTCACAATTGTTATATGGATGTCGTTGAGATAGTTATTTCAATTTATTGTACCAAGAAATGGTTAGTATTTTTAAAATAATAAGATATTTAGGATAAACAGGAGATAATGAGTTGAGATTTCAATAGATCTAAATTTTGGAATTATTCGTAATGATTTCAAAATTATAAAAAATAACGTAACGAAATTATAACATATTACTCACAATTAAATGAAACTACGTGATGTAGTAATTTCTACTTTCTTTAAGTTCTTTACCACGATTAGCAAAGATTAACTCTTAGGAACATCCAAATTAGTTTCATTTAATTGTGAATATTAAATTTCTACAAAATTAACGCCAAATATATTCAATATAACACATTAACAAATATGTTTTCGATTGAATTTAAAACAAAGAATCACTTACAATAAATTAGATGTACTGTATATTTAACCGATAAGAAGGCTTTTTGGCTAAATAATAATTATCAAATATTGTCAAAACATAATAATTATTGATGGGCCTAGTTTATATCTTGTTAAGTATATTATGTTAAGTGCAAACATTTACCCCCCTCCCCCTCCCTTCCTATGACTTAATAAGAGTTCCAAGTTATGAATTGATGAGTTTACGAATTTTCTGGAAAGGCATATTGAAATAATTGCATAAAGGTGATGTCAGGATCAACATTGAATTTCACCTTTTTTCAGCTTTAATGATTGGTTAATAATTTTTGCCAAAATATTTTGGAAGCAATTTTTTAATACAAGTCTTAGCCCTAATTAAGATGAACATCTGGAAAATTGAAATTAACTTTAAGATGAACATCTGGAAAATTAAAATAAAATCTGGTAAACCTTTCACTCCGAGTATTAAAGTAGTGATAGAAAGGTTTGCAGAATAAATCAACTTAATAAAAGACATCAACGTAGCGAATGACTATTGCTGAAATACATATAAAGTACTTACTTATTGGGAAAAGTTTAGATGGACCAAACTCAATAAAACATGTGTAGGTATCCAATATGACCATGGCTTTAATTTATATATATATGTATTCTTTATCCGCATGACCTTATAAGAAATTCCAACGGTTAATTACATTAAAAGGTAATTAGATATACTTTAAATGCTAATTTTTTTGTATATAATGGTAATAAAATAAAAAAAACATGAGGAAAAGTTCATCCGAGCGGATGAGTAAAGGCAGACGCCAATTATATTGTAATTACTGTTAGTGTGCACCGAAATTGTGTCCGGAAAATGTTTTTTTATTCAAATTAGCAACGATACCCAGTCTTTTCTCATTATGAACACTCTGGGAACTCAGCTATTTGTATTTTATAGCCTATATTACTGAGGGAAAAAAATCTTTAGTTAAGTTTGGTTATGGTACTTATGGGCTATAAAATTGATTAAAAGCGTATAAAATTTGTTAAAAACTGGCTTTAGCAAAAATTTAAAATCAATTACTGTAATATGGAAAAATTTAGCAAAACGTAATGTGAAATAATTAAATATATGTATGCAGGATCACGTTGAAAATTATTCAGTCCTTTTTAAACAGAATACCAATGTAAAATCCACGTAGACCATTCGATTTTTTACCAACGTGTTATTATAAGTTCTATCAATAATATTTGTTCAACGAGTATCAAAATACGTTTGGCTATACCAATTGTATCGCAGACCATATAGACAGTTATGAAATATAGTATAGTAGAATTTCAGATAACATGTCGATATCACTTATCAGAGTAATTTTCCTTGCTGAGGATAAAAAATACTATATAATACCTCTTAATTAAAGGTATCTGAGCATCACTAAATTAACCAAACTAAATACAGTGATAAAAAAATTGTTACCGGCTTCCACTAACGCGCTTCACTAGAATTTCTATCCAGTGTACTGTGAGATACAAACTTAGTTAGGAAACAGTTTATTCCTGACCAGTGGAATTGGCTATCAAAAAATAATATTAAGCCCCGTGGTAACCGTGTTGCAATACTATTACCTTAGGAAAAACAATGTTTCGTAAATAAGTTAAAGTTTTAGGAGAAATTTTAGAAGTTGAAAAATTTAATTGCAACGTTCTACAGCTTGTGAACTTGTCTACAATCTGTAATGTTTACATGCTGCCACTGATATAACTGACGGTACAAATGATTCTGTCTTAGATATCGACATAAATACAGTGAATTATTTTACTTGTAAATATAATTGCGGCAGTAGAGGCTGTGCAAGAAATGTATTAGGTTAATTAAAAGAATAAACAGATACGGAGCTTTTCGTTCCATTTTTGTCCATACCATTGCAGTACTTTATCGAGAGAAAACAGTAAAAATTATTATACATAAAGTAGTCATGTTACGAATAATTGCAAGTTTTTTAAAACGTTATAATTGATATGTACGTAAAACTCCAGCTAATTGGGAATATTTAAGTAGACTAAACCTAATAATATTTTCCTACAGAATGTAATGTAACATAATAACTACTCTAAATGACAATAACTAAATTATTTCAATACAGACATGACATTATGCATGGCAGTATCGCGGCATAACAACGATCATATTGAACATCTGGTGATACAGGGTAAAATGGAAGGTTGAGATGGATACATCATGTCAAGACAGCCATGGAAAGTTCCGCTACATGAATACACCCGGAAAACAACTGATTGTCGAGTGTAGGAGAGTGCTCTTGTAGCAATAAGTCCACAATTGCATACTTAATTTTACTTAAAGTAGTTGTACTCTATCTTACATTAAAGTAGAAAATATATAAATCACCATTAAATACTTTAGTGCCAAGATAATTTATTGAATAAATCAGTTGGGGTGGATGAATATGAATAATCAGAAATTGTCCTTTTTATTTTATAACTGTACTTTTTATTTAATGTGAATAATCAGAAATTGTATTTTTTATTTTATAATTGTACTTTTTATTTAATATGAATAATCAGAAATTCTACTTTTTATTTTATAATTGTACTTTTTATTTAATATGAATAATCAGAAATTGTATTTTTTATCATGTACCCATAGTAACCGCATAGAGCGAAATTATGGTTACCGAGCTGTTTATCTCGGTCAACCAAGAAAAGATACATTTTAAAAATTAGTATTGCTAGAGATTGTGAGTACAAAATAAAAAAGAAAAAGTACCAAAATGTATTAAAAATAAAAATGACTAAAAATAGGTGAGCGAAAAATTAAAGAAGGATAGAAAGACGAAATCATTAAGTGACAAACGTCTTTGGTAATAGTTATAATTAACCATAGGTATTACCTGTAAATTCCATTTTAAATTCTAAAATTGAGTTCACTAATATAAAGAAAGTCTGATACAGCGCTTTCGGCAAAAGTCCAGCGCAGGTTCACGTACCCGGAATTATGCCTTGGCTACCAAAAAACATATAAAAAACTTTCATTAGGGCCCAAGAGCAATGTTCCAGCCAAACATTAAGCGTATTTATTTCCCTTACCGTTACTACCGCTCCACCTTACAACCTTAAGAAGCTTATTTTAAAAGGTTTTGCATCGCAGCCAGCTAACAACAAAGGTAAATACAATGAAGGATACTATGTCGAATGAAAAATAGTATAAATACCTCCTAATTATATATTTGCATCGTCATCACGTTGAGGTAGGAAATACTGATGGAACAGCTCATTAGACATAGATGCTAATCCGTCTAGAGGATGGTTAACCTTTTTATTTCTAGTGGGACCCGTATCATTTATATCTTACTCTCTTACCCGCAAGTTTGTCTACTATAATTATTAATATATTTTTTATGATCACGTGGAGAAAATAAAAATATTGTATATAATATATTAGTTTAGAAAAGTGAAGCAGCAGCAATGCCCATCTGCCAGTTTCTTCCAAAAGATTTATTGTCATGACTCTCTGTGTTTCTATAGAATAAAAACTAATATATTCTATTAGTGAAGAGAATTTCATAAAAATCTGTAGGGTGGTTGAAACGAAAAATGAAAGTGATGTCGTGATAAAACGAAAAGTGAAAGGAAGACGAAAAAGGACTATTACCCACGGCTTCACTTGCAACATATCAAATTTACAAAAGTTTACTAATCATAACAAGGCAAGGCACCTATTTACTTTATTTTGATTCACATTTTACCTTACCTGAAGAAAAACAAATTTATAACTTGTTAACTAATATACAGAATTAATTTTTTATCGCCTAATTATTTATCCCAGTAAATAATTATCACATTGAAAATGAGGTATATTGCATCCTGTACTGAATGGTTTACATTATTAAATTTAACTCTTATCAAATGATAAAAACAGTTTGGAAATATTAATATTTTTCTTGCGAGATGTACTTGTACATTCAATTCATAAATTATTATTTGAAAAAATATTGATTCTAAGGAAGCCTTTGTAACTATCGGATATTGAGAGCAAGTTGGATAATATAACAACTCTACCTGCACGTATGTTAGTTCATAATTCCGTCTATGTTTGTCCAATATCTTGTTGTTTTATGAATAGGTACAAAGTTGTCCAGTAACAAACTAATATTTCGATAACTTTAGCAATGATATCTCTCACCTGTTTGGAAAATATGGGTCATTTAATGACACGTGTGTTAGGATTTTTGACAATATTATTTATGTGGCAATGGAATAATCACTAAATGAAAACACAGCGTGAATAACCTGGACTGAATTAATTTTAGCTCAAAAATAGCTTTTCAATAAAAAAATATTGACAGGCTCACGAATTAAATATTCCAAGTTCAAATCGTTATCAGCTGATATCGATACAGAACGACACATAGTTGTCCACATCACCTCCCCCGTCCCCATGGCGTCGCGATATTTACTTTTCAGCTATTTTCTTTATATCGCCTTACCTAGCTGTCACTGCTGTACAATATTGATCCTTAAAGTCACCATGTGTTCAGTAATATATTTTCACTTAACCAAGTCCAGCAAAGTAAGAAGCACGTATGCAAATGCACAAAAATGATACTATAAGACAAATTTTAATAGGTAAATCACATCATATGCATATAGACAAATATTGATTTTATTTGAAATTAAATAATGAATAATTAATTAATCAATTACTACGTGACATTTAAATGTATGGAGTTTAAGACCCTTCTTATTTTTAAATCTTATATACATAGATTGGGTATAGTTATAATTATAGTATATTGCGTTTTAATCCACAATAAAAGAAATACACCAGGATCCGCTTCAAGGTGTATAGTGTCCATTACAACAACTTAATATACCAAACGTCTTTGCGGCCATCTCCTTGCTATCTCTGGACATTTGTTGAGTAACTGCGGTAACAACGTTGTCCCGTTATTGTTTTTTTTTCTCTTTGTATTTCTATTATATACAATATTATACTGTAGTCGTTCATGAACCTAGCTTAAAGAAAACTATTATCATAAAGACTATTAATTTTCACATATATATCGGTAGTATATTACAGCTTTATTAATTTATCTACAGTCCTTGTTACATTCTAGACCTCGACGCTTATTACTTTAAATTTTGCTCATTCTCATACCGGGACAAGTTATTTTGTATTTAACAGACACGTTATACTATTTTTAAAACTAATATAAAAGTGGTTCCATGTAGCGTTCACAAGCAGTCTATGATAAAAAGTAAAGAGTTAAAGAAGTATGTATGCAGAAATACGTTTATGTTGAAGAGACGGTAATTAACTTGTTTTCTTAGGATCATATTTAAGACTCTAAGGACATTAAAATTTAATATAACATCATTGACTGGAGCACTATGCAAATGCTTATATAGAACTCGAATCACACCTCGGTGACCGCCTCGATGCGAAATGCATTATAACAGGATCTCCGCGTTTATTGTTATTTTATATCATCCGAAAGACATTACATCAACGTTATACAATAATTTTCTTTGTATTGTACAACATTTTTGTCAGTAATGATATATGAAATTGAACTTCTATATAAACAAAATTAGCATTTCAAATCAGACAATAAACAATTTCCTTTCATTAATAATATAAAGTGATGGCTCATCGAGTATTGTCGATTAATATATAAGCAAACCGGAAGTGACATAACAGAGGCAGTGCGAGTGGTGAAATGATCGTTGAGAAGCATAATCGTGGGTAATAAATGAAAATAATATCGGAGAAAAGTTAGTCTACTTACGGCACTATAATTCAAACTGATAGTTTAAACTGTCACTTCAATTTCCCTTAATGCAAGCAATGAGGACAACTTTGAGGGTCAGTGAAGTTAATGGGAAGAGGAAAAGACCATTGCCTATTTCACTCTCGATCGTTCTATTTGTACGTGTGTAAATAAGAGAAAAGCTAACACAAAGGTTATTTGAATTTCGTAGAGAGAAGTGATAAAAAGTATCAATCTCGCTATCCTCCGTGAACGTGTGTTTGGCTTCTCCATTAAATTAGAGTTTCAAAGATGGTTAAATAGGATAATTGGCGTCTAATTATTTTTTTGTTACGGTAACTTGGTAAAAGATCATCGAAATCCGACTTTTATTACTCTGGAGCACAATAAAAAAAATTTCATTTCTTTTTAATGAACTGCCTCTGAAACCTATTGTTATAGAAATTCTATATATATATAGAAAAGAAATGTCTCTCTAGGATTCACAGTCTCTTAAATACAAAAGGCAGATCCGAAAGGCTGAGTACGAACAAGTATTTTATTAGAGGTCGATACAAATACAAGTATCTTCTTTTCTTGTCCTGCTGAGATAGTAACTTTCGACACATTAGACAACATCTTTACATACAACCTTGCTCCAATGCACAGTTTTGATGAATCGAGTTTAAAAAATTTAAGCATTATCAGTAGTTTTAGTCAGCAAATAAGAAACCAAATTTTATAGAATTATTTTCTAAATCTCGATACGTCTTGATTTCTGGAATAACGTTTTTCAAAATATCACCTAATTTAAAAAATGTAGCATTTTTTAAATCTACCCTGATTTAAAAAATGACGCCTTTATAACAAATATATTGGGTTTAGGTGGGCTATAGCTTGAATTTTCGGTATAATGTTTTTAGAGATTTACTGGGAAAATGCAAAAAATAGGCCCACCCTCACTTTCGAAACTACTCAACCTAAAAATAAAAAAAAAATAAGCCCAACCGTAGGTGGTCGAAAACCTATAACTGGATTCTTTGTGTCACAATTGTTTAAATATTCCCCATATTTTGATGCTTATAAAAGATATACTAGGCACTGATTTTCATATTTCAAAATTTCACGACCACATAAGGACAGAATTTTTTCCAAAGTGAATATTACTTACATATTTTAATGAACACATAGAATTTGGACATTCAAGTAAAAGATACATTTATTTATATAATACATGCATGCAGCTGGAAAACAGTCGTAACCTCAGAAATCCTAGTGGGTTTTACTAATACTATTCTTTTTCATAAGAGTAGATAAAAAAACATCTAAATTTATATATTTTTATAGTTCTACTCTAACTCCCATAGGCTAAGAAATAATAAAAAGAAAAGAATTAAAAAACTTTATATTTTAAATAAGGACATAAATATTTCTTAATTTTTTCTATACAGAATTATATTAAAAAAATATAAAAAAAGTAAAAAACGGACACTTTCTCCCGCACACACATACCTGAATGACACACGCACACGTGTACGTACATATATATATATGTATATGTATATATCAGTAGTCTATAGATATATATATACGTTTTTATTTCGTAATAATATTTCATAATAAGATATTGGTCATATTCGCTCATTCTTGTACAAAAAAAGCATTCAAATAACTTACCTGTCCGTTTATTTTGTCAGTAGTCTGCCGGAAGCCTAATTGTGTAATAAAGCGGAGAGGCACATGGGTGGAACAGAATTAGCGCTAAATGACTTCTGGATGCTCATCGTGTAAACGCACTCAAGTATTTATTATCATTTATTTAAATAAGACTTTAAAAACCTTTTTAAAGAGCATAATTTCCATCTCCCTTACTGATTCCATCGTTTTCAATTATTATGAATTAATTACACATTAGCTTGAATTTAAAATAAACATATTTTTTTGCATATAGCAATGCAGACATATGAGAAGACACAAATAAACGAAACTACATATTGATACAGTTACAGTTAAAAAGATGAATCCAAGGGAAGGAAATCTCCCTAATGTTTGTAATTTACTAACTATAAGTTTGATTATCATAAATCCAATTATTTTTCAAAGAACACTAGAAACGTTTGTGCATTTTTTTTGCCTAACTACCGCGAGGCTGAAAAGATAAGTTAAACTTATAAACTTATGTATGTGTATTATTTTATGTACGTGGCTATGTAAATATAGTTGTATCAACCTAGCTACCAAACTACTGAAAGGATTTCAATAAATTAGGTATCGTTGAATACGCCCTAATATTAAAAATATTACTTTCTACATAAAAGTTTCATATGGCGCTTATTGACCACTGCACTGTCTCGGATGTTGTATTGTCTCGGATGTTATATTATTATATTTAAACCACCTCCATCTGGTTACCATATTAAAGATCTGAACGAAAATACATCATACCTAGTAGAGGCAAAGCCAAAGGGAAAAAAATATGAAATAAGTCCTGAGAGCTTTTACGTGCTATAAACTATCTAGCCGTTTTAAAATTAAAAAGTTCTTTCTTCCGTAGTTGGAGGCCTATTTTGATTGAAGACGATATTCAGCAACCAAACTTCCGGATAATGAAAATTTAAAAAATCTTATCACTGTGAGAAATATTTTCCATTTTAAGATATCTAATATGAAGATATTATTTTCAAGATGAATAGATATTAACTTTAGGATGTTCAGATAGTTTATGGCAAAAAATCTTGAAGCTTATTTCGTATTTCTTCGTAGTCGGTTTATAGTTTTTAGCGTTTTATTTTATATTTGTAGCATTTAAGGTAAGTGGCACAGTAATAATAAAAATGAATCCTAATATGACCTTAATCCTTTCTCTCTTTTCGTCTTTTCTGAGAAGTAAATTAAATATTTTATAATGGATGTGTTTGAAAGATAAATTATTCTTGGTAAATTTATATTTTCTAAAAATATATTATGTATAAAATGATTTTTTGTTGAAATAAATAAAATATTTTTAATGGAATACGTACACATTATTAGTGGAGACATTTCTGCAGACAGTATTAAAATTAACATGGCTACTAGCAACATAGATTTTATGAGATAAATCTAAAAAGTACCAATACGCACTCCCCTTAATCTCCTACAAAAATCATATATTAGCTATGAAGTTTTCTTGAAGAAACTTATGTACCATAGTCTCAAGATCTTTGTATTGTTAAAAATACAACAAGCATAATTTAACATAAATGCAATACCTATGGAAAATATAGCCTAGGACCATGCATTTATTGATTTGTATGTATTAAAGATAACCACGTGTAATTTCAGGAGCATGCGTATTTAGTGGCAAGAGCATAGAGACATTTATACATATATATTAAATAAGTGTTTCTTAAAAAATCTGCTAAAGGAAAGAAAGCGTCCGATATAAATTCAAGAAGCAGATGTCAACAAAATTGTCGGCTATATTTATTAAGCAATAAAATATGTTGCGTACGCCAACAATTTGTCTGATAGCCAGCACTTTGCGGGGCAACTCTTTCCTGTGATGAGATATTATCGATCCCCAGTCTGTTCTTATACATTAGGTTTACCTCGATCTTGCCGCCGATGTGAGTTTTTGTGAAACAAGAAGAAATTGTGTTGTACCATTAAGTCTTTCACTAGAGTAAATAGTTAGTTGGAGTATCACACATTGCTCTACGATATCCCATTTCGGCCACCGTTGTTTTTAAAAACGCTAATCCACTACTTTCCTTAATCGTTTTGGTATATAAATATATGTATATATATATATATATATATATATATATATATATATATATATATATATATATGTGGGGTGGGTGAGTAAATGTACACACATGTATTTGTGTGTGCGTGTGTATTTATACATAGGTATCCCGTAACTGATCAATGATTTTTATCAACTGCGAATAGGGGATAATACTCAAAATAATTTAATAAAAGATCCACGGTTTTGGGGACGTTTTCCATTCAATTTTCGATATAATATTTTAAAATAATTATGCTATTAAATCTGTGTTATAATTACTGAGTGACTATTGGAGTTCTTCTTTTAAACCCAAAATATTACATTTTTGATTTTTTTATTTTCTCAAGAACATAAGTAGGATACGGAGCGTTTAGTTTGAGATCAGCATTTATGCAGTAATTGGAAACAACGAAGATATTTTTTGTGTAAATATAAATGTACACTAGCAAGCCAATGAGAAATAATGTAAAAATTGCTACGCTGACAACATATATATCTAAAAGTTACAAGCGCTGCTGAATAGTCCGGTAGCCTAGCGGTTAAGCGCAGTCGAACTGACGCGACATGATGAGGTACCGATTAGAATCTTTCTACTATATATCGATTTTTTATTTAATTTTCTTTATTGAAAATATAATTTGTTATTGAATTTAAACAAAGAAAAAATACTTTTTGTAATAAGTACACGAAGGTCGCTACAGCAATTGCTGCGACCGAAGATATGTTAGAATAGTAGGACAATTGCCTTCTTTTACATAGAGAAAAATATTGCCACTAAACAAGAGATTATTTTCGAAAATTAAAATAACATAAATTTGATTATAACATAATATTAATAACATAAATTTGATTCCAGCTCATAAAACATTAATCAGTGTATGCGAGCTGTTATGAAAAGAACAAACTCAACAAGAAACTAATGAAAAAACCCATTTTTAAAATTGAAATAAATTGCTTAAAGTAGAATTTCGTCCAATAAAATATTATTTAAGAAATCTTGTAAACGTATAGACTGTTTTCTTGAGCTACTACAGTACTGACGTGTTCACATAATTGGGTAAGGCTAGCAATTGGACCTCTGCATTTTAAGAATCATCACATTAAAATTTCAAAAAATTAAACTCGTTAAAAAATCAGCGACACAATAGTTTGTGTTGTAGATTTTAACAAAATCCAAACCTTGTACGAAATAAAATCCCTCTATATGAAACAAATTATATAAAGAAAACTATATAAAGTAGATGAGGCGCGATGGGCATTAAGTAGATTATCATATTGAGGAAATATCTGATATAGGAGTTTACGGCGAAACACAACATACCAACTATGATAGTGACAGACTATCACTATCATCATTGGTACGTTATGCTATCGAATCATGTAATTGTCTATCACTGTGATCTATGGTATATTATGCTATCGAATCAGATACGACTGTCTTTTGTGTTCTATGACTTTTTATTATTCTTTCTCCAAACACTTTCTGATTGATGATTTGGAAGCTACAATAAAATGTTAGGCCCTCTATTTCAATAAAACAGTATTAAATACATTTCATTGAAAATTCAAATTTGGTAAAATAAGCCCCTGTTGCAATTCAATAACAATACTTTGTTTTTTAAATAGAATGATCAAATTTCTTATACTTTCAAATTTTCTACTGAACGTTCCTTTTTTAAAATAATTAGCCACTCAGGTCCGATATACTTTTATAACATGAAAAGAATTCAAATTTGAAGAACGTAACTTTCAAATTTAATATTTTTAAAAAAAGATGTTAAAATTCTGTTTCATATGAAATGTGAGGTTATAAAGAAAAATATGGAAAATTTTAAAAAATAAAAATATAGAAAATTTCCTAATTTGTAGCTATTGCACCCAAATGAGTAGGCAACTTTTTTGTTTTATTTTACAAAAAATAATGTTCAAATACTCGAACGCGGTGGTATATTTACCAAATATAAAATTCTATTTTCAATCGAAGCCCGCAGAAGAAAGATTACCCCTTATTTACAGGATTTCTGAAATGCACATATTACTTTCTGTTCAGAATAGGAGCAATCATAACTTTAATATTAATGATGAAGCAAACGTACATATAAAATCTAATTATAAATAACTTACTATCAGAACAATATCTGTAAATTACCATGTAAATGGGTACATAATGCAAGCAAGAAACCACAACACCAATTGTCTGTCGATAATGTATCCGATATATCAAGAATTCGCCGTACTTAATTATTTTAGAGGGACTATCGTCACATTCAGTTTGCCGTTTAACTATGCATTTATACGCGATAATTAACTATGCCATGTTAAGATAAATGATATAAATTCGCATGAAATTTAAACGTACATACTTTTCATATTTGTGAATTTAATATCTGTTGCAGAATGATATTATGGATTGTCACACCATGCTGCGTTAATTAATTGACCGTCTATGCTCATACGATAATTTAAATTCTAAAGACGAGAATTTTTGAAAATTATCCAATTCGTCTTGAGTAAACAGATTTCAGTCTGCATAGGGAATTGAAACCACATGTGGCTATGACTTCCGAAATCGAAGTTTATGTGTGTTTTCATAAAGATATGTTTTCATATTAGATGTGAATTTCGCAAAACTATACCTATTGCAGAGATGTGATTTCATTATATCTTCATCATTATGGTTTCCAGCATAATTATGGTTATTACATTAGTAATGTAGTCAAATTGAAAATATCAATTAATTAGGTAAAAATTTCGAAGGTAACTGCTGCGAATATTTAAATATTTACAATATGAAATTGTGATTTATTTCCTATAAAATTTCCTAAAAACGTACGAAAAAATCGTATGAGGCTATTCTTATATATACTATTTCTAAAACTACCGAGCTTGTAATCTGATCGGCAATTTTTGATAATTTATTTCATTAAAATATTTCAGTCATATATAACTTGAAACGTACTGTATACCTACTACTATACTTACTTTAACCTTAGTCCATACCAGTTTAATTAGATTTAATACGGTGGTAAAATGTGCTTATTCTCTAGCAATATTATCCTTATTTAAAATTCGTAACATCTTATATCTCGCTTCAAGCTGAATTTTCTAGTTCAAATTGTTTCACTATTTTAAAAAATACCATCACCAATAAAAAATGTTGTCTCATTCCATTAGCATTTTCCTCTAACTTTAATCTGTTCGCCTCTGACACCCAATCTTATGTAGCAAGCGTTGTATCGTCCACGTTGCGCTTACGTAGAGTAAGATGCAACATTTCTCATACACCTATATATAACCGTAATAATTGTCCAAATTTCTAATACGTCAACCTCAATGCGAAATTTCTTCTCCTGTGCTTTTTTTCCATTCTAAAGGAAAAGCCGAAGAGTCTAAGTGGATTTCAATTTATGTTCACTTAGACCTTTCTAATATTTTAATCCCTTTCCATAATATTAATGCCTATTTCTGTCTGATTGAGCAGAGAGGGTTCATTTGTTAAGCCATAATGGGGTCGTTTGTTAAAGCCATAATGCCTAAAATGATTTCATTTGTTAAGCTATTAATTGGTTTCTTTCAGTGTCAAGCTATTATGGTTCGCAATTATAAAAACTTTTATTAAGCGGTACTGACATATTTTTTCCTGACTGTAAATGACTTAGCTGTATGCTAATTCATTTAACTGCTATGCTAAGTAATTAAGCTGTATGCTAAGTTATTTTAAGTCATCAAACAAATTCATAACTGGTAGCCTCAAATAAACAACGTTGTCGAAAAAAAAATCAGCGAAATACACTTTCTCCGACTGAAAATTAAATCCAATTTTACCACACGCTTTCATTGTCTCTGCCTGATTATGAAAATACTTTGACAGCACTGAAGATCAATTTGTCAAACTGGAAACAATTCATATATTCTCTATATATTTGGTCTTAGAAAGTAACCATATATCTGTATTTAGGTCACGTCTTAACTGGATGATCATACGTAACCGGTGAAATTCAAACATTCTATTTTTGCTTTTCAAAATGTTTAAAGGTTATTCTGCAGTCCTCTTACGAAGCCATTTTCATCTGGATTTCTCAACATGCCTTGTTCCTTCTTTTCTTTTCCTAAACTATTATATGATTTTGCTTAGTACTTTTATAAATTCAAAATATATTTTTTTCGAAAATAGCTTTATCAAATTTCCGTGTTGTTAGTATTGTATAAGCCAAATATTGTGTTACTATAACCAGTTTTTTTTCTGGAAAAGCCTTATTGAAGTTTTTCTCATACAAAATTAAAACAAACTACGTACATTCGCATAGCAAGAGCAAGACACGATGTTTGGCCATTAGTGTTTTTAAACCCACCAATACCAACATTTAATGAAACGAAAAAATTAAATTTTACCGCCTCAATACAAAAGATTAACATATAAATAGGCGTTTTGCAAAACTGCACAGATGTGGCCGTAAAGTTTATATTTAATTAAGTGTAGGCTTGAATAATAGAAAATTGTTTTTTCTGCCACTTCTCAAACGACGGAAAAATACCATGAACTAAGGACTCCCATGAAGTTTCAAAAAAAATCAGAAAAGCATGGGTTTTGAATAAAAAAATATATAAAGAAAGAAGATATATTAAAAATTCTTTAATTTTTCCAAGCAATTTTCCAGTTGTGGAAGAGAATCAATCCTAATATGGCAATTTTAATCACACCTAACCAATTGTATACTTTGCTATCACGTATATATTGACTGTTATAGAGATATTATACATTGTACTGATTATTTCTCCTCTTCTGTCGATAAAAACTGGTAACAGATTTATCACATTTAATATTATTTTTAAACACAATATTCATGCTTCTCAAAACATAAAGTTATTTAAGGGATAATTATAACGAAACATTCTTTTTCGTTTTTTTATACTTCAGTATAATTATTTAAATGGATCACTTCAGGTGTACTAAAATAGGGGAGAGGATGGCACTATATCAATTAGTGTAACTAAAGTATTACCTTTATAACTTTTAATTAATTTGGAATTTTATACGGAAATATTTTATTAAATTGGAATTGAAAGATTAATGTCAACAACGTGGCATAACGAAATTATATTGAAAGGAGCGTCGCCTCAACGAAGAATGTCTTGAGCAAAATTGTTATAATTACTCACTAATTCAAACGTGGTTTATGGTTTTTTACCTTTAAAAAATATCAGCCTAATGGTTTGTGATACCAAAAATGCGAAAAGTATGCTAATATATTATTACAGCCTTTCACAAATCTAGTCGTTACTGGTTATTAGAATCAGAGAGCAGGTGATGTAGGAAAAGTTTAACATACCGTACTCTAGGAAAGTTTTTTGTTGATTTTTTTATAAATATTTATGACTTATGTCCATTATGCTCCATATTTAAACATAGAATATGAAATCACAGTAGAGATCAGAAATTTACTAATTAAATTTCCTTTTCCCATTGATAATGTGTATAGGTAATATCTTGCTTCATATCTTCAATGCTTCTCTTAAAATAGTTTATATTTAGGGTCTAAATCTTCATAAAATTAAATACATCTTGCAATAGAACAAAGTACCATGTTGGTTGTAAAGCCGCACTGATGAACTGAGAATTCTACTTTACATTCTAAATTTATTTCATAAAAATTAATTTGACCTAGTAAACAAGGTTTATATTTCTTTCACCATATAAATTATTAATTCACTTTAGTGACAAGTTTCACAAAGACTATCTATATTTTCGTAAATAAAGAAAATGTACAAAATTTCTTTTAAAGTATAACTTCCTACTAATATCCAGTTAACATGAAAGACAATAAGTATAGTGTAACAAAGTTGATAATGAGAAAATAATTTTCTATTTTATTATGTAAAATAACCTAGTGACGTTAAATGTAAAACATAAAAGTTAACGGGCAAACTGACTAATCAACACCATAATATTTTATGGTGTTGATTAGTCAAAAGGAGTCGCAAAGGAGTCACAATATATTCGAAAGCATTTGCTCAACTAGTTGACATGATCGCACATTTTATTACTCGTCGAAGTTAGAAAACATGACAACATATTTCACATTAAATATGTTCTCCATTATATACTTCCTCAAGAACTTTATAACTAGACCGCAGTAATAATGAACAATGGGAGTACGTTATAGTGACGTGCCAAGCGGTCACGCATAGGCAGTGATCATATGAGTGAGAAACTCATATAAACTATTAGATCCACCGAGAGATACCACCATTAGAGCAGTAAAAAGTGCCTGGAAATAAAACGAGAGTTTCAATGATATCAAATTTTATTTATTTTTAAATTATATATCAAATAATTTAAAATAATAATAAAAATTATCCCAAATATTTTAAATATATGTATATTTTAGATAAGCATCGTAAAAGCCGAATAATATCCAAATAAATATTGTCGCCAGGATCGTTGAAGGAAAATCGCATAACCTTATAACTATTCATTACAAAACTCAAAAACGATACCCACATTTTGAAAGGGACGCCTAATTTTTCATATACTATGTTCTGGAACGTTTGGCCCACTTAAGAATAAATTTACTATGGAAAGACAGTGCTAATTAATAGCAGTTATTTTTAAAAGATAAAAGACCACCCATTGTGAAATTTTATTGAAATTAATACTTCTACCCAAATAATATTTAGTAGTAAGCATATAACCTTTTTTTTAAATCAAATTTTGTTTTACAAACTTTTTCTAATATTTTTGACAAGCGCATCAATACTATGATATCGCGTTATGTAATAGTGCATTTTAAGTTTAGTTTCATTATCAAATGTTTTTAGTTACGTTTTTTTCAAGTATAAATCTTATTGTAATATAATTAAAATTGTGCCCCATTACAAATATGACTGCGGCTACCGACACTATCTTTTGATTAAACTGTGCAGAAAATCAAGTGAACTTTACAAAAAATTGTTGAAAATGTCGGCTATCTGTTATTTCTCTTTTGACGATTATCTGTTTTGTGTTGGACTTTCTTCAACATCTGCGAGAAAGTTGAATACATACATAATATATCTTGATTTCTCCTATTATTTTCTCTCTCTTTTCTCTATCTCTTATGCCATACTCTGATCAACTTGATTGACATTCATTGGAACGGTCTGTATTCTTTTTTATATGATCCTTTTCTAGTTCACAGCATTGATGATAATCAGCAGCTCTTATTTCCTGGGTTGATATTATTTTTATGATTTTTTTCCAGGATTATAGTTTAGGTTGTTTATATTTCTCGCATGATAATTAATGTGTGTGGAATTTCAATCTGCGTTACTTTGAACAGATTAAATTAGAACTTCTTACGCCACTTTTGTCGTGGAATTCGTTAAATAAAGAGCATATGCATTTGCTATCTCAAATGAACCTGCATGTTTTTTATAAGGATAATTTTTTATTCTTTATTTCGTTAATATTAATTTGTTACTTCACACTTGGATACAAACAAATGTTTGGTACTCTTTAATGTGGCATCAGTATGTAAGAGAATGCTTATAATCCACTCCAAATATATATATATATATATATATATACACATACAGATATATATATATATATACAAAGTAGTAAAATTTGAAAAAGAAATATATTTGAAGGAAAAAAATTCAGTCAAATTTTAAAGTTTCTTCCCAAGATGATGAGTGTGGTATGGCACATCCAAAATTACCTACCTCACTGAATATGTTAATAGTCTCCCTACAAACAAAAGCGCAATGAAATATTTAAGGGTTACGTGGTTAATTCGACCATGTTAGTCTATATCGTTGAATGGTTCTACGGTTACCGTAGATGAGGTTTTCTTTTTTTTAATTAAATGGTGCGCCCTTTTTGATACAATTAATTCACAGTAGTAACTAAATCTGAGAATACTGATCAAAATATAGTGTCTATTTATTGGATAGTTAGGTAAGTAATCTCAGATTATTTTAATAATTCGATGTGGTTACATGCAATTTAAGTACTACTCAAGGTATTCAGATGAAATAAACAATGGATAACTCCAAACATTTTCTTTTATGTACAATGCAAATATCATTAGCTTAAGATTGTAACTTCCATAGATGAACATATGTATATTTATATATGTATATATATATATATATATATATATATATATATATATATATATATTTCTTTTTTTTTTTCGTTGAATACATACCATATCTTACAGTTCCAGCGGACAAGTATTCGCACATCTTTAATACACCCAATCTAACTGTAACAATTAACAACTATTGAAATTACGATGTCAATATTTATAAACATATAGAAATTATCTTAATATACTTTTTCCTTTGTAAACCATAACCACTCGGGATGACATTTGAAACCATAAAACCCTTGACAGTGCCGATGCAGCTAAAACAGTATTTACAAAATGTATACATGGATCTAATAACCAATTGTGCGTAACCAACTATTAGTACCGCTCGATAATTAGTCGGTAACGCCCATATCGCTGACTGTTTATCAAGTTGGCATTAGTTCTCTCGTTAGATCGCTTCAATGTATGATCAATGAGAAAGGCGCATCCCCTTTTTTAGTTTTTTGAGTTAATTCTAACGACATTTCTTTTGCTGACATTATACTAATTAGATAAATTATGGTGTCACTTCTTTTAAACAGAAAAATTAATAAAGTCACCATTTATGAAATATACAGTATTCAATAGGCTATAGTTTTTTGTTATAATAAATACAATTTACAACGAATTTTATTTACATTCCTCGCGAAATAGCATAAATAAACATATATAGTTAAAAATGTAAATATAATTTGTAGCAAATTGCATTTGTAATGGTAGTAAATATCTCTACACTTACTGTGTCCCATAAATACAGTGCTTTCATGAACTAATGTCAAATAGTATTAATATTAAATTTAGCAAGTTTCCCTAAATAAAAATCAGTTGATGGCGTAAACTACTTACGGGAACCCATAAAAATTTATTTAAAATAAAACAAACATTCATATATAACGAGGCCCCTTAAGAGCAGCAAAGTTAAAGCATGTTCAATTACAAAATTAATAACAAATATGAAACTACACAATTATAGGTATTTAGTGGCTAGTGACTCATTTAACAATCCTACAACAATATATGTGAGACATCAGTCGTACGACAGAAGTTCCAAAAAAATCGTGTGCCTATACAAAAATTTATACAATCAGTGCTTGTACGAAAATTAGGCAATGTATATCCTATACTCACAAATATAAATTCAGAACAGGATATTAAAATAAAGAACTCATTTATAATGTATTGCGTGTATTGTACCTTAATCAGCTAAAATTAGATAAAGAAAGTATGTCAAACTCTTAATTTGTAAGAGTAATATGAAACTTCCGGGTGTTTTATGCTATTGGTATCTCTTTTAACCACCACGTCGGTTGCAATCCCTTTGTGCAACGAAATATATAAAGGTACTCGTCTTAAAGAAATTGTTTCATTTGAATAACCCGATCATGAAAGCAATATTTTTCTGTCTGAGTACATTATTGGCAAATATTTTCTGTTTTATAAAAGAAGTTTCCTTTAATATGTTGAATGTTCCCAAAATATATATCCGCGTTTTAGTTTCCAATTGCGTTTTGAACGTTCGTTAAATATATTCAGGCATTAGTTTCCAAAATTTATGTGAATATTTAAATATATTATATTTTACACGATAATTAAACAGGAAAAAGTAGCCAGACGAATTGTTGGAAAAATTTCTAAAAACCCCATCCTAAAATCGCATAATTTATACTTAAAAACACGAACAAATATGTCCATGAGGAAGATTTAATTTCATAGAGCCGATGGATTTAAAAATAGGTCAAACGGGGTCTTTTAAGCCAACGCTATGTAAATAATGAATAAGTAAGCATGGCGTGTACCGCTAAATTTTATTTAATTGTTTTGTCTTTTTCAATATTTCATCGGGAATTCAATAATTGCTCGATTTATTTAATCATCAAAGAATCGCTCGACGCCTTGCTCGTTGAAAGCAAAAGGACCATTGATCCAATAATTGTGAATTTTTGCGTTTTAACAATTTATGAGATGCTTTAGAAAACAATTAATCTTGTTTATTTAAGTCTTATTAATATACCATTATCAAGATTTAATTTAGGAAACGTTTAAGCAGTGTTTTGTACTCAATTATGTAAAAGCTATTAATTAACCTACCTTTAATTTCTGTGCAGAAATTCATACATTTTTTTTGAATTTACAAAATATATATTTTCTGTCTCAATGAAATAAGAACGTAAAAGCGTTTTTATTTCGCCCTTTTTCAACCGATGACAGAATTGATTGTTTAACACCAATGTAACATTATTTCTGTTTGAATCTGTTAAATTTGCCTTTAAGGAAAAGTTGAATTGTTTTTCACCTAAATACTTGTGTGGGGGAACCCATACAAGTAATTCATTATTTACAGAACGTACTGTTGACAAAGGGTATGGACGAATACCACAAGTGAACGCACATTGTGTCATTAGTTCTATAACTTATGTTATAAAATAAGTCCTGTTAGCACCGTGATCATAATAATGAATTGGAAGTGAAATAATATTTATCAAACTATGCCTGACAATCCAAATCAGTTAGGACTTGCGTGCGTATCGAAATATCGCAAATTCCAACATTTCAGGTCGAAAGCAATAAAGCATTCTATATATCGTTATCTTGAAATGGAGAATACTTTGTGCACTTACATATTTCTTTAGGAGAGAAACGCCTGTAAAACATGAGTAGAATTCGAACTACAACGGTTTCGTTCATATATAGACACTTGTAAACATTTAAGTATACATAGTATTTCTATTGAACTATTATAAATATTATTTTTCAGCCGGAATTGAATTATTATAAATTATATTTTTCACATAGTTATCCAACGGAACTATATTCCTTACGTATCTTCTACAAGCTTAAAACATGCTGTATGTATATAATATTAAGATTTCTAGGATCACAGCTATAATTTTCCTTTAACCCTCGCGTGGTCTTCCAAAACAACACTATTTTTTTTTAATTTTCGATTCAGTAGTCTCAGAAATAGGAAAGGGCATCCGATTAAAACGGCTGTGACAGAAAGGCAGATATTTGAGATATCGTATAAGGGTTCCGTTTTTCCTTTGAGACAAGCAATACTAAAGATATTGATTTCATCGCTGTTGATACGTTTCTTCAGGCGAAAAATCACATGGTATTATTGCGTGTTCTATATATTTTGAAAACCTCAAAATTGTATTACATCTCAATATATATTTAATATATCATAATATTTATTTAAAAATTACATACATGAAAGGAGAAATAATAAGAAACTTTAACAATATGATTGATGTAAATAATGGGTTTTCAAAATGTAATAAATAATTTCAATGTAACCAAAACAAATAAATTTGAGTATTATTCTGAATCCGACGTTTTTCTGTCTTTCTAGAAAACTGTTTATGGCCGTACTTGACACATTCACTGATGTCTTCAAAAACTAAAATTAATTAAATATATCAGTTTATTATGCAATTTTCTTATATCGCCCTCTTAATTTCCTTATTTATTTATCTTTATTTCATATTTGTATTATTTCTATGGATAAATATAAAATAATATACAAACGCAAAAATAATCAAACTACTTAAGATCGATTTTTTTGGTTAGATTATATTGCTTAAAAAGCAGTAACTATATTATTTGTGCTTAGATCTTAATTCCAGCCTTAATGTTTGCTCTCCATTAGTATTTAAGGTAGATTAAATAAGTCCAAGGCTACATGAAGACGTTACTTTACGGAAGTTTGAGAAAGTACGAGGACGAAAAATATTTTGACCTACTTTCCTTCTAGTTTGTTACCCAAGCTTCGGATGTCGTTGAACTAAAAGTTTCCGTATAAAAAATACATCAAAATCACATTACTGGTCTCACGGTCTCGACCTAATAGGCAGAATGGGATTTTATATATTGACGCCTGTATAGATTATACGTTTTTGTCGTTACGAAAAAAGTTAATTTTGATGAACGTTTTTACATTTAATAGTCTATCGTTTCGCATAAGCTTATAAAGGAAAATAAGATGTAGACTTAAATCTTAGTAAATTTTTACCTGTTACTCTTTTTCATAGGTTATTTTTATCTTACATTAAGTAAATATGTTATTCGCTTTTTATTTTTTAATGCAGGTTTAGCAAAGTTGAGATTTTCAACCATAATTATTTCATTTGTATATCAATTGCATGTTAAAATCGATTTAAATATACAAGTTTTCATAATTTCTTCTTATTTATATATTGGCTCCCTAGACCGGCTCTTTCTGGAAAAAATGAGAATGTAACTGCATGTTATTTTTTATAATATCTATTTGAAATTGATTTTTTGACACTTCAGTTACTCAATGCTTTGGACGAGTACAAAACTGTACGGAACGATATTCCCACACAAAAACTCTCGTTACAATTTACAATAGTTAGCAATAAACATCCCAGGACTTTTAATAAATTTCATTGCCGCATGCTTTTGTTCCTTCAAATAAAAAAAAATCTTCTTTGACCAATTTTGCCACAGAAGATATCTCGTAATAAACAATATGTGTCAACAATGAATCTTTTTTATATATTTTCATATTTTTTACCATATTTTCATACGTTTATTTAATATACATAGTCACAATACTTGAAAAGTTTAATTGAATAATTCATCCGGCACACTTTTACTGCCTTTACTTCCATCATGTTTACCATAATTTTAATAATTTATTAGTTACCCTCTATATAAAACTAGACGGTTTTAAAAGTTTCATACCAACCGGATTTGCAGATTTTGTACCAAATCTTAAAAAAAAGCAAATAAAGAGACAATAAAATCTCCATGAAAATGCATTTTATATAAAATTGCTTTGACTTTAACCTTAGCACAGTCAGTATTTAATATTTTATATTATCAGTGACATAGTAAATATGTAAGATAAATATGGATAGATCCTTCGATTGAATTAAACAGGAAGGCGCCGGGTACGTGGATGTCGGAAAGTTGAATAGATTATTGAAATACTTTTAGTCGCTCGTTAATTAAATGCAAGCACTCCAACTGGTACACGATGTTTTATATTTTTATTTGCTTATATTATTTATTCTACTTTTGAACAATATAAACAAGCTACTTGTCGCGGTTTTGCAGAAATTTCAGTCCTTCAGGCGACATTTATTCTGCAAGTTACTTAAGGGTAGGTGGACAATGAACTTTATTTAGTTTATATCATTTTGTTCACTCAGAAACCATCCTATTTCTATTTAACGCTTTTCAACACTACGTTGAAATGTCTTGGGGGCGTGGCGTTAGATATGATATATTGGACTCCCCATTACGTTAGGAGATCACGGCTCATACTCAGGTCCTTACTAAAAAACAACGAACACACATCTTACGGGAAGTTTTAGGCATTCGCAGTTAAGGCTAAATTTGCAGATTATAAAATGGTACGGGATAATTTTGACTTAAACAAAAAAGTATAGTTTAATTTAAAAACAAAGAGTTTATTTTTATGGATGGCTAAATTTTTTTAAAAAATCCGTGTTTCAACTACAAAGACCGACAATAAAATTTATATTTTAATTTTCAAATTCTTCTATCTCGATAATCATATTTAAATAATATTATCATATTTGACTATTACCTGAAAATGTTCTCGAATATTCCAAAACATTCTCGATCCTTCCGGTCTAGTTCATTCTAGTACATTCGAAAACATTCTATTGTAGTATATTCTATCTTATTCCAGTATATTCAGTGACGGAAATTTGGTGATCAATGATTGATAGTGGGACAATTTTCATTTCAACCACCATATCTCCCACACCACCATAACCACCCACACGCAACCAGTGAACGATGGGGGACTCGAGGCGATTAAGAGATACAAATACCAGTTGTCTGCGGCAGGTCGTTTTAGCTGTAAGGTAAAACAACATTTATATATGTGTGCCTGTATACGTCCGTGCCTACTTGGTTGCGAGCGAGTGTGTGTGTGGTGTGTGCGTGTGAATATGTGTGTGTGTGTGTATATCGGTACGTAGGTGTATATTTGTACTAGCAGCTTCTACTACCGGTCCATCATAAAACAAAATGTCTCTTAATTTTAAAAGAAAAAACTAAGTTAAAACTAAACACATGTTTAAAATAAATAATAGGAAAGTCGTTAAATAATATAGAATTACACAAATAATAATTTCAAAATAAGTGGCATGAAACATCTGTTAAATAAATTAAGAGAAAAGAATCAGATCTATGTTGGTATGAAGTGGACATATTCTGCAAAAATCAAATGGATTTTTTCATTTAAAAATTGAGAAACTACTGTTGAAGAAACACTGCATTAAAACGGTTGTGCATTGCATAGAAATATTTGAAGACGCATATTAAGAAATTATTTTCACACTAAATGTCACATTAATGCAAAAACCGAAAAAGTAAAGGCACATTTAATCTTAGATAACTTAGGCACCCAAACATCAAAGTTTTGCAATGCGACTTTTTTTTCAACAGGCGCAACGTCAGCAAACACTTAATGCGACCTATGTGTTCCGATTTATTTATTTTAGCTTGAACTGCTTACAATTCCAACAAGATAATAATTGAAACCCAGTTATGCAGCCAACTAAGACAATGGGTGTTGGCCTATAAATCTCTGCATTGTGTGTTCGTTGTTTTTAGTAAGGACCTGAGTATGAGCCTTGAGGTTTCGTTACAATTTTTAATATTCCCTAAATGATATGCAGGTAACGTTACCTTACGGCGTTGTGAAAATTTGGTTCAGGGAGTTTAAGAACGATGAACACAATCTTAACAGCGAACTGCTAATTAAGTTATTTTAGAGATGCACTACTATTTAAATGTATATCGATTACAATATTTAATTGATAGATATTCTGAAGTAATTACTCGTCAATTACCTGAGACCTCAACTGTACTCCGGTTCTCTAGAAACATATTCGTATAAAACAAATTTTCACAATATTTCGGTACGTTGCGAGAACAAATTGTGGTTATTCGCTCATATCACTGGAGGTTCACTGAAGGAGGAGGCACTGGAAGCTTCTCGTACCAAAAATACTGCTTCTCGTAACTGGTTTGTGGAATTTAACTATATGATTATAAATATCATTCCGGCCCTGCTTAATGAATAGCCGGAAATCGAAACTGGGGTTCCAAGCAACGTCTTGTCGTTAAAGCCGTAAGCGTTGTAAATAACCTTACACATCATGATGTCTATGGCCTAATATAAATGATAAGTATTTCATATCAGTTGTAAATAAATAATATATAGCATAACGTTTTTTACTAGTTTTAATGTTAACTACTTTTACTACTTTTAATGTAACACGTTCGTGTGTAACATTTTCTTTGACAGTTTTGATGGTTTAACTTTGCTTAATATACATTAAAATATATGGTTTTTTACTATGCGGGTTTCAGGTATCCACAAACGATGCAATAAAGCTCCGTCGGTATAGTCCTCGTATTAACTATGTCCGCAAAAGCATAGAAGTATTTCTTTCGGATACCGCCGAAATAAATTTATCTGAAATACCTGAATCTCATCCCTTTCTAATCCTTTACAATCCGGGAAAAGTTTTATTTACAATCTCTTTGTACTAAAGGGAAAACACTTTATGAAAATTCAATAATAATAACTATTTTATTTAAACAAATGACTGGCGGAAAGGTCTTAATTCCAAGCCTATAATTTTCATATTATGTATAGAATTAAATATTATCTTTGTTTTCATACCTCTGTTTTCCTGTCTTAAAAACTAAAGCGTGTACCGGTGTACGAGAACAAAAAAAAACAAAACGAAAATAATTTATTTACTCAATGATTAGTGACTGAATTAATATATTATAAAGGCATCTTTGTTTTGTACATGCATTAAATTTTTTAAATATATCGTTTACCTGGGTACACACACATAGCCATTTAAAATGAAGAAAATATCAGTTGATGTTGCATTAAAAAGCGAATACCATGTATCGTATATTTTATTCAGAAGGGTCCATGCTCTTCTTTTCAATGCTACGTTCAGAAAATAAGCTAAATCTCGTATTTTTTTATATTTATATTCGGGACAATAAAACTTCTACAAAGATAACACTTTCTTTTGTAATAAATTGTAGAAAGCTTAGTTACGAGTGAAATCACAAAAATCAATTTGCAATAATACAAAAGTGTTTCGTATTATTATTTTGAACTATATATCTCATCATCACTCTATAATAATCATCTTATTATCTTAAGGGCAGTTATTATGATCATGGGTACAATAAAATATACTTTCATTTAATAGTTTCATTTATATGTAATTATGATTAATTCTCATGTAAATATATTGCCATTCACTTGCCTTGACAACTTAAGCTCCTATGGAATTAAGTCACAGTATTGAAAAATTATTGCATTTTTGGCATTTCTTCGTCCTTCATTCCGTTTTTTCTAATACGTGCGTAGAATGCTTTAAAACTATAAAAAAATTGGTTCATTTGGCTTAATATACAATATCCAGTTTTCAGCTTATAAAGGAAAATTTTCAAGATAAATTAAATACCATTTTGGTATTCAAAAGTCCTTGTTTTTGATACAAATATTTTTCACTTGGCTAGGTATACAGTATTATTAAAATATAGAAATAGAACCAGTGAGGTGACTTGAGCCTTTTCCATAATTTTCTGAAATCACTTTCTTAAGAATAATGTATTGTATATGCATCTTCAGTAATTTGATGGTAATACAAATTTTTTTTGATGGTGGTAAAAAATGATCCTTTAAAATCTAAATTAATGTTACAAAAAATCTGTACAACTTTCAACATTTTCCTACTACTGTCTCTGAGCACTAAATGAACGTGGTAAATCATTTACATAAGTTTTCAAATTTCGTATTTTTCCTGTTTGTCCTAGTAAAATTAAAGTCTGAAATTTCTCAGTAAAAAGCTTAATTACATAAATATAAACGTTAATAATATTTCAACTTTGCTAAGATAATCGCTACGACGAAAATGAATAAAATAATTAACCGCGCGTCCGTTCCGCATTCACAGTATCTTTAATAATAAGTCTCGGTTTCCCTCTCACGATTCAATGCTCTTAGCATCTGCCGTTTACGGAATAACTCCCTCCAAAACGGTATTTATAAATAAACTCCTTTTCATCTGCACCCCGCAGGCTGTTGTTTAATAAAGATACTACTGCTTTCATATTTAATAGGTAATTCGATGCGTTTTAATTTACCACTTAATAAGATTTTAATGAATTGATGTCAAGTCTCTCGGCATGGGAACCGGAGAAAACTTCTGACATGTCTGTCTGCAACAACTTTTTTTTTCTAGAACCTACATTTCTAAACGGTAAAATCTATTAAGAAATTTATTTCTTTGATAAAAAGAATAATGACTGAAAGTTAATGGTATTGAATTAAATTGAATTGGTATTGAATTTAACCTTAAAATTTCCCTGTATAAGCTGAAAACTGTTTACCATCGTGTTGATCGATTTGTATATTCTCTGTTCACGGGGAATTTTCTTTTGAATATTAAAGTTGATATCGTAGACTATATTATTTTTGGTTTCCAAAATTGTCCTCCGAAATAGCCACTCCGGATTTATATAGTTATGAACAATGTTTGGATAAATTTGATCGATGACTTCGTTCTCAGTGGTGGCTATGTTGCAGAAATCATTGTTGAATTCAGTCGTCTGGTCAGTAGGGTATATGCAAATAGGCGAACTATTTGTAAAAGTTTTTGAACAAAATGTGCTATAGTTGCGTCTCTCGGTAGTTCAATCGGTAGCTCATATTTTTTGGTAGTCGCAGTATTGGGATGTGTGGCCAGAGATGGGATTTTTTAAGAATGCATTGATTTCGTCTGCTGGTGTTGACTTAGGAATAACTGAAAGTGTTTATCGAAAATCTCCTGAGAGTGTGGGTAGAGCTCCTTCCATTACTTTTCTCGCAAGTCTTGTCATATTCTGTCCATGGTATCGAATGATTTTCATACGCCATTGTGCATTCATCCCACAAGATAATTTTAGCTTGTTTTAGAAGTTCACCCCGTCCAAATGCTCTCAAAAATTTACAAAATATGAATTCTTCGGCTATATTCAATGGTAGTTGTAGAACGGAATGGGCAGATCTTCCTCCTTCCACAAGTATGGCGGCAATGCTGGATGATGCCAGTACAAGTTCAATGTATCGTTCAGCATGTATTTCTGCCAGCAATAATTCCGCCAATGTTGTTGTTGACCCGGTCCATGATAAGATTATTTTTATTATCATTGAGGAGTGGTTTGTTGTGAACAATGTATTATAGTAGTTCGTTGATACTGTAGCTTTTTTTCTTTGTAATTTCTAAGTTTAGCACACTGAAAGCATCTTGTCATGGTACTGGCATCCCAAGTTGTACAAAGGTTTGATTTGTTATTGCTAAACATTTATCTTCTAGACGAATATCAGTATTCCATTAAAGAATCTTCTAGTGTGTCATAGAAGATGTCATCGTTGAATTCAATTGCCAGTTCTGGATGAGCTTGTCGGATTTGGTATTGTATATCGGTTTGAAGGATTTCCATAGCTGTTATGGTTTCGATGGGCTACATGTTGTTAGTATTATGGCGAATAAGTCTCTGATTTTTTCAGCTGAGGCTGTGAGTGAGGCTTCTTGTTGTGTTAATTCCCAGTGGTTGTCTTTTTTCTTCTCTGTACGTCTGGCATAAGTAAGCGTCAACAGTATTGCAATCGGTGAAACTTGTTGGTCTCCGTACTTGGTGCAGCAACATCCGGAGGTAGAAACATTGGGCGTTTTTCGGATGTACGGTATATACTTGGTCTAGTGTTTTAGTTTTCGTGATTCCTGGATGATTCCCTACTGGAATATTTTGTTTTCGTCGTTGAAAGATTTTTGTTGTTATGTTCCATGTATAATAGGTAGGGACGTCGAAATATAGTAACGCTTTGTTTGGCACAGTTGGAAAAAATTTATTAACTTTGTATTCTTAGATGGTTCGCTTGCAATACTTCCGGCGGTGTCTTTTGTAAAATAAACTTTCTACCCATTCTTCAAATGTAGTGTTAGACAGTTTGTGCGTGTTCGTGTATGGGAAAACCAAAAATCTACCGCGCTGCTTCTTTACTGTTGATTTATCTCCCCTTTTCGTACATGAGGATCTCGTCATTTCTATTTTGTTGTTCGCTGTCTTTGGCTATTTGAAATACTGCCATGTTACTGCCTTTGTTCACATACTTACAGACATATTTAATGGATTTCACTGAATTGCAGTAATATACGTTTATATGTGCTTGAAATATTTTTGAAAGTAGTAGGTTATATGATAGTATCCATTGATTGTCTATTTCCAGTTTGTCTCTGCCTCATATTCGTATTTTTGCTGTGAATTCGTGTTTTCGGAAATCGTCTTCTGTATTTGGGATAGCCATGATCTCCGGTTTGTGTGTCGTCCAAGTATGATTTTGGGTATTTTTTTGTACATTTTCCCTCACTTATACATGACGAATTAGGGTTTAATGGCCCGGATGGTCCGTGAGTTATGTTTTTCACAACTATGTGCTTTTATGTTTTTCACTAATCATATTATTCACAACTCCGTATCTTTTTGTGGATTTGGAAATTTGGCTTGGATGATTTGGTCGATATCCGTGAGATAAATTCTGTTGCATAGCTATATAAGATTGTGCGAATGAGGCAGTCCTCGTTTTGACCATTCGCTTGTGCATATCCAGCATCTACCGTTTCCAAAGATGTGGTATTTTGTGATAACTTCAAAGAATCTCATATGACTTTTTCAAAAAACTCGAGCTATTATGTCGTGTCGATCCATGGGGGTTTGTTCGTATCTTAGTTGTTCGTTGATTTCTTGCCACGATGAATTGCATGTGAATGTTATGAAGAGGTCAGGTCGTCCATATTTTCTTACGTAGGTCATGGCAACTTGAGTGTATTCGTGCATGTATCTTGAACTTCCTATGTAAGACCAGGTTAAGATTACTATTGTTCCAATGTTGTCAATGTTTTTGTCATATATGATCGCATCTCAAAAGTAGATGTATTCTTCCGTGCATAGTTTCTTCTGATTCAGTCTCATGTAAAATATCGGTTTCCCTTCTATTTTTGCATACATATCTACGGGGAATTGTTGGAATAAACGGGTGTTGAGAATATATTTGTTTGTTTATTGTTATTATTGTCATTAAGTGGTAAGAACAGAATTCCTTGGAAGTGCCCTTTTTGTTTATTTCTACACCTGTTTCAGATTAGATTTGTTTCACGTTAAAATGGTAGTGGAATGCTTCATTTGTTAAATTATACTGTTTACTGCAAGAAGCTATTTACGCTTGTCCCCGTCCGTGATTTTTGCAGGGTGATATTTTCATTGTGGTTTACATTCGCAGAATTTTATTATAAGATTGTGTTGCAATTCTTGATTCCTCAATTCGTTCCTTTCGGTGTTCTTTGGTTTCTCTGCTTCTCACGCTACTCATTCTCGTTCATTGGTAACGTAAACGTGCTTCGTGCTCTTCGACTGTTTTGTTTATTCGCTGTTCATTTTGTTTTCATGTTCCAGGATGTTCTGGAATGTTGTGAAATGCTCTCGAAAACTCTCGAATATTCTAAACTATTCTAGAAATTTCTAAAGGGCTAAACTTCCAGCCCTTAAGCACTTCAGGTGAAAATGGAAATCTTCTTTATAAATGGGGGATGTAGGGTTACCACACCACATAACTCCCTTGATAGTACCGGGACTCATTTGTGAGTTTTACCGGCAAGCACATAGTACACTTACTTTTATAATATATATTGATTATTCCGTTATATATATAGTGGATACAATTTGATTTATTCTTAATATACTTTAAAATTTGTACTATTGACTTTACATTTGCTTTTAAAGTTCCGTAGACCAAATTAAAATAAAACAGAACGCTTATATCCTGGCTGTAACAACCATTTTTTAAAAACCGTTTAATGTAAAAACTTGAAATTTTGCATAGAGATTAAGTATATTAACCCACTAATATTTCTGTAGTTAACACTTAAATTATTTATGTGAAAATTTTAGAGTTTTAATACAGTAGGTATGTTCAACAATCAAAACTTTCTGGAAGCGGAGGTACGTATTGCTGTTTGGTCCGAATGGAGCCATGATTTTATGTATTATTTGGTATGACCGTGCATATTTCTTGGATTAGTGTTTTTGTGACTTACTCTGATACAGTTTTGTGACAATTGATGGCTTATAATAATTATTTACTGCGATTTGTTTTATAGTTTTTATTCCTCAGGTAAATTAGGTTTCTCTAGTAGGATGGTTAAAACTCTGTGAATCATAGAATGGAAGGCTGCTAACTTATAAGACCAAGGGTGTTGTGAATAAATACTAATTGTGAAGTCGGCAGATGTTTATTTTCTAAATATACTAAATTTTTCTTTATTGTTTTTGCGTTCTAACATGATATCTAAATAGCTTAGTTTATTATGGGATTCTGCTTCTAAAGTGAATGTTATGTTGTTGTATAGGGAGTTGGCAAAGTTGACAAACTGTTCAGCTGCACTGACTGCGACGATGTTCACGTTACTCGGTGTAAGTTTAAACATTATGCAGGTTTTGTTGAACCACTAGTAGTAGACACCGCGATTGCATTTAGTAGCCAGGACGCACTTACTAAACATAAAGCTACTGATATAATATGTAAGGAATACTCTAAAGCCAAAATAGATATTAACGAAAAAATATTGACACAAGGCAACTTACAAAATAAAAATAATAAAGGTAAACTCATCCTAGCTAAAGCAAATAAAGGCAAACTGTGGTTATTATAGACCAAAGCGAATATAAAAATAAAGTGTACGATTTCCTTAAACCAGAAGACTTCATAAATCTAAAAAAAGACCCCACCACAACATTAGCATACAACATAAAACAGATAATCAAAACTTGTAATATCTCATTTCCTAACGAATTTGCTAAACGTAAAGTTACCTTAAACCTTAGATCCCCGATACTATATGGACAATCTGAAATTTATAAACAAAATATACCCATATGGTCGGTAGTATTATACATGAACGCACCCTCCAAAAAATTAGTCATCCGCCTTAATAAGATCTTTTGATTTTGCACCTAAATATACCTCTAAAAACGCCATTTATCTCTGTTATAAAAACCAAAATATACTTAACATCCAATTGTAAATTAGTATCGCTCGACGTGGTGAACTTATTTTATAATTCATCACCAAAAGATTGCCTAAATATTATTTCAGGTATCTTAGAAAAGAAACGATTAAACCCCATTGAAGTATCAGAAATTATAGCCGTGTTTAAATTATAAGTGGACTAACATTATATTTTATTTGACAACAAATTTTCTCAACAATTCAATGGCCTCGCAATAGGCTTCCCACTCAATATCGTGTTAGCCGAGCTATTCATAGACAATATAGAAACGAGTTTCTTAAACAACAAATTAGTGACCAATGTAGTATACTATTATATATACGTAGACGACATCCTTATCTGCTAGAAAGGTACTCAGCGACAATCCGATAAGTTTGTCAACTTTGCCAAGTCTCTGTACAACAATATAGAATTTACTTTAGAAGTAAAATCCCATAATAAACTAAACTTTTAGATATTAGATTAGAACGCAACAACAATAAATACAAATTTAGTAAATTTAGAAAAGGTACATTTGTCAACTCCACAATTAATAGTCATTCACAACGTCCTTGGTCCCACAAGTGAGCTTTAACTATCGGACTAGAAAAGCTTAATTTACATAAAGAAATTAAAACTATAAAATAAATCGCAGTAAATAATTATTATAACGAGTCAATTGTCACAAAGCTGTATTACAATAAATGACGGAAAATACTAATCAAAGAAACACACCCGCTCGTACCAAATAATAATAATATTAACTATAAATCCATCCTATACATAGATAATGAATCAATTAAAGGAAAACTCTTAACTAATAATGCTTGTCAATCTGGTGGTGAGGTAAAGGAAACCATGTTGGACGAGGGGACAAACGTACCAATACCCAGGAAGCGCATCAGCAGCCTACATTAAAATATCCGGCTCACTTTCAGCCAACGTCAGTTGCTTCAGACAGAAAAATTGAAAAGAATTTGCATAAGACAGGAAATAGAGCAGAGAAAACGTAGAGAAGACGAAGTCCAGGAAATCCGCAAAGAAATATTATTGTATCAACTTTTTACTTTTTCTATATTATTTTTTTCTTATTATATTTTCTTTTCATATATTTTTGTATTATTTTTATTTCATTAAGTCGTATTGTGTTTTGGAATTAATTGTATGCCCGTATGTGTTTTGGAAATTTCACAACATATAATTAAATTTACAATAAAATTCACATAGCCATTATTTTCTTTTATGTAGAACGGTAGATAGAAGCTAAAGAAATTTAATGTTTTTATTTTTGGTCTTACACAAAAATGGTAGAAATTTTATTAAGTTGTCAAACTTTGCTAATAAAGGTCTATAAATGTACATTACAATCTGGTATGAGATTGGCGAAATTAATGTTCAATAAAATCGGGTATTATTCCAATGAAACAAGATTTTCAAATTAAAACTCCACGAAAGAATGGTTTGTATCATCTAGTCTAAACTAACTTAATGTTTTTTTTCTAGTTATAGGCAAAGCAAACTATGTTTCTACTCACATTGCATTTCAATAACAGAACATTTACTTAATGTAACTTCTGTCATTATTTGTACTTGAACCCAAATTTAGAACTAAATTTGTCAGAATACAATATGTTTTTGCGAGTATTTGTTAAATTACCAAATATGAGGAATAATGTATTGATAACTTCCTGATTTAAAGCAGTCACTGGCTTTTATTATCCAGCATATTTCAATATTCTAGCTATAGATAAGATTTTATCTATAGCTAGAATATTGGTAGGTAGATTTAATTTTATTAAGCGAATTTTTGATCCCCAATTAAGGACACAATTTGTCCAAATATGTAAATATACGTTTTTATAAAGTTTTATTAATTACCAAATGTGAAAAATAGAACATTCTAAATTAAAGCAGTACTAACAACATTTATCCTTGATTTCCAATCGGGAAACATTTTGTTAGCCCTGCTCGATTGATTTCTAATCTACTTCCTGTAGAAATAATATAATGATACAAGTATCGGCAATATTATCTAAGTACATTTAAAAATGAATTCTATGTTTATTAATGTTAGAGAGATGAGATTATTACAAAGCAAAAATATCACAATACAATTTTCAAACCTTCTTTTCAATATATAAAAATATCACTTGTAGAATTAATATAAATGAAAAAATGCAACATACTTTAGTAATATATTCAATAATTAAAATTTATTTGTAAAAGTATAAATATTATTAAACATTAATCAAATTTGTAAAAGAAAAAATAATACCGAATCAGGTGAAACATTAGTGATAACATTTACATTATAAAGTCTTGATTGAAAACAAATGAAGCAAGTGTAACAGTAAACCGAGTAAGTACACAGATGAAATAAGTATAAAAATTAAAAATATCCTAAAAAGAGAAAATAATATTCGTAACAGTAAATGTTTATCAGTATTTAAAAGTAAAATATCATGTGTATACTGGTGTGAAACTTGTAGATTATTTTGCCAAAGCCTTAATTTATTGCAAAATACGAATCAATCAAAGCCTGTCACCTTGCAAATCCCGAATCTGTTTCCAAAAGAATTGGAACATTGACAACTTCTTCCAATACCTCCACAATCTCATCGGAAAGCTGACCATTATATAAAATAGGTTTATTAAGTGAAGCAGCACAGCAAACAATGATATTGACCATGGTAGTCAGCTTATTACCCATACCACGGCTCAGACATGGGAATAGCTTCTTCCAAACACCAAATATTCATTCCACTAAATTCCTTGTTTTTATAGGAGCATTATTATAATTCCGCTCATTATGTGTTTAAGAATTTACTAACGGTGTTAAAAGAAATGGAAAGCGTGGGTATCCATTATCTCTTAACAAAATGCCACTCGATGTCTTTTAGTTTAGTAAAGAGTGGTGACATTTAGAATATGCGGCTATCATGCATGCTAGTTACATATCTTGCAATTATATCAAGGAATAATCCGCGCGAGCCGGCTAATGCCTAGAAAAAGTAACAAATATTGCATGTTAATTAAGTAATTATTATGTTTGAGTGCTTTTAATTATTAAGAGGATTAGTTCATTACAAATATATAGTTAAGAAGGTAAAATTAGTAACCTCAACCAAACGCACGTGAACATTAAATGAAAAATATAATTTCCTATTTCGGAAAGCTTCACTATGCACGTGTCCAGGGATAGCTAAAATACGTACATGAGTACAATATATAGCACCAATCACCCCAGGAATTCCATTAGATTGTTGTGTTTTATCCATTTCTTGAAATAATATTTGGTCTTCAATATTGTTTTCGGAGAATTTAATTAAATCTGGAGTCAATATTGATGGTATATCCGATACCTTCGAAATAATTTTGTAACATTGCCTTGCAATATTTGATGAATATCTCCACAAACAGTCTGAAATAGATAACATGATCGGGGTATAATTCCATTTTTAGAAGCAACGTATCCTTCACAAGTTATTATCATTTAATAATATATATGTCCTAAAGATACAAACCTGAAATGAGACCGATGCATAGAAACGTAAGCATATTAAAAGTTGAATGACCGCACTAAGAGGTAATCCTCGATTTGAGTACGACGTTAAAGCTGTCTCAATTTTTGGAAGAATAAACGATAACACGCGATCCTTAGAAAATCTATATCGTCGTTTAAACTTTTTTCAGACCAAAATTCAAATATCTTATCTTATATATCGCTTTGATAATAAACTCTCGATGGTATCATACTGTTGATGGTCATATAAAAATATATCGTAAACATCGTACTCACTCATTCTTCTTTCGGAATGATATACGCAAATAAAATTATGTGATAGCTATTACTGAATAGTTACTTTAATAACCTAAAAATAATTTAATTTGACGTTTTGTTATGACTAATCTAGTATTACACCATCAATTTCTTGGTTTACGTAGTTATCTTTTTTTAGCGGTCAAATCAACACTTAGGTGGAGATTTCGTGTCTACTGATACGTCAGTTGCAAATCTAAACTTAACTCTTATCTGTTAACTCTTGCTCGTAAAAAGTACAAGCTAATTAATATATCTTTAGATAGTGACTCTTGAAAAAATATAGCGTTTGATCTGGTTTTAAGTAACGATCTTAATCTAGTCGGCGTCTGAGCCTTAGACTTTTTAATAAACTATGCACCTACTTTTTCTACCTACTTCATTACCCAATCTTGAGAATGAAAAAATTATTTTGAAATATGGATACATTTTTAATATTCGTCTCATTCTGGATTATGATACTAAGAAAAAGTATGGAAAATATCATACAATTTCATTCGTAATATTTCGACAATTCCACCAACTCGACACCACATTGCTCTTGGATTGCAAAAATTATAAGAAATGATTTTTCTTATAAATGAAAAGGGTAATATAGTTTCAATTTTTATTCTCAATTCATAGTTTTCCAATGCTTGTAATACCGGCAGTATTCTAAAACAATATTACCATCTTCTATTTTTTCCACAGTTGGTCCAATTAAATCCAACAATTGTATTTGAACAATAGTAATAATTTCGTCTACTGGAACTATGAAACGCAAAAGTATTATCAGTATAAGCAACACTTCATAATTCATGTACAATATATTATGGACTAGGATAAAGGAATTATTGAAGTTAATGTATTTAATAAATATTTATATAAGAAATCCTTGTTTTATTGATTTACACTTATATGAAAAGTGAATTGAGTATTGTACGTGCAAAAAGTGAGTGGTGACAAGTGAAATGCACATCCTTATTCACGTAAAGTCATCTTTTTCAACTAAGGATAATTTTACATACAATCAAACATTATAAATGTTATAACCCAAAACAATCGTTTCAAAAAGTTGGTTTCTTCTTCTGTAATTGTTAGTTCAACACCTTTATCACAGAGTAAATCAATATTTTATTTATTTATTAGAAGATTGAATCATCAACATTTCGGATGAAATTTTCATTTCATGATGGATTGAAATCCATCACGTCAGCTTCAAATACACAGTATGGGCCGCGATGGTTACCTTTTTAGTTTGCATCATAATACTCCAACCTCAACTTTGCATCACAAACAGAAAAGTAGGATTCCGCAGTTGTTTATATTTGTTTAAATTGTTGATACCAGTTATTAAAAATCATTTCAATAAAAAGTTTTTCATTAAGTTTAAAAAAAGTTTGAAAAGAGTGAAGGATTTAGCAATTCGCAAACGAAGTTTAAAAATGAAAATGGAAAAAGTAATTTCAATTTCATTAACAGACCTTTTCAACGACGTTCCTCTCAGTGGTATACGGGAAAAAAATCAGCTCTTAATTAAACCTTTGTAGTTTTAAAGAAATTAATACGTATTAACGAAATATTTGGGATCTAATTGTAAAATTTCATGAATACAAGTCTAAAACTGTAGAAACTGAAAAATTGTGATACACGGATGAATAGAGGGACATGATGAAATTATAAGAGTTGTATATCTGAGGAACTTTGAGGAAAAAACGGTCTAACCAAGGATGACTTCGTATTTTCGTTTTATTTAAAACCATGCGAACTTCTAACGATAGAGTCACGTACAATGAAAAATATTCATTTCAGCTTGCAAGTGCGGCCGGGCTATGTGTTGCAGGGCAAATTGAGTAAAATGCACATTTGGGTAATGGAAAATTCCCATTAACTAAAGAAAAATAAACATGTAGAAAAATGCCTGCAAAATTCTAGAGTCACATGTATACTTTTCTTACCGGATTTCAATTTGCGAGAAAAAAATAAAGTATATCGCAATGATTAGTGAAATTTTGAATTATTAGGCTTAAATCACAGATATTCAAGATAAATTAAATTAAGAAAGAAAATACTTACACAATTCGAAACCATGCCACTTGTTCTCGTGATTTCTATTTCAATAATTTGTATTATAACATAGTTTCTGCACGCGGCTTCGCTCGTATGCAAAGCAATTTGCATATGCATTTTTCTGCTATTTTTTTAGTGTTTCTTGATTGTTCTAGCATCTTCATTTTTAAATCCTTAAGTTTTTGTAGACGTCATATCTATCTGTCATATAAACTAAAAATTCTTGGTCATCTCATTTTATGGATTCCAAAAATGAGGTTGTAATTGAAAATATTCAAAAAGTTGGATATTTTGAAATTCATAATTCCTATACCCTACTTATGAAACAAAAATTCGAAATTCCCAGGAAATTTGGTTCATACTTTTAACTTTAAAACGTATCTCCTTTGACTTTAACCTCACCTTTGGCTTTATTATTTTTTTCCTTAAGTTCATAGATTCATTTTAGATAGGTAAAGATGCAAATTAAACATTTGTTTAAAACATTAAAGCTTAAGTCCACATAAAGATTTTAACATTAAAATTTAAGTACCATTTATTATCCGGTTAGGATAATAAATGGCAAAATCGCATAAATACAATTTTAGAAACAGGAATTTATAACTTCAATTTTAATTTACATTGAGTAATACAACAACTAACTAATTAAGATCTAACATGAGAAATACCATAATATACTCTAGTAAGGGTAGCAATAAAATCTAATTTGATTAAATGCCTACATTTATTAATTTATCCCGGAGAGTAATGTTTTTTGCAGAAATCCGGTTTCGGACAATATTGCCCTACTATTCGTAAAGGAACAATGGGGCTAATAAATTTTTATACTTTTATAACTTTAATTTATCTTGTAATTTTTGTTATATATTGTTGATCTCAAAAAAAGTGTAATTCATATAAGGGTACTGTACTCAAAGACAGATAAAAAGATTTTAAACAGCTTTTTGCTTATTTTCTTATATTTATTTTATACTAAAGTTGTGACACTAAAATTTATCCCTGAAATATGAGATCAAAAATTTAAAAGTAAAATTAGAAATAATTAATGAATCTAGGTCAATTAATATTGATTTATATTAAAAAGAAAGATTATTTTATTACTACGCTCACTAATTTTCACTGAAATAATAATAATCCGTTCCGCTTGGACCCACAATACTATGTACATTTGTCAAAATTATGATTTCGGCCAAAGGCTAAGGGTTAAACATTGTTTAAGTTTAGTTCTATTTACAAATGATATTTTTTCACTCTCATAACTTATAATTAATTTCATATTTTGCAATAATTTAAAATAGTCCTCATTTTATTAACATTTGCTTTATTTTTTTAACATAACAGCTATTCACTTTTTCATAGAGTCTATCTAGTAAAATATATTAAGGACTCTATACAACATTATATTTAATTATTGAAGTATTTAATTATTTCCTTATATTTATATAATATTAATGTAAACAGGAGGAAGATATTCTAAAGTTCTTCTATATTCCTAAAAAGCTAACTGAAAAAGAAAATATTAATATTTTTTTGTCTCGATTCCATTATAAGTGTTTTTGAATATCTATATAGTTGCTTTTTTTTCTACCTATGAGAATTTATGTTTAAATTCATGCAGCCATTTTTATAGTATTTAAAGTATAGTAAAAATAAACATATGTACGTACGTGTAAGTACATTAATACACCTATTAAAAAGGTACATAAAGTTTCAAAATGGTATAAATGAAGAAAAGTAATGCCACGAGCACAATTTTCGAAAATATTCTGTGATTATTTTACTAATATAACAATATAAGCTATCAATGTTTAGTTTAAGAAATTGTCAAGACCGAAATTAATTGGGGTTTAGCGAGTTTCAAAACGTGTTTTTTTTTCTATACGAGGGCCAAACATGTATAGCGATCTTCAATATGATTAACTATATATATATATATATACTTCATGTCTCTTTGTAAGTAATAAAAGTTTATTTTTATTTAAAAATCAGCCAGAATTTTGATTTCATGGAAGCCTTTGTCATAAATTTGTTGCAACCACAGAGGTTAAATTTGTTGTAACAAACATTTATCTAAAAAATCCTTGGTTTTATTGACTTACATAAAGAGTGAATAGAGTATTGTACGTGTAAGGAGTGAGTGGTAATAAATGAAATACAAATTCATATTAATGTTGGGTCATTTATTTCAACTAACCAGTTACATTTACTTAAAATCTAATATTATAAATGCCGTAACCTGAAACAGTAGTTTCAAAAAGTTGAATTCTTCTTTCTTCTTCTTTTTGTTGGTTCGAAATTGTTATTACGAAGTAAATACGCATATTCACTTTTATTCAAGAGATGGCATCATTAACATTTCAGACGAAATGTTTTATTATTTTAAAACGTTAACTGCCACTCGCCACGTCGGATTCAAATACATAGTAAGTGACCGCGATATTTTGCCTTTTAGTACCACAATAACACAACATCAACTATTTACCACAAAGAGAAATATATGACAACGTAAATACCTTTATGACATATTGGAAAATACATAAGTAGGAATGCGTAGTATTTATATTTATTGAAATCGTTGATACCATTTAATCGAAATAATTTTAATAAGTATTTCTTATGAAATCTGAATTTTTCCGCTTTTTTCAAACGCTTGGGTGAAAAATGGGAAGAGTAGAGAGTGAATTATTTATAATTCAAAGTTAATACAAGTTTAAAAATGTAAATGGTTTTTACCTTTTACATTTTTAAATCTCATTTTTATTTTAACACAACTTTTCAATGACGGCCCTTCCAGTCAGATGCTATGCGATTAACTCCTATTTAAACCTTTGTGTTGTTAAAAATATTCTTATTTTAATACATATTAACTGAATGTTAAGCGTCTAGTTGTAAAATTTCATGAACATAAGTCTAAAACTACAGAGAAAGAAGACTGTAACCAATGCATGGATGGACAGACATGACGAAGTAAAAAGAGTTCCTTGTATCTCTGAGAAACCCTGAGGGAAAAATGGTCTAACCGAAGATGACTCCACATTTTCGTTTTATTTAAAACCTACCGAACGTATTGCTATAGAACCACGTACAATGAAAAATATTTATTTCAGCTTGCAAGTGCCGGGCTATGTGCGGCAGGGTAAATTGAGCAAAGTGGACATTTGTCTAATGGAAAATTCTTGTTCACTAAAAAAAATAAATGAGGAGAAAAATGCCTGAGAAGTGCTAAAGTCACATGTATACTTTTCTTGTTATATTTCAATTGGCGAAAAAAAATCAAGTGTACCGCAATAATCGGTGAAATTTACAATTATTGGGCTCAAGTGATTGTTATGTAAGGTAGGTTAATATAATAAGAAAATACTTACATGATTCGAAGCCATGACACTTGTTTCCGTTAAGTTCTACTAAAATAATTTTTTTTTATAAATTAGGTTCTTCTCGCAACTTCGCTCGTTCGCAAAACAATTTATAGATCTTTGTAAAAAACATTTTTTTTGCTATATTTTTAGAATTTCTCGGTAGTTCTACCATCTTTATTCTTAAATCTTAAGGTTTTAGGATATCACACCTATCTGCCATACAAAATAAAAATCTATGGGCATCTGATTTTATGAACTCCAAAAATGAAATTGAAAATTGGAAAATTTAATAGGTGTACGTTTTAAAATTCAAAATTCGTATGTGGGAAATGAAACAAAAATCAAAAATTGGTTCAAATAGTTTCCTATCTCCTTTGGCTTTGTCCTCACCTTTAGCTCTGTTAATTCCTTCCTTAAATGCATGAATTTATTTTTAGGCCGGTAAAGATGCGAAATATTAATTTTGAAATATTAAAAGATAAGTTCATATAAATATTTTAAGTAACAGGAGTAAGCATTAAATTTGTATAGATAAAATAAAGATACTTTCGGTTATTTTTTAATTTTAGTTTTGGTTAACTTTGAGTAACACAACAATTAACTTATTGAGATGTAACGTGAGAAAACTTATTCACATTTACAATTTCAAAATCATCTAAAAGTGTTCCGTGTTTTTTTATTTTGTATTTGACCAGTTTTGGATTTCTATATAAAACAAGAAAAAAAAACAATTTTATTCTAAAAATTTGATGTTAATAAAAATTAATATTGCTTCAAGGGTGAAAATACACGAATCAGTTAATATTTCACAGTTTGTTGTAAACAATTTTTTGTCAAGGTCTATTTAATTCCTTCAACAATACAACGAAATTTGTCGCGTGAAGTAGCAAAAATGACACGAAGATTACAATCCAAAATTGATTTTATGATAAGCATAAGTCAACAAATTATTTAATTTTCTTTCATATTTTTTTTTATTTAGGTAATGTTGGATGCAAGCTATAGGAAATTATTGTCAGATTCCACATATGGGTTAAGTGATTCCATTGTAAAAAAATCACTTCCTTACGATTCATCAGCATATTTCGAGTTACGGAGCCATATTTGATTGACATGTATATATATATATATATATATATATATATATATATATATATATATATATATATATGTATTTGCAACGAAAGTTTTATTATATATTTTACTTATATTGGCACCCTAATAAAAATTAACTTTTTATTTATATTAAAATACGCCACAAATTAAATCGTAATAAAAACAACACTCTTCATAATTTGAGTATTTATATCTGCACAATGTCTACTTGATATCGACAATAATATTTAGTTCCTACGTGTACACAAATTTAAATAAGTAGCAATATATTAACTAGGAGGTGGCACGACATTTGAGCCTGGATTAGGACCAAGGTCAAGGTCCAGGTAGTTTTCTGATCTTGTAATAGCTATTTAACTTCTAATCACATTTACGATATATTTATACAACGGTAAGTGATGTCGGAACCAAAAAGTATGAAATTGTAATTTTACCTTTATTTAATTAAATGTAGGTACTACGAGAATGAAAATACCAAACCAACGTAGTGGGTGTTAAAAGCTAAAAGTAAATACTAAATTTGCAAATTTTTCAAATGAGATTGAATCCCTCGTTTTAAACAAAGAGCCAAGTAATTTTTTTCATGTAAATTGAATGAGTTAACCATGAATTTTGTTTTTGTATGGTAAGTGGATACGATGTTTAAAAACTTTGTTCAAGTGTATCGTAACAAAAAAAAATTATAAAAAATGCGAAAAATTGTTTTTTTTGAAAAGGAAAAAATTTACAAAGATGAAACGTTTTCTTTAAACTTTTAAAAGTGATCATGAATATTTAAATATATGTAATAGAACGAGTTTGACCACCAATTTTTTTATAGCCTAAAAATCATATTTTATCATTATTTTCGTGGAAGTGCGCTGAAATTGGTTAAACAGAAAGTAAATGATGGTGATTTTTTTTTTAAATCTAATAAAAAGTTTTTACTGCGTTTCATTGATGCTAAAAATTATGGGACTTTATCTTTTATTGGTTTTTGCTAATTCTGTCCCTTTGACCCGCAGCTTTGCTAGAGTGGAGAACGATAAGAATGGTGGTAAAAAATGTTCGTGTGAAAAAATTGGATCAGGTTAAGTAGACTGCAAAATTGATTGAAAAAAAAAGACTTTTGACCTGCAATAAATAGCCATAGGCCGACGTGATACCGTGGTATGTTATTACATACACGTGTTTACGTTCTTATCCCTAACGGGGTGATTCATTGATTACCGAAAAAGATAAGTTTCGGTAATTAACTACTAATTTCGGTAATTACTTACTATTTTTTGAGAGACAACCCATGCTCCCCTCCATGATATCGTGAAATACATACTTGTATTCGTGTGCGTTTTACGGAAACTGGTGAAGAAATTGAGACGGAGAGAAAGAAAAAACGAACAAGGAAACAATCCCATAATATTATATAGAATGACCCTATAGCAAATCAATGACTAATGTAATAAGTAAATTGAAACAAGATGCTATTCAACATACTCTGAATAAATACAGCCTTTTTTCAGTCTCTTTTAAGATTACAGAGTTCAATAGGACAACAAGTTTAAAATTTTATTCCATTGTGTTATTTCGATAAACTTAAACTCTGTAGCAGTGTTCAACAAACTTACAGTAAAATCATGAGTTTCGGTAATTCGATCATGGATAGCTAATTTAGAAACTGAACGACCAGTATTTAAAAGTGCTGGTGTATTGGCTGTATGCAGATAATAATATCGTAATATCCAAGCACTTAAATAAGAACGTCATTGGCTAACTTTGGCAGTAAAAGAAAGGGCTTACAATTTACTTTGATTCATCATTAATATAATATGGGACACTTATTATTTTACGCCGACTCAGCATCAGTCTAATTGGATATATTTTTCATAAAAAATCATATTATATATTGTCGGTTTGGGCCACATTCCGAGTATTACACCCCTCATCTCAGTTCAGTGGTTTTGCAGTATCAAAAAGTTACGACTATTTATTTTTAATATTGACCTGCAAGTTTTGATAATATAGAGTTCCTAGATTTTGACAATTGTAATTATGATCCTTATTAAATATCTTATATATATATACTTAAAACAAAGCTTTGTACATTTTCATAAAGTTTATATTTATTTAAACTAATTGTTAGTACAACATTATATGTCAAAGAATTCAATAATTGTAATTTTTAATGTTTGTTTTAAATTGTTAAAATTTTTTAAATACATAATCGAAGTACATACGACCAAAGTACCATTATGAACTTTTTTATGCAACTTAAGTGTAAAGTTATATAAATGGAAAAAACATCTCGAACTTCGTGTCAAAAAGTAGTCAGAAATTTTAATAACTTCTATCGCTAGCGAACAAACATTTATTTTGAAATCATTTCTTTTTCCTTCATTACTCCTTATTTGTACACGTCTTTATGTTCTATTATTCTGTATTATTCTTACACTATTTATATTGTCTACTAATAATTCATAATCTACTGCGGAATTAAATTTTGTGTTGATTTTTATTTAGGATTTTTGAACAATTATTATGTTTTATTACGTTTTGAACAATAATGTACCCTTTTATTTAAGCGCCCATTTTATTAGATTTTTTGGGAATAAAAATATTTCCTTAATTAATTTAAGAGATCAAAGATTTACTTTTCATTTGCACTCTTATCGAAATTTAGCAATAACTGTGAAGTGTATTGAGGGATAAAACCATTTTGAAATTTTCAAAAACAACTACTTAAATTATTATTTATATTTATAAAAATAAGGTACAGTTAGTAACTTTGAAAAATACGAAGTAATAATGACACTTACGTCTATTACCATGTGTGAAAGTTTCAGAACTTTCATATTTGAACAGAACGAACATAGCCTCAGTACATAATGTTTTGTGACCATGAATTAACTAGTAATATATATTTCACATTGTGAATTACATTTTTAATAAGAGAAAATATATTACGAAATAAAACCGTAGAGCATGTACGTTATGCGTAATTACGTGAAACGCTAAATGCGTTTATCCGGAAATTTATTTTTCAAATTGGCATGCAGTATAACTTTTAAAATTTTCAGTCTATTAATTTGAAAATAAAAAGTTAAGTCTTAAAAATAAAAAAAAAGTTACTTTAATTATCAACATTTTAACAGTCTAAATTAAGCTTTTCGTGTAATGATTAATAACTTCATAATTTTGACAATTTGCAAAACTCCTATAGTCAATATCACGTCAAAAGAAATAATATTTTATTCCATTTAAAATCTTATCTAATAACATTAGGTACATTAATGATATTTGATTGAAAAACTACATATTTTTATTTATAAATCCTACAAGGTATGTACGATAAATGTATTTTCACTAATTACCATAGTATTAATCATTGTCTCAAAAAAACAACCTTTTTTTAAGGAATGAAAATGTTACCATCTAAAACTTCGTAATTGTTTCATTAATTTCATTACTTTGTTGGATGTTTTTAATTAAAATTGAATAAAATTGTGCTATCCTGTAAGAGTAAGTGGTCTTAATACCTATATTCATTAACACGCATCTCCGGACACGTAAGGATACTTATAAACGGTTAGCTATATACTGGGTTTTACGGGGTGACAGACAAAATATCACGACTACTTAAACTCAACCAATGTGAGCGGGTAAAGTTTTGAGTATTGCACGTCACGAAACATTAGTTTCCACAACTAACAACCGGAATAACCCTGTCTGTTGAACTGAGAATGTAAAGGCACCATCTTGCTCCATCCAAGTGTTTAAGAATAGTCTATAAACCTATTGTTACTGCGTCATTGTTGACAATGAGATTTAGCATAAACTTTATGTTAGAGTATGCTTTACCATCGAGAAATTTACGAATTATTTACTATAATATTGCTATTATTTTTCGACATTTATTTCTTCATCTTACATTCACAACGAAGTGCAAAGTTTGGAATGTAAATATTTTTGAATAGAAATAGATCAAAGAGAATCATTACTAAAAAATATAATATTGAACTGGTTGCTGAATGTGGATAATAAACATAAAAAAATCTGTGCAGTTCTTTTAAAATTTCAATCAACTTCTCTAATTATTTATTTTTCATCATGTAACAAACATTATGGTGCGGAAATAGGCATCAAATAAAAATAGTTGAGAATAAAAAAAAAACATTTAAATGAGATTTCAATATTTTGCATTTTTCGACTATCAATTTAATGGTTTATTCTCCCGTAAAGTAGAAATTATACACTACTAAAATGAGAAGGTTCATTAAAAACGTTCAATGTTGGTATATTAACAACTATGATTAATAGTCGGTTTTACATATTTTCCTGGTTGGACGATCATCGTCCTAACCGATTATGTTCCTCGAAAAATTTCAATAATATATCTGGGACCACCTGATATAAAATTATGAAAAAATAGTCCTGTAACCTTTATAATAAATTATTTTAAATATATGAAACTAAAAACCTTTCGAGCCATTTACCGATTTCATTTGCCGCTCCTAATATTCTCAGATATATATTTTGAAGTGTTATCTATGCCTACCACTGCTTACATAATCATAGTATGCCCAATGTTTTTCCGCTATTCTTATATGTTATACCTATCACTTACTATGAAGGTTAATGTGCTTTATTACTATAATTTAACAATCACACGCTAACGGACCCGAGTAAAAATTTAAATACATTATCGACATCTCAACCTTTTGCCCCGCGCGTCTCGCAATCATTCGACCCCTCTTCTTTATATTGTATTCGCTGAGTCATACGGGTACTACTAGTACATATTCATTTGCTCCCAATATACTTTATGCCTATGGACTTAAAAACTACCTCAGTACAATGACGTTCAATTAAAAATAAACAATAAATATATTCATATGTTGAATATATTTGGCGTTAATTGTATCGAAATGCATAACGCATTTCGATCCTTAATTTTTATTTACAACTAAATGAAACTACGTGATGAAATATTATATTTACTTTATTTAAATTCTTAACAACGAGCTAGGTTTCATTATATGACAACACCTTCAGAGGGGCAATTTGAATAGATCAACTCGTATAAACTTCCAACATCGTTAAAATATTATATAAAACAATAGGGGAGGCGGGGTTTGATTGGGTTTTTCAAATTTTTACGTTAATAGTTTTTATTATATTTTCGAAAGCTATACAATGTACAAATTATTTAGTGTGAGTAATAAATTAAATTGAATAAATTGTGTATAAAAGTAAAATTTTCGAAAAAAAAATGTGTTCAAATATAATTATTTTTAGCATTCCATACCTCACAAAGAAAAACGAAACCTTCATAAGATCACTCAGATGTCTGTTTGTTCGTCTGTTACAGCCGATTTTTTCAGAAACAATGCGACGTTGAAATTAAAAATTTGGAGTCATAATACATCTCATTAACCCACATATCTGGACGACAAAAAACAAATTATGAACCAATTACTTTTACAAACTTCGTCAGCGAAAGTCAGCAATTTGTGTTTGCTCACTTCTACGTATACGAGTACCCACGTAACGCCAGCAACGCTCCATGTCGATAACGTAACTCAATAGCGTGGTGAGACCAAAATTGGAAGTGAGTAAATTGACTTTCGGTAATCTCCTTACCACTTTTATTGGATGCCGCCTTTTTGTAAAAAATAACTACGTATAAATGGCTTTCATTCACTCTCTCTTACCGCGATTAAGAAAAGCAATATTAATGTGCTCATGTATCTATATTTATAAAAACATACCCAAAAATAATTAGATGCATTAGCATTATTATTAAGGACAAAAATTACAAAAGAGAAAATTTCCTTTCTTCAGTCTTACCGGAAACTCTCTCTTTAATAAATAAAACTACCCAAGTAAAACTTTTCCAGACACACTGCGCTTCTTAAGAATTTTGAATTATGGTTCTCCTCTTAAGTAAGTTTAGAACCATTCTTTGAAATTCCTCACATGTATAATTCGTAAGGTGAGAAGTCACTTATATTATCCCCTAAATGTTGAGAGTTTTGTAAATGTCTTTTTTAGATCTTAACTTCCTAACGTCAGAGGATAAATGAAAAATAAATTTCAAAATGTTAATTTAAAAACATAGATATAGAATTAATACTTCTAGCAATAATGTCAATCATTGTATTAAAATATATATTTTATACGATGCTCAGGGAATTTCGGAGATTCAATTCCATTTTTTTTTTCTTTTTGGTTACCTTTTCATTCTTAATTTTTTTGGCTGATCATCATTCCTTTCCCATATTTTATCCGGTTATCCGGTACCGACAGCTTTATCCGGTACCAAAATTTACTGAAGTGCTCAATAGCAATGCTTAAATGAAATCGCACAGATCGTCATATGTTACTTATGATATTAACACGCTATTATATCTGATACTGTATATGCAATAAAGAAATAAATTCCAGTCTAAATACTTCATCATATCACTGTGTCTTTGGAATTTTTACATATGGTTTTTATGGTATGCAGTTTACGTCGCTAATGCTATTGAGTAAAATACTGAATATTTTGCTACCTTAACTTTATTAATCAACATTACTGTGATCAATTCTTTCCAAATGTCGTAATTTAGATAAGACTGCGTAAGTTGATTTTCATTAATGCGCTTCTTGTGTTCGCAGACTGTAGGATCATACCTGAATAAGAACTTAGATAGGTTTATGAAATTGTCAAAGTTACCGTTGTCCCCATTTTAAGAGATTCTATTTATCTTCTAAATTCCAGACTATAAGAGGCTATTAAATTAATAATGTAAATTAAAATTTCAAACTTATCGTGATAATGTTTTTGAGATACAAGGATTAGCATGTTGCAGTCTATTACTTTTTCTAGTTTTATTCTTTATTTAATACCATCCATTAAAGTACGCCCAATGTTTTTCCGCTATTCTTATATGTTTGTGAAATACTAATTAAATATTCCCAATCACTACGACCATCTACGTCACGAGTCTTCATCTGTGTCACGATTAACTGCCAGAGAATCTGTTTTTGGTAAGTGCCACTCGACGATGAAGTTTGAGATTTTCCAGAGTTTCATATAGATATACTATTTTTATTATCGATTAAGCTTTAGCCTTGTTTTTCATAATTGCTTCTTTTATTTCATTCAGTTATAAACGTATTTATATTTTGAGAGAAACTCACACCAATCAAATTAGATGCTGAGACAATGAGATGAAGACTTTTATGATAAAATTCATCAAAGTTGAGCTCAGAGCTCGGTTTTGACGCAATTACCTACTTCCTTCTAACATGGTGCTTGGAACTGAGCATGACCTTATCAGAAGTTCATGATCCTATTCGTTAAACAATACATACATTATGAAATTATATCATAATATATATATAAATTTTCTATCGTAACATTAAACCTATACCTATATAACGTTAATCGGACAAGGTTTGAAATAAACAGGAGAAAATAAAACCGTCCTATATTTACTACTTACACTGCAAACAAAGCCTCGGGCGAATTAGCTCGACTTACCTAGTAGCATAAACTACTAGCAAAATTGGTACATACTAAATTTATCTGTCTTGAATTTCATTAAAAAATGTTCAAATTAAATAATTATCAACCACTAGAATACAAACATAATCGAAAGTCAAGTCAATATATCTATGTAAGGACGAATCAATCTACAATTCAATTGACAGAAAGATGTGAATAGAAAGATATATGCCACAACGGCCTCTTCTGAAACATAATTTAATCATATTTTGTACAATTATTCTGTTTAAGTTAAATATCACCTTTTTGAAAGCAAAAGTAATGGCGATATATTATTTTTTAGGTTTTGGTACCTCAAAAGGAAAAATGGGAAATGTATAAGATCATCTTTATAATCCCATCCATCCGTTTATCGTTATTGTTTTCTCTCAGGAACCATCTGACGCAGACTTGAGGTTTGGCATAATGATTAAACATTTTCACCCACATATATATGAATAGTTAAGATATGTTATATAAATAGTATAAGAAAACTGTAGAAGGAACAAATGGAATACGTGCAGTGTCAATGGAAAGAGAAACTTCCTAAAATAACTATACTGTTTTCTTCAGAGTTACTTTTTATACTGTTTTCATTATAGTTATGTTCATAAAATCATATCCAAAAATTCTAGTTATAATTTAAAAAATTCTATAATGTTAAAAAACTAACTAAAGTTTATCAAAATATATAATATTGAAGTGGTTCTAAATATCATGGCTTTTATTGAATTCATTACATTTTTAAAGGCAAAAAATACTATGTGAATATTAATAGTTCTATTTTAAAATTATTTTTCATCATGTTAGTGTATACATGTACTGCAAATTCAATAGAATTTGTAATACAATGAATTTGCAATAAACACACTCATCTTTAACAGGTCTTCTTTTTCTATTAATTTTAGTTAAATATTTAAAGCGTGCTGATTAATATTTAATCCCTCACTAGTGAACATATTTATTCATACTTATAAGTGAAGTTAGTAATACATGCCCAGTTGCACTTTTTTCAAACAACTTGAGTCGTAATGATCTGGCGAGCTTTTTTAATTAAAACTTGAGTCTGCGGTATTATAACGTGAACAAAAGCTTCATGAGTCCTCGACGGTGTTCACGTCGCCCACTTGTTCCCCTTCCGTTTTCCTATGTAATAGTAATACTACGCCATATTTATTAATTACAAATGATTCAGTTTGCAGATTGAGAAGGCAATTCACATACTGTGAGTATTGTGATGTATGTGATACTGTGTTGGACACTCGGATTACAGCGCGGAAACAAAAGCACAAAGCCCCTTCAAATAAAGAATTTTCTAACTATACGAGTAGATCGTTGATCTAAAACGCAGTTATTATACAATCATGTATCTGTTGCAAATTCTTTAATTCTATTTTGACCACTTTATCGGACTAGCAAATGTTAATCAATTACCTGTACCGATGAGATGATGTGAGTAAAATAAATCAACTCGACGTGGAAGGATGTTAATGGGACCAAAATTAAAATACTTTCTATTGTGCATTCCGTCTCGAGAAAATATACGTTCGATCATCCTCATTAAATCTCCTTCCCATCAAATTCATGTTAAGATACTAACAAACCTTGAGTTGGTATAATTTGAACGAAATTATTTTTTATTCCTTCAGGTATTTTGCTGATCTCAATACTATTCTGCCGTTAACAGACTGACGGAACTTTGATCAACGGACAACTTACAAATTCAACGTTAACGTTAGATTAAATGTACATTTACTGCACAATATAACTACATCGGCATATACTTTATGCATGTGATTAAAAAGAAATACAATAATAAAAATGAATTAATTAAAAACAACATTGAAATAAAAAAACAAGCAAACATAAAACCAAGTAATATGAAATAATATGCATTATTAAGAAACGATAAAAGCGCAAAATATCTTTAATCATAAAGAAAAACGCAATTTAACTAAGCTATGAAAACAAATGACAAATTTTCCCAAATCACGAAGGTAATAAAACTATAAGCTAAATTATATTAAAAACCGGTAAACCCCTGAATTCGAGATTTTAATTTTGACATCATAAGTATTGTAATTGTGTTTGGAATAATTACACAATTACAATAATTGTGTTTGGAAGCTTTGACAAGTCACCGACCTGACTGAAAAGAAAGGATTTTATTTTGTAGACGAAATAATGAAAAGTATTCTTTTTTTAATATTTTGTTATCAAAAGAATGACGAAAGAGTTGTCTTAAATTTAGCAGGAGAAAAATATAATTCAAGAAAGTAGGGAGTTTTCGAGCAAAATTATAGTAAATAAACACGAACCACATCAGAATCTATCAGTATCTATGTATATATGTTTTTACGAGTATATGCTCTTTGTACGCTTTCAAAATTAAACGCAATATGCCTTCAAAGTTATTTTACTTTATAACGTTTGAAGAAGCTGAACGCATGATATGTTCGAACGCAAGATATATTTCCGGATTCTTACAACCTTTCTCAGATTCAGTAAAATACTGTCGCTTTGATAGCATTGCTATTAGACAGCTAACGATACGTTACGCCATTTAACTGTTAAAATTTTACAAATCAAACTTCAGCTATGTAGTTAATTTATTAAAATATTTTTTATCATGTTTTGGTCCCTGTTTAGTTTGTACAATAGGTAAATGAATGATTATGAACAGTAATTGGTATCACAAAATATGTCGATTATATTTTGAATTAAAACCCGAGTTAAAATAAGCCGCAAACTTCAGGAAAATAATTAGTTATTAAGAGCTGGAAGAGGTACACTACTATGCATAACTTTCCCTTACAAATTCACATAACCATCAATACCATGCTGCTTCCCAGGTCTTTTACTAGGTCATCTGTCCACCTAATGTGGAGTTTTCCTTCCCTGCGTCTCCTGGTATTTGGTCACCGTTCATGAACATTCTTCTCCACGAGTCGTTCGTTCTACGTGTTATATAATGTGCCCATTGCTATTCCATCCAGCCAATACTGACGAGCTATGTCAGTAAGCTTATTTCTCCTGCTGATCTCCTCGTTACAAACCATAGTTCGTAAGAAAGTCAGAATATAACCTTTCCACGGCACGTTAAGTTAATTTAGAGTCTTTTTACGAGGCCTATGGTTAGCGATAACACACATTGGTTGACGACATTCATCATCAAATAATGGGGGTATATAAATGAGAAGATGTCGTAAAGTTTCCCGAACGCTGCTCAAACAAGTTGGCTTCTTCGATTTATCTGTTTCTCGAAATATTCATAGTGAATTTACCTAACTTGGCTGTTTGTTCTAGGTACACACAATGATATGCATCATTGAGAGTAGCATTCCTAACACGTACCGGTACCTATACCGGGAACATGGACCTTGGGCATTATCTTTGTATTGTCCATGGTCATTTTCAGACTTATCTCCTAAGAAGCTCTACTTAAGCCCTGAGTATTTTGCCAAGGTCGTCTATCGACACTGTGGTAACAATCATATTGTCGGTATGTCGAAGGTGAGTGATGTATTCGCCATTGATATTCATTCAATTTAATTTCAAACCAAGAGCTTAAAGATATCTTCCAGCACTCTGATGAAGAGTCTCTGAACCCAAGTTAGATGGAATCGTATAATATCTAAATTTTTTGTGGTAAACCTTTTACTTTTACTTTAACTCAAGTGCTGCTATTTAAAATACTGTAAAATTTATTTTTGATGGAAGTCTGCAACATTAATACTCAATGTAGTTTTTTTTCTATACCTGATAAATGATCACTACCGGTTATGTACGTCCATAAAATGAAAGTACGTCATTTTTTACTGTTTTTCTGTAACTCCTTTTGTATGTCACATATCGCTTTCCAAGCTATCAGCCAGTTATTGTGGATAAATATTATGTAAAATTAAACATTCAGCACAATAGCGGTAACTGACTTAAGGTGATTTGCCAGTTTCACTAACCTTTTCAAGTTCAGTTTACTATATATATATATATATATATATATATATATATATATATATGTATATATATATATATATATATATATATATATATATTTATATTATTAATTTAAAAACTGGGAAGGAAAATATGTTTAATCCCACTACCGCGAGAATTAAGCGTTGCAAATATTTAAAAGTTTTGAATCACCATCGCCTCATAATTGGACGAAAAATTTTAACTCGGAATGCTCCACAAAAAAATACCTGCTGATATACTTTATATCATTTAAGACGTCATCACATCTTAATGTTTTTTACTCACATTTTTTGTCTTGTCCGACTCATAAGATTTGAATTATCGATCCTACCTGGAAAAGTTATTAATACGAGCTGAAAACGATTTTCGTCCAAATTTTTTTATTTCAACAAATTTTTGATCTCAGTTACCATGGGCGTTTCAAAAATTTGGTATTTATAATAAGTTAATTAATAATTTAGTTAATTAAATACTAAAGTTAATTAAAGTAAAATTATGATCTCTTTTTAAGACAAATATATATTACTACCTTTTGATTCCCCCATTTATGAAATATTATACAAGCGAATGAAAATTTCCAATTATTTTTGAGTTATACTACAGAATATTTTATTACTATACCAAATTTAAAGTTTATATGTTAAGCGGATTCTGAAAAAAACCACTGGGGCTGACAGACGAACAGACATGCGAGTGATCTCATAAAGATTTCATTTTTCTGTTTGAGGTAGGGAACCCTAAAAATACTTATTTATCTTTTGTGAAGAGAAATAATCGCTGCCTATTCAAAATACACAGCTAAACCTGCACTTGGCTAGATTATTTTGTGAAATCGAGGACAACCCGGCTAGTTATTCTGCTTTGAAATTATTCTAGTATAAACGGTTATATGTATAGTTAAGTTATTATGAAAATTATTAAAAAACAGTGATGATGAAAATAAAATTTACCAAAAAATTCGTTAAGGAATGGTACAGAAACCTTTCTAAAAGTGCTGCCGTATTGTGTTTTATTGTAAAAAGCATCTTTTTTTATAAATTAATTAGATCTTAATATTTTAACTACGCAATTATAAATCAATTTTACGAGGACAAAGCCATAAATAATTGTTAATCCTTTGCAAATATTTTCAGAGTTTGTTCACCCGATAGTCACCCGAACAGGTGCTTGCGGAGCCGCCGCCCCCTTGACAGTTTAACCTCCACAGCCACCGCCTGAGCGGTCCAGGTCTCCATCCGGACGCGCGGTCTGTTCATATATATTTATACGCTACGTCCGAATAGTAAACAATTCAGATAAACATTAATATAGTCTGGAATATACATGACAATTTAAAGAGCGGTAGCCGGATAGGAATTGTGAAATTACCTCGGAATGGCTGTGTCATTCACTTCGATTGCTATTAATATAAAGATAATTATTCTAGAATTGTAAGACGTAATATAGTACCATTTAGCTATGGATCAAAATTTGGGTAAATAAATAAGGTAATGCTTTATAATATTAAACGTATGATGGGGCTAATCATCATTGTAGTGTTTACCGATAATAGCCATTATATAATGTGTCTTGAACAATGTTTGCACATGTTCGGTTGGACACAAGACGTTTAATAAATATTGTCCTGGAAAGATGTAATGGTGCCGACAACAACATATTATATATATATATATATATATATATATATATATATATATATATATATATATATATATATGGTAGAATGAAATAAAAACAAAACAACTAAATAAAGAAGTAATATATGATAACCATATAAAAGGAAATGCTCGGTGCCCAACTGCAATAATTAACGAAATACTCAAAAAGATAATGAACGTGGAAAAATACACTAATAAGTTTAATATATGTAGAAGTAATAACATAAAAATTAAATAATATAAGAAATTACGACAAACCCTCTTCTACATAAAACCGAATAAAGGTACAAAATAATATAAAGTGGAAATAATACTACATCACGTTGTTTCATTTAATTGTACCTGTGAAATACATAGCAAGCAATATATTTACTTTATGAAAAATCAATATTAAAAATAGTTTAATATAATTTTAAATGTTTGTAAATGCCTAAATATATACGATACCCTCGAAGTATGAGTTTTACCTATACTTGATAGGTTCTCATAAAATACGCTTTTAATAAATGTGCAGTAAAACGTAAACATACTTTTCATTGCGCCATTTTATTTAAATAAAAATCAATTTATTATTATTATAATTTATGTACTTGAATTTTTAATCGTAAAACCCTAAAAATTTTAAGAAGAAAATTATATTAACATTTATTCAACATAATTTTCCCAAAACTTCTAAATCGTTCATTTCCAAATTAGTCTCAATTTCTTCAGAGAGAAAAATTAACAGACCATATGATCGAACTAGTTACTTTTTATATACGTGAATATTCTGTACTAATTCGGGAAATTGCTGTACCAATTGAATTTATAATAATTCAGATATGGACTATTTATAAATATAACCTTTGAATTTAACTCTTTGTATATTAAAGTATTAGGAACGGTGAGAATAATTAAATGTTTCTCGTTGTATTTATTAAGAAGAGACGCATAACTTTCAGACTTTGATGGTAGTCAATAATACCATTCTTATAGGATTAAGAGTTTTTCGCGTAGGTTGCTTAATAAAGCTATAAAGTTTAACCATTTATAGGTTCTTTCTAGTGGCTATGCAAAGTATATTATTTTTAAAATCCGAGCTTAATTGTTTCCAGTTACTCTCTGACTAAGGTTTTATTAAGTGCCGGAGCTGGTCATTGCTTCGTGAATGCTGTCATATACATGTCATTTATAATTGTCGAGAGGAATGGGAATTTTGACATGAGTAATTTTTTAAAATGGCAATATGGCACCGAAGGCCGTTTTGTGTATTGTGACATTACAAGCGAGGGTTTTCTACGATTAAAAAAAAATATTTGGAAAAGAAATCTACTTAAAGGACAATATTAAGTTTGACGACAAAAGCTTATATCGGATTTTCAAGTAAGATAAATGAAAATCTCGTCTAACAACCTATATACCTACAATTAGTGTCAATGGTTAGAAGTAAACCACATTATTACAACAAAAAAACTACAAAGAGTAATAAATATAATAAATAAATGCATATATAAATTAAATGAAACCAAGACCAATCATATAAAATTTTCATTTAGTGAAATAAATCAACTCCCCTTTATTTATTAACAGCAGATTTAACCATAAAATTACTTTGTATGAATATGTTTTTAAGAATATTTAATAAAAAAAATTAGTACTAATACATCTTTGCTAATAACCCACCTGAAAGAGTAATACATCTTTGCTAATAGCCCACCTGAAGATGTTGTATTACAACGAAACCTAAGTCGTGGTAAAGAACTTAAAGAAAGTAGAAATAATACTACATCACGTAGTTTAATTTAATTGTGAATAATGAATTTCTACAAAATTAACGCCAAATATATTTTAAAAAATAACAAAAAAATAATTAAAATTAGCCTGATCATATATTTATTTACATTTTGAATGGCTATGATATATGAATGGATAGACATTATAAGGGTTCGGTTTTCGTCTTTTCAGATACGGAATCCTAAAAACCGCTTTTAACAATTTAGTGCATAAAATTAGTTGATGTATCACTTATTTAAGGTAGGTAATAATTTAAAGCTGAAATTAATCATTTGGAAACTGTAAAAAAAAGTGTAAAAATGTTATAAGATAGTCACAAACTTAATATTGCGTGGCTCTTGCAAAATGCTGTTTAAAAGAAGTACTGACAAACTCATTCTAGAAAAAATATTAGCCAATAAATGGATCTGTTTTGAGTAAAAGATATCGTTGTCGTTTGATATTTGGAGTTCATAAACCACATAAAAATTATACCTTTATTTATTTGCCTTGAATGTTTTATTCAGAATCATGGAAATGTTGGTGAACCTCACTCGCGTAGGTACCTTTGCTGTCCACTTTGAATCCAAAATCAATTATTCAGAACATCAAAAATTTCGATTATTTAATACAAGTTAGATTAAATTACGCACCAAGCGTAATGTCGAGGTATTTCGTTTGTAATTTAATTTGTATCTAATTCAAATTTTTTTTTGTTACGAGGGTGGATTGAAAAGATAATGGCATCACTAAGAATTAGAGGAATGTTTTGTTTTCATTTATCCTCGTGATATATATATATATATATATATATATATATATATATATATATATATAATTATACCTTTAGTAGTAACTGCGCACATGATAATTTATTCAATATGACCATTTAATATTTTACTCGTTCCAAAGTTTTGAGAAAACTTTGAAATGAGAAAATACAATATTGTAATTCTGAAGAGTACTTACATAAAAAGAACTAAATTATATTACAGATTCATATTGACTTGAAAGATATACTAGCTGCACCTTTGTATCTAATAGTTAAAAGATGGATAGCTAGACTGAAACGTAGTTATAAACGTAATGAACCTAACATTGAAAATTACACTTCTTAGAAGTCTAATCAATCTCAAACATTTCAGAAAATATTGAAAAAATTGTATTATTCGGAATTGACTCAAGCCAAAAATCAAGGAAATTACTGAGATTGTAAGCATTTGTTATGAACGGGTAGAAAACAGGATTGTCTGTAAGTTGTAATTTTCTAAGGTGTCATAAAAATAGACGTTTCGGTGGTCATTTTAAATGGAAGAGAAATGTACTCAACTCACAATTTTCCAAAATTATTTAGAACTGTTTAGTCCTTATCCACATAAGTTTATTAGCTAACTAGTGACTATAGATAAAATATGGATTTATCGTAAAACGCTCGAATAGAAATATCAACCAAACAACGAAAAAGAATGAGTTTTTCATTTCTAAGTATGCAAAACAATTTAGTCAAAACAGGAACAAACATTTTATTGGAGATTTAAAAAAATATATTATATGAAAGGAGGCATTTATTAAAGCTACCTGTTACTGTGACCTTTTTCGTCGTTTGCTGGAAAAACAATTATTAAATATCTTAGCGGATTAAATATCTCCTGTCATTGCCATATCTTTTTTTATTTGATTCTATAGCATGGGCATATTTATTTTACACACCTAATTTTTTTACACACCTTATTTGATGCCTCATAATCTATTGTTTTCCTGTAATTAATTTTATGTTTTCTAATATTAATAATAATTATTATTTTGTCATTACCATCGTTATCATTACCATCGTCGTCATCATCATCATAATTATCATTACCATCTTATTAATTAAATGAAAATTCCTTCCTTGTCACACCCACTTTTATATTGAACTTTCAGACAGAATATATACTCACTAACAGATTAGGTTCGCTAAATATTTATTTCCTTGCATTTGATTAATTTCTTTGTTTCGATAATTGCAACCTTCACTCCGACTTTCTTGCTGATATAGGTTTGTAGCCGTTGGAAATGTATTAAAGATATGACTTTTTACTGTACAAAAATTTAATATATTGCAGTGCAAATTTTGACAACCGGATAAAATTGTTTGATAACGCTACTAGGAGTATTACTAATAATAATATTTGTTGTATTTTTTTTATATTTGTACATCATGTTACTACTGTTTTTCTTAAAAAGAAGTCCAATTAATAAAATGGAAAAAAACTAAATGTTATGAGATAATAATACTACAAATTTCAACTTTTAATGCGATCATTTTGCAGGAATCCATTTTTGAAATGTTAAGTAGGTTAAAGTAGCATCCATTTAAAGGTACGAAACTTGCTACTGTTATACCATAAAATATTGTTTGTATTAATTTTAAAGGTGCGAAAGTTAACCGGCTTAAAGCAAGGCTGCATTTAATAATAATTACGCCGAGAGCAACACAATAGACGACCATCGTTGCAAAGTTTGAACGAGAATCGAGGACGACTCGTGGGTGACCAGGTGTGCTCATCGAGGTCATGTGCCTTTGTGATCACTTTTGGATTAGTTTTCTATTTGACGGGAACGGTGTACAATGGAATAGTTGTAGCCACTTTAATGAATGTTTCTAAGATGTAAAGTTGAACGAAAATGCTTTTGTTTTTCACATTGGGAAATTAAGACACCATCGTTTGTATCGAATATGTTTTATTTGTTTATCACATTGGGAAAATAATATTGTTTATAGTTTTTATTTGTTTTTCACATTGGGAAATTCATATTATTACTATCCCAAGAGTGCAAAAAGTAATGGTTATCGGGTAGAATTTATAATGTATAACTCTGAATACGAATTAGATATGCTTATGAAAAAAAAAATTCACAGAAGATGAAGGTGTAACTGGCAATTAACATCACAATAAAATTTATCGCCATAATGAATATGTTTATCAATCACTATTGTAATATTAACTTCAATGTAGAACAAAAAAATAGTTAATATTTCAAATGTATTAATTTTAATATTTTAAAACAATGAACCGTGTAATATTTTAAAACAATGAACATATTTCAAACCGAAGAGCGCTTTATTCTGACCATATTAAGCATCAATAAATACGCTTTTGATGACAATTAAACTAAGGATCTATTGCTATTTACAGGAAGCCTCATAATATATATTAAACCGCGTAAATATGGGCTATTATTTACAAGACACCATCATTTATGTCGAATATATTTTATTCGTTTTTCACATTGGGAAATTAATATTATTTATTTAGGAGCCTAGACTTTACTAACGATTGACGAAGAGAGGTTATAAGGTTTGCTTAAAGCAATTTACTTAATCCGAAGTTGTGAATAGATAAGTTTACGAATTTTCTGTATTGGTATATTAAGTAATATCAGAATCGACACAGAATATCGCCCCCGTTTTGACTTTGATAAATATTTCCTGATACCGCCCAAGACCTTCTAAATCTTTAAAAAAATTTTAGCAATAGAAAAAGTACCACGTAATAAAGTGGGCATAAAGGTAAATATCTCGGAGGTCAATTTTACACTGGTTACATAGTCAATATACTTGGGATAAGCCATCAACGTAATGAGTGACTTTAGAGACGAGACACACATACAGACAGTACTTGCTTGTTAAGCACAGTTTGGTCAGGCTGACCTCAATGAAAAATACAATTGTATCTAACATTACAACGGTTTTAATTTTTGTGTACGTATTATTATTTTAACTAACCTTTTACGAATTTGGATACTAATGACGTTAAAAGGTAGTTAGATGTACTTAATACGCTAATTGTATGTGCAAAACGTAATAAGGTGAAAGGCAAGTGAGAAAAAACACTCTAGTACGTTAAAGCACTCGGCAATTATACCATAATTATTGTTAGTATGCCCGATACTGTTTTCGGAAAATATTTCTTTATTGAAATTGGCAACGATTTCTCTCTAACAAATTCAGTTTTTTTTCACTTTTCACTTGATTTATTGAGACAAAAAGGCCCTTAATTAAGTTTGGTTATAATGAGTATGCACCATAAAATTGATTAATGATCGATAAATTTATATCTCTTTAAAATATTTTTTCTTGCTTTTCAAAATTAAAAACAATTTCTATAACAAAGAACCACTGAGCATGACGTAACGTAAAACAAATGAGTATATGTATACGGGGTCATGTTTAAGAGTATATAGTCCTTTTTAAAATATATGTCACCTACGAAGACTATTAGATGTTTTACCGTCGTTTCTTTAGATTTTTGATCAATAATATTTGCTTTATAAACCAAGTTTATGAGAGGTTTTTTTTTCAGTTGGTATCAAAATAAGTTTAACTATACCAAATATTAGATTATTTCAGAATTACGAAATATGACAAAATTTCTGTAAATTTTAGCAATAGATGCTAAAATTTTTGAAAAAATTGAATTAGAGTATTCACATAGACAAAAGTTTCATACTAGTTTCATTTACGATGGACAGAAGTTATAGATAATTATTTTATAAACCAAGCTTATGAGATATTTTTATCTATCTCAATTAGTATCAAAATAAGTTTGGCTATACCAAATACAAAGCAGATAGTCTGGATTGTTATGAAATGAATTATGAAAGAATTTTAGTTAACATATAGATATCGTTTATCATTATTGGACTATATATGGAAGAAATTTATATAATTTTTGATATACATTGTAACCCTACCGTATATTGTTTTAACATTACTTACAAAACGTAGGTTTATAAAGAACAATTAATAATTGTTGTAACAATTTTTCATCAAGTTGAAGCTGGCTTTGTTATGCAGGTCCTTTTAAATCATCTTCTTTTTAGTCGTATGTATTAATTTAAGTATTTCTCTTTTCTGATATTAATTTTAATGCAATTTTAACTAAAAGCGTTAAAAAGAATATTTTTTAATATTTTCGTCTAATTTTATGATTGAGGAACAAAATTTTAATTTGCTATCTACTATAGCCTAGATACAACAAGCTATTACTAAGAAGTTGTTGTTGATCTCAAAATTCTCATATAGTCCAGTAATTTTAAATATAAATATGGCTAATCCTCTTAAAAACTCCCAGTTGTGTGAATTGTTGACAACTTTGTTAAAATACTGCAAAAATATTAAAAATATCTCCACTAATATAGTGTCGATGTTTTGAGATATTCGAGGTCAAAAGTGAAGTAAAAAGGTTTTTTCGTGAAAATCTTATTTTTTATAACTTGAAAATTGGTGGAAATCATATTAAAAATTATAGATCTTTAAATTCCATTCCAACAATTTTCATGTATATTTTTCCTAGACCTACTAATTTTCGTCACAGAGCATAGATAATATCAATAAAAGACACAATGATATAAAAGCAATATAATATATTTAACATTATTACAGAACATTAAAGCCACTAACAAAACAAACACAAGTGTCAGATTCAGTATTAGGAGACCCATCGATTTATACCTGTGGCAGTTCAAGTCGATGGTGCGTTGTTTTTAATGTAGTCAGCAAATTTATCGGTAATTTAAGACATTGCGTTGTTTTATCAAAATTATTAAATTATTACGTTTTTATCTAGAAGGGGGTCCACAAAAATGATGGAAGAATGATATTTTCAAAAGGAACGCTGGTGGATAGGTACGAATCACATCGAAGTTTACGGTAAATATATATGTATATATATATATATATATATATATATATATATATATATATATTTATATATATACATATATATATATATATGTATGTATATGTATATATATATATATATATATATATATATATATATATATATAGATATATATATATATATATACAGATATATATATATATATATATATATATATATATATATATATATGGTAGACACGTATGTAATTCACTCATTATCTCATTTGCATATGTTGTCTGAATTTGCTTTAGCCATTTGCTATTGAAACAACTCGGTATTAGGTTAATGAGGATACTCTCATACAAAGATCTGGTTGGGGAAACATTGGTGGTAATCAGTGGCATTCGATATTAAAAAAATAAATTTTCAATCCGGTTAAAATACTCTCACCACTTTATTTTATATAATGTTTTGTAATTTTGCTAAAGATTCTGGTGAAAAATGTGGATGCAGAAAAATTTAATTGCAATGTTACATTTGTCGAAATGGCCATAAATGTCTAAAGAATACCGTAGGCTCAACAGAAGATAGAAACGATTTTGACGTAGGTACTGAAGTAAATCTAATCGATATTATATCGACAAATATAACTGAATTCAAAAATAAAAATGATGACTGGAAAATAAGCAGTTTATCACAATTTATTGACAAAGAAACATAATATTGGCTATCGGCTTTGTCATTAAAAATATTCACAATAACATTTTTATTTATGATATTATATAGATTAAACCAGCCGGAGAAATCATGTAAATAATCTCGCATTGCATTCTACCTCCGAAATAGTGTAAAAATGCATGTTTAGTTACTCAGTGTTCAATATCTATATGCTACACAGTGAAACACGTTGATTCTACGAATAATAAATAACATGTCTTTAATGACTTTAAAGAATTTTGTGATAACCTCCGCTTATTTACAATCCATAGAAAAATGTGTGAATAGATTTAATCGTTCTAATACCATGTAAATTAAAATATCAAATTATCCCTCTAATTCCTTAATACATAAATCACGCGGTATTGAACAACCTAAGTATAGAACAACACTACGTTGAAAAAAACTTAGGCCTCTTTAATATTCGTAAGGGATTTTCAACATTCGTAACAGGTGAGGTGCATCTCTCACCTATTTATCAAATAAGAGTAGTTTAATTATAGGTGTCTTAGAATTGTTTAACCCATGAATTAAATATCAATAAAATAATTTCTGGTTAATTGAAATTTAGATCTGTATTTATGTAAAAATTTACAGCATGTGAACAATCTAGACTGGACTTAAAATATCAAAAAATTTATAGAGAAATTTTGTAAATAAAATATGCCGTATTCAATTTTTTTTAGCTGACAAAAGGTCGTACCGCCTCTACCACTCGGTCCTCACGTTCCCGTCGCGAGCTACACCACGTTGACCTAGAAAGTCATCATATGTCGAATAATGTTTCGTTAAAATAATTAATTCACTTATTTTTTATAACAGCAATTATGAAAATAATCTGTAGTAACATCTATATCGTCGAAATAAACCCTTGAAAAGAAAAAAAATACAAAAACCTCAATTAGTAGTTTGATGAAAAGGTTGAATCTTCTTAAAACTATAAGGTTATGAAAAATTCAAAGATTGTTGTGGGATGACTTTTATCTAACATTCATGGACATACCCTTGTATTATTGCAACATCGAAATAAACCACAGGACTATAGCATATATTCGATTTTATGTGACGTTTTATACATTTCTATTGTGTTGTTTACATTTCATCTCAGTAGTGGCGTCACCTTTTTTACGGTTGAATAACGTCTCTATAAGTTAAGTCAATACGTCATCATTATGTGTTAAAAAGAGGTAAACACAAAAAAGTATGGAATGTGTGATATTTGCGTATACACTGAATTTTATTATGAATAAAAGATTGCCATAATTTATTCAGTTCTGTATTGTCCTTATTCGGTATTGGCCTTGGATACAAACGATATTGTGATAAAGTACAAAAGGTGACAACTCAAGTAATATTTTCTGTTTCAATAAGATACAATAACTACGGTCCAAAGTATTTTTCTTAATTACCGTAATTATAAAAGTTGAAAAACGATAAATCGATAGATGTAAAGACCCTTCACAGTGTGGAGTGCAATAAAAATATATTTTTCATTTCCTTTTAATGAACTACTTCTGTCAATTATTGATTGGGATGGAAAAGTCAAGGTTCTGTTTAAGATTTTAAGAAGTAATATAGTGATGATAAAGTAAGTTAGCGATGGTGATTACTGATTATTAGGCAGAAAATATATTGAATTTAGGTTCACGTTCCTAGCCTTTCATTTTTGGTAAATTTGACCAAATTAATTGTTTTAATCAAAATCAGTTTCTTGTTACTTTTTTATTTTTTAAATAATTTTTGAATCCTGCACCATCTCGAAGCGGGTCTTATCAAATTTTCTAATATACAGTATATAAATAAACTAAAGTTCGTCACCTCAAGCACTTGTCCCATTAATCATATATAATCTGGCAAAATGTTATTTTTATTTAAATAGCCGCCTTGTTAATAATTACATCATTTTGTATAAAAACATAATTATGTGTAAATTAACACCCTGTAAAAATAACGCGAAATTTCAGTTTGGCAACGTGGCACGTACCTATTTTAAACTGTCAAGTTTTAAGTGTTAAAACAAAATATCATTTAACCGTTGGAAAGAAATTAGAAAACATGGTACACTGTAATTAAAAAAAATATTTTGCATTAGAATATTAGAAAGCACTTACCTAAATTTTATGTCCAAAGTGCATTCCTACTTCAATTCACTTTCGCAACCAACGACAATTTTGACGTAAACTTTTCTCATTAAGTCGGGGTCCTCTCGAATACGTCGTCGTATTGTATGATTCCACATTGAGTTTCTTGTAAATCAAGTTTCATCACACCATAACATTTTCGATCCAACAAGTATTTTCAATGCAGATTGTGTAAGGCCAATTCAGCGCAATTTACTGTACGTACGTAATCGAAATAAAAAAATATAGGTTTATACATTTTGACCTTAATACCTAATAACAATTTTAAAATTTCAGAAAAAAGTGATTTGATTTTTAAAAAAATCGGGGTATTCCAATCTGTTCATAATGCACTATTACGAATTGAAGTATTAAATTTTAATTTATTTACATACGTATATCTTTTTTGTTGAGGTGGGGTAGCTGCGCACTAATTTCCATTGGTAATAAGGAATTAAAATGTGTAACAAATTCTGGCGAAAGTGGCAAAACGTACAAAATATCCGAATTACTTGTGCAATATTTACTTTATATTTTACATGGTAATAAGAACTTTCACCCACCATATGATAGTAAGATCCATCCCCTTAAGACTCGTTGTTAGGGAGTAGAGAGTAGGCATAATAAATTTAACGGAAATTGGTTGAAAATTGTAGGAATGTATAAAGAACATATACGCATAGGTACATACATGTATATAATACGTGTAACTTTTTTTCGAAGTTTTGTTTCAATAACAAAATACAATCTGAATTTTTTTTAAAGTTGAAAAGAAATTGTACTTTTAACTACTTATTCATAAATTTAATTCAAATTATGTTAATTCACAAAATCTAGGACGGATGTATGTACTTAATTAGATATCTAATCTTTATATTTTAAAACTTCACGACAGTATAAAAACCGGAGTTTTCCCAAAGTAAACAGGAATTACATATTTCAGATTTACTGCAAAAATAAGTAGCATATCTGTCTTACCGTAAGGCAATAAAAGCAATTTTACGAAAATGTTTATCCACTCTATTTTTAAAGAACCCCGTATGATTTTATTATTTCCAGATCTGAACTTTTATTTAAAAGTTAAATATGCATTATATTATATATGTATGATGCGAAGAAAACGCCGTTTGGGAGAAAATTAAGTAGTCTCAAAAATCCCATCGGGGTTGACAATAACATTGTTAAACTGTTTTTCATGGACAAATGTCAACGAATATCTAATCTATTCGTTACGGTTTTACTTTAACTTTTGATAACAAATACGTTTAAAACAAATATTCCCGTAATCTTTAAAAATCTGTATTAATTATTTTTCCAATAAATCAAACTACAACTGTTATTAGTTTTTTTTCTATTCAGAATACTGTGATGGACCGTACATGTAATTATTATTGTAAAATTACATAACAAGTCACATCAACACTTTACGATTCGTCCGCTAATCTTATCAGTGAAATTTAATTCTGAAGAAAGGTTTTCCGATAGTTTTTGAAGTTTCTTGGAAGTTATTGATGTGATATAATGAGAAAATAATGGTGTTTATTTGAAATGTCAACATATGCTCATATACACATAGACACGTGTGTGCGTGCGTGTGAATATATACATACATCCATATATATATATATATATATATATATATATATATATATATATATATATATATATATATATGTGTATATATATATATATATATATATATATATGTATATATATATATATATATATATATAAGGTATCTATGAATATATACGCGTTTTCATTTCGTGAAAATACTATTTTACAGCCAGACGTTAGTCAAGTTCAGTCATTGTGGAAGAACACACAAATATGTGCAAAAAGCGCACTTGGCTTACTTCAGTTGTTTGTTTATTTTGCAATTAGTCTGTCTAAAGCCAAATTGAGTAATAAAGTGAAGAGGCACGGAAGTGAAGCTGAATGATTTCTGTATTTGAAAGCACCCAAGTGTATATTATTTACTTTAATTAGGTTTTAACAACTTTCAAGTTGGAAGCGCCGTTTCCATTTCTCTTGCTGACTCCATTGTCTTCAATTATCATAATTAAAGAATAAATGAAACAACATTGGCATAGCCAATAATTAAAAAGGAAAACCCAACAAAAGAAACCTTTTGAATCTGAGTAATTTTAAATTTTTGCATTTTACCTTTCCATCGGGGCGACGAGACAATACAAAAAAATATACCGATTGTACTAGAAAATGGAAAGATTGTAAATCTATGAAAATAATATAAATTTGATTATTGTCTATAAAATTATTTCTCAAGGAACAATAGACACATATACCTGACTACGGCAGTCCTAAAATTTTATGGTTTTAATTTTAGCCGTCTATGTACGGATGGGTGTATTAGGATATAGATGTTCCATCCTAGGGACCTAAACTACTGGTGTGATTTTGACAAATAAGGTATCGTTGGATCCTTCCTAATATTAAAAGTTTCCCAGGCTGTATACAAATTATACATCTACATCGAACTACATCGAAATTGATGTCAAATTAAAGCTCTGAATGACTTTTTTATTTCCCTGGAAATTACAAGGCACCAATATATAGAAAAGGAAGCATAAAAATGTATATAACTATTAATTAAACTCGCCTATACTTTCCATTAGTAAATAATCACACAAGCCAAAAGTAAGGGTAATTGTTTAAAAGCTGTATGTATAATAAGTATTAAATTTGATAATGCGACTCTGGGTTTTATTTAAAAATTAATTTGACCACGTATTTGATTTACGTATACTTAAAAATAGATACATACAATTCCACGAGCACGCATATTTAGTGAAAGTAGTATATAAGTATACGTATATATAAATATGTGCATTTTCCAATAAAAGTTACAATAATGCTTATCCAACCAATCTACTAGTGCCTAAAGAACTCCAAGGTGAAAAAAAATAACTAATAAACTTGCTATACTAATTGAAGCATCTCATATAAATTCGAAAAACAGATATTATCTACAAACTTGCCGGCGATATTTATTGAACAATAGACTATGATGCGTACTGATACAAAGACTTCAAGATTTGGTTTAAAAAAACAATTTATGCTTAGATTTTATTACTAAACGAATTATTACAAATTATTATTATAATTTTTATTAAACATTTAGTTGGAATTTAATGCACTTATATCTCATTTACAACTGACGCGGACTAAGGACCGGATTGGACTGAGATTATCTGAGCCCTGCGGGATTCTGTTCAGGGTTTACAAAGAATAAGAAGTGCTGAGGCATCTGGGAGTGGAGTTTGTTGACGAACCTGGGAACAGGGCTAGTCATAGTAATGCGATGCTCTGGGAGCCGGATGCCCTTATCATATTAATACGAGAATCATGAGAGAGGTGCTGTGTAAGTATTACTGCTAGCAAATATGGGGTATGACAGCTCCCCAATTGAAGAGTAAACGTTCACCCTTGAGTAAGTTTCTGTCATAGTGGTTCTGATTCTAGATATTTGTATCGGGAGGTTGACTGAATTTGTTTCAGAGGCATGTTCAGATTCTATATTATTCGATTAGGTCTAACTGGATATTTTTTACATTTGAGTTTACAATTACAAATCTTACAGCTAAAATAGAGCACAATGCTGAAGAATATACAAATAGTGGTATATGATTAATATTGACCATATTCTAAAATATTAAAATATTAGGTTTACTTACTGAATCTAAATTATTTGTGATTTCTTTAAATATTTTGTCGTTTTCTTTAAAAGAGTCTAAGTTAATATTTTGAATTTTTACAGCTGGGAATCAAATTTTATTTCTTCGGATTTTAATGTATTGCAACGTGTATCCTTTATTATGTCAAAGTTTAATTTAACTTGGTTTGCTTCAATTTTAATATCAGATTTAGCAAGTGATAGTATTTCTCTAAAATATCCAGTACATTCAGTTTCCATTATAACATTTTTATAATAATTTTAATTTTAAATTATTGACGATGTCATAATAACTTGTAGATAGAGGTTGATTGAGATTATGACACTCCATATTGTTAAAAATATCATGTGGTCATTGACGAGTTTTAATGAGCCAACAGGATCAAAGTGTATGCCAGGACCGCTGTTTATCGGTTGTATAAAATTGGCATGTGCCTGGACGATGTCTTTGTAACATGTGTAAAATATAAATGTAAAAGCGATTATTTGTAAAAGTTTTATAAAAGATTTATATAAGAATTATTTATGTATATATCTGTATAATAAAAATAGTAATAAAGATTGAATGTTCCGCTAAAGTTGTAAATATAATAAACTAAAGACAACAATAATTAAATATTATTTAAAATGCGGTAGAGTTATTTCTTCTTGCAAGTTTTCACTTTGTCATAAAGATGAACGACATGGCGACGGTTTATTTATAAAGTCAAAGAATTTCGCCCATTTATTTTATTAACTTTATTGGTTGTTCCAAATAGGAGAAATGGCTCTAAGCAGTCTGAAGTAGTTTCTGAGATAGACGTAGTCTCCAACTCCATACTTTACAGGACGAGAGTGCGAATCATAAACAGTTTTTGAGGTTCCCTTTGATGTCTGAATGTTTTCGAGGACTTTTCGAGGAGGAGGAGTGCTTAAGTAGATGTTTTAGTATTTTTGTGTACTCAGGGTACGTAGCGTCAGGCGTAGGGTCGTAAATAGAATTAAGTTTATGACCGAATAATAGTTCATACGGAGAGCAGTGGGTGGTTAAATGTATGGCAATATTGTAAGCTAGCATCGCGGTATAAGCGTATCTTGACCAATTGTCTTGACTATCATTAATATATGATTTTTAATATTCTTTGAGGGTGGAATGATTACGTTCTAGGGCTCCTTGGATCTGAGGATGATATGGCGATGCCCATAATTGTTTTATTTTTAGAAAATCACAGGTTCTTGTAAAAAGATCTGATGTGAAGTTGGTCCCCTGATCGGTGAGGATTGTTTTGGGTATGTCAAACAAAGATGTAAAATGTATTAAGCACTCGATATTTTTGTGCTTCAAACAGGATAGACTACTGAAATTTTGTAATATCGTCTTGTAGTATTAGGACCTATCGAAATGTGTTTCTCCAGATTCAGATAAGGGTCTCACCATATCAAGGGCTAATCGTTGGAATGGCGAGGTGGTTAGTGATTTGCATAGATGCGCGATTTACTTTTCTCGGTGCCTTATCCACTTGGCAAGAGAAACGTAACTTTATATAATTTTCGATATCTTTTCGCTTATTTTTCCAGTAGTAGGTACTGTTCTTTTATTCTGTCATATATTCAATAAGCCGAGGTGCCCGGCTATAGAATTGTCGTGATTTTCTTTCAAAATTTTAAGTATTTCCCTATTTGAAGGAAATATAATTTGAATATCAATATTCGTATATCAGTATTATGGAATAAATACGAGACAATGTTGTATAGTTTAAATGATGTTTATCGAAAAGGTTTATAAAATCTGAAATTGCCAACATTGATTACAGGTTCACTAGAACATAACAGTAATTCGTTTCTTAAGTTTTTTTAGAGTTTCGAATGTCAGTGTATAAGCAAGAATCGAAGTGACGAACTTTTGTGAATAGCAAATAGTATGTTTTATTATTTATTATCAGAGTAGAGTAAAAGTGCAGTGTTCTTTCTGATTTCATAAATTCTTGAGAATTGTCATAATTTCTTAAGATTTCCTCGATATATGGTGTGTATTCGTCTAAATCTAGGGGTATTGGAATTGCAATTGATGTTTGTTGTGTTTTCAGTGAATTGTCATTGCTTTGGATTATTAAAATCTATTAAAATATGAATTTTCTGATAAGAATTTCAGGAATTTGAAATAAAAATCATCGAGAATACTGTCATTAACTAAAGATCACGATTGTCAAGCTCAGAGGAAGGTTCTGCTATTACGGGTTCAGAATTATTTCAGGATGGAACGTGGGTATCGTTGCTATCAGGTTGAACACGGTTTACAGGATAACGAGAGAGAGCGTCAGACGTGGAGTTTAATTTTTCCTTTCTATATACAATTCTGTAATTATATTCTTCTAATTTCTTAACGCCACCGTTTAAGTTTACTACTTGGGTCCTTGTGGTTAAGAAACCATTCCAGGGCGGTGATCAGTAACAATATCGTTTGTACGGCCAAAAAGACATGGTCGGAAAATTTTACTATCGAAAATTATGGCTAACAACTCTTTTCTTTCGTGTTAAAATTGCATTCATACTTCTTAACTATTCTAGAAGTATGTGCAATAGACCGATCTTTGCTGAGTTCCCCTTATTAGATAATTGCATAGTTAGATGCGCTGATGGCATAGTTAGATGCGTCACAGGTTAATATGAAAGGTTTGGTAAAATCCGCATAAGCAAGAAGAAGAAGAGCAGAGTTGCTTGTTTTTTTTTTTCAAGGTAACATAAAAGGTTTGACTATACCCTGATTCGACATTTTATTTATTTGATGGTTTACTTCTTGTTTGTGACATTCGGGAAATCCAAAGGATTTGGTATGGATTGGTATATTTGAAGTTGTTCCAATTTCATATGCCGTTGCATATTGGTTTTACTTAATTGATCTGAAAGTAGATGAAATATATCGATATATCTGGAACACACATCCCATAAGAAATTAATTTCTCCGTTATTGAGATGCAAAATTCTGAGTAAATTTGAAACGTCATTAGTTCGTTAAAGTCAGTTCACTGAGTGGGTTGAGGAAGAAAAATTTGTAATAACTGGTGAGCAGGATTCAATTTGGAAGGGGGTGAGGTGTAATTTCAAGTCGGAATTCACTCAAACAGATTTTTCAGAAATATTCACGACAAAAATATTTATCCGGTTATTATTTTTTACTTGGGCCATACGGTTTGCAATGAGAAGAGATTCGGAAATGTGGTGATCGTGTACTATGTTTTCTTTAATTTCGGGGTTGGATACTGAATATTTGATTATTGTTTCACTGTGGGAGGAAATGGTATACACTGATTCGGTGAATTGTAACTAAATATTAGAATTATATATTTTTAGTGTACTAGTACTATAATCAATGATGCATTCTGAGTTAGTCATTAACTTTGTCAACTATATGAAATTTATATGATTCTTTTGATGGATTGTCCGGAAGCAAATGCAAGTCGAATGAGCCCAAAGTAGTGGTGATTTCGTTATACGTACCGATACCATTTAATTTTATTTTGTGTTGAAGATTTTTTTTATTAAACATACCGATGAGCCAGTATCTACTAAAAATGATAACGGATAAGAAGAGAGGGTCATTTTTAGGTATTTATAAGGTAAAAGTTTTTGGAGTGGTTGGAAACTATCTCGAATACCCTTTCGGAAATGTTTGAACTTTCTCTTTGTGAATGCATGTTTTGCGTTATTTTATTATTATTTTTCCTTTTATTAGAAACGGTATTATTATAGTGTGTAATGAGAGTAGTTAACTTAACAAAATTACATGTGTTAACAACTACTTAACAAAATAATGTGTGTTAAAAGCTTTATAAATTTCTAAAATCTTAATTATATAACTATTTCAATTTTTAAAATCCTAAATTGAAAATTTCTGTTTTTTTTAAACTCTCTTTTTTTCTTTAGAAGGATATAGCACGATTATGCGGGTATTTAGTTTGACATCAGTATTTGTATAGTTTTATAATGTACAATAAAGGAAATTATTTGTGAAATACAGACACTGGCAAGTCAATAATCAAAAATAACATCGAAAAATTATTTTGCTAACAGCGAGATATGTTCAAATATTGAATATATTTGGCGTTAATTTTGTAGAAATTTATTATTCACAATTAAATGAAACTTCGTGATCTAGTATTATTTCTACTTTCTTTAAGTTCTTTACCACTATCTAGGTTTCGTCACACAGTTTCATTTAATTGTCAGCATAGATATTTTAAAATACCAAACACTGCCAAGCAGTCCGATAGCCCAGCAGTTAAGCAACCGCCCTTGCGTGATGGAGTCCTATTTCAAATCTCGCTCCTGTTCATAATTTTTTTTTAGGTTTTTTAAGGAAAATATTATTTATTGAATTGAACTGAAACATAAAAAGCACAACCATATATAAATATGTATATACGCACATATATATTTATATATGGTTATGCTTTTTATGTGTTAACATACACACCTATATATATATATATATATATATATATATATATATATATATATATATATATATATATATATATATATATATATATATACATATATATATATGTATAAATATATATATACGATACATATATAGAACATGGCCCTTCATTATTTATTTTTTTATTTTTCACGACGTTTTTTCGCAAATGAAAGTGCCAAATGAAAAATAGATTTTTGGATAAATTAAATGCAAAATGTTTGTTTCTCGTACAATATTGCACAATATAATTATATTCTTCACAATATCAATAATATAGGTAATTGAAAACTCCCATAAAATTTTGCTCATTTTTATGTGCGTGTCGATATATTTTATGAATATAAAAATATAAAATACGAATCAACATAATTCCAAGTGAACAAATATTTCTTTAAAACACTTGTTATATGAAACTTCGATTGATGTGAAATAAATAAACAGTTTAATTTTATGTCAGCAGTCAGTTTTAGACGAGTTCATTAGTGTTGAGGTACGAACCTATTTTATTTCATCATGAACAATTTGGGTTTAGATTAGTAATGGAATTATATTGTAAATTAATTATATTGTCAATGAATTAAACATAAATTTTCGAATCTAAATGCCGTGAATATTTAAGTAGAGGATGGACTTGTGATTAATTAGCTATACACTTTATTGTCGGTCAAAGCCATTCCAATTCAGCCTTACAAAGAAAATTCATTATAACTGCCCACTGCTAAAACCTTTGTACTTGTAATCTAATGGGCAATTGTTAACAATATTGCCTAATTAAATTTTTACAACAAAATATCGCTTATAACCTTATACTCTTTTATAATTATAGTTTTAGCATTAGTTCACCTTATGTTAGTATTAGATAAAAAGAAAATATTGTCTCAAAATAAATTCTTTCTTGAAATCGCTTATTACTCTTTTCTCGGAGTTATACTATATCCCTTGATATTATAGTTATACTATATCCCTTGATTTTAGACTATATCCCTTGATATTTTCTTGGAGTTATAATAAACTATATCCCTTGATATTTTGTCGGAGTTATGGTAAACTATATCCCTTGATAAGTCTTCTCTTTGTTTTTTTGTGGGATAAGTAAAAGTCCTCTTTGAATTTTTCCTGTGCTAGTATAAAGAAATTTTGTCGTATTTCTATGTTCATTCAACTAAAATAATTAATTTTTTTATTGGACTGGATAGACCCAAATTTTACAGTTAATTTATAAATAGGTAATCCGGTACAAGTTCATATAGTAATTACTCAAATATTCATAGCAGTTAATTGCGCCATTATGATAAAAATAGACTTGTCCGTCAGCCCGAACCGACTCGTATAAACTAGGGCATGATTTTAGTTATTACTAGTGTGGATTTAAATTCACGTTTTAAAAAAAATCCTTTGTTTTCTTGCAATTATATTTATTAATTTTCTATGCATGTAAAGACATATTATGTACACAATTAAATATTACGTGTAACAATTGGTTACTTCCACCTAATTACCGGTTCAGTTCATTTCAGTCGTTTGCAATCATTATTTGTCTTGCATTGTGATTTCTTCCTTTATATTGCATGTTATTGTTTAACTATTAATTTTGTTTATATTACACATTTTTTTTACTTTTATTATTTCGATACCTTTATTTCTGATGATTCTGTATTAGAAAAGTATTAATGACATGTTTTGTTTTAATTATCTGAAGCTTAATTAATGCAAATTTAATCTAGTGGCTCCCCCTAAGTTGTACCCTATTCGTTATGGGAGCATTGTCAGCCTAACTAACTCACCTTTTTGTTACCATTTAACATATATTTTTTGCGTTATAAGAAACAATATAAAAAATTTAAGGAACAGAGTTGGAAAAAACCCTATTGAAATCTGGTCTGCAAATTTCGAAGTAAGTACAGACGTGCATTTTGTTAAGATAAAAGGAGTAAATAAAATCAAAGTAAACATTCAACTTTCGTTTGAATAACGATATATTTGTACATTAATTATAAAGATCAACTGAGAAACTTTACGAGGGAAAACGTTTTCATTTGTGCAAGTGATCTCATGATCGACAAAGTTTTGTCAATTATTCATCTCACGATATATTAACCACTGTAAACTATATTAAATGGGAGCTACTTTGTGAGAAGGTCAAAGGATTATCTAAATAGAATTGTTCTTGTACATTCATTCTCAATCCGAATAACGAATATTTAGCGAGATCCCTGATCGAATAGGGGAATTCAATCTTAAAATAAAATTATAAAAATCACTAGTTCTGATTATTCCACAGTTTAAACTGCACGTTAAATCCTTTTGCAATGACCTTATAACAAGAATTAAAACTACCTTTAAGAATGTTGAAGGCTTACTTAGGATAAATACGTACTGAAAAGAAAAAAAATTATCTATATAGGTATTTTCTACTGTTGGATAAGCTAATAAATTTTTACCCAGACTAGTTCCTTACAATAAACTTTTACTCTGACTAATAAACTTTTACTTTGACTTTTACTCGGACTTAAAAAAATATTTGTAATTTAAATAACACAAATAAATCAAAGTATGCAGCATCTGTGATCCTAGAGACCTATGATTTGCTGCCATCGGGTAAGCAGTAACAATGAGGTTCCGGTGTAAAAATTTGACGACTTACATTCAAAAGATTTGGCAAGATCTTTTTAATGGTCTATGCACCCAATTTTTAATTATGTAATTATTTTTTTGCAATCCTGAATAAGTAATAATTCGGTGCCATGTTAAGAGAATTGACATTTCCATGATTTTCATAATCACCTTGAGAGATAATATTCATAATAGTGAAATACGTCTTAGAAAAAAAACTTATGTGATAATGGACTGAGTAGGATAAGGAAAGATGACCAAATAAAATAACTTTCTGGCGACAAAAATAAAATAAGGGGATAGGGAATTTGATTGATGTCCATATTTTTTGTAAAAATACCTTAAAACTGCAGAGTATATTTTAAAAACCTTGTAATGAAAAAAATAATGTATGTAACAAAACAATTATTCTAAACTTCTTAACATGGATGTACTATCGAAATCACAACTGTATGAATATAAAACCAATTAGTAAAATCTCGTAATCTACATTCATAAAAACCTATAAAGTATGCGTAAAACTCGAACTACTAGGTTCCATACACATTGAGGCAGTTATAAATATTTAAGGGTACATAATATTTCTATTAAATTTTTTACAAATATTTAGTTTTCTCAACGAATATGTATCACTAACTATATCTTCCATATGGCGCTTATTTAAAAAATATAATTCCCTATAGTCTTCCTTTAACACCTAGTCAAATTTTGTCATCCTTCTTTTAGGATTTTTGATTCAGTAGTTTCTATAATTTTTAATTGATTATTATAATATTTATTAATAATCAATTAAAAATGAGTACTTTACTTACCCCCTCTTTAATTGTTGAATTATTTTTCTTAAAAAGTTAGACGATATAAAAGGTATGGGTTAATAAGATGTATTACTATGTCACATTTTAAGTTTCTAACGTGGCATTTAATAGGAAAAAAGATTGTGACCCACGGTCTGACAGTTATTGATTGGTCATATAATAGTTCCGTTTTTTTAATTAGAGGTACAAAACCTTAAAAATAGTGTGACATTTGACAAAGCTAAAAAGAAACCAAATTTTGGCATTAATATTAAAAAAGAAACCAAAAAGTAAGGCAGTTAAAATAGGCAATAAATTCAGCAAGTCAGTGAGAATTAAAGTTTAAAGGGTTGTACGAGATCACAGCATATAATTTACGGCTGATGAGTGGAATATATACCATAGGAACATTGAAAATAAAAAAAACTATTACAAAATAGACACGTTTATAAAACTTAATTGGGCTAACCTTTGTCTTAAGTGATAATTATCAGAATATATCCATAACTAACCACACGATAAGGAGCCGTCCATTTGCGAGCATGCGTATATCGTTTCAAGCCATATTTTCCACCCCCATAATTTTTTTTATACGTCACACTGGAATCTAAAGATCAAGGATTATGAAAAGGGGATAAATTCTTTACTATGTTATATAGCTTGGCCGATGAAGGATAGAAATTTAATGTTAATTAAAATTCCAGTGCTGTATCAATTTATAATTTTTTATTCTAATTTGGCCTTTCATAAATAATTTATTCGAAGCGCATGTATCTTATGTATTACATATCGCATTTAAAGAGCCCCAATCGCTTTTAATTAAAAAATCGTTAACAACCCATATTTAATTTTCTTTGATAAGTTTTTGAAAGTATTAACTATTTGAAAATGAATGGGAATCCAGAAATTGATAAGTAAAACTAAATATTGAACAGTGAATTTTGTGTCTAAATAGAAGCGATTTGATCCCTATGCAATATATAATACGCAATAACGATAATGAAGTTTTTTTTCAAATGAATCGTCTATATAATGCTCACATGCCATTAAAAATAAAAACTTCCACAGAATTTGAATTTAAATTACTATTTGAATGGACCTTTAACATTTTCTCAAATCACAATTATTTATTAAACATACTAGCATCGAATTAAATTTGCTTCATTTTCACATATATGTTTAGTGATGTTGGTGTTACCTAAATCCTTGTCAATTTTTTTCGAAAATATCTATTATGGTTAATCGAAATCTTAATTAATCAACCTCATCAAAACTTCGTTCGTCGACTGTAACTGGTCAAAAGATAGTAAGCGTCAAAAACAAACATGACCTTCTTAAATATTTTGTGAAGGATTGAGGCGGGTATTAGTCGTAAACTCCCAAACACGACGTGTTACTTAAAATTTGAATAAACATGTTTTATTTTTGTTTTTTTGGCAAATATTAATAATTTATTTGATAATAGACGGTATCATTAACACAATATGTCACTTTTATGACGATTTAGTAACTCGTGTTTGTTATTACGACCGTAGCGTGTATTTTGTTATTGTAATTTATTTTTTTCTTTATATATATATATATCATTTTTTTAATCTTTATTCTGTTTTTTCTCCAATGATATACTTTATGTATGTCAATATTTCTTTAATGAATAAAAATATGCCTTGATTTAATGTACAAATGTGAAATATGCCAACATAGTCGTCTTGTATGGAGAATGTACATATAATCTATTAGCGATCTTCGATTTGTACCGAGTCATCAGCCTGTCAACTATGGAGTTACTTTCAGGGCAATACAATTGCAAAGGATACTGAGTTTAAAAAGTGGTTCCAGTCAGCGTGCACGCATTCAATGCGAAAGAATACAAGGATATTAGTGACTCAATGAAATCTACATGCTTATCACCTCTCAAGTTATTTCTATAAATATTGTTGAAAATGTCCACAAAATATAAATAATTTATACTTTGACATTTTTGTCGTTTGTATTGTATTCATTTTCAAAAAAATTTTTTTTGTTTATAGTTGAAGGCAGAAACAAATGTTTCTCAAATTAAAACCCATCACGCAACTGATTATCTCTCTCCATCCAAAATCGTTATAAACAGCGTTTCTATTTTCGGACCTTTGTCGTTGTCTTCCCGAGGTTAGCCTTTTTAGTTCATTTTTTTCGATTTCATATAGTCAATAACGAATGAATTATCATCTTAATTAAGTGCATTAGTAAATTTGGTCGGTTGTTTATTCTTTACAATTATATATTATAATATGATTGCAGTATGATTATTACCGAATCTCAACTAGATACTGAATTACCAATGAAATATCTTACCCTTGATCGGACTAGGTTAGTGAAAATCATAAATATTTATGGCATAGTTATATAATAAAAAATAATTTACCAAAAATAATATAAATTGCGTTCCTTTGATGTTTTCAAAATGTATTTAATGTAAAGCTGTTAATGTAAATCTTTTCAAAATCTATTCAAAATAACTTAATTTATCGAAATTTTTGAAAACTATCTGATTAACAATTAGGTTTCTACTTCAGAGTTTACATATAAGCCTTATATACTAAAATTTCAAACAATTATTTTAAAAAAGTATTGATTTTGACCGGATTAAAAGTCGATTGAAATCAATCGAGAGATCGTCACACGCGGTCTCATGTGAATCCGCCCTTTTGATTAAATATAAACGTATAAATTATATATTATTCTTCAAGGTTTTTTTATTCAGCCATTTTTACAATTACGAATAATTGAACGTCATTCTAAATTTGAATAATTTTAGTCCTTAGTAATTTTGAAGGCAATTAATATTTTATTTCTTTGTAGATGCTTCAATACTTTTTTTTGTTTATACTATTTCAAGCTTTAACTTCGAAGCTTTCACTTTATATCACCTAGGAAATATATTTTTTGTTACAAGGTTTACCCAAAAATTACTCAAAATGTAGATACATAATCCATGCTATTGTCTTTGTTTGTAATGAAAGCGATCCCTGACGGTCAACTCTCCACTGCTCTTGCCGAACGAGAGCAGTGGAGAGCGGAGCTGGGTTAGTTACGATTATTTTAAATAGTTCCTCTTTGTTATTCGAAAATATCCAATGTAGTTCCTCCATTAAAGGGTTGAAGAGTGGAGGCTGATATATATACCGAATTACGTAGATTAACACTTCAAGTAGTTAGGCGCTATTTTGATTGAAACGGTTTTTGCTGACTCAATTTTGTATCATAATATTCAGTACGATATACTTTTTACTTTTCACTTGTAATTCAATTGCGTTAACCGCCACTTCTAACTCCCACTATTATTCTCAGGGTTAGATTTAAATTTAATTCAAACTCCCTAGATTTCAAAAATACTTTCGTTTTCATATCACAATTATTCAGAGAAAAAAGTGTCTATATGAGACTGATTTTTTTTTCTCTGCATAATCATATAGGATACATGCTAAAAAAATCATCGAGTGAAACATTGATTTATTTGTTTAATATATTTTTCATGAAAAACTATCGTTTGTTCAAATTACCACTTTCAGGTCGATTTTGTCATCAAACCTATCTCAAAAACATTATTTCATAGTAAGGTATAATTATGTTCTAATATATCTTATATCCTATATTTAATTAATCAGTACTAAACATTTTAAATACTTAATAGCAAAAAAGTAATGGGTAGTCCTACCAAAGAATATTTGAGAACTTTATAATATTTTAGGCTTGTGAGAGATACATTAAGTATTTACGTACATGTATATTTATATATATATATATATATATATATATATATATATATGTAGTTGAATGAAACAGTTACGCTAAAATTAAAACATAGGTAATCAATTACATCGTAATGGGTGCCTTCTTTGGTTAAATGTGAATATTTTTTTTATTATTAAAGGTAGTAAGATTTTTATCACAATAATTTTTGCATTACTTATTACTTGGATTATTTTTTTTAATTGTTTGCCGATTCTGAATAGTACATTTTTTAACACAGTCAAATTTCGGTGACAAATGTTCGGTTTTCAAATTATGTTAAGAAATCGTAAGTAGTACACTTCAAATTATGTTTTGAAAGAACCGTATTAGTAGTATAATTATATTGTAGTCGTGCGCCCAAAAAATCAACCCAGAGTAGCTATTTTCACAAATTTTAAATAAATGTCTATATCTCGATAAATAAGCCATTATTATTCCAATAAAATTTTGTCAGTAACGTAGTCATAGTTTGACTTATCGTCCTTTTCAAAATGGTCCATGACTTTCGTTACACTTATATGTATTAATAAAAAATAATATTCACATGTTTAATCAGTTAACCTAAGTTAATATGTAACCTTAAATGTATATATGTATTGTATTTAAATGTGTACACAACTATCATTGTACGAAATACATTATTATAATTGAAAATCTGATCTGCCAACTATAATATTATTAACAATGTGTAAAGAAACAAAGATAGGCTACAATATTATAGTTTTTTTTCGAACGTATTTATGCAGTAACCATCGTATTTTTTTATTCTTGTTTGTGCAACAATTACACTAGTTGATTCGGCGGTATTAAAATTTGTCTAGCGATATTCCCGTTATTATTATTCCTAGTATCAAAATTAAGTTTACTACAATTAAATCTTTCTTGTTGAAAGTTTTCTTTTTTAATTTTTTTTCTTCTAATCTTAAATCTGTTCTCTTATTTAACTTGTTTGTTATTCTACATTTTTTATTTTGATCTGAATCGTGTTAAAATATTAATTTTATAGATCAACAGAAAATAATGATATTGAATTTCGACATAATATTTTCTCATTTTTTTAGTTTTAAAGGCAGACGAAGAACCATAAGAGAAGACCTACATTCATCGAAGTAAAGAGAACCATAAACCACTTCTTATGGGTTGTACAGTATACGATTCTTCTCAATACGAACACAGTTTTTGTACGGTATGGTCTATAAGATAATGCCGCTCCATCTCTATTGAGATAAAATGTATTTTTATCGTCTCTAGTGCGGAAAACCAAATATTTTAGTAAGTACGTATCACATTCTTCTTCAAAAGTTATCTTTGAGTCATTTTATCTTTCTTTCTTCTTCTTCTTCTTCGGTCATTTCATACCATTATGGTGTATACTAGTTTTCAGTTTATGCCATCTGTATCGATCTTAGGCAGTTTCAACCGATTTTACTCTAGCTATTTTCTTGATAACGTTATAACTGTGGTCGTCCTTGTGGCCTTTTGTCTCCCTATGGTCTCCATTCTGCCACTATCCATGAGCTTTGTTTGTGTGTGACATCACCAATTTTATATTTATACCACTTTATTAGCCACTCAAATTTTATATTTATATAGTGATGACTTACCAATCAATAACATATATAGTTAGAGTTAGAAGTATAAGGGTATTGTAGCCCAAATTCGATAAAAAACATCACATTTTCTTGTATTTTAAGATTATTTTAGGAATGCTAAAGTAATCTCTTGAATTAATAATTAGTTGTCGTTACTTATAAATTGTATGAAACTAATGCCTGAAAAAAGTACCAAAATATACTGAATGAAGGGGGTTTAATGACCGATTTATGAATTGTTTGGACAAGTAATACTTTTGTGCTAGATGAATTTAAACACTGCGAGTGCTAAAGACTACACAATATTTCAAAGACTTCCTGACAAGACTACGCGAAATTGCTAATTTTTAACTTTATTCTTTAAACAACCTTTATATTCATGTAAGCAATTTTTATTGTTAAAAATTTGGCACACTAATTTATTACTTACTTATCATATTATAATACATTTTGCGACGTGAGAATCGACAAAGTGGCTTTTCATGTACTCATCAAATGTAAAGAGGGTAGTAAAACTAGTATGAATGATTTGCAGTATTTTCAAATTTCGACACCAAAATAAGGGTATTATAAATTTGACCTTCCATTTTTTAAAACAGGACAGAAGTTCCCGCAACTCCCGACACATACAAATAATTTTTTCTCAATTTTTAAATTAGTACCTTTTTAGTTATATATAACACAAAGGTATGTAAACCCTTGAATTACTGACAATGGCAAATCCAAAATATGGTATATATGCCCGTGTATATGCAGAAATATGTGAATATACTTAGCTCCATTAAAAGCCGCAAACGTGAGCTATGATTTCAATAAATGAGATAATATTAAAATTTAATTAATTGCAAGTTCAAATTCAATTGCCGACTTCTCTGTGCATCAAGATATTAGATAATAGATCATTTCCTTTTAATTTCTATATTAATGTAATAAACATAGCAGAAAATGTTTTGGTTTTTTGGGTGTGTCATTACTATACCTTAAATGACGCCTGTAAATATAATATTATGTGCATGAATTTCAAAAATAATAACAATAAATAGCAAATACGATTTACATCTGACCGATAAATAAACATAAAATAAATTTGATGGATGTTTACCAGACATGTATCATAGGTAGATACGTCTAACTGGCGACCAATTACTTTATATTAGATTACAATTCTCATGTATCTGTTTCAGGTCCTTAATTTTATTCATATCTACACATTATTTAAAGTCTAAACATAAATTTACTTTCCGCATTTATTTCTTTGCGACTTAAGTATACTGATTACTATGTAATCAATAAAAATATTCTTACCCGTAATATATAGCCAGTTCAACCAAATTTTTTGTAAAAAATAAATGTTTCTTTTTTCATAATAAAACTAGTCATGTATGTATCTGGAGACACGTGCAAAATGGGTTTCCATATTTGTCTATTTCTCTTTAAATTATTATATGTTTCTTGAAATAATTAATTTCAATATTATGAGCAAGTGGCAATGTGCGACATCTTTGTCAGGTTTTTGAAACAAACGGTTGAAATTTTGTTGGAAGAAGAAATATTACATATTACTTTGAACCTTAGTATTTCAAAAATAGGGCTCAAAAACTAGCCAAATTATGAGTAGAACTCGTAATATGTAATTCCATACATACCTAGACATTAAATATTTAATTGAAGGGTATATAATATCTAGTGCTAAAATATTACGATTATTCTTTAAAAACTACAAATTTAATATGGTCGCAGGTTTTCAGTAAACTTTAGATAAATTATTGGTAACACTGTTTTCTTTTCATAATTTTATGGAGACGACTGCGGACGTATTTTTTTCTCTATTTTCAACCATACCTTTAGAACTACGTTAGGTATAATTCTGAAAAAGAAATGTTTGAATTCTTATAACCTATATAAATTAAAAAAAAACAATTACTATTTATTTTCTAGCCCGTTTTCAATTTTCTTTTCTAATTTCCATGCTAATATTTTCTAATATTAACGAAAGTTGTGAATTAATATATTTTACCATTATGCCAAATTTCATCTTTCTACGGATCAGTTTCTGAAAAAAATGTCGGTGGATATTTTGAGCAACATCTTTAGAATTATATAACATAAAATTCTAATATAATTAGTTTTGGAATCCAAGTAAGGGTCTATTTCAGTTGATATCCTGCACTTTAGATGAAACCTAAAAAAACAATTTCGAGTATTTTATTTGCCCGCTCCAAAATTTCCATAAAGATATTTAGAGTATTAGTTATTCAAATATATGCATCCAATTAAAATAATATGCCTTATCGCTAACAAAATAGTAATATTAATATACTTTATCATTATTCAAATTTTAAATTTCTGTGTCAAATGCTTTCTCAGAAAAACAGCTATGACTGGCGGACGGAGATAAGAAAGATCTTAAAAGCGTTTCATTTTTTTCCTTTTGTAGTGCGGTATACTAAAAATTCCTAAGAATGTTGGTGTTATTTCTCATTTCCTTTTTATCCAAGTTAACATTTAGTCCTAAGGAGTTTTGAAAAGACTTTCATTAATATTCTTTTGCTACAAAATTACCATTCTTATCTGTCGTATTTTCACAGAAATTATACTTATTACTGATTTTAACGTTAATATTCTTACCGCCGTTTGCATTATTTGTTTTCTGCTGAAAAAACTAGGATCTGCCAATAAAGTTTGTCTCAAATCATTTCTTTTAATTTTGAAATATCAGAAATCATATTCTTTAATATTAAAAAAAAATTTAATTTAATTCCAGATTTCCGTTCTCAATTCCGGATTTGCTATGCCATGACTTCCAATCAGGCTTTGTTTAATTATATCACTTCCATATCCTAACTCAAGGCCGATCTTAGTAATGGATAAAATTGGTTAAAGATATATTTTTGTCTCAGGAAAATACTTTCAGAAACGTTAAATATATCCATTTCGAAAATGTTATGCTGGTATTCCAAACAATTTCTGGTACAGTCCTACTTCTAAAGTAGTGGCAGAGTCCTAGACATAATCCATATACTGCACTCTGCAGAAACCTGTACACACTCCATGTACTTTGAAGTCATGGCACATGAAAAAAGGGATACAGGAACGCATTTTATTGACGCTGACTGTCGCGAACGTAAGCACTGCTAATGGTAACGGAGTGTCAGCTTGTTCAAGTCAATTCGAGAATAGGTACTTTCATGATGTTGGTTAAATGGCCTGTGGTGGTATTGCTATAATTACTTCAAATAAAACAGTCTTAAATCAAGTCCTATCTCTTGAAACGGCACTAAAAATAATCGAAAGAAACAATTGCACGACTTGATTAACTCATCCAGTTTCAAGTTACAAAATATAATGAATTATACTAGCATATAAATCATATGGATTTCTCGCTAAAGCTTCAAAGAACATGATGAAAAAACCCTTAAGTCAAGCGAAAATCGTGCTAAGACGGTTTCGTTAACACTTAGAAACGCATAAACTATTTAAACCTTTACGGATAAATAATACTTCTACTAAACTATTACAAATATTAAAGTAATTTTTCAAATGTAAATATATTTCCTAGTACATTTTTAAACTAGAAAAGTAAATCAAATGATTTTATTGTCTATATGTCTTTAATTTATTATTTGAAGTTCATTGAATTATGTTGTCTTCAATCACTAAAGTTGTGCAAGTTTTATTCAATAGATATGTCATTATTTCGAAGGCTGTATTATTTTCTCTCTTGTGACATTTAATATGTCCGTTGAATTTTTTTTTCAGATTCCTTTCGTTGACGTCTGGTAAATCTATTAGACGTATGAAATTCTTATATAGGTAGAAAGAATTGATGAGATCAGAGGCAGTCATTTGCACCACCAAAATACTTCCGACTTAATTGTGGTTGGAGTATATAGCTAAATGTTAAAAATCATTAATGAAGAAAAATTTTTTACCAAATAGATCAAAAGATATTGTATCAAATAGATTGCCTTTAGAAATAAGTACTTTATTAAATAGATCAAAAAATATTTTATCAAATAGATTGCTTTTAGAATAAATTTTTTATCAAATAGATTGCCTTTAGAATAAATTTTTCATCAAATAGATTGCCTTTAGAATAAATTTTTTATCAAATAGATTGCTTTTAGAATAAATTTTTTATCAAAGAGATTGCCTTTAGAATAAATTTTTATCAAATAGATTGCCTTTAGAATAAATTTTTTATCAAATAGATTGCTTTTAGAATAAATTTTTTATCAAATAGATTGCCTTTAGAATAAATTTTTTATCAAATAGATCGCCTTTAGAAATAAGTATTTTGAAGTTGGAAGTTTGAAGGCATGTGTCTAATGGAATAACGACAATGTCTTCGCGTATATTTCGTAAAGTACAGCGCATCTGCAATATCTTAACTTTATGTAATGGACTTCAGAAGAGAGAGTTCTACGTGCTTCCTCTTTTAAAGTCAAGCTGGCTGGAATTATTTTCACTACTTGAATATTCTCATTGTTTAAGTATATACACAATTAATATGTGTTTATTACAAATTGTCTAACCAAATTTTATAGTAACCCTGGGATAAACATGATATTGTATTACGTATATTATTGAATCGTGAAAACTTTCTTCTGAATCCATTAGAATTTTTTAAATGTTAAATTTTAATCAATGTATGTATATGATTTAATAGTTAGCATACTATCCATTATTGTTCATGAAAAGGAAAATATTAAATTTATAATAAAAACGTAAAGAATACTAAGAACTGAACGCACTGACAAAATAAAATAATATTTTTGCGTGATTGTGGTTTCGTTTATAAGTGGACAAGTTTTTAATTATTTGTACACAAAATTCTACTCACTAAGCGGTTGAAAACTGTTATAATTTAGGTTTCCTTCATTCGTAATCTTCACTTCCAAGCGTTTCGTTCAGTGCGTAGTAGTAATTTATTAGTCGTCATCGACGCGTACTTTTTGTACATCGTAAATATGAAAAGTGGAAACATTTTGAAATATATATCTATCTAATGTCTAACTCGTAAACAGCTGCTTTGAAGTTAATGTCAAAAATTAGTTGTAAACAAGAGAGGCGAACGATCTTGATCTAGTAGTAATAAGAACGTGGGCGGTCGACGTAAAAATAAAGTCACAGAAATGTGGAAAAGCAAATATTGAATTTCTCACATTTTCTATGCCGAAAGCACTGTACCTGGCAATATTTTTCGCAGTACTGTTCTGCAGTTATTTTCTAACGATATATTTTTTAAATGTTGTAGCTTTTAATATTCTAGGTATTAGTGATGAATTAAACTAATAGTTAAAAGAGCGACCTGACGGAAAATCAGTCAAAGAAATATTCCATCAACATGAAAATGTGTAAAATATTGTGTATGTACAAAACTGCTCCTCGAATTTCTTCACTAAATAACTCAAGTAAGAACTCACTACAGAAACAGTGTCTATTAAAATTATTACATAATAATAATAAGCCACTTATTTTCAGAATACCGGACTTCACGTTACTTAAATAATTAAATTTATTAGAATATAACTGAACAGCAGATGCATGATAAAACAATTTAAACATAATTTAAGAAAAAATAAATTCAAACCTTAATCCAAGCAACAAATATATTAAGACACAATTCTAATTATATATAAATATTTTAAATGTGTTCTCAAAGTAACTATTTAAAAATACTACCATTATTTTTAGTTGGATACATAGACAAAAATTAAAACCAAGTATAATCATCAATATTCCTTAAAATTTACACAAAAATTAAAACTTGGTTTAAATTAATATTATTCTCGACCCATTTACGAGTGAAGGCCTTCTCCATCGTGCTCCAAAGGGGCCTGTCGGCCAATAGTCTGGTCTAGTTTGGTCCTACAATGGTCTTTATGTCATCGCTCCAGCGGCCGCGCGGACAACCTCTCGGCTTGCTGTGTGTGCGTGAGCACCAATGCAGCATCCGTTAAGTCAAACGTCCATCGACGGCTCGAGCCACATGCCCCGCCCAACTCCATTTGAGTCTTTAAGCGAGTTCGGTGGCATTTCTATGACGATCACTTACTTTTATGCCTGGTATGCTTTTCTCGGTTGCGTTATGAAATGTCTTTTTTTAATATACGCCGAATAAATGACTACATTTGGCATCCATACAAAACTGTTGGAAGTAATTGATTACCAAAATATTGATTGACGGCTTTATTTTTGAGATTTAATTAGAATTTTAGATTTGAAAATATACTTCATCGCCCAGTATTCGTTCCACAAAATCTTGATCCCTCTCTCAAATTCTTGGGTTGAAGAAAGTTTTTTTCTGGCCTAGACAAGTACTCTCATTTACGTAATTAATTGATTGAAATCTTGTAGGTATTCTTTTGCTATTAGTCATAATACATGCTTTACCTGCGTTCTTTTCTAAACTACAGTAATAACTGTTTCTACGTTGAGAGTTATTATTACTTTAAGTTTTTAGAGAGTTTTTATTAGATTTAGTTATTACCTATTGATGTGTATATCTTTCCGGTCCAAGTTAAGTTTAGAAAATTTCAAGGGAATAATTTTGAAAAGATGATTCCTAACAGAGCTGTAAATAGTTTCGAGGACATTAGATCGCGACAACGTATACCTCTTTACATTTCGAAAGTATTTCCCACTTGTTCCAATATAACTGAAGCTTTACTTTTTCTCTTGATATAATTGTAAATACTTAGTTTCTATATTCAGATATTTTAGGGCACTCCACAACGCGTCGTGTGTAATAGAATCAAACAAATTAGAACAATCAATAAACACCATGTATACCAGCAGTTTGTATTCAGTTTATTGCTCTATTATTTGAGTCAGTGTAAAAATGTAATCAATTGCGCTATATTTCCGCCTAAATTCAACTTGTTCTCTTGATTGGTGAAAATCTATGATTGGTCTGAGTCTTCTTAGCAGTAAGTTTTCGAACATTTTATAAGTACTTTGCAGTATATTTATTGATCTGTAGTTGCTAATATCCGAGGGATTTCCTTTTTCATAGATTAGATTGGTGATACAATCTTCCCAGTGTTTTTAAATATTTTATCAAATAATTTATTGAAAAAAAATATCGTATAGCTTAAATTTAATCTCTAGAGTCTGTACTATCAAAAAACATAACAATGGCAATAATATTAATACCACAGTCATCTATTTACTGCACCCGACTAGCTTGTTAACAATATTCGGGTATATTGCATAATCAACTTAAACCAAAACCAATAAGTGTCACTATAGATTAAAACAAAAAGCTTATCCAGTACGAATTCAAATTGTTTTTAAGTTTTGTAGAACATATGTTCGCGCTTCAAGTGAGTATAAAACGGTACGACGAGGAAACTTTGTTTATATACCCCCAAGGGTCTACAATAAACGAATTCAATCGGGCACTCCTATCAATTTTAATAAGTTAAAACTTACTGCCTTAAGTGAATCCATTGCACTTGACTAAAATTAAATTTTGAATTAAATTTTAATTAAAATTAAATTTACATTCCATGAGTCCGCGTGATATTTTTCAGTTGATGATGTGTCTTTCAAGATTTTCAGGGAAAACTTCTTTAAAAATAAACAATTATTATGCATCTCTAGAAACTCACCACAACATATGAACAATGTATACATGATATAGAAATAATGAATAAGTTACCATTAATTTTTACTTAATTATCTATTATAGATTAGAGAGAAGTTCGATTTCAACATTAGGGGTTGTTAAAACCTTTCTCCATACTTGTGGCATGGCCTAATATATAGACCAGTGAGCGGGTTTAAGGGTATAGAAAAAAAATAAATTAAATTAGGTAAATAGATGAGCCAATATCGTTTTCATAGGAAAAACCCGCTAATTCGTATATAGTCTTATTTTAAATGATATTTATTTTATGGATACTTAAAAAATAACTAATTTTGAATACTATTTGATTACTGGACAAGCAATTCCTTAATATACATATATATATATATATATATATATATATATATATATATATATATATATATATATACAAATGAATAGAGAATAATATAATAGAAAAAGTTTCTTCGGTACAAGATAGCGCGATTTCCTGTAATGTTTTCTGTATCGGTGTCAATAAAGAGCGATTCAAATTTTACCCAGATACAACTCCAAATCTATAAAAACTATCCTAAATTATTATAATGGGACTCGTACGTTTTATTTAATGTTTTTAGGTTATGGGTCCATTTCCGGTTTAAAAGGACGCCGTCGATATTATCTCCCATCTAATGAAATAAGATATATTTTGGTCTTGTCAGAAAACGACACATATTTCTCTTGAGAATAGGTCCAATATTCACTTTTCGTATGGTAATAGCATATACCCAGGAGCAACATATAAGAGGAAAAAAAAATTGTTTCCCTATTTACACATGAATGAAGTCGTAGGCACAGCTAGTTGCATATATAATCATTGTATGTAGGATTACGGAGACGGGCGAAAGAATCAAATGTTACATTCATTAATTTTTGCCGTCTTTAATTTCTTGAAAATATTGTTTAAAATAAGTAGAAATGTTATCACGACACTGAATGCTAATCAATATAAATAATGTTTCATCTTACTTTGAATTTATTAAGTACAGTACCGACAATTTTCAAATTTGTATTGCAAGCTTTTTAACCTCTCTTTTTACGTTAAGACCCTAAATTAATTGTTTTCTCATTCTGTATTAACAAAAAAACCAAACTATTAGTTGCATGTGTACCGAAATATTTTTGTACATCAATGTGTACACACACACTCGTATGAACGCACCCACACGCACGCGTATATTAAATTATAATGTATTTTAATATGTCGTAAAGTTTTCAAATAATTTTAACCTAAATTCTTCGGCTATTGGTTGTGGTCGGAATAATCATTTTAGAAATTTAAGTATTTTGTGTTACTCTATATTCTAAGTTTTTGTATAATTAAAACTTTTAATAATTACAAAAAATATTTAAGATTCATTTAATATTTGTTTTGTTATATTATGCCCTTGTTATTACGATAAAAATTGTTATTACGAAAGTCGACATATTACAGCCAAATAAAAGTTGCATTATTAATATACCTACAAGCAGTATAGGATGCATAGATTGGTTGATTTGAAGCTAACAAGAACGGTACGGTAAGAGTTCTCATAAGCAAATAGGATCAATAATACAAAACAGTTGTGTACCATGGTTTCTCATAATTTCTAAACTCACATAACTCTAGAGATTGAAAAACGGGAGAAGTGGCAAAATGTCTCCAAATTCCTTAAAAATAAATAATTAAAATAATCTACATACTCAATTAGCACTTAAATTCTAGTGAATCCCACTAAGTAAAACTAAATATCGGTAAGTAGATTTAATTTTTTAAATGGATGGAATTGGAGCTAATAATGTGTGATACATCTTACGTATCATCTTACATTACGTATATTCCCGTCGAACAAATTTTATTGTTTTATGGTATTAATGTTTGTGATGGGATTGATATATACGACTGGCAACTTAAGTAAATAGGAAATCATAATTGAATATTTCAGTTCTCAAAATTTTTCTTGGTCTTAAAATATTTATGAGAATTTATAATTGTTTATGAGAGTTACAATAGTTTAAATCGATGATTTAAATGTTTGTTCGAATCATTGATGCAAACGACCGTTTTTACGATTTGAAGTAGACCTAGTGAAAAAGATGTCTGTCTAAACCTCTTTTTCACTAGGTCTACTTCACCTGTAATATTATATATATATACATATACAAAACAGTAAACAATTTTGTTGCCTTGTTTACTAATGTGTTAATTTTCAATGAAAAAATAATAAATGATTATATATTTCCTTTAAATAATAGTTATTATACGGTTATAACTATAACAAAAAATAGCGTCGATTTACTTTTGTGCTTGATAAAAATAATGTTTATTTTGTGTTCCTTAGAGCGCCATAACCAGATTTTGGGTTATATTCTTTTCTGGTAGATATTCCTTTTAGAAATCGGTGGTGTCGCACACAATTAATTATAATTATAAGAAAACAACTTGAATACCAACAGAATTGTCGCGAATACGTCATAATTTAGCAAATAAAAATTAAACCAAAATGTTTAATCAATATCTACAACCACTTTTTCAGTAACGTCCAACATCTTTTATTTTTGGTGTAATATGTATAACGCTTTTCAACAGGATATAAAAAGATAATTAGATATAAAAAATATTGTTCTATCTTAAAATGTTCTGATTCTATGAGTAGGTTTTGCTCAATAATTTGTTTTTCTATTTTGAAAGAGATTAATAAAAAAAATATTTCTTCAAATATTAGGTACTTCGCAATTAATTTTTTTGCTATATTGGGGACAATTCTAAATAAGATCTAAAGTATAACACGAAATAGCTGCATTACATTAAAAAAAATTAAATTAAAACAATACTATGTATAAATTATTCAACCTGAAGAAATATTTTGCAAAAAAATCACATTTTGCGAAAGAAATGTCACGAAGAAAATTACGAGGGGTAGTCGAACGACTCACGTCCACGAAATTTAAGTTAGAATCCCTGTGAGCGGATTCCATTTAGGTATGTCATCATCATCATTCAGGCGTTACGTATATAACCCGTAATAAGCTATACTAGTTAATTCCGTAATTGAGATATACCAGTAGCTTATCCTGTATTATGGATTATCGCAAGGTTTGTGATAACTTCTCCTTCTTCGTACTTCTAGAATGGAGTATTAGCGCGGTTGCCAGTTTTATACCAAACAAATCGATTACTATTTACCAGACGGGGAGGTATCAAGCATAACAAACACATACATACTCTGTCAGCTATAACAAACACAGTTAATTTTAATAATATGTTTAGGAAAGTTCAATAATAAACAGGCAGAGGATTAACGGAAAACAAGAAATCAGCAAGTGGGCTACGAGGCAAACAAGTTTGGTAATCTCTTATCTAAACATTGATGTACCTATAATTACTTAGAGCATTTCCGAAGACATATTTGATTTAAAATATTTATCATTGCTTTGTGTAAATTATCTTCTTAAAAGTTAACTTGTATTTACAAAATTCTTTGCAATTATTATAAAAGTATTAACGATCGAATATTACCTTAATTTGACAGTTATCATTTATTTTACGGGAAAGGATAGCTTTTGCTACAATTTAAAGATATGTATTTGCAAATACTATAAAAATATAATTTATTAATAATAATATTACATAAGTGTAGATACAAAACCAAAATATCATTTTTACTTCGATAAATGACCTTAAATTTGATGACTAATCTAAGCGAATAGTTTAAATTAAAGTCGTTAACAAAAGTTAAACTCACTGAACACCAGATGCTTGCATAACAATTTTGCGTTAAGTCGTAAGCCGCTTGCTACACTTCACTCAATGGGCTCTCGCCTGCATACTTGACAGCTGTAAAAAACTTTTAAGTTATCCACGAATAACAAACAACATGCAGTTTACATCACGCCCGCAACATCGGTTACCAGAATAGTGAATATTTTACCAGAATGCGAGGCTCAAAATTCCGAATTTAGACTCATTCCTGACCGTGTGAAGTAAGCCAAAATTGGATATTAAATTTATTATTCGAACACATTATTTTCTATCTATAAAACAGGAAGAAAAAAATCGTGAAAATGGAACTGAGACTCCGGTCGCACCAAGTCGATTTAACAAGATATCATTATCTACATGATCGAAAGCCTTCTAATTTATTTCCATGGTGAGCATGATAAGAGACATAGCCAAGGATAAATGCAATATTAGTTACACAGAATGACATCGTAGACACAAAATACACATTTTTTTATTAAATATGTGTATTGCAGTCAAAAAACGTGTGGATAACTATGTTGAAAAGTAAATAAAATTTTCAGAAGCGAGCTTGAAGACTATTGCTCTCATTATAGAGGACTCTTTGGGTAGAAACATATTAAGTAGTAGATACTTTAATTACCAAAATACATTTAGTTTTTAAGGTTCCGTACTTTAAATTTAAAAAGAAACTCTTGTAAGATCATTAACATGTCTGTTTGAGTGTCCATCTGTTACAACCGATATTTCTACAAACCTTGCGACAGAGAAACTTTGCATAATATTGCGTCTTATAACCCACATATTTGACATTTTTTTTAAATATTCGTTTAAGAATCAAACTAATAGCAAACCAAGTATTTAAATTTATTTAAACGTGGAAACATCCATAGCCAATCGAACTTTTTTATGTAAGAAAATATGTACTGATTTCAATTACTAATTACGCGTTAACAACGGCACAACCCACAACGAAGAGAGCATATCTGTTCGTATTAAACATTTTTACCTGTGATGTCATGGTACTAGTATATGACGTCACAGGTAAAAAATGCTATAATAGGTACATGCGCGTGGTTGTTGCAAATTAGCGTTGTGTAAAGTTCTAAAATAGTGTACTGTGAAAACGTATTTAGCTTAGATGTTGATTTCTTAATCATTGTGAAGAGCTTGAGGAGCACTATTAGGAAGCACAATAAGGTATTAAAAATATCCGCCGGAATATAAATAGGAATCTGTATAAAATTTCAGAAGTATTAAAAATATCGTCTCATTTGAAACGTAAATATGCTCGGAATCATAAAAAAATACAAATCTCGAAAAATCTCGGAGGAAAGTTCACATCAAATAGAATCCAAGAAACATAAGCAACGACAGCGTTAAAAACGATTCAAAGCGATTAGGTAACCAGCCCATCGTTATACAGCGTCCATCGACTGTACAAAAGTCCGTGGCCGATACGCAGGCGTCGTTGGAAAGCAAAAGAGAAGACAGTAATAATATACTCATCGGGTACTGTCACGTTGCCATCAATCTTTGATGGCAACGTGACAGTATCCGATGAGTATGTAGCGATCACCAAATATCGTCTGGTCATCGTCAGGCATCAATGCGCGTAATTGCTACAGTTGGGTATAGACGGTATATGACTAACTATGATGTTGTTGAGCACGAAACCGTACGTGTAATGGAAGCTCGTTGTGCTACAGCTCTGCTGGACTCCCACACTGATGGACTATTGAAAGACGCACTGCAAACATAGCTATTGGATGTAGTAAACTCAAGTGTAAGCGGACGCAGTTTCCAGAGATATTGCTAATTGAATTACGTGTTAATACGAAATACTTGTTTTAAATTTATCTCGACGTTTTCCCGAAAAATCTACGCGAACCAAAACTGCGCCTTTTGGTATTTTTATTGAAGCTTGGAAGTTATACCTGGCTCCTTAATATTATAGTCAAATTGTTTGCTACTACATAATATGCTTGACCCTAGAATCATCGATTGTAAAAATCTAATCATATGATTTGTAAAAATAATCACTATACATTTGTACTTCTGATTGATTATCAAACAAATGCATTTATTACAGGTTAATTCCCTAATTAAAAAAAGTGCGTCGACGTCATCCCGTTAACACGTAAAAAATATAATTTTGAATAGGAGTAGCGTCCGCCGCGCGCTGGAAAAAGTATTTTGTATTTACATTTTAGACGAACAATAACATCGAAGAAAACTATTAAATACCAAAAGCGATTCATCCTTGTTTCCGGACCGTGTGAGGAATTTTAAACAGCCGTCAGTCGTGATCGCTTTGAATAAGATAAATTAGATGTTGTTTTGATACTTCTAACGTAAACCTATGGAATTACGACGAGTAAGGGAGCAGAGGAACGTCTATGAAAGTGGATCTGCAATATGAACTTAATTATACCAATATCATGATATGGAGTGTATATTGGTCGAAAATATTACAATCAATAGTTTGAAATTAATAGCGTGCCTTAGTCCACAGCTGAACATAGGCCTTTCCAATGTTCATATCATTGGACATAACTGCCCCTAATCACCTTACTGGGAAGGTGGCTTGGCAAGCGTAGTATTTAGCTTTTTACACAGGCAGCAATGCTGCCAGTCACTCATGTATGCCATTTCAGCTATGCGATTACAAAGACAGCCAGAACAAATGGTCAGGAATCAAATCTGGAGCCTCGCTGGTGCGTCGCTCCGTCAAAGAGAGTAAACTTTGTGATCAACGCAACACATAACGGCAACGATATGCTTCCTTAGTTTTTACAATCACGATAACAATGATAATGCAAAAATAAAGTAAATATTGGTTAAGGAATTGAATGTTGACCTACAATTAATAACAATAATTCATACAAATCTACAAAATAATTAATTCTTATCTACATTGTTCTTTATTTTCAGTTTAATATCAGTCAGTTTAATATCTTTATTTAATCTAAACAGACATTTTTCAAGTGATATATTTGTTGAGAAATTGCGTTACAATATATAGATATCTCTATTATTTTTAATATATTTTTAATTTGGCCTCCGCATATCTGTCATAAATTAAATTCATTCTGACTTTTAATCGCAAGTCTACAAAATTTATATGAATATCCTATTTTTCTCAAAATTTATATGTGTGGATATTAGTCTTACTAAGGATTTATTGTAACCTTTAAAAGGTGTGCTGAAGAGAATTTCCACTTGTATACTTTTTTCAGTTATATACTTAAATCACATTTCTTTTTTATTAAGATGTGTTCTATTAAGAAATTGGGTTAACTAAATAGATAGGATGTAATGTACAGCGTTATATTCAATAAGTCCTCAATTACTAATAAATAATTCTAAGGTAACTCAGAATTTATTTAGCGCGGTGAAACTGTCTTTTAAATGAACAAATATAGGAGTTTCGAAATTTTAATTCATATTTCTCTGCGTTTTGATTAAGAACAGATGGCAGTACCTAAAATATATATATATATATATGTGTGTGTATATATATGTATATATATATATATATATATATATATATATTTATATATATACATAAATATATATATATATATATATGTGTGTGTATATATGTATATATATATATATATATATGTGTGTGCGTGTGTGTGCGTGCATGCGTGCGAGCGTGCGTGTGTGCGTGCGTGCGTTCGTGAGTGTGCGTGGGCGTATGTGTATGCGTATATGCGTGTGTGTGTGTAGCTACAATACGTGGATGTGATTAGCAACGTGTATTTCAGGTCGGTGTCACGAACCTTGCATGTCTCCTTAACTAAGTCTGTTATTATATTGACTCCGGGATTCAAATAGACGTTGTGTATTTTGACTACTAGAAATCTTTCGATCCTGTAGATACGATCGAATTCTCCGTCCCAATTTTAGGAATTTGGTGGGGAAATTTACATTTGGCTTGACCTACTAGACTTACTTATACTGTCGTGAGTGAGACAAGATACGAATCTCGGGCCTTTGTTATTCGTTATTCTGGGAAATGATATGACTGACGTTGTGAAAATTGCATGCTGTTTGTAATTCGCGGATGACAAAGTTGTGGATGAAAGTCATTGCGTGAAACGCATTAAGCGGCTTACCACTAAATGCAAACAAGTGTTCAATAATCAGTTACAGTCAAGACCATGCTCCTATTAAATATGAATATACGGTCAGCGAGATTCTACTGCACTAACTGGATAAAGTCGTTCATTTGAGAGCCAGATTTTAATAGCGATTGACAATTCTTGTACATATTGTGGACATGGCTAATAAATGAATTCAAAAACTTTGATTTGCTTTACATAATTCAAAGTAGATTTAATACGTGTTATCAGTTTGCTTGATGTCCATTTTTTTAGTGCAAAGCCGGTTAGAATGTAGTTGCAACATTTGAAATTCACAAAACATCAATTCTAACTCGATGATTGCTGTCATCGATCGCGGTTATGCGAAAGACGTTCTTACAAGACCGTTGGGTTACTTTTCTTTTCTTTTTCTAATGAGTATACTCGATTTTTATTCATTGAAACCTAGAAGAAAATTTGTAGAAATATAAATTTATAGAAATGTTTTCTTGTTATCTTTTATAACTTTTATGTAATTTTGTGTTCATTTTTTTAAGTCGTTTATACTTTATTTTTATGAATCGAATACCTATAATGCATCAACTAATAATTCTGAAAAATAAATAAACTAAATGAATGAAATATAAACTACGCTAATTTTTTTAGCTATACTTGATTATAACATACCTAGTAATATAATTTTGCAAAAATTTTAGGGCTTAAACATTTTCATCGACAGTCTAAAATTTTTGGGACTCTTTTCAAAAAGAAAACGTTTCGTACAAGTTTGGATTTAAAAGCCTATAAAAACCAGATTTATGAATGATCTCTCGTTTAACGCCGTCCTACCAGAGCGGACCCAGGACTAAATTAAGAAACTATATATGAGTAACTTTATTGCTTGTATTTTTTTAATTATTCAAGACGATTCTTCAAAAACGAATGTACATGAAGTGTAATTCTATTTTATTTATCAGACTGTTTCTCGTTTTAGGCGCTAATTATCTTAAGTATATTTGTGTGCACATATTATATAGTTATATATTATTATGGCACCGCCTAGATGACACACCCAGTCAATTTATATGAACTACTTCGGTTTGAAATAACGTTCGACCGTGCTAACATTAATTTTTCTTATTGAATTGTAGCGACAAACATGTTATTAATCCATCTCTTCTGGAACTGGTAGAGTTTTTGTCCCCGACTGTAATTTTAGTGTATCTCGTTTTATCTTCAATCCCCGATTATATGCATTGCTTTTCCCCAATTTTGTGTTTGAAAAGTGTACTCATTTTGTTCTATTTTTCTTTTCCATTCAAGATTTTAGAAATACTATAGGGGCGTATTTGAGGACTTCACGGTTCAATCTGACAATCTAATATTTATTTGCTTTCATTATCGTTTTCTATTTTTATTTTTAATCCTCATATTCTTAGTAATTTAGCTTCTTCCTTTTTTTTATTTCCTTAAATCATTTTAGCCTTATCTTTAAGAGCATCAAAAAAATTTCGTGAGTTTTTATTAAAAATTAACCATCAAAAATTTGGAGTCCGTGTTAGTTCTTGAAAAAAATTGGAGTCCGAGTTAGTTCTTGTTTTTCTTCAGAATCGAATATTTATTTCCTTAGGTGATTTCGTAGATTTATGTCTTCTTTGTGATAAGGATCTAAATTTCCAAAGTTTTTTGGCCCTAAAGAAGAGGTATTAATATAAATAATTCTGGCACAATGTTGATATTGATTTATGAAATCATGCTTTGCGTGCTACAGATATTGCCAGTACCAAAGTCTTCATTCAATAGTATAAGTAAGGTCCCGGCTTTCTTATGATACAACAAGTGGACTTTATTAGGACAGTTCCGCGTTACAGTAAAAACATCGTTAAGAAACAAAAAGGAATAAACTAATGAAACTTACTTGGCATTCAATGTTTTGAAACGTAAATAAAAAGTTCTAACAGAATAAACATAAAAAGCTTGATTGAGTTCACCGTAATTTTTAAGAAAAGCTTATCGTTGAGTTTTTTAAAGACGTATCGCCTAATTCGGTCATTAATAAAATGAAAATTTCTGACGAAATGGCAGCGGCGTAAGAGTACACTTTTTTATTAATGTTTTTACATATTGGCGCAAGATTTAAACTTATTTAGGCAATGGAAAGTACGAGTTTTTAAGTGTGGGTCTTCTTAGGAGCCAATCCTCGTTGGGTAACAGTACCTTATATACTTCTTATAATGCTTGCAGTACACTCTCATCAATAACTTTCAATAAATGTTTTATCGAAATATTTGCAACGCAAAGAGCCAAAAGTGGGCCTTTGTACACAATCGGCACCATTCGGCTGGTGTCATCCAGTTACCCTTCCCCCAATGGACGAGATTGTATTTCATTTTACTATTATTTCAAGTTTTCGTGCATATGCATACTACAGTTATGTTTGTGTAATTTATGTCCACAAAATTTAGTTGTAATTTATGTCAACGAAAATATCCACAAAATAAAAATCCACAAAACTAAGAAGCTCAGAAGATCCCGGATGAAAGTAATACTTCAAAATAGAACAAATACCACCACAACAGAAAGTAGTGTTAAAATATTATAAAATACGTGCGAGTATCTAATCTAGCAATATTTGGAATTTCTTCCTGAAATAGAGGCTGAGATCTAGTAATGTTATTACCGTCGTCATTGCGGTGGTACATTGAATTGATCACAGGCTTACACCTTTGATGGTACATCGCACCACGTGTGTGCGCTGTACCATCATAATGAGAAAGTGGGGTTGGATTTACACAGACACATATATATATATATATATATACACATATATATATATATATATATATATATATATATATATATATATATATATATATATATATAGCCAGTGAGCGACTGACTGAGCACATCCCGCTCTATAAGGAGCCGGTTGTAGCGGCAATAGCTTCTAACAAATTCTGGACTAGTGTTATGGTGGCTGTAAGAGATTGCTCTCGTAGCAATAAGTCGGTCATATGTATAAACTAGATACATTAAAGTAGATAAATAAATAATTTCTTATTAAAGCCTTTAATAGTTTCGTTAAAGCCTTTAGTTAGTTTTCGTGTAGAAAAATAGCTTCAAAACGAGTAAATATCTTTTTGAAAACAGGGGTTATTTCAGCAATCAATTCTATAGAGAAAAGTTTTATCTATCATATTTCTAGTCTTTGGATCCCATTTGGTACATACTCTACTTATCACGTTATTATTTTCGGAAATAAAATCGATAATTAGTAAGTAAATTAATATTTTTTTTCATAACCTTATTCTTTAACAACTCGTCAGAAAATGACAATAATAATTTAAGACTGGTACGACTGAATGAAACGACACTATACATGAACATTTCGCGATAGTTATACTTCTAAATAAAATATTACCTACCCTCGAGGAAGTTTTTAAAAAATGCGTGCCTAACAACTGATTATATATCTTTTACTTATCATTTTTGTTAATAAACTTTACTCTCATATTGGTAGTCGGTACCCAAATTTACTTTATTAAATTAAACAAATTAAGTAAAATCGGATAGAATAAATCATTACAAAACGAAAAGTAATTATTTATGTATCGAATATGCAGCTAGTCGAGAAATTCTAATTCCCCATATTTTAAATGACGTTATAATTATTATACAACATACTAATTATTAATGCATACTAATTATAATACATTTAATATAATTATGCATAACATACTAATTATTAATGCTCTATCGCCAAAAGGCAAGTAATTACCTTGTCTCTACTGGAACAGTCTCATTAATAAAAGCGCTTTCTTGAACATGACTTCTTTTTATAGTATGCGTGTGAGCGCTACCCGAAACCATTTTTTTGTTTGTTTTATAACGTGTTTATTTACTAAGATGTGATTACACATTTTCCATTATTATAGCGCATTGTTGGGAATGTTGACTTACCTATTTTACATAATTTAATCTTGTACGATTGTTTCTAGTGCTATCTTATATTCAGGTGAATTGTTTGCTTTTTCGACAGTTTCTATATTTTCATTTCAATTAGGACAATTTTCTGTCACTAAATAAGAGTTTATGTAGGCAAAAGTGCAATCATGAATACGTCAAATTAATGGTGTATTGTACATTTAAATTGTAGAGAAATATCACATTTTCATTTTTTTTTTAAACCAACCAAACCAATTTAGGCAAATCTGAACATAGTATTTTGAAACTTTTCTAATTTATATAATTCCATCTCCGTTAAGTTGTAATTGCAGTTGAGTTCCTCAAAAAATTTTAAATAGTCAATGGAAGGTCTTCTTTAATTAGGTGTTAAAATCGTTGTACATTCTACATTAATTAAACTAAGGGTAGGAAGAGCGGTACTCCTTCAAAATTATTATCGTCCTGCTTGAACTTTCTGAACCAAATTTTCGACCTTCCGTAAGACACCTTCGACTCGACCATCGCATGGCTTAATCCTATTATTTTTAGTGGTTTTCTTATCATAACGAAATTGATTAAGAGAGGAGCCCGTTACTTTTATCGTTCTGAATTAAATTTCTTTGATATAACGTACTTGAAAGCTTAATATCAACTGACATAGAATGAGCACGCGGAAAAGTCATGAATCCACATTTAAAAACTCATCAACCAACCAAAAACATCTATTATAGTACTAGGTCAAATATCAGTTAACTGGTATACACATATAACAGTTACCTAACTGGTATAATAGTCTAATATTTCGTTGTAAATTACACGAAGTTAAAAGTATATTTATACTTTCAAAACTAGAATTATTTAAGTCCATTGGTACATAAATGCGCATCTATCTAATCAGATATCGATTAATAAACAAGTAAATCTACGTATCTACTTATTTGAATACGAGATGAAAACAAACTTGGGTATTTTTAATTTACGTAATCAATTCCATTTGCGAAAACCACAAACCTTTATTCGCGGGAGCATACCATTAAGTAGTCAATGATTCGAATTAACATATAGCCAATGTTTTCAATTTTATTGAGACGGTTAAATGTATATATATATATATATATATATATATATATATATATATATATATATATATATATATATATGTGTATGTGTGTGTGTGTGTGTGTGTGTGTGTAAGCACATTTCAGCCAGGTAACATTTAAATCACAGAAAATCCAGCTGATCAGAAGAAAAAACTGTTCTTATGACTCTTAAAAATATAAGTACCTTTGTTTCCTTTCCATTTTAAACATATTTGCTTGTTCATTTTACTAATGTGATTTTGGAAACATGGGTTTTACTCTTTTTGCTCAAATAAACATTAAAATGAATAAAAAATATTATTCCAAAACATAAATCTAATTTCTAAACCAATAATCACCCTTTCCCCATCCGCTTCTTCTCGAATTTACATTAAAACAAAATATTTTTCTTGACAAAGAAATTCATATAAAATTAAAGAAATAAAAGAGACGATGGAAAGAGCTAGAATTATAAATGATCGTTTGAAAATACTAATTTCGACCTTCCACCCTTTTGTCAGAAAATTTGAAAATCGTTTTCCATATCTAAAATAACAATGACATTTTACAAATGAAATGAGCCACGAAAGCTAAACTCCTACTTTCCATTCACTATGGTATAAATATTAGTGTCGATTAAATCATCAAAATTATAGCCAAACAGTGAAAAAAAACACCGTCGATTGTAGACATTTATACTATATGTCGGTTCATATATGTTACCTTTGTGAACGATAACAAATATTTCTGGACCCTTCAACTAACCAGATTATGGATATTTGCCCGCCATGTTTAAGAATATGTTAAATGTAAAAATATTGCATTCGCGTCTTTACTCTCAAAAGATCAGCCAAAATTATAGCGTTGATTTTTTAATTTTTTTTCCTTACTTATTGGCCGACACTTTTTGACATAAAAATTTCATAGGGATGAATGCATCAAATAATTTAAAAAATGCGTGATCAAAGGCAATTAATGTTGGGTTTGAAAGGACATCCGCATCTAATATGCTAAAAATAAAGTGTGAAGAAAGGAAATAAGGTAGTAACTGAATTATAATTTAAATTCTGATAAACTTTTTTTTTTAATGTTTAATGTTTTAATGATATCACTGTGCAATATGTCGTGGTCACTCATAATTCCGCCGGGAATCTGTACGATGGCACCCTTTTGAATTTTATATTTAGCTCGTAACTGAGAAAAAAGTGGAATATAATGACGGTACATTATTATCGCACATTTGCTAACATTAAAATGTAACTAATTTCTTTGCGACACCTTATTAGAAATGTTGTCTATAGTTCAAATATTGTTTCAAATATTAAGGTAACAGGCAGTATTGACAACCGAAATCGAGTAATTTATTACAACAAGGAATAAAGCAGGATCTAAATTTTAACTTGACTTATTCCAGACACCAGTCTTCATTGATTTTACTATGAGAAAGTCATTGATTTTACAATGTTAATTCGTTCAAATTTTTTTTAATTAAAATTGATCCCGTCTATATATCTTGAAACAACTCCTTTACCATAACACACAAATTTAGCGAGACTAGTGTAGGTAGAAAACTTAGGACACAGACTCTGACATTTCATAAACTGGGACTAGATTTATGAGTAGATAAATCAATAGTTGGTTTACAATTCAAAAGATAATGTAGATAATAGCGCTACTAGTTTATAATTTTGTTTATACCGGCTTGTGGTGAAAGGAATTAGGCTTGAAAATGGTAATCCCCCAGAAAATCTTCAAAAGAAAGCATAATTTTAAAACTTGAAGAAAAAGTAATTATAGATGTATGCAGTTTGATGGAAATATTGGAGAAGGTCTAGACCATATGCAAGTAATGAACTAGAGTCTCTTTTAATTGGAGCTGCTTCAATGCACATTTCACTTCACCATAATCTACTCTAACGATATGGAAACGATACATGATATTTTTACAAGCGAGCCATGCTGTCGCGTGAGTCGTAATTTTGAGCATCGGTTTATTATTTTGAAAAACTAATTTCATGCTGATCAAAGAGGTTCTTGGCAATCTCCATCGACGTAAGACTCCGATGTGCGCTATTGTCTCAAGAAGCCCTTCTCTCTAAGCCGGCGGACGGCAACAGGCGGACCGCGGCCCGCGTCCGGACCGCGGGAGGACGAACTTAGGACCGCCAAGTTTTCTATATATATATAGTACCTACCTAAATAAGAAATATTTTCATAGAACTAGTACTTATTCATTCGATTGAAACCCACGTGGAATCTAACTAAGTAACTATTTAATTCCATTCATACTCTTTTTAAACAACATACCATATTTTACGTAAATCAATGTGCGGGAGCATTTCACACCGCCTGCATCCTTATCTATCGGCGGTACGCTTGCGACTGACTGATGGTATGTTTGTCGAGTTAAACGAGCGAGTGCCGAAGTTGCGGGGGCGGGGGCGGGAGAGAGTCGACTAGCGGCCGGCCATTACTCGTCAATCGCAGTCCGATAGCACTCGTTCATTTGTCATTCGTTCGTTCGTTTGTTTTATTTATTTTTGTTTGTTTGTTTCTGTGAAAACCTTTTCGTGCCTAGATAATATTGTACTTTCATTAACATGAATACTATAAAAAGAAAAGTGTAGGAGATTTCTGATCGAATGGACTGAACAATACTGTTTTACGCTGCCTGATAGACCTCAAGTGGTTCCAGTTTGCCTCATATGCAATGAAACTATAGCTATTATTAAAAGTGGCAACTTAAAACGACACTACGAAACAACCCATCAGCAATTCCATAAAAACTTTCCTCTCGGCAGTGAGGCTCGTAAAGAAAAAATTCAATCTATTCTTACTTCTTACGCAAAAAGCACGAAATTACTAGTTTGCTGCATGAGCAAGCAAGAAAAATCTGCAGAAGCAGCTTTACGTGTGTGTTGGACTCTTAATAAACACCAGAAACCATTTTCAGATTCTGTGATAGTGAAAGAATGTATGTTGAAAGTAGCTACGGCAATTTTCGAAGAAAAAAAGGATGTGGTCTCTACAATTCAAAGTATTCCCTTGTCGGCAAGAAGTAATACAAGGAGAACCGAAATTTTGGCTGGTGATATCAAAAGCACTCTGCTTGAACTTGACACTTGACGAATCATGTGACATTGTCGATGATGAACAAATGTCTATTTTTGTGAGATTTTTTGATATTGATAGTGAAATGTTTAGAGAAAAATGGTTAACAGTATTGCCGTTGAAAGGTAAAACTCGAGGAGAAGATTTATTTAATGCCATTGATGAATTCATTACTAAATTCAACATTAGTTATGATAAAATGGTGTCGCTTTCTACTGACGGGGCTCCATCGATAATTGGCAAAGAAAAAGGTGTATTAAAGAGAATCAGGGATAAAAATTCTGGTTTAATATCGTATCAGTGTATAATTCACCAGACAGCCCTTTGTGGAAAATTTAGTGCTACACTAAAAGAAGTTATGGACAGTTTGGTAAAGTTGATCAATTTTATTAGATCTCATTCTGCACTTCAACACCGGCAGTTCAAGGAGTTTCTTTCTGAATGTGATTCTGTGTATTGTGACTTACTTCAACACAATAATGTTCGTTGGCTAAGTAAAGGCTAAGTTATTGATTGTTTCTGGCTAATAAAAGACCAAGTAATATCCTTATTGCAAAAGTTGAATACGCAAGGAGCAAGGAAGTACTTGGAGTTCATAGCAAACGAACGCAATATGCTAGGTGTGGCTTTTTTGAAAGATATTCTGAAATATTTAAATGCGCTCAACACTGAGTTACAAGGCAATGGGAAATTAATATGTGACCTGATACAAAGTGTATCTGCTTTTCGTCACAAGCTAGATATCTTCGAAAAAGATATTGCTACACGAGAATTTATTCATTTCTCAACAGTTATCGAATATAAAAAGGAGAATTCTGAAGAAGAAATTGAAGTCTTTTTAAAATTTATGTCTGATCTAAAAAACGAATTTTCTTCAAGAATCCAAGACTTTGCAGAGCTGGGGAAGCTCTCTCAATTCCTTAAATTTCCTTTTGAAGTTGATGCATCGGGAGAATGGATTGATGTGGCTGCTAAGTTGTTCAATCTTTCAAAGCCTTCACTTCAAATGGAGATAATTGACTTGCAAGAAATTATTTCCTTTCAAATGTATAAAACTGCAGCCACTGAAGAATTTTGGGGTAAACATGTTTCAGAAACATATATAAATTGCAAGAAATTGGCTATAAATCTGGCCACTATATTTGGCTCCACATATTTATGCGAATCATCGTTCTCAAAAATGAATTTTTTGAAGAACAAATATCGATCGAGATTAACGGACGTCCACCTTGAAGACACACTTCGCATTTGCTGCTCTCCTCGTAAGCCAAACTATAAAAAACTAGCTCAAGATTAGACGTAACGCTAGCTTCCACATTCCAAACGTACACGCCATACAATTAAATTATCCTATAAATATGCTAGAATAATTACCAGTGTCGTGTCTAACATATTTTGTCCTCTTGCAATTGAATTGATTGAGTTTAAAATCACTCAAAAATTTTAAGTAAAAAATAAAATAACTCATTACAATTTGATAATCCAAAGTGCATGTTTGAAAGAACATAATAAGACGTCAATTAGTTACTGAGACATACTTATTTACACCATTTCCTTAACCGCGTTAAAGTTTTATACATGACGATTTTGATGTTAAAGACTAACAAACGTTGGGGATATTATATTCATAAGGATACATATAAGTAAAATGAAAATTATAGCTCATATTTTCAGGCACGCTACCATATGAGTCTAGAATTGGGACTTTCGTTCCGTACAAAGACGGAACGGTTCATGTATAATTTTAATACATAGACTGAAATGTGGTTAAAAGACGATTTGAGTGAAGTTCAATGTTTAAGGTCGTATTAGTCATTAATTACCCTGGAGGAACTTGTTATCATGACACATATTTATTATTTATTGTACGATAGGTTCAAATATCAATAAAAAATATAGTAATCCTCCTAACATCGTAATCAAACAGTTTATTAAGTGACTAAACAACCTGTTCAGATTATAACACAATAATATATTATATTGAATTCTTCAAATCAAAAACACATTTACTTATTAATTGGAAATTTTTCTGAACATCGTACATTTCAATAATTATTTTAATGGCCTTCTTGCTATTTAAAATAACCTACAATTTAACTTACCTTTTTGTTCCGCCATTTGTAATAAGTAATATACATAAATTATATTCTGCTCTTTCTCCTGAGCAGTTTTCCTTAAATATATAATATGTAGTGCTTAATTTAATATGTAGTGCTTCAGTTCCTCCTTTTAAGAGAAACCAACTCTGCGTGTTCTAGATTTTATTGTAATTTAATATCTGGGTAACATCATTATCCTCTTATGTTTAATAATATAATAAAAAAATAAACAATATTTCAGCAATGTAATCAGTCGGTCAACAGATTTTGACATATTTTCTCTGTTTGACGAGTAAAACAATTTCTTGAAGTCACCAGTATTAAAACAACTTCCAATGCATTTAAAATTATTTCGATTAAATCAATTTTTACGAAATCTGGACAAATCATATTTGAACTTATCCACTCCATGTTGTCTTCTCTAAATAATATGACAGAAACGATTTAATATTTAATTTTGAAATAATTCAGTTACTTAAGCATGTAGTTTTAATTTTATGATGTAAACAAAATATATTGTCTATAATATTTCCACCCTCGTTAGATTTTTTCCATATTCGCAAAGGTTGCGTGAAATTGTGGATATAATATTTGTAAACTTACTAAGAGTATATTTTCTCCAATTAACAACTACCGGTTATTAATATCACTAGAAGGACTATGATTAAAATAGTTTGTTTTCGTAATTTCCGTCCAGAAATTACAATACCTGCAATAATATTTTTTTCAATTATAAGAAATTTATCAAGAACACATTAGCGCTTCTACGAGCTATTCTCACTCGTAAAGATTTCAGAATATTTTCTTTAAAATTTATTTACCCAATATTACTTAGTGAGTTTATAAATTTTAAGAATTCTAGGGACCTAAATCCAAGTAAATCTAAAATGTGCAATAACTTTAGATGGACATTCAACGTCGTTCGAAGTCATCATAGGAAATGATGATGCACTCACCATAATCTCTTGTCAAAAAATTTAGATATAATTGCCAAATATTGGTATAAACAGGTCTCCAAACATTGTCCAAAACAAAAAGAAGTAAGATGGTATTATGAGGCAAGTCGATATTGTCATAGATCGATAGAGCGTCCTAATATTATTTAACAAATTGATAAGCTCATAATTTATTTTATAGAATTCATAGATACCTTGCAGTAAGTTTCTGCCCTTGGTTTCGTAATAAAAAGTTAACTGAGATGATATTTTATTTGAGAAATATTTCTTTGGAGAAATCGAAGAGCAAGTGAAAAACTGGTGATGATTATTGAGGTAAACAAGAGCTAAAGTTTCACTATTAACAAGAAGGCGATTACTACTGCCTAATTGCATTGTGGAGATATTAAAAATGAAATAAATTTTATTTATCTGTAAGTTGGTGGCATGAAAAATAATCTGTTCGAATGACATTAAAATGTTTCCAAAAAGTATAATTTTACCAAAGTATAATTTATCCATCATGTTAAGAAATATTAATCAAAATAGATAATTATATAAAGGAAAAATACTAGTAATATAGTTAAATATAGTTTACAGTTCGCTATTTTGCATATAGACTAAGGAAAAATAGTTTGCTGCTTTGAAAATTAGTCATACTCCTAAAAACGCATTTCCGTTTCCAAAGCCTGAACGCTATATAATATAAAGGTGATTAAGGAAACAAACTACGGACATATTTTGTTGCCTCATTTATAGTTATACCTCTTTACTTTTTGTGTTGTTTCTGTTTGCAATTTTACGATAGGTCACTAAATTCATTCTGGTCTTTCACCGTTTCCTTTTTCGACTGATAAAGGGCTGCAATATATTTCTATATATTGCAATATTTAAGTATACTTACGTTCAATGAAATAATCTACTCATCCTCTGTTTAATTTCTATAACATTTTCCGAATTATTTTCATTAAATATATTCAATTTAAAATACAGGAACGGCTAAAAAAAGAAGGGCAATTTGAAAGAAAAAGTTATATGTATGCCAGAAACACATCAGTGTGTGTGAGTACGTATATATGTATATATATATATATATATATATATATATAGATATATATATATATATATATATATATATATATATATATATATTTATATATATATATATATATATATATATATATATATATATATGTGTAAATACGTAGGTATATACTTATAAAATATGGAGGGAACACCCGATTAGCTGCAAACTATTTTATTTGATAATGTTCAGTGAAATGGACAACACGTAAGTTCCTGACCTCGGAAATCTGTTTCGCCTTTGAAGTATGCCACAGAAAAATTTAAACCTCCGCAATAAAAACTAAAACAAAAGCTAATTGGATTGGAACCGAACAAAATGCAGACTATATGTATAGTTCCATCATGGATCTATTATTTTAATTTAATAGGAAAGGTTTTTCCCTGAAAGAAAAGTATTTGCCGGGAAAGTAGTTATCAAAGGATGATTTTTTTTTCATATACTAGAAAGTGCTGGAAAGCTACGCGTGGATAAAGAAATCTTACTGCCGCGATAATACCACTGCTGTGATTACGTTGCTGATTGCTCTGATTTTAGAGATTATATTCATGTAAATCTGCTGCTCTAAAAAAATTTATGTGACATAAAGCGAGATAGTATGATGTAATATTAAATTGTGACAGTATTACATTTTGATAGTGTAATTCACATATTGTTTCCCTTCAATAAAAGTTTTGTTCGGGGAATATTCACCGGATCGCTCGTTTGACATATAATGTAGATTTTTTCGCGTGTCAATCAATAAACATACCTCTCTGAAAATCGTTTTATTGCTTCTGCAACCAAATTACTTCCATACTTTTTAGCAGAATGCAAGATCATCCCTTGTACGAGTACCTGTCTGTTTGTATGAATAAAAAATTTACGCGCTGAAGCTCTAATTTAATTCGACATTTTTTTATTTTAAAAATTTGTTTAACGACTTATTTCAAAATTTTCATTCTTGTCATCATTTCTACCAGCAAATAAACATTTGTCAATTTTCAATTTCTTCATACCGCACCAAAATCAATATACACCCCTAGTATCAATTTTTGATTTCTTATGCATACATTTTTTTTAGAATAAGAAAATAATCGACTCACTTCACAAAATTTCTGTTCTGAAATTATTTTATTTATGAATTGCCACAAGAACTACTTCAGAATTAAATTATTTTCTTTACTTTTTTCAATAATTGTTCTTTTCCAATCTTCGAAAAAAAGAATTTTCTAAATATAATGTTTGATTTGAGTAATGGACACGTTATTTTAATATTTGCTAATTATAAACTAGTCATTCGCTGTATCTATTATCGGTAAAATTTTCCGCAGTTTCTCTTTCAATGTCCGGTTAAAAGTTTCTATCAGTCTGATTTTGAGATTTGCATAATGTGATGTTTTTTTTCTACTGTTTTTAATGTCAGTTTTGCGTACCTTGTTAATACAAAAATATGTGATAAAGATGTAGCTTTTATGATTTCGTACCTTAAAAAGACGGAATACTTATAAGATTACTCGGGTCTGTTTTTAAGCTAGACACAGCCATTTTTCTCAGAAACTTCTTTTTTGAAATTTTAAATTTGGTAGAATAATAAAAAAAATAAAACTTAAATATATTAATTTCAAAATTTATTCGAAAAAATCATTTTTACACCATATATAGGCGAGGTGTTTTATGAATGGGCTAGTTATTTTATCTTCACAAATATAATGAAAATATGAAAAATATGTCCCTATTTTCAAAACTACTCAACCTATAATTATAAAAAATCTATGGGTTTTTAGAAACTTAAGCAAAGGTTGAAGAAGAACTATATCAATAGTTTTAGATGTCATTATCTTAGTAGGCAATACATTTACATTTTTACGTTTTGACAAAATTATGACAAAAATTGTCAATAGAATTATTCAATAGAAATACTAGGATATTATGTTGCTGTTCACAGACGTGTTCGACTGTTTTTTTTAAGTTATCTAATGTCCGACCACATGTATAATTTCTCATTTGGTTAACAGGTTCTTAATCCATTAGATGCGTGTCGGTAACTGATAGTTTCTAGTAGGTGATCCAAGCAGAAAGCAGGGAGTACCCATATATCGTTTCACAACGCTTTTTTACTGAATACTTATATTAAGTTAATCGTAAAAATTTATATAGAGACTATACGCGTATTTTGTGCATGATGCGAGCTTGTTCTAGATGGAAACAGTGATGTTCAAAACTAATCTGCGTTTTCCAAAACCACCAATGTATTTCTTTGGTTTTTTTTCAAAAATGATTGAGAAAAACCCAAAAGTAAAAATATATCTATTTCATATTTTTGAAAACTTTTTTCAGTAAAATTCTCTTTTTTTAATTTTTTTCTCTACTTTTAAAATGATATAATTTATAAACTACTTTTCTTTTTTACTTTCGTCACACCACATTTAAATAAATCAAGAAATTTAATTTCCACTTAAAACATCACAAAGTTTCTTTAAAACATGGTAACATTATAATAAATAAATATAAACGATATTTTTTATTCAGTGCGATCTAATAGCAAAATGTCTATTAAAAAGTACAATATTTTTGCGTATTTTACACGATTTGCGAGAAATAAGTCACAGAAAATTTAGAAAAAAATTTATACAAATAGCCTTCTACTTTTTGGATTTTATTCTCTATAATTTGACATATAATTTCCTTTAACATTAGCCAGTCATTTTACCCTGAATTTATTCGGACAATATTGTGTCAAATGTTAGCGCATAGATAGGACAGGTGTCTTATTTACTCTGTCGCACTGGTATCGCTAATACGAGCGGCAATATTCAAAATTCTCTCTATACATCTGCTATAGTAAGCTTCGAGGACTATTCGGTAATGATATTTGTAAAATACAACTTGGATTATAATCGCTAAAACAATTAATGTTGCGTAATATTTCTCATATTCAACGAAATTCAGACATAACCATCTGTTCGATTTGATTTCGGTTATAATTTTATTAAAGTGATTAAAAATTATTGTCTCATCTCCAATACATCGACATTGCTGTCATCGTCGACAAAAATTGTCGTTAACACTTTTATACCTTTATCGTTTCATGCGATATTGTTTTATGCGGTTTCTTCATTGCTGTGTCAGCATTTCAACCATAAAAATAGTTTATAATAAACTCGCGTAACTCTATGTTTACCGCGCAACTGGATAATTGACTACTCATTAATTTGTTGCTTTTTATAAAATATTAAAAAATTATAAGTAAATAAAAAGCTATATTTGACAATGACCAGAATTTATTAAAAAATAAACGAATTATGATTTTCTAAACTTAATGATAGGGATAGAGTATAGACATCTTCCTATCTAATTCGCTATGGAAGAATACAATGAGAATTCCTATAAGATGTAACAGTTCAGTATATCCATCTTCAGCTATATGTGGAGTTTACAAGATTGCTCAAACTTTTCTCAATTCTCAACTGCACGTACCTTGAAATTATGATTCATAAAATAAATAAAAATATACGCTAGGTTTCTTTATTGCAATAACATAGTTTCATAAAAAGAGTAGATAATTTATTACATGAACGACTCATTACCTGCATAGCCGATAGACTTTATTACAAAACACACAAAGTGCACAATTAATTATTATCAGATTCTTAACTGGGCGGTATTTCATAAGGTTGGGAGAGAAAGGAGAATATCAGAATAATACCGTCGCATTTAGTTCAAAACATAAGACAAGCCAACAATTGTTTTGTAAACTTACATTAAAAGCTTTTAAATATGGTATGAAAAGGGCCTATAATTTAAAAACTTTGGAAATACATCAAGTGCGACTTGCGTAAGAACATTTTTTTACGGAGAGGTCCTGTAAGATTTCAATAAATAAAATATTTATCGTTGATTAATATTTATCGTTTTTAAAGACGCAATTTACATTAAACTACTTAATGGTACACACGTTATACAAGCATCAGCTAACAAATAGTTGTCTATGTCGGAATAGTACCACGATGTTTTTATAAAAATGTGATAATGGTGTATCACGGAGATACCATAGGGGACACTTTCTGTAATAATTTATGTGGGTATGATTCGGCATCTCAAAGTAGATGTGAAGTTAGGGGGTCACGGAAAAAATAATCGTCGTGCTCTCAAGCTTTTTGTAATTGCGTGAAAAGGTGAAAACTTTATACGAAAATTTTTTTTTTTCGGTTTATTTATATTTCATACAGCAAAGTGATGGAGATGATCATTTTTGCTGCTCACCGTGAAAGTCAAGCTGCCTTTTCCATTAAAGGGAGGGTTCGTAGCTTCACGATTAAGAGGTTTTGTGTAATTCTCATAATCTATATTGAGCGTTAATAATGCTGAGTAACGAACGAAAGCGCTGCAATGGTCCAGACGAAAAGTTGAGGCTTTTCATCGTTGCTTATTTAGTATTGTTTGTCATAATAAAAAAATAGATTATAGATAGAATCTAAGAAAGAATTAAAGTTGCTAAGATTTGATTCCAATAAGTTTTGTTTATTGATATGACTTCAGAGAGGGCGCCAGTTTTACTCTTATTATTTATATACTCTAAAACAAAGCTTAAAACTTCAAGTACTTAGCTGCTGCAAATTTCACTGACGAATGTTGATGTTACGGAAATTATTCAAAACGGGCCTGAGTTTTATTTGACTTGCAAGAATAAAATCAAGGAGTTACTCAAAATTTCGTTATATATTGGATGGTCGACGATAATATTGTTTGAGTTTCGGAGCGGGCTAACTGAGCGGAATTAATTCTTCTGGCGTATTGCCATTGTAAAATGGTTTTGCGCTCGTAATTTTTATAATCGCACAATAAACATGGTGTTACCGTTTTCAATTTCAACATAATGTTGCCTTATTTCGCGTAGCTTCATTTAATTGTAACACTTTATTTCATAATATTTCATAATTTACACATTCACGTTTGCATATTTAGTTCACCTTTCTGTTAATTAAGGCAACGGCGATGATGGGATATCAGCAGCGATAAAATTTAGTCTTATTATTTTTTTTCCTTAATTATTGTTATGTTTTAAGTTTTTTCCAAAATGTATTTTTTATTAAACACCTGCTTGTCAGAAATGTTTTTATTATTTTGAGTTCAAGCATAATAAAATGATATAACCCACGTCTTTTAATAATGGACGCTTTAATTATTGAATATAAAAAAGAGAAAAATATTTTCATTAGTATCATTTTTGTTCGCAATTAACATAACTTATCCCTTCCTGCTTATTTTATGATATATTTTTTTTATATAAATATAAATCAGTTTTGTTCATTCGTCAGATTCTTATTCATTCAACTAGGTGTCATGATGGTTCGAAAATACATCCGGCACATTTCTATTCTTTTTACTTCAATCATTATCTACATGTTTTAAAAATATATTAATCACTCATGTCCCACCTAAATACTTTACAATGTTTGAAGATTGATGGTGATTTCGTGTCAATGGGATAAGTCGGTTTTGTGCCGAATTCTGAAAATCAAAGAAACAAACATTTTACCTCTATAAAATATGGTGATATACGAGTTATATCGGAAGTTGAATTATATGCATATCAACGAAAATTTCAAATCGACTCAGTTTGTATCGCATACAGTGAAAATGTTCGTGAGGTAGGGTACGGAACGGGCGCACGGATATGTTACGGCGTCACCTTGGATGATAGCATACATTCATAAAATTATTTATCAAATAATATTAAATAATAATTTGCATAGGTAAAGCTGATTACAACAACTAGTATAACCTAGTGCACCTTTATCCATAAAAAAGGAAACAGAAATAAAAGAAAAATTATATGGTTTGTTCTTAGACTTCAATATGTTTTCAATGTTGAATATGGCTTAGTTTTAGATTTCCATAACCTCAAGGGAAAAAACGAAAACCTTATAAGATTACTCACCTGTTAAACAATTTAAATATACTGAGAAATATGCCCACACCCCTCATTTTTAAAATTACTCAAACTGAAATCATGTATATATATATATATATATATATATATATATATATATATATATATATATGTGTGTGTGTGTGTGTGTGTGTGTATACACATATCGATTTGTTTACATATTCTTCATTTTATACAGCGTAGTTCTCGAATAAAGGAAAGATTAGGATATTCCGATTTTATGTTTACCTGTATTGAATGTGTACTAGCAACTCGCCCTTGTATCCTCCACGGTGTACTGAACGAAACGTGATTTTTATTTAAATTAACATACATATACGCGTGAAATTCAGTAGCAAGCTGGATAATTTTTTCTATTATTCAATCAAATAGGTAGTTAATGAAAATAAAATTATACAGATTTTCAGTAATCGATCTGAACGGAAATAGCAATGTAGAAAAAATTACAATGGTTCAAATATTTCAGCAAAACTGTTGAGCCGTGAGCAAGATTCTAGAAAAAAGTAATTTTTTAGAAACCTACGCAAAATTTAGTAGGAAAACTACAGCGATAATCTTAAATCTTATAATATTTTTAAATGCACGCCATTTTTAACGTATGTGAAAGATATAATAGGCGATACATTAATGTTGTAAAAAATTAAAATATGCAAATAATTTAACAGAACTACTTCGTGCTCTTATATGTTTGTAAGTATTTAAATGTATATAGAATCCTGGTTGTCCGAGTTCTTCTAGTTTTTGACAGGTTTTAATTAATTGTTGATAATCGCTGTTAACGTGACTCAACTTTTACGTGCACAGCAGTGATTTGCACGTTGTACACCCTCTTCACAATGTCAGTGAATAAATACACAAAGGGGTGCGACGTTGACGTGGCATTTAATATTGAAATTTTGCTGCCATGTCGTAATATAATGAAGCAGAGAAATATTTGTGAGCACTCTCCCTTAGTATATGTTTACTACTACAATAAATACAAATAATCTTTCAGTGTAAGCTATTATTGAAAATGGGAAAAAATATACTGCCAGAGTGAAAAACATACGGATAAAACAAAAGAAGCAGCACTTCGGCCACAAAATGAGGACGTAAAGCTTCTTTCTTCTTGAATCTCACTTACTGCTTATTAAATTTAAATTTTTTTAATATATCCGCGTGTTTTTATGATGCTTGGCTTTGCGCATTCCTAGTCATTGATGGATTTATAGATTTAATTCGTTATTTAAGGCTCATTTCTATATCCAACTAGGCCTTGTAGGCCATCTTCTTACAAGTCATTTTAATACAATTCCTGAATCATATGTACATGCTTTCCTATATAAGTTACTGGGTTATTGCTGGGGTAAAAAAATGACCAGTTTATCTATTAATAAATAAAAAATTCGTACCCAGCGGTTTGAAGTACTATAAATACGAACTTTAGGTTTATAATACGTCGTAATAAATTACTCAACTTTTTATTTGCTAAAAGAGATTTCCGGCATTTGTTAGATCTAAGTCACGGGGATGTCAAAATAGATACGAAGCGCTTCAATCAAAGCCTGCAATGTTCAGGAGTGCGGTTTGAAATACCAAGTACCTAGACTCAAATAATTATAACCAAAACATCTCTTAAAGTAATCCAGCCATTGCACACGCTGTATTCTCCGTACTTTCTGGATTTTATGCATATTAATTTGTATGTTTGATTAACATGATATTTTAAAAGGCTTCTTTACGATTACGAATAATAGTTACATTTATATGTGCATACTATTATTCGAGTAATTGAGATACTGAAAATACTGTGTGTTCTAAAATTATTGTTCAATAAAAACAATGTTTCTGAAATTAATTCTTGGATTCCCGGTTAGAATCTAAAGTTATTAAATTGGATGTATCTAAATTAGATGCTTTAAGTGGAGAGCAATTCAAGAGAAAATGAAACTGCGTCATTCAGTTAAACGTTTAATACATTGTCAACTAGTCCACTTTTTACTTTAAGTGTACACCGACATTCTATAAAATTTACTTGTAGTTTACATATTCTAATCGCATTTAGTAATTTCATTTGTTTGATTCATTTTAGATTTGAATTTAGTTATAGTCTCAATTCGTTATTTTAAGCAATTAGTTATATTGGCGTGAAACGTCTTTCATTTCGGTCATATGGGAGGTTCACTTGCAAAAATCGTATGTAATGAAATATGCTATGGCAAGATGGCTTATAACTTTGGAAGTATAGCATCTACCGACATTATTTTAGTGGCATAATTTGGAGGATGAAGCCATTACTCGTTAGTATACATGTTCACGTAAATGGCGCTATAGTCGCGTACAGCACGACTCATTCGGATCTAAATTTACAATCGCGCGCTGTGTTTAATTAGTGATTACTCAGCAGCACATTGATCGATTCGAACGGGAGTGGTCTCATTTGACATAGCTTACGACGTTATAATAGTCATAATAGGCATTTGACAGAGTTTACGACATTATAATAGGATACCTAAAACTCATACTTGTCACCATTAGAAGTTGTAGAATTTAAAAATAGTGTTCTTTTTGCAAAAATTTCACGACTGCTCAACTATGGCGCCAACACGTGCGATACGTAACGTACGTAACGGGCGTGCAAGAGCTCGAGGAGCAAGAGAGATTCCGGTCCTCAACCTTTGATCTCAGCGGAACACGTTCATCTCCACTGGGAACGTGTTAGAACTTATTACATTAAACACTCTCTAGTACTCTCAAGATGTTTCACGTACTCCACTGCGGCTGCGTCCCTGATACTGCCTACCCATTTTGTAATTATGCGATTCTCGTAAAGTTTGATACTCGTATTTTTTTCCAAATCGAATTTGTTAAATACACATTCTCTCGCAGGTGAAAAACTAATTTCATTTTATATTTTTTAGTAAAGACGAATTCGGATTAATTTTTACCATTAACTTGTTCCTTTAAAGGTCGGCTGGTATGTATGTACGTTATTTAAAACTCGTCAACATTTGATTATAAATTATATAGAATTTTAAATTTATATTCTCGGCTTCTACCAATGCACAAATCTTGGTAATTTATTTTAAACTAGCGAACTGCCCTGGTTTCCCTCAAGTGACTATTGGTTATTGTGATAAATCTTTTTTTTCTTTTGTATATTATAATTAATGTCAAATTCAGTATTCTGTGCTTATATAGTACCCTAAGAAAAAGTAGCGAGAATTCATTCGCCTTCGCTTATCAAAACTTAAGATTGATGGAACATTCAATCAATAAATATTCCTTGTCTACATTACAAGTTTTTGGAACATTACAATCTTTATAGTCTCATACTGACGATGATGGTATTTCGAGAATTTTCCGTACTCTCACACTGAATTTTTTAGCAATTTCTGGAGTCTTTTCCTACTTCGGGAACTTTCATAATCTTGACTTTTCTAGAATTGTGGAGTTTCTCCAATGTTTCATATACTAAAACCTTCAGGAATAAATCACTAGATATTGATGAAAATAGTACAAAATCTGTCAATAGAATTCAAAATATAAAAGGGCCAAATTTAGCTACATTCAATGAAGAATATATTACTGTTACTTTTAATTTCATCCGGAGTTAACATTTGGATAAATCGTGCTTCTTTTGCTGTTGTTTTTTTTTTGGAAAATTACTATTACTAACTTGTCTTTACATGATTTAGCATAGTATCACATACAAAATATCTGGGAACGTTCTAAACAATATTGCTGACAGCATGAAATTAATTAGGTAGTTCTCCTATTTTTCGCGAACGGATGGAAAAATAAATGTATCTCGCATCGAAGAGCACCAGTATCCGAGCAGTGCGTTATTTTTTTGTAGCGCTGAAATTATGTGAGTCTGGACAAAATCTGAGCAGAATTTATATGAGCAGAATGATATGACAATCACCGGCAATTTGCTTGTAGAGATGGAGACAAATACATTTAATTAATTATTAAATTTATATTATATTGTGTATTTCAACTTTAATTTCAATTAACATTTGCTCCATTTTATTAAATTTATTCTACTTTTTATTTATCCTGCTGTCTACTTCCCTATTAATATTATATATGTAAAAACATCTTTGAATGTTTGCTTACGCCTGATAGCGCTTAAGGGACAAACTATTACAATGGTCGTAGTAAACAGCGATTACAGCGGTTGTATTAAATCATACGTTTTATTTTCCATGAAAATATTTCCGCTAAAGTATTATAAGACTACCAATTGTACTAAGGGAGGAAATTTGGATTAATTATTCACTGAAATATATTCGGTCTTCTAACTAAAGCTACGAAGAAAAAATTTCCGTTGGTTTTTTCTTTTATTCTAAGATTTGACATAAACATGACTTACCGAAGTAGACAGACAAAATCAACATAATAGCTGTTTAGAACGCGTGCGCAATGAGCAACAAGTGGAAAAATAAAATTCCGATTTACTATTTGAAATTTCGATTTACTGTTTTTTACGTAATTTTTTTTAAATGTAATATACTTGTACTTGGTGATATAAATATTTTTGCTGGGCTTCTTAAGAAAAGCCTGTCCGGTACGCCCATAATTTTCTGGAATATTTCTGCTATCTCATTATTGATTTTTGGCATGATTTATATTGTCAAAACTTAAATTTTGAAAGACTGAACCTTGATATTGAAGTAGAAAGACATAGAAATATCGATGTTAAAAATAAGTTATCGGTTTTTGATATTAATTATTCTTTTACAGGCCTACCCCAGAGTTTTTGTTGTAAACATATTTAAGTACGCATGTACTCGTATATAAGTTAACGGCGATGTCAACGTTGATACTTTACCAACATCGCTCATTGATATTTTGTAGAATAATTTGTCTTCTGAAAAGGTGTGAAAAAAAAATCGAGAGCCAAGCACATTTTCACAGTAAGCAGTAATGAGCATAAACTAATAATGAATTAGGCAGAACAAAACATAACATATTCTCGTTACTTTCGCCTGTGTTATACAAACATTTCAAATTCGAATAAAAATGCGATCGATAGACTTCGAGTCCAAATGTTCAGTAACATTTTTGGAAATAATGAAGTGTAGAACTAATGAGTTTTAATAAATTTAGTATTTCTGTATTAAAGAGTCGCAGCTGTAAAACTTAACTTCAAATTAAACGAAAGGACCCTAATTTGTACCGTCGAAGCGTCACCTTTTTAAAATCCTGCTTTAACTAGAGGCGCCTGCCGATTAAAGACTGCCAGTGGAGTTGGATAGAGTGAGTAAGTAAACATTAACTATTCTACAGGTGTAATATATTCTACAAATGGTGCGCGCTTTTTCTGAAACTTTGCTTAAATGTTAATGTAACATTAATTAGCAGACTCTGGATGTAATTGTACCGCAAATTTTCATTACGCAAATTTTATTTGTGTAGGTATCCTAATATATTTACTTCCATATGACCAACATTTATCTATTTACTTTTATTGTAAGGCCACTTTCTCTGTCTCTAACATACAATATCTGATGTGATACTTATGACAATGAGTGTCGTCATGTACCTATAATTCAAAATTTATAGGAAGTTAACGAATATCATAATATTAAAATGAAGAAATAAATTGGAAAAATGTGATAAAAAATACGCAAAAAATATATAAAAGAAAATTATTGAAAGAAGTGGATGTATATAAATTTACAGAAGAAATAGATTGGAGGCAATTGGCAAAAATTGTGTACAAAAAATAACAAAAACCTCGCGTCTAAGATGACAGTAAGTTCACATTTATTAAACAAAGGTAACGACAGTTTTAAACAAACATAAATCCGTTAAAGTAATCAGTAGGATGTCAGCTATTTCTTCAAATCTACCATCCAAAACTACAAGTAATTTCCCTTTATTTGGAAAAGCATACTTAATTTCTTAAATTATATGGATACAGTGCGTAATACGTATGTAAATACATTAAGGCTTTGTCACGTTAATTAAATATTTATTTAATGTAAACGTTTAACTTAATTACTTCGGAAACTATATATCGCCGGACTCCTGCTCCACTCGCTTATAACTTTATTTCCTGAACGACTTCACAAACTATTGACATTAATATTCGAGACGAAGCCAGGAAAGTAATGATTAGGAATTCACTGTATACGTACATCATTTGTAAACTAAGATTACTGAGTTAACTTAGCTGTACATAATATACTTGATTTACATAGCTGTTTTTCAAGAAAAAAATTATGTTTTATGCGCTTGGTTCTTGTTACAAAAATCTGTCAATTTCCGAAAGTATGTGTGTCGTTCATCATCAAACCTACAAACCAAATTATCAAAGCTACAAACTAATGCAAGAAATAGATTTTATTTTAATATTTTGATGGTGTTAAGTCAATATTTTGTTATTATTTTTGTTGACAGATGCAGTAAAATATAAAAATATGTAAGTTGGTAACGTGGAGAATTTATAATTTTTATTATAGAAATATCTAAAAATGTTCTGTTTTAAGTTTCATCTCGAAATATTGCGTTGGATAATATTTGTTAATTAGTTAATAGTGATAATATTTCTTAATCAGTGAATAGTACCAAATATGATGTAACTTGACACGTTGCACTACGCCACAGTAAGTGAGGTGATTGAATCACGTCGCTTATTTGGAATTGTCATCAGTTGGTGGGGAAGTTAACCAGCATTTCTAAGCGCAACACGCATATTCTGTGATGCATGCTGACTATGCAACTAACGTCCCGTGAGTCAGAGATGAGAAATAAAAAGCCATTCCGAAGAAACATGTTTATAGTATTTATTTGACATTTACCTTACGTACAAAAAATAAAGGGGTATAACAATATTTCTCTGAAATTTTAACGAGGATCGAAACAAGGGTCGACTTGGCCTTTGTCTAATGTGGATCTAGTATACAGGCCGTGGAGAGTCAGGGAGAGCGACTAAGCGGGGCCGCGGCGCCGGCGCGCGCGCCGCCCGCAAAGCAGCCGTTGGAAGGCGTGCCGGAACTCGGGACTAAATACCGTATAAATGATGGGGTTGAGTGTCGAATTGAAGTATCCCAGCCAAAGCGAGAAAGCTGTGAGGTGCGGGCTAACGCATTCGCACGTCGGCATCAATATGGCCAGGATAAAGAAAGGCAGCCAACATGCGACAAAAGCGCCGGTAATAATAACGAGTGTCTTGGCCGCCTTACGTTCTCGCTTTGAGTCAGCTGCCTCCTTGGGCTTCCGTTTAGGCGGATGGTAAGAGGCACCAGGCGCATAGCCGCACGTGGGCGGGTCCGGTTCGAGACCGTTTGCGCAAGACTGCTTCTCGGGGCTGGTATTAGCCGAGGAGACGTTGGTGAAGCCGGTTGTGGTCTCCGAAATAGTGGGTAACGGGCGGCCAATGACTGCGACTACGGCGGCCGCGATGCCTCCTGAGCCGCCAGCGGCGGCGAGCGCACCACCCGCCGGTAGCGGCGGGCCGGTCCTTGCTGTCGCACCGCGTCGCCGACGAATGCGTTTACGCGCTGTCTGGAAGATGCGCCAGTATAGGATAAGGATAACGAGTAGCGGCAGGTAAAAGGAGGAGGCCGTCGCGAATATCTGATAGCCGAGATCTTGACTAACGAGGCACTGGAAATCCTCGGCGACGCGTCTCGTCCACTCAGGGTCTTTCCAGCCAAGCAGCGGTGCGATGCAGACAAGAAAACTGGCCGCCCACACACACGCGATCATTACACCGACGCGCCGCGCCGTGCGAGCGTGAATGTAGTCGATATTCGTCACTGCCCAGTACCTGGACCGTGAACATATTTGCTTTATACTCATCATTGTATACTAGATGTTATTAAAAGAAATGAAAAGAAATAAATACTACTCTACAAGTAATAATTTCATTATCCCTCCAATCGTTTGCGAATTATAAATTTTTCTCATTAGAAAATAAAAAGAAATTTTATGAATTAATTCTTATGCAATAAAATATAGATAAAATATAGACAAAATGTTAATAAATATCGTGAATTAAAGCATTATAACTATAGCTATATACATTAAGTGAATTTAATGGATTTAAAATTTTATTTAAAATGTTCGGACATTGATCTTTTAACCCAACAAAATTCGTTTTTTTTTCTAAACACTCTACGTCATCTAAGGAAACATTTTTAATCTTGTGCGATTTCTTAAAATTTTCGTTACGTATAAGGTCTTCACAAAAAAATTGCCTTAACTAAGCATTGTATACAGGTAACTCGTTTAGATACCTGTCAAGAGCAATGGCGACGAGATGTAATATAGAAGCGGTGCAGCAGAGCACGTCACCGGAAGTCCACATATCACAAAGCTCTGGGCCGAGAGTCCACCGTTGCGCTACCTCGTAGACAGCGCCCAGGGGCATGACAAGGCACGCCACCAGCAGGTCCGCCACCGCCAATGAAAGGATCAGCTGATTTGCCGCGCTCCGCAGGTGTCGCTCGAGCAGGATAGCAGCTATCACGAATACGTTACCTGTTTGGACACGGATACGACTTACAACGAGACAAAAGGAAGTGGGCAAATGAACTTCGTTTTATAAGCTAATTTCTTAAAGTAAGAAGTTTTTTGACGCGATTGAAAACCATGTTTAGCTAAGTTCATAATACTTTTACTTATTGACTTACAGATTAAATGTAGTAACATTTAATCTGTAAGTCAAGACTCGAAAAATTTTTCACCGATGATGTTCGCATGTCTTCGACTTTGTGGGAAAATTAAAATAGAATTTGATTCAATAAAATTATTTCTGCTACGTAGTGCACGGAGCATACAATGTTTTTCATAAGGCACAATAGTTGTGAAAATACTGACAGGAAACAGTAAATATTTCGGTAATAGTGTTAAAAAGTAGAAAAAAGATATTCAAATAAAAGTAATGAGGTTATCTTATATTTCTATCAAAATAATCATTAAAATATTCTTCAAAAAATTCAACAAAAATTACATGAAATATTAAGAGCTCCCTGCTTTTAAGAAATCCGCTTGTTCCAATCCAATCCGATCAGCTTCTTCAAGTTTAGTTGGAGACACTGCCGATAATCATTTATATTAGTACGCATCGGCGTAGGTGAGGTTGGCGGGGAACAGAAAAGATAATTCCTATACGTACTCGATCCTTTTATTTTATTTATACTATCCGATCCTTGAAAGAATTTTTCGATTTATGTGGGCCACAAAACGTTCGTTTCCCTTTTCAATTTGAGTCGTTTTTATTATTGTTGCGCTAAATTTTCATTTCATCTGATTTTCAAGAAATGGAAAATTATGTTTGAGATATTTTTTTAGGAAATCCTTCCATACTTCAAGCATGTTTATATAACTTTGTGAAGGCGAATACACAGTAGGTATCTCCGTTAAAAGTTAATTTATATCAGGACAAATTTTCTACAAAATTACGTCTTTAACCAGAATAGTTATGCAATAAAAAGGTTTTTAAAATTTATAAAAAATGAAGTCGAAAGAAACAAAGATAAAGGAGTCTTTCCGGAGACTTCCCGTCATATGATTTAAATCATCAGGCATAAATCTTTCAAACCATAAAGACGATTATTTTACGCAACAACGTCATACGTACTAGAAAAATGGGCAGAATGTACTTATCACTAATGTCAGATTGGTTGAATTTGTTTATCTAAAGTACAGTTAGTATAACAAAGATAAGTCCACCAATACTATGGGGCCAGACAATTCTACAATTTACATCACATCGCACCTTCCGAACGAAAATAGTTCAACGTATAAATCGTAACTTTTTGGAAAATGGTATTTAATATTTTAATATTTAGCGTGTTCCGTAAATAATTTGTGCAGTAGGTGGTCAATATAAGCGATAAAGATATTTTACACATTAAATAGAATGCTTTCTTTGGCCCTTGATTCATTACCCTAGTTTCTCATTTTCGAGTTCGACCTGTTTCGTTCTGAAAGTACGATGCGTCCTTTCTTTGTAAATTATAGATACTCAGGAAGGTAATATAAGAAGTATAAGTGACTATAATGATTTAAAAGGATACCGTAGTCAATTATATACGAGATTGTAATAATAGGGTAGCATTTTATCATAACTATGACATGATATAGACTGTTGTACGTCATGGCGTATCCATGTCATGATATTTAACATACATCATATAATTGTGACGTATTTATTCCTTCATCGTTACCGCCAAGCATATTTTGATGACAGATGATATGAAGCCACACGTTGAAAAATAGCACCCCAATTTATACATTTGATTGAATATAATTGAAAAATTAATTTGGTAAGCTATACTAAATAGTTGGTGGAGAAAGTGATATTTAACACCTGCAACTATTATGGATACCATCAAAATATTTGTTGAAGAATATCTTATGTTCCCTCAGGTAATGTAAAGAAACGTGATGTCACTTTCAAAACAGTACGCATTTATTTCATTATTTAATAAAAAAAATTAGTGTGTGTCCAATTAATTTATCTATTCAATAATTTTACTAATTAACGGAAATTGCAGCTACAAAATCTAAGCAAAATACGGTCTCTAAAACCACTTTGATATAACATACTAATAAAAAGCGAAGTCCATTTCTGTTGAATGCTTCTGCGGTATTTATTTCGTTACAAAATGCATACTACGTGAATCTTAGAAAATATGTGACTTCGGCATATTAAAAATTTTGCAGAAAAAATTTTTTTCTCGTTTTTAATATAGTTGGCTGCTCAATTGGATTACATACGATATATCACCGATGCAATTTACATGTTTTCCAGCTTCTGTATAATGTGTTAAATAATTAAAATTGCTGATTATACTTGGACTTCAAGTTTACGATAGTACTTGCTCATAACCTCTAACTACGTTATAAAATATTCACATTCCTACACATGGTACATTCTTCTGTAAATTCAAATATTATGTTATCACGCAGTGATGAGACCCTCCCGATAGGACTAAAGTACGTATCGTATGCTTGCATCGTATTTTTGTTATATCTATAGGCAAAGTAGACTAAAAACTTCAACGTTTCACGTAAATACAGGAATTTATTCACTGAAACTTATGGCGCGAAATTCAAACATATATTCTTGTAGTAACAAACATCGCTGTATCCGATCATAACTGTAACGAAATACAAATAGAGTCAGCCCGGTTAAAACCAAGGTAAATACTCTAATTTGGATTCCGTAAACAAAGCATTTATTTTAGCCTTAAAATCTTTATCACAGGAATCAATTTTATGTACCCAAAGTTATATTTTTATATTCGACAAGTATTTGTAAGTGTTGACTAAGCTGTAACCGACTGATATATGTAAACGGATAATTAATTCCCAAATCATTTGTCTAACACTAACTATACAAGAATAAACCTACCGTTTCCTGAGTCAGGAATTTTTTCAGGTTTGGCTTACAATTTTCTAAAAGTGAAACCCTCACAGAAATGGACTAATGCTGAATGGCACGAAGTTTTCTCATTTACAATCCAATGTTTTTTTATATATTTTCTGTTTTCATATATTTGTGTGTTTCAATTTAGGCTAATTTAGACATAATCCGAACCAATGGATTCTGCTCTCCGTGTTCCTTTCGAATTACAAAGCTTGAAAGAAAATTTTATAATTAATGGCCCGTGGCAAAAAACAATCCCATAACTCTCATATTTGTCGCCAGCTACAGACGTTGCTCTCCAATTCCCAAGACGTCTAGCTGTTACAATTTCAATTAAGTATTTAGTGGTAAGAAAACCAAACAATAACATCAGCAGTTATTGATTCCGGTTATAATATTATTTCTGCATAATATTATTTCGGCCTAGTTTATTATGACAACATCGAAACTTGCAATAACACAATACAATTTTGGTATTGTATTTTATATAATATAATACAGCTTTGCGTATGGAAACAGATAAATAAGAAAAGGTTTTTATTTTATATATCACTCTACAGTCGTTCTTTGTATGTTATTCTTTAGATATATTTTATATGCGGAAGAGACAATTACAAAAAGGTTAGATCGTTTATTGTTTAATTTCTTTTTTCGTAAAAACTCGTTTTCAAGTAGTCGACAATAATATCACACTCACACATTAAAAAATCTTAGAAGGATCAAACTAAAGATCTATGCATGTTGCATGCTTTTTTATTCAGGTTGCATCTGAATAACCGTTCTCTTACATTTTCTTTCTATTGTCTGTTCATTTCATCTAAGTTATTAGCTCATATATTACAAGAGTTCCATTTATTATTAAATTTACTGAGACGCTTTTAACACTCAGACTTTTTAAAGAACTCTATTTATTATTAAATTTACGTAGCTTCTCCCGCTTGAAAAGGGATAGTGTAATTTAAAACTGCTTTAAAATACTGGATCTAACTTCGAAAATCTTTAAGTAGTTCAAGGTACATAGAACCTAAGCAATAGTCTGAAAACCTGTGTTGCCATTATACATCGAAATTAAATATTCAATATCTTTATAAGATATGTCAATAGGAGCCAAGAACTAAATGTTTTGTGTTTTCGAAATCCTTTAATAAGTGAGCTTCATATAACAGTATTACTTCTCCTACTTGGAATCGTCAATAAAAACTTCAACAATAATTTGTTTGTTTATTATAAAAAATAATTTATTTAATATTCAATAAATCTAAATGCAAAATTCCAGAAGTATAGCAAACATTTTTCTAGAAAGGCTTTGCAAAACTTTTTGCATTTATCTCACGTTTTTCACAATACAATAATTTTGCCCTTTTTCCAATAATGTTTGTGATTCTAGGTTTTAGCTTTTCATTTTATTTACAGTTTATTTATGGTATTATCTATGGGACATATATTACGTCTATAGCTTCTTCTTAATACATTTTTTTCATGTTTTTGCACATTTATATTATTGGTAACGAAATGAATTAAATGGACGTCAATAAGTGTCTTCGCCTTACATAATGTTTCCTACGTTTAGTAACACAAGAAAATAATTAATCTAATTAAATCTAATGTTGAGTGTAACATACGCTGTGTCCAATAGCTGAAGACTGTACTGTTAATCTCGAACGTAGTCTTAACAGGTTCAAATCCATGCGATAATTCATGGTTGAACTTCACTTTTTAGATTCTTTTAATATTTTGTTCTCATCAAGATGCCTTTTAAGATTCTCCTCCAAATTAACTTGCGCAGGCACAATATGTCATAATGTCCACTAGCAACGAAACATCATGGTAGTGATTCCTAAAATCGCTCCTAGAAAAACGCAGGGTCCCACAGAAATAACCGTGTTACCTTCAGATTGGTCCGTTAGTAGATATGCAATTCTATATGTGATTTGAATGCTGACCTATAATTAAATATCTGAAGTATGATGCGATTACAAACTTTGGCGTTAGGATAATTAGGCGTAATCGTAGCAGGTGTAAATCTAAAACTTTTCCCAATGATGTACTAAGTACTTACTTTCCTATATTCTATGTTCAGGAGTACTAATTATATTTTATGGAGGACTCAGTAATTCTGTACGGTATGAGAAATAACATGAAATGATCATAATTCTTCGAGTGACATATGATTTACAATTTGATAATACATCTGATCATCATCAAGCAATAAAAACTTTTATATTATAAATATGAACCAATTGCTATCTTAAAGATAAAAGTCCGTTCAATGGAACCAAAGTGTTTTAGGTGTATCAAACTAAACCGTGCAATCTCGTCCATTTTCCGATTATTTACAAAACCATTTCTTAGAGCTCAAATCTTAGAATCAAATTTCTATATCCTATTTATAAAACTGCTTATATAACAAGAAGATAACATAAGTAAATCGCCTAATAAATGTAATAACAGACAACAAAACTAAAACAAATTTATAGATCATAATTTATATAACCTATGATCATGAACAAGTAAATATGTGATTTATGTAGTATTTTCTAGAAACTAAATTTTTATTAACCGAAAATGTGTGTTTGAGACATGATAGGCGTACTAACGTAAACTTTATTTCTAGCCTTAATTAAAATATTTCTGGAATTTGACTTATAGGTTTTGATGATTGGTGAGTTTTGGAACCAATCAGGAAATAAATCATTAAATTACCTGTTTTTTTTTTGCGTTATTGGGATAATAATTAATATTACAAATTTGAGATAATAATTATTTTGTCTCCTCCTTTCTAAAAATCATATTGCCAGCCATCACTGGAACTGAATTTTAGGGATGTCAATATAACTGCAAAGCACTTTGAGTAAAGAATGCACTATCCGGCAGTACCGCTTGGAATTTTATGATGATCTATCGTGTACCTATAAAATGCACTATAATTTGTAGTTTAGTAATATATACATACATATTCATATACACAATATTATGGATTATATTAATTTGTACTTGATAAATTTATATTTGCAATATCATATACACGTTTCAACATATACTATTTTTTATTTCTTTGCATATGTATAATGAGCAAAATGTTGTTTTCCATTTGCACATGGGTACCAAAATATATGTTTAAATCGCTGAAAATCAGTCTTGTATTGAAATTTTATTTAATTAATTATTATGCCTAGACTGACTTCAAATTAAATATTTTGTTTAATAGTTTTTTTTAAATAATTGTAAAAAAAATTCCTCAAATATTTTTAATATTTCACTTTTTGCGAACTTGTTTCAAAAAATTCAAAAGACGATTTTTGTTAATTCCATTTAATTTTTTGAAGCCCTAGAACTTTTATTATCTAGTTACCTTTCTAAGCTCCAAGTTTTATTTTGGCAACTGCTCGGGCCACTCTTCGGTTCGAAAAACGATTTCAGTTTCTTTTGCTTAAGAAGTTTCGTTATAACTCATACCAAATATTATATTTCTACCATTGCCGGTTTATTTTAAAAAACTGAATATTTTCCCAGGTGGACAAAATGTACCCACCCTAAATGTAGAATTATCTAAAAACATTTATAATAAATTTACAAAAACTTAATTTTTCTTTTCTTTTTATAAATTTTACAAATAAGTTTTTTTAATATGTTATGTTCCTTCGTCTTCTTTAATGAGTTTTACAGATTTTTAAATAACTGACTTTTACTAACTGAGATACTACTCATTACAATCGGTTTAATAATTTCTGTATATAACTTGTCGTAAACATACAAACTCACAAACTTACAGACGCTCCTTTATAATATTAGTGGAAATGAAGTGTAGTGGAAATGAAGTGTAGTGTAAATGGCAATGTATTCTTCTAAATATGTAAATTCGTTCTTTCTTCCCAAGAGACGTGATGGTAAATGTTTCTATATACGCCATTTTATTTAACAAAGAACCCTTTTAATTTTGTCATGTTTGTCAAATCCCTAGACTTTCCACAGTTTTTTTAATATTTTGTTATATATGGAGACCTTATTTAACTTTTTTCAAATTAAGAAATATAAAAAAATTAATTTGCCTCCATATAAATGTCCATTTTACATCGGAAGACCATTTTTGTTGTATTTTCTATTTAATAGATTTTCATTGGATACTTCTTTTGAAATTAAATTGATATCATATTTAATTTTTTTTATTTTAAGTCCGATTTGCAAAATGGTAGACCACATAGCGACAATAGTAACTGAAGTACATAATTGGTATAAGTAAATTAGTCATGTTACAAGTCATTTTATTCTTACCTTTAAAAATAATCCTTATTAACATTATTATCAAAATGTGAACTAATAATTTCTTTTATCAGTCGAAGATTTTTCTTTATATATGAAAATAGGAAATAATAGTCACTCGTGGTTACAACACCGCAGTTTTTTCAAATGCACGTTCGCGTATGGTTTTGATAATTTGTATTGTGAACCGGTGCGTTGACATGGGGGGCATTGTTTTATAAATTTTCTATGGTGTTTACTTTTAATTCATATTTTTGTTGGTAAATAATAGAGGCAATTATTTTCCGATGATGGTGACTGACTTTTCCTTGCAATCAATGAATCATACATTTCTACCACAGTCCTTGAAAATTTCCTATATTATTTACGGCAGTGTTCCGCAAAGTGTGTACCGCAGCACACTGGTGTACCGTGATCATTAGTTGGTGTGCCGCGGAAAAATTAGGTTATCTTATAAAATTATTTTAGTAAGTAAGTAAGGGTAAGTAAAATACCTACACAAATCACGCGAGCGCACGAGCGAGGCGTTTTATTTCGTTCATATAATTCTGTGGTTTCGTTTGGCGCGGCGCGGCGACCGGCGGGTCGCGAGAGGCGGGGACGGGGGCCCCCTGCCCCGCTACCCGAACTCTCTGGCTCACCAGTTAGTCAGTGCGAGTACGACTGCGCCATTTAAATTTACCGCACTCTTTTGTTTCGTCGCTTATTGTTATGCTTATTATTCTAAGCGTAAAATAAATATTAAAATAATGGATAAATTCATTAAACGTAGTGTAAGTTTGTCAAGTGAAAGTAATGAAGAAGAAAAAGAGTCAATGAAAAAGAAACCCAAAATTGTTCATCGAAAATATGACGAAAGCTACATAAGTTACGGTTTTACATATTGCGGAGACAGTCTCATGTTTCGCATTAAATACCTTCACTGAAATTTAAAGTTTAGGTTTGTTGATTAATACTTAATAATATTACTTAAAAACTAATTTTTATTTTGTGATGTGCCTCCAAAAATTTTAGTTTTCCTAGATGTACCTTGAACACAAAAAGTTTGCGGAACACTGATTTACGGCACTTAAAATAAATCTGAACTTAATTAATAAATCAAATTATAGAATTATTAATGGGCAATAAATAGATTTAAAACCATTCTGGAATTTTTACCACTTTAAATTTTATTTATAACAGTTAACATGCGTTTGCTTCTCAGTTGGCTCCAGTTTGAATGGAACCCACTTTGAGCTGAATTTTGATGGTATATGCTACCGTGTATCAATTGGATTTAGTTTAGCTTCTGTGGCACTTTTATTTCATGCTATTAAAATATTATTTTTTCGCCTTTAGGTGACATTTTGTTCGGAAGGAGAATTCGCTTTTGGATAGTAGATAACCACTAGGTATATTTTCCGTAAATAGTGTCATCTTCCCCTTTACCTGTTTTTACGTAAACACATACGTAAACACAAAACATTTTTTACTACTGTACGAGTATTGTTTGTGTTTGTTACTGCCGAACGAGCAATGTTAGTGCTTTTTACTGCCGCACAAACGGTGTTTCTGCTTCTTTTTACGGCTCGAGCGGTGTTTGTACTTTTTCAAAAGTCTTCAGATAAAATACTGATTCTGAATGACTGCATTCGAAATCATCCATTTTATATTTTTCATCAAAAGCTGCGCTGAATCGATTTATAAATTCACGTCTCTGCAGTCGTTTTTTTATAGTAGTTCATGCCATTATACGATGGCCTTCCCTGGCCCACTGTGATGGTGTATGTCGGCTGTAAATTCAGAGATAAATATCAGCTGTCTTATTCTCGTCGGTGTTTCAGCAAGTATGCATTTTCCCTTGACCAAATATATATTTTTAATTGTCTTAACAACTCTACAATAATTTATATATAAAATATATAGTTTATTGCTAATACAATACATTATATATAATATATTGTATTAGCAAAGATATAGCCTACCTGAAGATGTAATACAACGAAACCTAGATCGTGGTAAAGAACTTAAAAAAAGTACAACGTAAAAATAATACTACATCACGTAGTTTCATTTAATTGTGAATAATGAATTTCTACAAAATTAACGCCAAATATATTCAATATTCAAGGTTTTCACTTGTAAAGCTGAAATACAAAATTTCTAAAAAAAACCGTATGATATATACAATCAATTTTGAACCACTGAACAAATTTCTTTAAACTACATTTTTTTTACCAGCAATACATTCCAAAAATGGTGGTAAATGGTAAACACAAAAAAATGATTGGTTTATTCGATAGTGATAGTTTTATCCAATCTGGTGTTCACAGCCCCTGGATATTTATAAAATAAGACAAGTGTCGGCTCATACCACACACCATAACATGTGCGAAACAAATTAATGCTTCAGACTTGCAATAATTTTGCAGTTGATAATTTTAGGCCTCATACAACTTTAAAAGACCTAGCTAATAAAATATGATCCATTACATGCAAGTGCAAGATTATTTTTTGCTTATAATGTACTATACTGAGGTCGAAAATGTTATTGACTTTGAATAGGATAAATTAGAAGAATACAAATTTTTGAATACATGTACAAAATAAACGAGAATTTTTTGCCATTTTTCAGAATATTTTCGTGATGAATTATTATTCTATGGACTACCAGTTTTGATTTATTGTTATTTTTTGACACTGCATTTTGTATAAAATAAAAAATTAACTGTCATGCATACGTCAAATTTTTTAAATGGAAATCCTACTTTTTGTAATTTTTGAATGATTTAGTATTTCACATAATATAAAAAATTTCAAAACGTATGTTGAAATTGTTGAGAAACCTCTTTTTAATGGCATAATTATCGAAAAAAACTCAATATAGGTTTTTGGCATGGTTCAATCTGTATTTCTATAAATTTAATGAGTCATTGTAATAGGACGACATAAACGTAATATATCACAAGAAAAGGCTATCGCATTCTTATTAGAATGAGCTGAAATAAACTTTGTTTTGCGGTAGGGTACGAAACATTAACTACATAATTAGCAGCGATTTCAGAACGAGAGCGACTCAGCTACAGTAACGTTGCAATACATTCGTCGAAAGTAAAAGCAAAAAAAACATAGATGGATGTATTTGTTATCTTAAGAAAGTCGTTTGCAACCATAATAATTGAGAAAATAGTCCCTTACACCATATATTTGTGAATGATATTTATTAGTAATACCTCTTGTTTAGCATTAATTTTTTGGAGCGTAAAATATATGTTTCTTGACTTTTCTCTATTTTTTAAATTATTATATTTAAATGAAATATTAACAGACGGCTAAAACTTCTAAATAATTTTGTCTTATATGAAATTTACCTAGTTTTAATTCCATTAAAAATATAAAAACAGTTCATTATTCTAACTTTTTCGATGTATTGTGAAAAAGCATTTTAAGACTAAAAGTGTCAAACTGTTAACATCAGCATATTTTGTTGTGATAGAAAAATAATATAAAAAAGTTGATTCTGGCAAAACATTTATTGGACAGGATATTAAAAAAACTGCTTCTGACTAACGTGTATTGCCTGAATATGAAAAAATAAGACTGACAAAGGGGAGAAATTATTTAATGCAAGCCATGTTAAAAATAAGGTAGAATTTAATTCTCAAATACATATTAAAATTACCGATCAAGTAGTTGTACTCACAAGAATTACTACCAATTATGATAAAATTTGGTGGTAAGTAATGTGCAACTATAAATACGAGTACTACGTACTTAATAAATAAGCAAATTTATAAAGCAATAAGCTACAAAAGTAATTTTTCTCATCGTTTTATTCAAAGAAAACCTATTGTTATATTATAATAACGAATGACAATGACGTAACAACAATTTATTAATTCATCATAAAGCGCTGATGGCAACTTGTACGGTTCGCAAAAGGGTAAACAATAAAACAAAGATTTATGTAAATTTAAGATTTATTTAAATTTCTTACATTAACTGTTATTAAAAAGTAAAAACAATGTTGCCAGCTTTGCAAAAGTATAAACTCGAAAAAATAAATAATTATTTTTATATCTAGTAGCCGCTTCTTCTTTCTACGTGTTCAAATAAGTCGTGTAGTTAAGATTTTCTAAGGTTTATTTATTCTTCTGAACCTAGTCTACTATTTTATTTTAATTAAACAAAATATAGAAATTCCAAATATGATCATAAATCAGTCAAATATATAAATTGGAAATATATTCTGCACAAAAACTAAACCATCAACAAATTGGAATTTTTTTGTAGATGCTCATATTTTTTTATGTTTTTAAGCCGTTCTCTCTAAAACATTTCTATTTACATTATTTTTTCTTACATTTCTGGAGATTAGAAAAATTACTAGTCCGGAAAAGGAGTAAAATTACTACAACGTGCATCATACAAATGCCTGTGTGCAAAGTATGCTCTGCATAAAGCTACACATATAAAAATGGAAATTTGACCTCGACATCAAGTCAATGTAAAAATTATCCCTAAGTGAGAAAATAAAAAATTTCAATGCATTAATATGTACAAAAGTGTATTAAAATTAAAAAGCTACAATTTACCAAAAATAAATATACTTATTCCTTGAGTACCAAAATAATAAGTTAAAATGTATTTAAAAATAGTTTTAAATCTTCATCCATCTACTGTCACCAATCTACCTAAAAACTTTAACTGACATACAATGTCAATATAAAAGGAAATTTCAACAAAATAATAAATATGTAACCCTTCAAAACCTATAAATAAAGAGAACTAAGTTGACACGCCATAAACCTACTAAAATGTCCAATTTAAAACACGTGTGCCTAAGTAAACACGCAAATTTGACACAATTAATGTCATAAAAACACGTACTTACTTTTTACACGTGTTTACTTTCAACAAGTTTTTAACATTTCCTAAACTATTTATCCAAATTATAAAGTATAGAAAGTAAATATTATCTAAAGAAAACGGGTAAAATTATTATGGTATTTATTATGGTAAGTGTTAATAAATCGATATCAACTTCATATTATTTTTTATTTCATTTTTAAGTAGAATTATTTTAATGGCTTACTCATGGCAACTAGATATCCATAAGCTGTCATGAACTTTTCGTTAGAAATATTTAAGATTTATAATATTCCATACCGTTAGTATAATTATAATAGTTTTTCCATTGTTCATCAAGAAAGACCCAGGCTAGCGACTTTTACCCGACTGCGTTGATATTGGTAGATATATCTGAATAATTATATTACATATATACATACTACATAGCATATAACAGTCTGGATACTATATCAAATTCCGAAAGTTTTTGGTAGATAGGCTTAGCAGTTTTCTTGAATCCCTAAAAATACAGACAAAGAAACAAATCTTTTCACTTTATATTATTACTAGCTGACCCGGCGAACTTCGTATCGCCTTAAAATTAATAAATATTGTGTTAACTTATTAGCTAAATTAAATTCAGTTTTTTATTAAGATAAAATAAATATTCAAAATTAAGTTCAATAAATGTACGAATCAAAATGAAAACTATTTTAATTAAATTAAAATAACATTAAAATCACGACTTTGTATTCATCACTTGGCATGCGATCCATCGCAGTTATGAACAACCGAACCAATATGATATTTATATATCATATTGGTTCGGTTGTATGATATTTATAAAGTTGTTTCTGCAAATCTTGTAGAACTTCTGTTTTTATTGCCGATTCGATCTTTTGACACTGATGAAGTTGTTCCTCCATGTTGCCCATGAAGTAAATTTAGATAAATTTATGCTGTGCATCTTCAACCGGTTGCAATAATCCGATTCGATTGTGAATTTGGTCTTGGATCCATAAAGTCGAAGACGAAGTTAGATTTATTAAATTATGATCACAAAAAATAATAAACGAATAAACGTTTATTCTCTCTAGCAGAAATTACCTTGAATGTCAGATTGAACCCGCGTTCTTCTATAATGTCTACTCCAAATGAAGTCATTTGGAAACAACCTTTGTATCTTTGAACGTTCGATAGAAAATGTCGTGATTCTGGTGTTTCGGTACGAAGTAATAAATGCAATGACTCAGGTGGCACAAGAAAGAATGGCAATTTTATCTTGCCACAATCCAGGCGTTTCACCAGCGAACTAATTCAACACACCGCAAGGGTCGCACATAATATACATTGGGCCAATTCAAACGAAAGGATGCGAGCTATAGTCAATTATGCAATCGTATTGAAATGCTACTCGATTCAAATCAACGCTTGAAGCATTTCTTCTTGCTCGTCGAATATTATTAAGTTGTTGGTCTGTGGGATAAGCTCGACGATTTTTCGTTGCCAACTAAGCTGTTTGTCTTGTTCTTGTGTTTGTGAAGAACGAAGTTGGGCCATACTTATGCGGCGCTCTTCCCGTGCAATTTCTTGTTCATCTGCAGTGCCCTATCCTAATCCTATTCCCGACGAAGACAAATCCAAAAATACAAAAATGAAAAAAATTTGTCCAGCCGTTCTTGAGTTATAAACGGTATAACTAACACGACTTTGTTTTATATATATAGATATAAATTTTCAATGAAAAAAAAAATATCTGTCAATACGTTGTCGATATATCATCAAAAAAATCGTTCCATATAAAATGTATGAGAAAATGAATTTTCTTCATAAATTTTTTTTTCGTGAATTTTTCCAATATTTTCGTATTTATTATCCTATTCCCGACGAAGACAAATCCAAAAACACAAAAATAAAAAAAATTGGTCCAGTCGTTCTTGAGTTATAAACGGTGTAACTAACACGACTTTGTTTTATATATATAGATTTTTTGTAATTTGGTTCGAAGTTCAAATATGGATGCCAAAACAAACTTGACGCTACTAAATATGGCACACGTATTGCGCCATATTTGATTCCAAAAATTGTGTCACTTGATAATGAATCTAAAAATACATGGCACATGAAAATCCGTCGCACGTTCAGGCGACAGGGGAGAATTGGGACTTAAATATACTTACTCGTATATACACTCGAAAAAGTAACCCTCCTTTTCCATTTGCGCAATCTAATGAGAAGAACGATTGCTGAGATGCTGCTCCGAATGAAATAATTTGAAAAAGCTTGAAAAACACATTACACGAGAATTTTATAATAAAGCAATACCCAAAATATCTGCGCGGACAGTGGCAGATATTGGGAACATTGGCAGTAAATGAAAGTTGGCTCTTCGTGTCCAGGTGCCAAGTATTAAGGCCCTCCCCGACTCGTTTATATAGAAATTCTGGCCTCATAAAAGGCTTTCACCTAAAATTATACTGTCCTCAAAGAATACGCGGAACCACCTGCGTTCGTGAACTCACTAATTGAATTAATAAATTTATTTCGATCCGTTTAAAAGATGTGTTGATCTATCTGAGATGCACTAAAGTTCACTAAAGAATTACAAAAGTAATCATCAATATTTCGAGCAACCTGTTAAAAATCGGATGTTACTTAAAATACGGGTTTTATACGAAGATCATATGCAATGAATTTCACTTAACTTTAAGGCTGCGTCGAAGTTATACTTATTATGCACATTAATATTGCTCATATAGGGCGTTGGCTGCGCTAATCAGTGGTAAATATAGTTAGCCAACCAAGAAATGATAAAAGATTTAAATCTTTTAGGAAATTATGATAATTTCAAAGCATTGAAATGTTATTTACTTTCAATATTTATGTGTTTAAAAAAATAGCTTACTTCTAAAACATTCTAAAATAAATAATTTAAATGATTTCTTTTCATTTCTTCTTCATAATATATCAAAAATTTAATACAAATTTATTACCGTTTTTACGTATAAAGCAAAAATAATCGTAAAATATTCAATAGGGATCTCTGATATTCATTAATATCAAATGACTCTGATCAAACAATCCTAAGAATAAAAAGTCTTTGTAAACTTAGATAAGTTTATTCTTCTAAAATGGGTCATCGTACTTCAACTGGAACTTCTCGCTAGTTCAAACCACAAATAGGTAACGGTCTCTATTTTCTAATGTGTAGCTTTTTCGCACCACTATCTATTGATTTTTTTGTTATTTCTAAATGCTTATTCTACGTCCACATTGGTAGCAGAATAAGAGCATTTCTTTTTTATGATGCATTTTGTGTATTTATTATCAGAAGTGGGTCTCAGAAAACAATATTCCCCAAAAGTCACCAAGTAGCATTTCTCAGTAATCATATGTTCTTGGATATAACCCTGGCTTAGTGCGATTTGTGTTTTGTCTTTACCATATTTGATAGAGGAAACATTGACTAATGGAAACCCATACAAAATAGTTTTAATGAGAGATTGTAATGAATATTTTCTCTTTGTGAGTAGAATCTCTTGATTGCCCTTTTAAACTACAACGCAATATGATGTTTTTTTTTCATTTCCAGGTAATTTGTATTGGCTTTTCGCAATGTGGTATTTCTTTCCAAAAACGAGATAAATGTTCAACGGTTGTGAGAATCAAGTTATTTATAAATTCCGATTTACCCTGCTTGAGTAAAATGTCAATCATGTTAGCTTGCTGGCAATTATCACCAAAATCAATATCTTTTAAAAAGTTAGTCTGGAATTTTCTCTTTCGTAGTTTTACACGTGAAACTATTGAAATTAACTTTGATTCTGAGGGCGTAATTTACTCATTGGCAAATTTACCGAAAAAACGTTCATGGTCAACGAAATGAAACCGTTACGTGTTAAAAGATATCGCTGCACCCGCATGGCGTTGGCTATGAGAACATTTGTGAGTAAAATAATGCGCTTCCCTCTAACTTGGCAACCTGAGCATTAAAATTTTCTACAACGTTGATCGTAGTATAAACGTCATAGATCAAACTATTGAATATCTAGAACGTTTTACGCTTACCCTTTATATACGATGTTATCAACTCGACAATGATATTTTCTTGGTGCTCGTATATCTGGAGAACAAAAATATCGGACACTATTCGTAAGGTCGCCAAATACGTGATAAAGATCGTTTATCCTTCTAAACTTGATACTTGTTGCTTTCAATAAATAATCGAGGAGTTAATCTCTTTTGTCAAACGTAAATATTCACTTTTAATGACTTTATTTGAACCAATAGGACAGCCAGTATCTTTTATAAACGCTATCGAAATATTAAAATAATTTCGTGTAACATGCTTTAGTATTTTGTAATTTTTTTGCAGTACATTATATTAAATCTATAAATTAACTAGAATTATTAACAATTTATATCTCCCGAATAAATTACGTATGTATCTCAAAATTAAATCTTCATTCTTAGATATTTTTTAATAATGTCATAGATTCTGGAGTGACTAATATATTTAGTTCATTTTAAAAATGTGTATTTGGAAAAATATGTAAATGATTGGATCAGAATAGCCACTAAGCAAAAAACCACCGATTTTGTCTCTCTATAATTCATGACTTTTATTGATTAACGGTTAGCTTTTTTTGAGAAACTTTTCTATTTAGAAAAAAAATATAAAAATGACATAAAAAATATTTAAATGTAAAATCATAAATAAAAAAATTACAAATACGTGACTTGCTTGATAATTCACTATGAAACATTTAATATAGTCAACATTTTTAAATGAGGTATATAAAACGTCAATTACTTCGTATATTACTTAAGTCTTTTGCGACAAAAGATACGAAAAATCATTATGTTAGGATTTAGTGCGTAATTTTAAGTGATTTGATTTTGCGTTTATGAAAAAATGTAACAGATATTAAAATTGTTCACAACTATGAAATTATTTATGTTCTTGATATAATGAATTTTTTATTATAAATTAGCGTAATAAAATAAGAAATTGCTTTTTCACGTTTCCTCTTAACTCAGATAACTGAAAACTGTGATAATGGATTTTTTTTTCTTAAATCCTTTTTTGACTTTACACATAATGAATGTAACTTTTTAATTTATTTATGAATATGTATTACATATTTCTGCGGATCAATCATATTTAAAAGCTGCTGTCCAATGACATAAATTGCTGAAATACAGACAACCACAGAACCCTAAATTTATGCATCTCAAGTTTTGTTTATACCGCCAAGATATAGTCATGCAATATTATTAGATTGATACCATACTTCGCAGAATACATACTCGGTATTGGCAGTAGACATTTTATCTGTAACAGAAATATCGCGTTCCATTTATTAACTCTTTATTACGATTAGTGTTGCCAGTAGTGATTATTTGTTATTCGTATGTAGCGGTTATTTGTTGTACATGTTGCTAATTGTTATTCATTGCGATACATATTTATACTATTAGTACGAAGCAAAGGGATGTAGGAGGACCAATGTATCCTCCATTTGCAATATTTGTCGTTCGACTACAGTCACTGTAAATGAGCGTCTGACTGAAGCTAAAACAATCGATCGAGGAAAACTAGTTCGAATTGATCAAAGACCATTTATACTAAAGCTTGGGCGCAATGTGTGATTTGCTTATATTTGTTTTCCTAGATTAACAGTTTTGAATTTTTATGACTCATTTTAAATCGGTAACTAAGAAGTATTTCTATTTATTTTATAACTATAATTTGGTTAATTATGTCATTTAGTACTCGTTTTGAAAATAAGCGGATTTTGTAGTTGAATAGCTGCAAGTTATTCAGGACAGGACTTTCCATGATATACATATTTTAAAATAAACTGAAAGTTATATGACCTATAACGAAGACATACTACAGAGTTAGCGATGGATGAATGAAAGTTTGCGGTTAGCTCCCGTTTTAGTTTAGCTAGTAAATTAATTCATTGTACGAACTCAGCGAAATAGTTAATACAATGTTGAACACTAAGAGTCTTCCATCGTATTTAATTACGCCTTTATAATATAAATAACTGTGGACGTTAATATATGCGTAAATAATTTGAATAAGAAATTTTGGAATTACACCTAATAATATATAATAAATATTTATCTATAAAGGTAACATTCGTTGAGTCAATAATTAGTTTTATTGAAATCATCTCGTTCTAGATATAAGATGTGTTCAATTTCCTTCAGGTTTATGCTACCATTGAAACGGTTTTGTCTGTTGTTGCCAAGAATTTTGATCTTAACAATGTGATAAAAATAAATCCAATATAAAATTGTGATAACTCTTTTTTTATATATAAGTTAATGGACCTATTTATGAAAACATTTATTTTGCATTTTTCATGAATTATATGTTGAAATTATACGTCAACAATATATAAATCATGGCTATGGTAGCTTTTATGAATAGATTCATCACCGGTTCACCTGCACAGTTATTTAAACAAAATTTCTTTATGTCCATAAAATTATCTGACCATTTTTCACAGCTTTCTAATTTCTGTAATGTACTCGTACCATAATGTACCATTTAGAGACGTAATATTCAATAACATACATTTATGGTAAACTTTCAATAAATGGGATTTTTTATGTGATGATAAATTTACAAAGGATATTTTTTTAATATCTCCCCATACATAGAAAATAACAAGGAAAAATAATTATATATCCTACCGAATCTTATCACTTATTCAAAATTCATATATTGTACTTTTATTTCTTGCAAGCGGCAAGTTTCAAAACGATAGAAAACAGTGTTTCCCTATTTCGATCACCTTTCGGTTTGAAAATTATGAAATAAGTATTTAGTAGATTCTTTGAAGCGAAATTATTACACACAGTTACAATAAAATTTAAATAAAGAATTAAAGTCTTTTTGAGTTAACAAAGTGCCATCTGCCATGTTTTCAATATTATTTGAAAAATTTAAGTTTCTCAGAAAAATTTAACTTAAAATTAAAAAAATACTAATTTAAGTAAACGAGCGGCTGAAATAAATTTATATAAAATTTACATCAAAATGTCATTTGGTAAAATCTTAAATCAAAACTAAACTCGATCGCTGGCATAAAAAATTGAGTAATTTTTTTTACAACAGCTGACTCAAAATTATAATAACTCTCATAAAATAATAGTAATTCAGCTAGCGAAAAATTTAGTGGAAACCTTTATCTCCGGAAATTCTTCTTGGACTAAAAACAAAAGGAACCTTTTTTTAGATCAACATAAATAGCCTGCAATTGTTTATTCTAGTAAAGACTTTGCAATCAAGAAATATTTAGTCGATCTGATGCTCCTTTCAGGTTTTACGAACATTTGAAGTAGCACATATATATTTACATTCGCACATACGTAACTACCGTACCTTGTGTTGATCCACTAACATTTCTTTTGAAAACACCTTTCTTCCCTTTTTTTCTTTTGTACCTTCTAGAGAAAGGGCATACTTTCACCATATTGATAAGAATACAAATGTTTTTTTCACTTAAAAAAAGTGCTACTTGCTGTGTTTTCACTACAATTCAAGGAAAATACCACCTGTATTTAATAAAAGAAAAAATGGAAAAAAATATTTATATATATGGGTAACAACGTAATTCTATCTTCGTGGGTAGTGGACCTACACTTAAACAGTTTATAATACGGTTTATATATTTGTTAAACGTATATTTACACATAATATTGTATTACTTAATATCGTATTTTACAGGTCCCTTGAAAACATTTTACCATAAAAAGTGAATCTTGATAAGAAAGAATTTTAGTTATGCCTGTTTTAATAAATTCGAAAAATTTCCGGCCTTAATAGTAAAATCATATAAAATAGTAAGTGTACCTGTTACTTGTTGTCATTAAAACATCGCTTGCCGTTGACGCCCCCAATAAAAATTATAGACTTTTTAAGAGAAAAAATATACTTAAAGTTAGAAAAAACATCTGTGGTGTAATTAAAACAAATCCTTTGCACAATAAATTCTGAATCAATTGAGAAATAAAATGTTGAATATCATATTAAACGTTCAAAAATACTTTGATGGTTATTTAACTACGCCTATGGTACGGGGATTATTTTCAAAATGTCTAAATATTCTTGATATTTTAAGGCAATAAAAAATTTGCATTGATTTTTAATATAATTCACATAAACTTTTTTAAAAATATCATCACAATATAAGGATCGAATGACTTTGTGGCTCCGAAAATGCAATTGACGCACATACGCTCACGACTGGTTTATTTTTCAGTCGCCCAGGAAACTTCAGTCGCCCAGGAGAAGTATACCAGTTTGCGCCTTAATAGTCGTAATATATCTTTCGTAACATAAAACCATATACAGTGATATTTACAGTTCATTTAAAAGAACAATAACGAAAGTTTCTCTGTTAAATCATAAATTTATTTCGATTAATACGTTTTCATTTGTATTCATATATTATTCAATTCAACGTTTCAAAGGTAAAAGAAAATGACTAAGCCCTTATACAGACATATTTAAAACATTTCTATACTGGACAAACCGCCTAAAAAGATGAAGTGTGTGACGAGCTATTAAAGATCCTCGAAATCGTTTTAAAAAAATACTGAATTCAAATATCAGGATGATTTTGAGACGTAAGTACGTGAGACGTACCTGTTTCACAATAAATCGTCAGAATACTTATATTTTAAATTTAAACTTAGTGAATTCAAATCGTCAAAGTTATTTTGTGCAGCAATTACAAAGTTTACGTGATCATGGCTCACAAATAATTTCAACTGTCATGTGACAGCTGAAATTACTTGATGAAATAATACTAATTTACCTCGTATTTATCGAGGTATTTACATATTCATAATTTGCGATTTGTTCGAAATAGCAACAGTACTCACCATAACTGAAGTTATTAAGGAGTAAATTTATTATGACTTCTTTATTGGCAAAATTAAGACCGATGGAATTCTACTTATTTTTATTTCGGTTGATAGCTGTTTACCAAAACGTTCATAGGGTAAAAGTTAAATTTTTTTTTTAAATTATGCTTCACTGTAAAAACAAAATTTATGCAATTTTTTGATAAAAAGGAACAACCCAAAGGTTAAATATGATTTAAGAATCATTCAGAACTATCTACCGTGAAAGACAATGATTGTTTGTCGAGGGATTTCAACATTCCATAGCCAATTATGAGATTAAATGTAATCAGCTTATAACTGGCTTAGATGCATGGACGTATGGTTGTTTCATAACACAAAAATTGCACGTCAAACTACATTTTACGCAACTAAAGGAACGCTTTAAAAAATGATATCAATATACAAGTAACTCAACCCGGACTACATCACCACAGATGAAATTAACAGCAACCTGACATTAATACAGAGGTATTGAGGAATCCAAATATCATTTTTCAAGAAATATGTTGTATTGAATGCGCGAACACAGACTGGATAGGAAAAATAAAATTTTAAAAATCATATGTTTTTAGCGACGATTCCAAAAAATGAACCGCAACTATTGCACGACTAATGTTAAAAAAAATTATGTAAGGTAAGTATTATTTCCTATGTATGAAATACGCAATGAATAAAATGGCAATTAGGTAATTTGAGAAACAAAAAAATTAAGATGTCAAAATCCAATGTGTTCGTTGATAAACAAATAGAATTCTCCGATACCGTACCAAATAGCAAAACAGCAGATGCTATCACAGAAATATAATGTCTTTCTTCTTCAACTGATATAACTTTCTGGTTCATGCTGACAAAAATTGTGTTTCAGGTAATTTTACAAACATGAAACTTATGATTGGTATTGTCAAGTACAAGACCAACTCTTTGGTAAAGACAACTCTGTGAAAGTCCATATCGTTTAACGATATGACCATTTATGGTAGTCAAAAACGGAACGAAAATTGGTTCAATTCCGTCATGATTGTTTGCTCTCAGAATTGATAGGCCCGCACATCCCTCTATCTATGGATGTCCGTGATCTGTCTTACATAATCAAAAATATAGAAGAGAAGAAAGTAAATGCGGAAAGTAAGAAAAAGGGTAAAAAGTAATGGAACGGTAAGATTGTCGTTATTAGAATTTTTAGTTGACTTAATTTCATTCATTCAATTGTTGTTTCCGTTTACATAATTTCAGTAAAGAAAATTTTACGTACATGGATATGTAAATATGTATTTTAATTTATTTTTGAATATTAGATATTGTTCTATGTCTATACCAATGAAACGTTAGTCAATAATCCTAGTAATTTTATATATGTTTACTTCATTTCAAATCGAATCAATGTCATTTTAGTGCTATAATTTCACATGTACGCAAAATAGCCAAATCATTCTATACTAATGGCTGGATACATGGTAAATAAATTGATACACCATGTTGTCATGAAGACACTGTCAAAATACTATGTATTACTATAATGGATAATGGATTACAGCGATAAATATTTACATACTATAATGACAGCCTTGGGAATGACTGAAGGTCGAATCGTTTATATCTAAAACATGAATATTGCTGTCACGAAATTATGAATAATTTTATTTTTATCTTAAATAAACAGAAATAAAAACAATTTGAACTATGCTTGACGAAAACAAACTAAAAATAAGCTTGTATTTTAATATTTCCACAAAGAACCAAGGCAGGAAAATCATGCTTATGATATTTCCAAGTATATACAAATATAAATAAAAGGTGATGAATATAAATTAAACGAGATAATATTTTGTTTAAAGACAAGGTAGTCAATGAGAAAAATACATATAACTAACTATTCTATTAAATAAAACTGTAATTATAAATTAAAAATTATCTATGTAATCATCTCTAGTTCTGTTCTCTACTAAATGTTTGATGGAATATATTCATAATATGGATATACGCCTGACTTTATAATGAGTAATGAATAGATTCCACGTATGTTACCTCGTTTCACCACCAAAATTAATTCGCAGTTTAGGTCAATTTGAAATTCTGATTTATCAACTACAAACCATAGGCATATGTTAAACCAAACCTACTCAAGATTTACAAAGTAATATTCATTATTAATGGAAATAATATGAAGTCTTCAGACGACTAATGTACACATGAAAACTTGAAAAGGAAGCCATTTTGAAATTCGAACGTTTCTAGTTTCAGAATATCCAATCAAATTGTTAAAAGTTATTAAAAATTGGTTCATGAACAGCAGAATATTTTTTTTGGTAAATTCGTAATATTTCAAACGATTGTTATATGACTAAAGCAAATTTCTATCCGGACCTTTTATTTGTAAGCATCAAGAAGGATACTGCTGTTTCCTCTATCATATTATCACATTCTCATTCTCGCACTTATAGTGCTGATAATAAATGATGTCAACCAAGAACGGAAAGTTGCCTAGAAATAATATTTTAAAATTTAGACTTTCGGAAGCCAGCTAGGAGTGCAATGCAAATGTAATTCCCGTGTTTACTCGTTTCGTCTTTAAATAAAACTCTAAATCGATGTCATCCATTGACATCGGCACAATTGTAATCTATAAGTCGTCGAATTTCACACATTTAGTGCATAAAGTCGTCTTCTAAATGATGTGATGAGAAAAGATAAATTGCCTTCTCTTCCATTTTCTTCCATTTCCATGTCAAAAAATAAACAGAATCAATAGCATCATTATTAAAATTCGTTAATTATTGAATATATTTGGCGTTAATTTTGTAGAAATACATTATTAACAATTAAATGAAACTACGTGATGTAGTATTATTTTTACTTTCTTTAAGTTCTTTTCCAGATATAAGATTCAGGTGGGCTATTAGCAAAGATCTTTGCCCACATGAAGATATTGTAATACAACGAAACTTAGGTCGTGACGTCGTCTTAAGTTATGTGGGGTATTGTTAATGATTTCTGAGACTTGGATTGTTGGCATGACCATAAAGAAACAGGTTAATATGTCACATTATAATAAATTTAAGATTTATATTCACAAACCTGTTAAACTGCAATGTACTTACAATTCTACGTTGAAATATTGGAGCCCAAATAATTGCAAAAAATATGAATACTAAGTTTACGTCCATTTTGTTTTTTTTTCGAGAGTTTAACCAGATGCATTCTTTTGGATCGGCGTAATTCGGTGCCGCAAGTAACCACTCTTTTAATAATCAGAAGTAACTACTGACTGCAACGTTTTTGTTTCCATAAATCACATGAAATCATCGAGCTAATTTGCCTTTATTCATTTAGATAAGTAATATTGATTAATAAACAATAGCATTAGTACCGGCGGTCAATTATGAAAGCATTAAGGGCAGAGGCCAGCGTAGCCGTAAGTGTTCGCACTGTCGGACCATTTATCGATGACTCACCATATTATGCGGCGAGTCACATACGCCAAACATTTCTTAGATTATAGTCTAATTAAATATTTTTACAAAATTAATTATCCGGTATTTAGTCTGTCAAAATAAATATTTATTATTTTAACAAACAACTAACTTCTGAAGATGTTGTTGGGAAAAAAATTGTTCAGAAATTAAAGTTTAAATATGATGAGGTTACACAGAATATTTTTTAACGGTTACAAAGTGCAAAATATTCAATACTATTGATAAACAGTCAACAATGTCGCAACATATCAAATCTTGCTCATCATAGATCATAAAGTAAAAATATAACTTACTATAGATTTTGGTTTCTCTCATTGCTGATACATACATTTCATAAAATTGGTTGATTTTTTACAAATGCTAAAATTGGACTAAATTGAATCATCAATAGAAAAATGTTTATCATACTGAATTTTTTGTGTACTAATGAATTTTGTTGATTCAAAATTTTGTTAGTTAGAATAATATTTGAATGTCATTAAGGCACGCTTAACTGAAAATTTTAGTTGAGAACCATTTGTATAGAAAACAATTTAAAGAGTATAAAAATTAGATAAGAATACCTGATGTCAATCAAATACGCATATACTAGATTTATACATCATTATTTTAACATATTTAAAGTTATTTAATGCAGGCTTTTTAAAATAGAAATAGTTTTATTCCTTGCTATGAATTTTTTAAAAGTGTGAAATTATTGAAGTAGTTTCTCGATTATATATTAACACATTTAATGTGCTTTTGGTGTTGCATGATGAGTGAATAAGTTAAATTCAATTGTATTATGAATATATACATATATTTTAAATGGAATTAAAGTCTTGTTGTAATATTAATAGTTGTGTATCGATATATAAATTCACAAGTTTAATATCGTAAATACAAAATTATGCATTTCAATTCTAAATAAAGATGAGTTTTAAAATCGAATTTTTGATGTCAGGCTACAAGCACTTTCAAAAATAATTAAAAAAGTGTTCTTTGTGATTTCTTCAAGTTACTTAAACTTGCAAATTTATTGATTGCACCGTTTGTATTTTATTTACACTAGGGGTTACCATCCGTGGCTATTAATATATATTTACCTTCCATAGATATTTACATAAATTATATATGTGTACTTGAGGATAGACTCTTAGAGAAATTAAAAATGATTTAGTTTATGTTTCATGATAATATGTTTCTGATGAATATGATTCCTCTGTGTGGGGAGGTGTTCGTGATTAATTGAATATGCCATCAATATGCCATCACAATAGATTAACGTGACTTACGAAGTAAAAATAATAATCCACGAAGTGCTTTTCTTAGTCTACCAGTTCAAAGTTTGGTAATATGTTCTTACATAAGTTTTGCGAGCTTGTTTATGTAAAGTCGCCATTCATAAATTATTGGGTTATCTTCATTACACTTCGCCTTAAAAAATGAACACGTAACATCGATATACTAGATAGTTATTATGAAAGAACACTTTGAGACTACATAATTAAATAGTGACCCGCCTTGGCTCCGCTCTGGTGGCTGTTGGTTATTTCAATAAAATTTGTCATAATTATTATAATCAACGCATAACTCGCCCAAATTATGCGACGAGACTCGATTGGAAATCAAATAATTAAATATTTTGTTCAATGTTCAATCGAGTGCAAACTAAAACTCAATCCAACCACCCCCCCCTCCTCAATTCAATCCCTCGCACCTACTTTTTTATTTCAATTTAAGCGCTTTCAGTTCCCAATAAAACTTTTCTTTCGCAATGACTATTAATAAAGCTTAAGACAAACACTGAATGTGGGTGAAGAAGATTCAAATGTGGACTATTTTTTCATTGTAAAAAAAATTTAAATCGAAAAACTTTTGCATTTTACCATCTAAACCAACGTCGAGAGTAGTATAAAATGAAATTTTATAAAATTTCATCGAGTACCGTTGCATTACCGATTTGCGATTGATTTCTCTTATATAATTTGGGCGAGTTAGTCCTTGGTTATAAGTTTAGATACACACACATATATATATATATATATATATATATATATATATATATATATATATATATATATATATATATATATATATATATATATTATACCGATTATATTATATTATATATTAGGCTATAAAAGGACTATTGTGATTGTGTATATAACACAATCTGTGATTAGAATTATTACGAATCGGAATTATATCCGCACCTACATTTGCTTATTTCAATACCTTGTACTGTGCTAAAATCAATCATTTAATTATGCGGTCGACCAATGACTCCAGTTTAATTTCGGTAATATTAATATTGTAAAAATTCAGTAATATTAATATTGTAAGAACAATGCTACCATTTTGCTCTCAATAGCATGTAATAATTCAAAGAAATGTCAGCATGGTATGCTCTACTTATCTAGCAAATTGATACGTATTTTACTTTGATTTGTTTCGAAAAAAAGCTAAGTCTTCATCACGTACCATCTTGACTGAAAGGTTTTGAGGTCGAATATCGATTTTTTTTATTTTGCCAATCTCACTAACATTTCTAATGTTGAACAAATTTTTGACTTTTCGTTCTTGAGAATACGCTAATATACTCGTACAATTTAAGCAAGGCCGATCAGTAAAAGAACTAGTTGTTTGAAATCCATGAGGTATGAGAATACAATTAGTTTCAAATACAATTTTTTCGTGTAACCACTCGTTATTTTTAGAAAAGAATCGATTCAAAATATAATGATACTTGACGCAATATAATTTCATTTCTTTTCCAAATTCATCGTTTAAATTTTACTTGTTTTTTTTCCTTAAATACTCATTGCATTTGTTCAGATAAAGTTTATCAATAACATAATTAAATAAAAAAATTACTCTGTTGGCATATCAACTTCATTCCTCCAAAGGTTAAATAACTATCTTCGCGTTATACTGATATCAACAAAATTAAAAGTTAGTTAAAATTGGTTATAGTTTATACATAAATGGATTGATAAATGAATAATCTAAACAAAAATGGAGGTAAATTTTTCGTATTTTCCAAAAATAAAAATTTACTTTTATATAAGTTTTCACGTTAACAAAAAGTTAATCGTATTGAATATATGTACTTAGTAATAGCTAAGATTGCCAAAGTCCACAACTACAATGACGTTAAATGTCACCTGTAAACCAATCCCTAAATTCAGCAACTATTGTTAGACAACAACGAGACAATTGAGGCGCCGGAGTAAACAATAGATTCACCTGCTTTGGGTGCACAATATCGACTATTTACAAAAACTATTTATTGTCAATTACTAGAAAAATATTAAGCACGTTTTTAACATCACTTAAAACTTATCATGGTGTTTGCAAATTCGTACATAAACAACGCAATCATCAAACGGAACGTTTGTGCTTCGTGTGTGTATTAAAGATTTAAGAACTGGTTTGTAAAATATTGACAGTCTGTTTCATTATTTCTGAGGATTGCAATGATCGGAATCTTTCTGAAGTAATCATCTACATTATTAAATATATCAACATGTAGATGTATCGACTTGAAATGGCTTAGGTATTTTTAGTGCGTATAAGTAGCGAATTCGATTTAACACTCCACAAGGACTAAGAATGTGATGTCACTATATAATATCGAAGAAAAATGGATTTTCATGTTTATTTAGTAACTTGGCTAAAATTACACTATACATTTGATCAAGTCTAAGCTTGTTTTGTAGTCGCAACAATAAGTGGGCTGGTGGTGGGCCTCGTTTCTACCACTCCACTTTGTACTTATGGCGATGAGGAGGACCGAACATGTATTCTTTGATTATAAACATCAGTTTTACATAAAGCCTGTCTTACTTTGAAATGGCCACTTTCTTTACTTTCTATCATTAAGATTACATGTAAGCTTAATGAGCAAGTTCGGTTCGTAGTAATATCTATTATATGTCATTGCATCCTAAAGTAACCGTAGTCCATCAGTGATAATTGACGTCAGTATTAATAACTGACTCTAATATTTTCTATAATATTTTCACTAACAGATAAAGGGTCTTGGAAGCGAACATAATTTTTGGCTTGTATTTAATTTAACAGACACTAATAAGTACGGTGTTAAAGTGGTAGCAATTTTTTTATATCTCCGCTTTCGCCTCGAGATGAAAATGGTACATACTGCTAATTGCCATATATCCAGTGCAACTTAGATATTTTTTTAGCTTATTCATCGAACTATTATCCAGCAATAACAACTATTACTTAACTTGTCGAAGTAGCATTATGGCATGATGTTATTTGCATGAAGGACTTTCAAAATCGCGATTATCGGGATACACTTTAAAGAACAGTTTTAAATGAGCGATTGTAAGTGTTGGGAAAAACATGACTTGTAACAATCTAATTAAAATTTCGTTAATTTGTCGATTTTCTATTCCATATCGTTCCTTCTACTCTTTAGTGTTCTATTCTATATCGACTAAAAGATTGCGTTTCAGTATCAACAATAAAAAGGGCGTGAAGGAAACATTCTATTTCCAACTATATTGTAATCTACCTCTTTAGAAGTGAAAATGATACTACGATATACAAGCTAAGTATTCGTAAATCATGTTATTTTAAAACCATTATTACAACATAATATTGTAACATAATCGTATCGAACATTATTTATTTGTAACATATTTTTTTCGGATAGTGGGTACTAGATACTACCTGTGAGAAGCAAATATAATGACTCAGGAGAAAAGGGAATGTCTAATTTTCCCTTGCAACATGTAACTTTTGACTCATCGTGCGATTTTGAAAACTTAAACGTGCAGACCATGAGTATATTATATTTAAAAACTGTGGCATAATATTTATAATATCTAGATGAATTAACATTAATTCCTTTTAATTTGTCTTCTAGTATTTCTTCCCAGATTGTTATTCAGCCGAAGTCTCTCTTTCCCCCTGAAAAATTTGTTTTGCGAGAAGCTAAATACAGATGTGATCACTTTTTCTCTTCCTGATTTATCACACTGATTGTGTCTTAACTATGGACTATTTACTAAAACTATTAATTATCAATCACTAGAAAAATATTAAACTTCAATTTCGCACATAAACAACACAATCGTCAAACGGAACGTTTATGCTCCGTGTGTATTAAAGATTTAAGAACCGGTTTGTAAAATATCATCTATTGATAGTCTATTACTAGGGACACGCAAATTCCACGTTCAATCGAAATCTCTCTTTCTCTCTTTGAAAAGCCATTCCTTTCGTGCTGTTTGAGTAACGTTTTTCTTTCTTTTCCTTCCTTTCCTTTTTGAGTAACAAACGCATTTGCTTAGTGTGTGCATTTATCACGCGAAAAATATGTGCTAAAGCTTTATCATGACAAAGTAGACAAAGCCCTAACACACTCAATGAGTGAAGAAAGACGTTAAAAAATATTTAAATGAATAGAAAATAATTAGAACGAAATTGGAATAGAAAAGGATTAAGTAATCTAGTCGCGCTAATAAGCATGTAAATCGAACATGTAAACCGATGCTGGTCCGCACGGTACTAAGGACCAGCATCGGCTGCCTATAGAATCACTTAACAAAAAGTAATGAGTGTTCGGTCAACTAATCACAACTCAGAATTCATGAAAGAACCTTCTAGAAGCCAAATCTAAATGTTTCATGATATTCTGAAATATTTTACAATACAAGCGTTTCTAGGATATTCCAATCCCTGAATATACAAGAAAATTCTATAGTCTCATATTCAATTTTCTAGAATTTTCTAGGGTTTTTCTGTATATTAGAGAACTTTCCATAGCGTCATGGATTGTATCATCGTATTGACATTGGATCATCATCTTATTGACGTTTTAAAATTTTCTAGGTGTTTTCTATTATTTTCGGGTTGTTTGAATTTTCTACAATTATTTGTAGTTTTCGCGTAGGTTCTAGAACTTTCTATATTTCGATATTGTCTTTCCAGTATTTTCCGAAGTTTTCGGATGTAGATATTCTTAAATTTAATAAATTCATTACGCAATCGTTAGAATAGTACAACTCCATTCAGTAGAACTCGAAAAAATGCAATATTTATCTACATTAAATTAGTAATACAACTTTTAATGTATTTAAGATTTACACACAATTTCATCAAATATTGCACATGAGCTGTTTTATAATAGATAGACATATTGTGTCATAGAATTTTTAAAGTCTATAATCTTATTACATTACTGACATCTTTAATTGTTTTGCCAAGGTTTCGCTATTTGTCAAGGTTTGTCAGGGTCATATTTTGGACAATTACGAAAACTCAGTTATCGGTTATAATATCACATGATGTCATACGGCAAAACGTTTTAAATAATGGTGAAACCGCATTGAAAACATTCAGTAGTTTTTTTTTTATTTTCACCAAACACTCTTGTCAGTAGTTTTTTTTTTATTTTCACCAAACGTCTTGGATAGACGATAGTACACGTATAGACACATTCATAATTTATAGTTTTTCAACGTAATCAGTCAACATTAAAAATAATTTTTAATTTTATGGCTATTCTTTTAATTAATCAGTATTTAAATATCTCTGTAAATATAGCTCAAATTAGGTGTTCACTTTTTTTTCATGTATCACGTATGCTATCAAGAAACAAAGCTAAATTGTTAAGATTCTTTATTCTTTTTAAATTTTATATAAAACCATTCTGAACCAATGTTGATAATATCCACAAAAACGCATGTCGCCTCATATCCGAAAAAGTCAAAACAAAAAAAAATACTAGAGGTTTGTTTATACGTGACTAAGTGTCTATGGAACGTTCACGATGCGATTTCTACTTGTTCTTGACAGATTAGTATCATATTAGTATCATAGACATCTATACAGATATCTTGACAGATTAGTATCATAGTTTTATGAAATACAATTCCAATTCATACATCGCATTTGTATTTGTAACTAAAAACTATAAACCTGTCGCTTTTAATACTACAATTTTATTTAACCAGAGATAGCATAGAGACCGAGATAGTAATATTTTTCTGAGGTTTTCTCAGTTAAAAAAGATGTTAGTTTATTAACATCTATTTCGTAATGTTGGCAACGATAACTTTCGCCTCCACGGAGAATTGAAAAAATTTATTTCGATTGGAATAAATCAAACGTTTTTAATATTAAAACTTTTTCGATAATTGATTGATAATATAAACTTTGTTCTGCAGTTTAAATTGCCACTATTTTCATTTGTATGAAAATGTTACAAATGGTAATAAATTGCAAAATAAAGTTTACCGCCAAACTTTCTGTCTAAAAAAATGTCGAAGGAAATATAAAAACGTCACAATCTTCATGTAATCTCCAACGTTCTCATATTTTTTCAATTTTCTTTAAACCGTACTTTCAGAGACAAATGTGGCAGATAGTGATTTTTAAGTTGAAAAAGTGTTAAAAAAATTTAAAGGAAAACACTAATTCTATATATGCAAATTTGTACTTTAACAACATTTTCTTTTATCGACCTCAAGAAAACAAAATATTTCATGTCTTCATTTTTATTTCTTCTCTTTAATTGTATTACCGCTTATAGAACATATAAGAAACAAAATCAGCGAATCACATAAATTTCTATTTTCGACGTAAAATAGTCACATAGCCTTTGAAACAAATATCTGTGACACACGGGCGGATCCATGGAAAGATTCAGAAGTGATTCCCTAAGTGCTCTGTTTCCCCAATTTTGGTACGAAACATTTAAAAATCGAACGCCAAAGAAAACTGGTTTTCCCAGTTGTTATTATAGCTATTCTAAAATAACATTAACCATAAAATAACATACAGTATACCTATGTATAACAAAACATTATGAGCTAGGACAATTTTACGCGTTCTTATTGCGTAAAAAAAATATGTTACCACGTTGTAGATTTCTGGATGTAAGTCCCATTTGAATAATAAAAGAATGCTATTATATGAATAATCTAACCGCCAACTCCCTAATAAAAAAAATTTTCAAGTATTATTTTGTAGTTAGTCATTTGTAAGTAATATTGCGAATACATTGTATCAGAAAAAGGAGCGTTCAGATCCACGAATTCTCGAAACCCTATGAGGGTTAACCAAGTAACTAATTTTTAGCCTCTTAGAGTGACTCCAAGGAAGCTATGAATAATACGTGACCTCATTTGAATAACAGGTAACATTCTTGCAATACATCTAAAGCCAGCCATTCGGGGAGGAAGAAGATATGCACGTACGCTTTTGTTATCTAAGACTTAGATGATGAAAGAAGCCATTGAACGTGAAGAAGCCCATACATTATAGGCAATAATGCAAAGTATAGAGTTTTGTGTCGTCACAGCTTTAGCTTGCTTATATACTGAAAAGAGCACGAGTTTATGTTATCATACAGTCTTATCATATTTTAAGATAGCAATAACTTCCACCGAGTTCGGATACGAACTTTTTTAAATTCCATGTTTATTAATAGTGTGTGTGTTGTTTATGCTGTCATACTATTCCCTTGTCGAACGAATAAATATAATATTTGTTGACGTTGAATATAATGGACCGTTTAATAGAATTTTTTCTTTGCCACTTACGACAGGTATAATAGGTGTGCAAATATCACGTATGAGTGTGTCGTTTACTTATTCTATCGGAGGATAAATGGACAACGTACAATCCAGCACACTATATTACATGATCTTTCAATGGAATCACAAACCTATATGGGGCCTAGTAAATTTTGTATTAATTCAAGTTCATAGTTCGTATTGTTTAAGATCCCACCACATTAGGAACATTTTTTTATTAATTTTAGAAGAAACTCATCTTATATACGCAATGTAAATTTAAATTGAAGGTTCGCTTCAATGATTTATATTTATGTAGTAGACATATAAATAGGTATACACAATTCTTTAAATATTATATTTATATATATCAAAAATATTTTCCTCCCATCAATTTGAATGTAAAATGTTTTCGATGAATGTAAAAAGAACTCAAGCGTTTCCGAAATAAATGTCCTGAAATTTTGAAAGATAAATTTTATTATGGCAATACCTATTATCTCCAGGAAAAAAAACTTTAAAATCTAGCAGAAAAACTTTTTTCAAAATGAAAAATCTTTAGTAAAATCAGCTGACCATTTGAACAGTGCAGATATGACTTTTCTTTCATAATTTTTACTATCATTGTGATTACATTATTCTGTTTAACATAACGAAAAAAATTATTTATTAAAAAAAAATCATATTGTTCAATTTTCTTCTTTTTTATTTAGAATTATAGGCCGAATAACTCCTGCAAAAATATATTTTAAGGAATGATACGTCTGTAATGCAGAGTTAATTATGCAAATAAATTCAAATTTTAAGGAGACGATATTGGCATTTTTTTAGTTTTTGGCTCGATATTGGTGGGAAGAACTGCTAATATCTCTCTTTTAATGAAGTTCATTTTCCCTGTTTTCAAAAAAATAATGTCTAACTGAGCTCACCTCGTGTTTTGAAATGACAAACATAACGTAAAAATAAAACGTTATATCTGTGAAATAAACTGACTAATGTTGCCGTGAAGTACATTAAATGATAAACTGGCTAATGTTGCCGTGAAGTACATTAAATGATAATAAAACGTTATATCTAGGGCTTAGAATTTAATATCGGTTGAAAGCTTCAAATAATTAAATATAAATTATACTAACCACATAAGAAACTTTGCCTTTCAATATTTTTCAAAATTGAAACTTTTAGAGATTGGTTCGAAGGACAGAAACATTTTTTTTTACTATTACCAATATAAATTATTCTCGAAATAAGAATAAAATTGTTTTGTCATCTTCGGTAAGAAAAATAGGTAATATTACAGGCAGACCAAATAATTAATTTTATTTTTAGTATGTATGAATAAAAGAACTCAATATCCTAGATTTATAAAACAAATTATATATAGAGTATTGTCAATTTGTTTATAAATAATCAATAATGAAAGGCGGCAGTGAAAATGTAAAAGAATGTATCCAATTAAGACAGGTGTAGGAAAGTATGGCTAATATCTTAATATACGAGTAGAGTCTACTCAGATCTGATAGTTATTGTAAGCATGTTATGTTGGAAATTACAAGAATCAATTTATTTATTAAGGATTTTAATTAATTATCACCGCAATTGGAGGAATCACCACTTTCTTTTTACTGTATGTAATTGCACGACTTCCTAAAAATATTAATAAGATAGAGTCGTGCAATTACAGGATGAAAAAATTAGCAACATGCAAGGTACTCTCAGAGGGCCTTGAGGCAATTAACCATCAGTAGATCTATGATTCAGCATTCGGCTGATATTCGAAAAAAATTATCGACATCTCACTTTTAATAATTTTTTTTTCTATTCCAGTATATTGCATCGTGAACATTTCAGTATATAAATAATCCAATACTGCTAAAAAGGGCCACATAATCCACACAGGTTTATCTAAAAAACGACATATTTGGTCATTTGTAGAAGAAATTTTTAGATTTTCATTATTTTTGATAAAAATAAATAATAATAAATAAAAATGTTCGTGTATAATGGAATTTGCAGATTTACTTATTATTATGAATAATTTTATATCAAATTAGGTTTTCAAATTAATATTAATAAAAATTACTATCTGATAATATTTTTATTTGAACAGTCCTTAACCCGAAAATTAAACTAAAGAAACAATTGACAATTTTATTCAAACGAAAGAAAAATTTTACGAAAAATTGAATTAAACAAGTATTTGCTACACGAATTTTTATTACAAATATTTAAATAATTTGTGAAATAAATATCTTACCTAATAAAAATGTAAAAATTTCACTAAAGAATTATGATTCTTATACCCCTAAATCATTAGATTCTGTGAAATATAGGTAAAGTATAGTTTTAAGCTAAAAGTACGTATCTTCAACATCAATATTTATTAACTGAGAACAAAAAATAAGAGGATGTTTTAAGCTAAAAGTACATATCTTCAACATCAATATTTATTATCTGAGAACAAAAAATAAGAGGATACTTAAATAAGAGGATACATAAAACACATAATTCCCTTTAGACCATTTTTGACCCTTTCTCTCACCCCGTGCAGCCTGTCATAGCTTTATTTGCGACTGGGGGTGGAATGTAGTTTTTCCTTTGCTTCTAAAAAACATTTCCACTATATTCTATTATTCGTCATGTCATTAGGTTGGTAAAATTTAAGATAATCTTTATTTATTTTGCCTAAAACGTATAAAGTGAATATTGGGTAGCACAAACACGAGTTCACTTTTTCCCCATATAGCCCAGCGTAACCTTTTATTGTATTCTCCCCCTACCCTAAACATACCACGTGGTTCATAGTAATCATTCAAAAGATAACATAATCATATTGATTATAAATAAGTTTGTAGAGTTCTATAATTTTACCTATAACCGTGCAGAGTATAAGGAGGGCCAATACGACGGCCTTGGCAATAGCGGCGAGCAGGGCGGCGCGCGGCTCAACGGGCGGCGCCCACGTTCCGTTCCACACCGACTCGTTCGCCGCACTCGCGTTCTCCAGCTGCAGGTAGAGCCACTCGCCCTCCTGCAACTGCATCTTTACCAACGCATGGCGGCTCTGTAATGACATAATTCGTATGTTTGACGTTAATTTGATAAATTTATAATGAAAAAGGATATTGATAAGTAGTGTTATATGGGCTATTTGGATTTTGGTCTATAGAGAAGATTATTTTAAAGGTCCTCAGTTAAACTAGGAATTTTATAGACTGCCTTGTCCGTCTATCTATCCATCTATACATCAGTGCGTTTTACTGGTAGACTATTAATACTATACATCTGAAATGGCATGATTATAAATATTTATATAGCCTAAATAATGTTATTTACCCGTACGTGTAAAATAAGATTGCAATATTTTTTCATACACTCCATTGCATTGTATATCGATGAACAAGGCCTTTCAAAAATATTATGGATTTGTTAGGGACACTTTTTCGATATTTTAATGAAATAATAATTTTTGAAATGGATTTTTTTTTGTTATAGTAAGATACCTCTACTAGCTAAACTGCTATGTTTGATTATGTGGAAAATATTCACAATAATATTACATAGAACAAAATAAAAGGAAAACTATCACAGTTAAGTAGTGTTCCAATTTGTTTTTGTCCCATTTACTCTCCAACTAAATAGTTTATATTACGAAGAAAAGCAGAAGTTTTTGCGCATGCCAGATTTAAATTTTTTTCTTATAATGTACTTTCCGTTACATTTACGCAGCAGTTTTGGGAAGCGTTTTCTGCGGAGTGTGTTTACCAGCTATATAGAAGTTTCTATCGCGATTCAAAATGTATTACGATAAGTAAATTTGCTTCTAAATTGAGGCAGGATATTCGCTTGGATTATCCGGCATCTTGCGTGAAATAAGACCATATTGTTTGGAAAGATAGGGTGGAAATATATTACACAACGCTGCGTAAAAATATTAAATTAGAAACAAAAGCAGAAACCGTATTACTCAACAAAACTCACCATTATTCTTTAAAAAATACATTTTTTTTAAACACTTATGAATTATATATTTTGGAGGATTTATGAATTTCAAAAATGCATAAATTTATATTTAGCTTAATATTTTAATCTGAGCTTTATTAAAGATTTTCTTTATTATTTCATCCAATAACGACTAAGAAAACCTAGAATCATGTCGAATGTTAATAACAATCCTCGGTTTGACGAAAAGATAAACTCAAAATACATATGTGTATATAAATTTCTTCTATATATGAAATTCCGCGATAAAAATTGAAATGTGAGTACAGAATTTTAAGTAAAAAACATTATTTCGCATTTGTCAATTGTTCCAGCAATTTGAACATTTTGTTTGCACAATCTCGTCTACTATAACTTTCTACCATTATTTTTTTATTTAAAATAGCGAAAATTCATTAACGGTTTTGATACAATGAAATAAACTGATGTAATGTTTCGTAGACATATACAGAAGGAAATATCGTATATTATTTAGAAAATTTTCCTCCTCTTTTACTGCGCAAATATTGGACTTCAAATTTTAATTGAATATATTTATTGTAAATTATTTTAATGCATTTTTAAAGCGGAAATTTTTTCTAAATAATTCACAATAAATATATTCAAACAAAATTAATAATTTGCATATATAATGGACAAATTTGCAGAAATCGAAAAGTAACATTAAATACTATCCAGTCAATTAACACATCATGGTGTGAAAGGTGGAAATATGTATTCATATAGTTTATGTTATCTTGATATATTACATTTAATTTCATTTATAGCTTATTTGGAAACACTAAATATATAAATTAAACGTATCATGTCATATGCTATGCGAAGATCGTTTTATTATGCACAATACATGCAAATGAGAAATTTGATGGCGACAGAAGACAAACGCAAACCGAAGTCTAGCCATATCTGCAAGTAGCTTTCTTTAGATTCGACTGGTTAAATATAAGTTGTACACGCTTGTAGATAAAAAAAATTAATTTGTCTATCAATGACATTGTAACAATCTTTATGAAAATATTTCCACTGGAAATATTACGTCGTTAACTCTTGGAAGCACGAATTAAAGTTAGTCGGTATATATATATATATATATATATATATATATATATATATATATATATATACACATATATATATATATATATATATATATATATATATATATGTATATATATATATATATATATATATATATATATATATATATATATATATATATATATACATATTTTGGTCGGTTTACACCGCTCTATTAAAACACTGTGCGATTAGATGTTATTCCTTACTGAAATTTATTTATAATTAAGGAAAGGCTTATATAGTTTTAGATAAAATCGATTACCAGATCCATGTCCTAGCATATCCTAGTCAAGTCATTAGGTTTAGAATAACTGGTTTGTAATTCCGTCATTGTATCTCTGAACTTACTTTTCCACTTAAATATTGCATGTGTACAATAGGTTGCTACCTACGTTTTCTTATTTTACAGGTAACCAAAAACAAAAATAAGTGTTCTAATATAGAAATTACGGTAGAAAATTCAAAGAACAATTTAAAAAAATTATATATTATTTATAAGAGCGATTATTGAATGTCAAAATTTAAAGTTTCAAATTTATGGGAGAATTATAAAAAAATTAAATTACAAAAATAATTCGTCCAAGCATTTCGGTGCAGCAAAAATATTTTCTCTCCGGAAGGTATTCAGGTTCAGTATTGATAAATTAAAGTGAAAAAGATGAACAAAATGGTTAACATCCCCTCCGCATGATTTCAAAACCCCGTTTAGATGTAAGTTACATTTGCTACTGCTTGTGGTAGGAATGTTAATGTGAGCGTGTTATAATCATTATTATTATTATATTAGCTTATTACAACATTAGCTCTACAATTATTATATTAAATATAGGTGATATTAGATAACTGCTTTCGGTAGCAACAAGTATATTCTCTCGTTTATATTGCTACCGACAGCGATTAAGCGAACATTGCAGTACAGGCGGCAGCGAATATCATTTCTGTCTGAGTAATCAGGCCTTAAGAGTAGTGTCTTCGTGATATGATTTATATTTTATTTACATGATGTTTCTTTATTAACATTCCTAAAATATCAAATATTATTTTTGGATAACGTGCGTTGATTCATTCGCTTCGAAAATCTTGGTTTTTTTAGCAACGCAAAGACTTAATTTTATCTCCAAAATGCATTATCGGCATAATAATTTACAACGTTTCTAAGAATATATTGTTTTTAATAATCTACTGTCCTAAAACCATTCGTTTTTTACACTTAAAAACTTATGTTGGAACCTCATTTAAGCTTTACGTTAAGAACGTTAGTGTTGCTATGTAGTTTAGAAATTGATAAGAAAGAGCATGAATCATGTTGTAATATATTTCACTTACTTCTGCCGCAGCAACTTTTTTTTATAAACTTGCCATAAGATTTGTTTAACAATCAAAATATTTGCTTGCTCTACTCTTTTATCAAATTTCTTCAAATAATTTAAACAACCCCACGCGTTTTTAGAACCCATTTGCATAAAGTATAAATCCTTTTCTTTTACTACGTTCTTCGAGTTTAGTCATGAAATCTATTAGTCTTATTTGTTTCTGTAGCTATAAACAGTTTTCAGTTTATATTTTACGAAAGACAAAAACGACGTTTGTGCAGAAGAGGAAAAAGAACCATTCGGCATTCGGTGGAATCCGAATGCCGAATGGTCGGAAAATACCTAGATTTGAAAAGTTTTGTGAAAGCGGAAAGATTTATAGCTCCACACTTTATTCATAAAAATAGGGATTTTTTCAATTACTTATGCTTAAAAATTAGGTAACTCGTAAAATGCGGACATCTGGCCAACCTAATCAAGGGTAGAACTCAATTTTTGGAATTTTATTTCATAGTGAGAACTTCTTAATTAAAATATAAAGTTATGGTCCAAAAAAATTTCTTATATTTCTGGTTATTGTGTATTGCTATTCTTATAATTCTATTAAACTTAGAAGAGGGGTCCAACTTTAATCTTTGTGAAAAAAAATTACGAAATTCTTGCTATCTAACCTATTTTGGTTGTGCACTGTATGAAATTAGTTTAATTAATATTTTTCGTGCACAGTTCTATATCAATATTACGCAATTATCCCATTTGTAATCGAATCCCTTAACAGTGGACGAACAGTTGCTTAGTGTTTCCTTTAAATAGCGTTTATTGGTTTATTTGTACCAAGTATATTCAAAATAATAAAATTACCTCAAAAGTCTCCACTAACCTAAATAATCTGGTGCAAAAAATTAGAAGATTCAATTGTCGTAAGGATTATTTTTCGTATTTTATTATCAGTGTGTTTATCATTACTTGAACTAAATGAAACTGATAAAGAATTCGATAAATATGATCGAGAGCAGAGGTGGATTTCATCTCCCAAGGATTACGGCGATGTCCATTTGCCCCGTATTCAAACAACCATTTGTAAAGTACAGCACGACTTCTGTCAGCAGGCCCTCGGTGTGAATGGGTTGTATAACCAATGGATTGTTCTATATAGCTCATGTTTTTTCCCAGTTTCTTCTTCTATCATCAAGTGAAGAAAAAAATCAATATTAATAATCAAGACAAATGACATTGGATAATGTTGTATTTCTGCGATTTATGGGATTAGATGAGGAATGTAGTGAAATAAAAACTCCTAAATAATCAGTCTCAATTGAATTTCATCGCCTGTACCTATTTGTCTATTCACATGCTACACCCATGCACAAACGATGCAAAGGATCTTTCACAGCCATTCTAGACCACAACGGATAGTCTTCGGTCGTACGTAGAAAGTCATATCAAGTCAATCATATAACAAATATGTAATTAGTATTCGTTAATTTAATGAAATTTATTCAGTTTCCTTAGTTTAACATACTGATATGTTAATTTGAAATATATTTCTTTAAGTGTGAAACTCGAGCCGTTTTGATATGTTAACATTTGATGACGGTAACCCAGAGTATGCGTTTGACGGAACAGGAGATTTCTTAGATACGCATTAGGAGATTTCTTAGATATGTAAAAAAGTTTAAATATTTAAGAATTACAGTATTATGTTCCTATTACAGTATTTATAAAAATAATCATTTTATTTTTAGCTACCTAAATATGGCACAGTTTATTTGTCACGGACGTAAAAGACGTTGTTTTTATTTTCCATTATTTATAATTTTGCTTATTGCTTGTAATTATTTACAATTCTTAGTATTTTCTTACATATTCTGTACATGATATACACACACACACACACACACACACACACACACATATATATATATATATATATATATAACATTGAAGACATATTATAGGTATTAAAATAGCTACGAAAAGAGAGAGACAAGACGTAGTTGTTGAGGATAAAGTTCGTATAGTAGAGATTAAAAACGGTTTCTTCAATCTAAGTAACATCGGTACATTTTGAGTAAATTATTTTGCACTCTATTCAAAAAGCTTGTTTCGACAATACTTCACATGCCTGCCTGTGAGCTGACAGACGAGAAATATTTTTCATTACCGGCTTCATTTTCCAGAAAGTAATCAATTCTGACCATAATTTCTCTAGTCTGTAATAAAGATTAATGGTATTATCCATTTGTATGACGATACGTCCTACAAAACTCCGACATTATAGTTCAATACAATTTCTCGTCACAACAACCAACGTACTGGTAAATTTCATTATTTCAATGATAAATGAATTCATTTATAAAATTATCTATAATGGTATATATTTTAATTATGCATAGACGTATCAATGCCACGGGTACTTATAGATTATACTAAAACGTATACGTATAATAAAGTTGTAAATTATATAGCTCCATAAATTTTCCGGCTTATTTTCTCAACACTAACTTAAACAGAATTAACAAGTCTGATATTGGTGATTAATTATTTTACTTCCACTTTTGTTAACACATACCGCGCAGGCATGTAGAAGGTGTTACCCGCACAAGTTAAAAATCTAGGGTACTCGTATATTAAGATAACATTTGTAACATTATAAAATCAGGTTATTATGAGAAATATATTTTCTGTAATACGCAATAATAAACAATTTTGACATGATTAATTGGTGAAAGCTATTTCGATTATGTAGATTAGTTAAGGAATAATGCCTGAATAGGCGGGTCATAATGCAGGGAGTAAGTCAAAATAAAAACAAAACACTTTAATATTACATGGAAGCGTGTCAGCAGCTTGCTTTAATGTACTTAATCTAATTTCTAATGGAAGATGAGGAATTGAATTATTAGAGAAAAAAAGTATTCTTTGTTAATATAAGTTAAATCGATATTTTTGGTTTTTTACTCCTTTTTACGTAAAATACCCAGCAACCAGGGCCACGATTAAAGAAGACGTATTCCTTTAGAACAGTTTGCTTGATTAGTTTTGCTTAAAATTATTATACGAATACGGATATACAGATATTGTGAGTTGTTTAATTTGGATATTGATTTTACGCTTTAAGAAATTTGGGCAGCAAAAAATTTCTTAATAAGCCATATATATTTTCGTTCATTAATAAGTCGTATATATATATGTCGTTATATTTTCTTAGATTAAGAACTACGCCCTTGTTATTCGTAATCACGTTTCAAGTACATCAAAAACTAATCGACCTGCTCCGTCTACATGGTAAAACTTTATTTTTTTGTTATTAGTCGGGGGTTACTTTCAGCAATGCATCGAAAATAACATATTTTGAGCGTTTATACCTTCGAAAGTAGTAATTGTTGAATACTAAAGTAATTGTTGAATACTAAAAAATTAGAAAAAGTCTTTAATCTCTAATTCTTACCTCTTGAACATTGAGTACGTTTAAGAGGTGAGATTTGGACAAAGGACAAAGTATACAAATTAGTTAAATTTGACCCAATTTTAAAGGATCGAATGCAATCGTTTCCTTCCCAAAAGAATATCTCTTAGGGAACAAACTAACTAAGCTATAAGAAATTAACTCCACCTATGCAATATTGTTTGTGGTGATTTCTATTACAATAAGGAAAAAAGCTTCGAAGAAATTTACACTGTGTGTATATAATTAAGAGCTTATCAACCGACTCCAAAAAAAGGAGGACTTTCTCAATTCATCAGAATCTTTTTTTTATGTATGTTCAGCAATAATTCTTTACTGAATGGACAGATTTCGATGATCATTTTTTATTTGCAAGAAGGTACTTTAGAGGTGGTCCCATATAAATATGATGACAATCTGATAATGAAATCCCAAAATTAAAGATGTTTGCTACGGGTAGTTGTCATTTCATAAAGTAACTACACCACTTACCAGAACAAGGTCTGATGGTAAGATTTGGAAATGAACAATGGAACTCCATAAAGTATGTTAATAGATTAACCATGATTAAAGATATTCGCTACTAGTAGTTGTTACGTTACAAAATAACTACACCATCGACAAGGTCAGAGTTTGATGATGAGTTCTGGAGATGAACAAGGGAACTCCTTAGCGGGTGATAGTAAGTTAAACGTGATTCAAGATATTTGCTACTGGTAGTGGTCACTTTGCAAAATAACTACACCATCGACCATGTCAGAATCTAATGACATGTTTTAGAGATGAATAATGGAACTCCTTATCGGATGGAAATAAATCAAACGTAATTCAAGATATTTACTGCTGGTAGTTTTTACTCTGCAAAATACCTGCACCATCGACCAGTTCAAAGTCTGATGATGAGTTCTGAAGATGAATAATTCAACTCCTTAATGGATGATAATGAATCAATATTAATTCAATATATTTGCTACTGATTAGCTGTTACTTAGGTTATTACGTTGCAAAATCTGATATTGGATTTCAGATAGGAGAATAGAACTCCTCAGTTGATAGTTGTTACTTTGCAAAATCTAATATCGGACTTCGGATATGGAGAACGGAACTGCTTAACGGCTGACAGTTAACCACTGGCGGCTACTAGTGTCGTTTCATTTCTGTGTGTTGTTGATAACCAATCTTTACAAAGAGGATATTATATATATACTAGCTTTTGCCCGTGACTTTTAAAATTTATTCAATATTCTTAGAAAGAGAATAATTGAATGTTAGTTATAGTGGGATGATTAATATTATTAAACACTAAAAATTTTAAAATAACTTATTTTTTTTAAAAACCGAATTCAAAAAAAGAAGGTAGAATAATAAAAAAGGTAGAATAATAATTGTTTATTGTTATAAAAAAAATAACTCAAAATTTAAAGTTACATTAAAAGTTATTTACTTTTGAAGTCGGTGTCAGCACCGCCAATCAACTCAACGTCTATGGCAGAAAATATTGAAAATAAAACGAAATAAAATTGATCTAGTGACAGTGAGTAAAAAAGTTAAACATTATTTAGTTTTACAAAATTACGATTATTAGAAATACATGAAAAATTATTGTAAAATGTCGTAGTTGGTTGGCTAGTTTCTAGGTTCTGCTTAGATTTTTTTTCTTACTAAATGCTATTTCTCTATTTGTAGCAAAAGCATATATGAGGAGCATACAGTAAATATGTTATGGCTGATCCTGATTTAAAACACACCGTGTGATAACGTCGTGTCATCTTTTCCATTGACGCTATTTCGTTGTAACAGCGTTGGTATTAGCTTGGTTTCAAATTGGTGTATAGTGTTGACGTTTGATATATATTTATAAAAGAAAACTAATGAAAATAATAATGACCGTATAATTCTGGGGATGATATTTTCATTATTATCCAGCACCTCATAAGATGATAATTTATTACCTATTTTCAGATTTTAGGAGTACGGTATAAACATAGATTTGCCTTCTATAAGCAATCAATGACATTGCATAACCCATGCGAATTACTTTATTTACCGTTTTCAAGAGTCTCTAAAAAATATCTCGAGATACGGTATGCAGTTAACGTTTTCCAATACAGTTTATGTTAAATATTATAAATTAACTTTCGTACTTTTTTTTTTAAACTCCTATATAGTACAAGTATTATCGTTTGCAGAACAGAAACAACCCTTGGAATATTGCAATGATACGAGGAAGCTCTTTGAGAAGAGATATTGTGCGCAGTTTAGTGTGCATGAATACCTAACTGTACACCACCCAACCAACTTGACGTTTACCGATGACAGTGCAATGTTCACTGAGTCGAATGCCCTGAACGGGAAGTACCTATATCGTAAAAGACCAAGGCATGGAGTAGAATATAACTCTATGTGCAAAGAATAATTAGAATATTTGTATATTAATTTTAAAATATTAGCTGTTAATAAATTTATTACATAAAACATTAATCGCTTAAAAATGTACTTACACAATCTGATAATTCTATTTTAGCTATGATTTTCATGCAAAAACGTACAAAAAAACATATTAAGATAATATATCGTTCTGCCAGCGAGAGAGAACCTAAATCGTTTGTTGATCTTGGAGAGAGAGAAGACGGGGATATCAATGTGAGAATATATAACTTTGTGTAAATACAACAGATCATTACTTTTTATCCACATACTGAATCTCTAAAGTCTCCTTATATGGAATCCATTTTCTTGACGAAGTCTGTAGTAAAGAATACTTCAAAATCTCTTTTGTATTCTTTCAAATCTCTCACTGTTTGATTTGTAGTATTGAAAAGTCTCTTACAACAGACTTATATTGTAGAGTAGAGCCACCTAATAAGTAACTACATATCGTTATGCGTTCTAAAGTTGTAAAAGATATAATAAAATACTTCTCGGCGCTCTGTCACATCAGATTAGAGGCACTTGGCGCACCACTCGGCAATTGCTGATAATTGGTTACGTAAATTTAGACTATTTTAAAGTTATTAAAAGTGGTTTAGATCTTAAGATCATCTGCATTTTGCAACAAGGACATGTAAGTATTTTTAGCGAATGAAGGCAGAATTCTGACCACTCCGTAATCCTAATATTGATGTTTGTCAATTGATCTATGGATAGGAATAATGCGAGTACTTTCACAATGGGCACGTGCTGGAGAAAACGACTATTTGTATGTCATTTTCTCCAGCACGTGCCCAGCTTTGACAATTTGTCCAACGGATATCGGGTGTATTCAAATCACCAATAAAAAAACGTAACTTTATTTTATATTTAAAACTCTTGCCTGTTAAAATAAAAAATATTTTAGCTTAACTAATGCTACGTATAGTGGTAAATAACTTAAACAAGTAATAAAAGATATTTAATAAGAAAAATATTAAGCCAAATATCCTCAAAGTCACTCCCGAACAATCAAACGGTCCACTGCACAGAAAATTATTTTCACGGCAATAGCTATTCGCTCGCCCTCATCTTTCATGTCGCTCGTTGAATACCTGTTCTTATGAAAGACTATATGTCGGGAATTCAGCGTCAAATTCACTTTTATTGGGATTTATTTCACATAGGCAAATTGTATTCTGATTGTTGTTAAGTATATTTAGATATAGATAATAATATTCAGAGTTAGTTAATAAAAAAAGATTATAATGCATATTTAATTATTAAAAAATTATTGTAATACATGTCTAATTATTGCGCTTTCTTTAAACAATCTACGTCTTTAATATAAATAGAGTCCCATTCGTCGTCTTTCTGCACATCAATTCTGCCCAAATTTGCTCATATATATTGAAATATTGCCTCTTGTCTTCTTTTCTGGTTTCTGTGTAAATATATTTACCTTCTAGATACATGTGTCTTGAGACATAAATTCGTGTCTTTTCACCGGAAATATTAAAATATTTCAATGCCTCGTTATCAATAAAATAGTCTCAAAATACAACATTGGAATTATTAATTAATTAAATATATTTAATTTGTAAATGAAGATGCACAGAATATTCCTCAGTAAGGTGCACTATTTTTAGGAGTACTCAGAATAATTTATACTAGCTTATTACAAAATAATCGGTCAAGTGCAAGTTACACTTGTACAGTCTGCGTTCCGTGCCATCAACCCTCTATTTAAATATTAATGGTAATTCACTCCGACTACGTGCTTAAAGGACTAATCTACTGCACTACCCGCGTCAAATGCACCAGTGATGTATGCATAGAGCTAAGTATGAAGCGTTTGAATAGAGTGAAATTAAATATTTTGAAAAACGTCTAAGTACAAAATTAGTTCTTTACTTCGTGAGAAATATTTCTTGTCGTAAATTTATTTTCTCTAAAACCAATAATTAAGCAGTTACAAGAAAATAAACAATTAAATTGCTGATTTTCTTTAATTTCTTAATTAATCGCGCTAGAATTTTTCAATTTGATTATTTTGGTTCAATCTGAACTTAATTTTTATTATTCACGGTTTTCATCAGATTTTCCTAAGCCTTCCTCTGGGTGACAAGGGTGAAGGAAGTAATTTTCTCGAAAAATGTAGCCAGTTTTCTCAAAAAATGTTTTGTGTTAATTTTTCTCAAAAAACATGTCCTTAAAAACATAGGTATTCTTGAATTCGCCCTTCAATATAATAACATATAATGTACAATACAATATAATATAAGGTGATTTGCCACCTTATACCACACATTTGACACCTTATACGAGTACATCGAAAGAAATTATTTTTTATTTCTAAATTTAACTCCTGAAATTAAACCCGAGAAACTAAATTAAAGTACTTATAACTCTTGTTTATAATTGGGCCGTAATATTCTGACTTTATGCAAAATTTCAAATTTTTACATCGTTTTCGAATAATTCCCTGTGACAAACTAACGGACGCAGAAGTGGCTCCATTGCTGTTCCGTTTGGCAATTTTCCCATGGAACACTAAATTTTTTTTTACATATTCATTGTCCCACAATTTATTAACGCATGGATATCTAAAATGAAATAAATACATTATTTTTCCGTTACGTAATTTTCCGGCGCTCTTAACAGTGTAAATGCTCCTCCCGCCCTTTACCTCAATATGCGCCGCATCTCACTTTTCAGCCGGAACCGTGACCTGCTTGTGTGTGTATGTGTTGTTTTTTATTTATACATAGGAGCGCATACGGTCAAGTGAAATGAGGAAACTTGAAAAGTATAATTATCACGAATATTATGAAATTGTGCATACCATATTCTCTGTAATTAAATTTACTTAATGCACAAAGAGTACCGTAATGAAAGTTTTCCGCATCTACGAGTTATATTTATGGAGCTTACTATGGATATGTATTCAGCATGAAATGTGCACTTACATGGAAAGATACACTATGGAATTGTGCATACAGAGGAACCTCAAATTAATGAAAATTCAAAAAATTAGTAATTTGCGTATTTAATAAGTGAAAACTGATTCTTACTTAGTAGCTATACAATTAAGTCTGAATATTAATTTACAAAAATTAGCTCACCTATGCAATCAGAGAATCAGATTTCGTTTTGAATAATTCTTAAAATATGCTCTGTTAAAAAACTTATAAACTTAAAAAACTTATAAAATGTAAGACTTTGTAAAGAAATGTTAGTTCAATATCATTAAATACAACTGCGTAGAATTGTTAATTTCATATTTGAAAATATACAAAAATGGCAAATTTATGTTCTTGTCATATACAAATAAATGAGTGCTGTCATATTGTTCAGCACTACACCTACACGTCATCCATAATATCGACGCCGATTTTAACATAGCACCGACACAACATTGAATATTTCACACTAACCAAAACGATACGTATCGATATATTCTATTTGAAATGTGTGCTTAATTTTTTTTTTAAATGTTAAGATTGCCTATTAGTGTTCCGTTACCAGCTTCAAACACTTTCATTCAACAGGTTTAAAGAATGGCCCATCACAATGAGCTATTTAGCATCTTACAATTATCAAGAGCATTTTCCGAAGACTCTAAATGCCTCCATATCCTAAAAATTCTCATGTATTTTACTATAATGACGCATGTTTTTTGACATAAACTACGCGCATCTTTGTATTTATTTTAACAGTTACAAAGAATTAAAAAATCGGTAATGTTATTTGGCGAGAATAAGCATTTCCGTACACAATCTGTCTGCCGATTTCAGTTGACGTTAACGTTATAAATGCATACGCTGACCACACATTATTACTTTTAGAAAGCTGAAAACTGGCGAAAAACTGTTTAATTTTTTTAAGTAATTACGTTAATTTTAATTGAATCTGATTTATTACAACATCTGAAAATCCATTATATTTCAAATTTTGAAGGGTAACAAAATAATCTTGTATAATCAATTATTTTTAACCGAATGTGAAAAAGTGAAACGGTATTTTCTCTTCACTACCTCCTCTCTTTGCTTTACTCTCCTCGCTTATAAGTTTAGCTTGAAATGAAAATAATTTATAGTGTTTTTCATGGTCTGAAAGAAAACGCATTATGGGGGATGAGATGTAGTTGGGCGGGAGTGTGGTGGAAACGAGCGGCAACTGCCCTTTGAAACGATTTGACTTACTTGGTTGATGTCTCCCTCGTACCTCCCTCAATGATATGACTAGACGCACAATATATTGATGGCTTTCTTCCATATTTATTCATACGCAAAAATGTAAAAAGATATGAAAAGGAAACTTGCAGTTGAAGAATAGTTCTATAAATATGTCTTTCGTTTTCATCGTACATTCTCGGAAGCTCACGTTTCGTTCGGTTGACGTTTTACTAAAAGAACCACTAAATGTCATATTTTTACCTGATAGAATTTATAAATACATAAAAATTACTTCTCTAATACTTTCTAAAGCTATTGATGTGCTGGCTACTTTCATCTTTCTCCAAAATACGTGTAGTCTAAGAGTAAGCAGGATACATATTTAATACAAATAGTTTAATTGAATACCAACGATAAATATGACAATTAAGAGACCAGCAGTTTTAAAATGACATATTACAAACTAATATGTCCTTTCAATGACGCGTGACAAACTATCTTAATAAACTGACATTCAATAGGTAAAAAATACGACATTTGTTGCTTTCATTTGTGAGTACTGCCATAAAGCCAATTCTCTTTAAAATAATACGGATTCACATATCGAATGTTAGAAAATATAATTGTACTCTTTCATTATGTAATAAAACCTACAATAAAATATTTTTAATCCATTTTACCTTTGGCTATCTCCTACTCCTTGTTCATACGTACAGTTGAAAAAGTCACGAATCTTTGAACTTATGTATCTGCAAATAAAAGAAAGCAGCTAACGATTTATTTTCTTACTAGCTTTGCCTTCTTCAGAATGCCTTTGTAATATAATAAGTTAATTATACGATTAAGACGTTTCAATAATTTGACTGAGGCACACGAACGAGTATTTGGTATTAATGATATTTTCGTCATGTGGGCAGGTAAGATCTATCGTAAGTATTTCTGTCCGACGCCATTATCAATCGGAATTCGGTCCTAGTACTGCTCGCATTTTGTTGTTCACGGTATTCTTGCCTTTAAAAATCGCTAATTTGCAGTTATATTTACAACATTTTGTTACTGTCTTACTTATAAACTTAGTATATTTTTCGAGGACGAAAGGTACCTTTAGAAAATTAAGGTAGCTTTCAAGGAAAACGCGAAACGTTCACGCACTATGTCAAAGATTTTTTCGCTCGCACACTCGATAGAAAAACAGCACCTGATTGCTTTGATGCATTACTTAGGTGACAAGACCGTCACTTTAAGTTGTGAACTCAGATACTTTAAGATGCAATCCGCAAAAAGTTATGTCTCTTGAAAGAAAAATTTAATTGCAGGAGTGAAAAACTTTTGTAACGATTTTCTCGAAAGGTATTATTGAATGTTAACTAAAAATTTGAGATTAAAAACTAAATTTTGAATTCGAAAAATACTGAACAGCCCAAAATCAATTCTAATCAATGTTACATAGTGAGTTTTAAAACATTTTATTTCTTAATATCGTATTTAATTATATGACTATTTTTGAAATCTGTTAATCAAGACCTTTCATTTGATATTCATCTTGATGATTTCTTCCAATTTACATTCTTTTTCACGTTACACCTAATTTATAATTAAACATCCCTAAATAATACACACCTTTGGATCACCATCCTAGTTAAATTATCAGTCAAAATGAAATTTTAATGACAATAGCCTACCATTGTAATGGAAATACACAAATGTAGTTCAAATTAATGACATTTCCATAATATTTGTAATCTCTACATTCGTACTTAATGTATAAAAGTTTATATTATTTATGGAATTTCCCAAATCAACATTTATCATATTTAGATTATCGATATTTAGCACACAATTTTTTTTTAATTATGTTCATCTTGTTAATTATTTCAACATGATTTGTTAATTATTCCAATCCCACGATTTTGTTGGTGGCTGCGCAGGTTGCCATAAATGCTTCGATAGTAGACTGAACCATGCTTTGTTTATGCTGACTGCACCTGACAATAGCTGCTCCATTTTGAGAAGTATGGAACCGGTCACAATGAGTCATTTATTGCCTGAGCCTAGTGTCTGCCTAAGCCAACTGAATGCCTGAGGAAACAGACTACCTGAGCAGACTGGCTGCCTAAACCGACTGATCATCTTAGTCGAATTTCTGCTTGAACCAACTGACTGAGTGACTGATTAAACAGATTGAATACCTAAATCGAAAGACTATCTGAGTCGTCTGACTGCCTGAACTGATGATATACAATGAGTAAGGTTTAGAACTGATTACCTGAGCAGATCGATTGCCTTAGTTGACTGCTTGAGTCGACTGACTGCTAGAACCGATTTCCTTAGCAGATAGACTGCCTTAGTTGACTGACTGAACCGACTGACTAGGTGAATCAACTGAATAAAGCACTCACTTTTGGAGGTGTCTCCTGCAATTTTAGTTGATATCTAAAATTCGGATGACCAAGATGTTATTGCCATAAGTCATTATTTTGCTCGTCAATCTCGGATATATATACGTGACTATTGTGCATAATCAGCCGGTACATATAAACTTCGCTAACCGTAGGATATGCATACATGGCTATTGCACATAATCAGCCGGTATATATTATTAACTAAACTTTACTCATTGAATTCAGATATGCATATATAAATGACTATTGCATATAGTTAGCCGGTACGTTACTGTTGACTAAATTTTGCTTATCAATGTCTGAAATGTATGTGATTATTGTAAACCTTCGAACGGTACATATTCTTTGTTTTAATAAAGCCATAATTTTAATGATTTGATGGACTGATAGCAAAATTGTTGTTATGATACTGAATTTTATTATATAAACCGAAATCTTATTACAGAATATAAAAAAATTTTATAACTCTAAATTATTATTATATGATGGAGAAGTTTCATTTTAATGGAGAAATTTAAGTGTATGACGGAATTTGGATAAGGAAATTGCATTTGAATAATGGAAAATTTAAGTAAGTGTATGGAAAACCAAGTTTTATTTATTCACCGTGGCTATAAATATAGCGGCATAACTTGAGCTTCCTCCATTTCTTGAGCCTTGATTTTCACTCCATAGCGGATCCTGTCGCAATTTTTTTATGTGCTTTTTTATAAAATGTTGACTTGGCGCAAAAGCTGTTGTGTCATTTTCCCTCACCTTGACATCTTGTAAAATTTTCACTTTGAATCAGCATTTATTTTCATACCGGTATTCTCTACGGTAAAACTCGTTTGTTTTTATGATTTGCTTAGACCAGAAAAAAGTATAATTTCGATCATCTCGTTGTCTACTTTAAATCTTGTATTTTAAAGTTTATGCATTTTAGTCATTATTTTGTTAACGTGTGCTTCTATAGTTAGATATTTAGATTACCAAGAAAACTGCTCGACGTCTTAGCCCTATATCGTAAAAGGCACGTGTTAGGTTATCCCATATTTATTTTGCGAATTAAACTTTTTGCACGTGAAGATAGTTTATTGAGTCTATTGACAATATTTTTTTCTATTTGGTCTTTAAACCTTTCTTTAGATCTAGGGTAATCACAACACAATCTCACAGTGCTCACTATACAACTCCTTCATGCGGGAGATAATTTTAACAGCGAACTTCCACGTATAATCATTTTCATAATCGGTTATTTTTTCAATTAATGCTAAAGAATGATTTGAAGTTATTTTACCGTTTAATTCTTCACGAGATATTGCCATTTCGAAAAACCTATTCCGCTTAGGTTTACGATAGTTTTGTGATTAAGGACTTTAATCGAAAAACATTAAACAATTTGTAACTTGGACTACTGTAGAAGAAAAATCGATATCTTTTATCTGTTTAACAATGTGGAACAATAGATCAACAGCTACTAGTCGTAATGTCACCAAGTAGACAAGGAAGCATAGTGATTGAGTCACATTTTATACCATCTATTATATTCAATGAGTAATAGAAAGAGCGATATTTATCTTATACTATTAAATCTTATACTATTAAACGAGCAATTCTTGTATGTATATATATATATATATACGTAAATGGTTTCTTGTTATATTTATTGCGTGGGTAATTATATTGAATAATTCCAAAGATGAGCCATACCGGTTAATTATTTTGGAAATGGCAGCCATTTAAAATTTTCAAAATTAGTATAAACACTATTCTATGACCTAATAACTTTTGGATGGAAAAAACATAAGAATACGGGTAGGGAAGAGTAGGGTAGGAAAGGGAAGTGAACGTGGAAGGGGCGGAGAAGGGGAAGGGGAAGAGGCGGAGAAGGGGAAGGGGAAGGGGAGGGGAAGTGGAAGGACAAGTGGTGTGTATGGGTATGGGTAGGGGAAGGTAAGGGGAAAAAAAAGATGATGGTGAAGTGGAGGGTAGGAAGATGGGGATGGGGAGAGGAAGTGGAAGAGGAGGGGTGAGGGAAAGGGAAAGGAGAAACGGAAGCAGAAGTAGAAGCGGGTACTGAAGGGGAAGGGGAAACGGACGGGTAGGGGTATGGGTAGAGAGAGGTAAGGGCAAGGGAAAGATGATGGTGCAGGGGAAGGGGAAGGGGATGGTGAAGGAAAAAGTGAAGTGGGGTGTAGGGGTATGGGTAGGAGGAGTTAAAGGGAAGGGAAAGGTGATGGTTGAAGGGGAAGGAGAAGTGGATGAGAAGGATGGGGAGGTAGAGGTAAGAGGAAGATGAAGGGCAAGGTAAGGGGAAGTGAAGGTGGAAAGACAGGGAAGGGGGAACTAAAGAGAAGGGAAAGGTGATGATGAAGGGGAAGAAGAAGTGGAGGAGGAGGATTGGGAGGAGGATGTAGGAAGAAGGTGAATGGGAAGGTAAGGGGAAGGGAAGGTGTAGAGGGAGTGGAAGGGAAGAGGAAGGTGAAGGGAAGGAAATGGGGAAGGGAAGGGGACGGAGAAAGTGTGGGAGAGGGAGTGAAGGAGTATGTAAAGATGGAGGGGTATGGGGGGGTTAAGGTGAGGGGAGGGGAAGAGGAAAGGAAGGTGGAGTGGAAGGCGAAGGAGAAGGCGAAGGGAAAGTGGAAGGCGAACGGGAGGGCGAACGTAAACGCTAAGGCAAACGCAAAGGCGAACGCGAGGGCGAAAACGAAGGCGAACGCGAAGACGAACGCGAAGACGAATGCGAAAGCAAACGCGAACGCAAAGGCGAAAATGCGAAGGTGAACGCGAACGCGAAGGTAAACGGGAAGGCGAGACCGAAGGCCGAACCCGAAAACCAAGACAAAGGGGAAAAGGATGGGAAAAGGGAAATAAAATCTAATACCATAAAACAAGCAATTTCACTTTCCTATGAAAACTTGGAACTTGAACTATGGAAACTTGAAATACACCGAGCATCGCTCAGTCACCTGGCACTATATAATAAGAATGAGCCAGTTTTTCAAAATTATACATTAACATCATTTTCCCACTACATTTATATAGTTGCTTAATATATCTTTGAGTGAAGTAAAATATCAAAAATTTCTCGAAGATATTTTTGTTAATTAAATATATCACTATTATATATTTAGCTTTTTAGTATTTTTAGTTTAAATAGTTCTTATTTACTATTAGAATTTAGGTTATTTTAAATGCATAACGATACTCCGCATACATATACAAAGAAAATCATTCGAAATTATGTTCTTAAAAAATATGGAATAATGCACTTAGCACGTAAAATTTGTTGTATAACAATCGATTGGAAAATGGGGTAAATACGAGTATTAATACTTAAACCACATGAATGACTGTCTCTAAATATATAGAAATTATTTTTGTCGTAAGGACATTAACATAAATTACGCAACCAACTTTATTAAAGACTTGAAATTACATTTGATTTCATCAGTAGCGTGACTTTTATACCGCATAACCCTAACGAATAGCGAATACACAAATATAAATTAAAATAGTAAGCCATAAATAGCTACCGTATCTGGTCAATCTTGACATATGTTTGACATGTAACATTTAAAATAACATTTCACACTTCAAAAATCTAAAGTGTTTGGCATGGTTTAAAATAGACATCAAAAGTATACATGTAAAGAACCTCACTCTAACACGTCGGCTGGATTTTTATTTAATTTAAATTTTGGTAAAATAACATGAGATTTTATGCCGCCAATTGAAATTTAGCGCAAAGTCTTCACTATGTGTTGGTATTTTTAAAGCTACGTACCTGAAAATGAACAATGGAACCATTAAAAGAACACCCATATCACCATCTCTCTACGTATCACAGAAGTTTTTCTCAGAATATTGCTTGATATAGAAATATCAATTTTGGCACAATAATAAAACATATTAACCCACTTATATTTCAATAGACAATACTGAAAAATATTTATAACAAACTTTTATTCGGGCGGATACGGAGATTTCATTTTAAATGCTTTGAAAAACTTAAATATCGTATACTGTGTGGAGTATCGTTTTTCAAGAGCTAGATACAAAGTCCCCAAATGTATATTATATATATATATATATATATATATATATATATACATATATGTATATATATATATATATATATATATATATATAATACTTTTTTTCATAATTTGAGAAATAACATCATCAGAGTTATACTAAGGGATCTGCAAAAGAGATATGTACCACCTGTCCTATATTTGAGGTGACTGAAACTAAAATTATAAAAAAAAACTTTTAGAAACTTACGCAAAAGTTGTAGAAAGATTATTGCAATGATTCATATGTCATAACATACTTTTACGCCTTTGAAAGAAGCGATATATTTGAGTTTTGAAAAATTAATATTTATAAATAATTTAATACTCGTAGAAATACTACGTACTTTTAAATATTTATAAATGCCTAAATAAAATATATATATACGGAAACTACATACGGAACCCTCGTGTTCCACTCATACTTGACGGGATATTTTTATTAGCGACAGTATGCAAGCAAACAGTGACCTTTATCAATAAACCTTCTTAAATTAATTGCAATACATTTGCAATATTTTAATAATGTATTATAAATTGCTTTAAAATTGCTTTAAAGTTCTTGAACAAAATTAACAGAGTTGTTGTCGATTTATATTTAGTAATAATTAAGAGCCAGCCCACGTGTGATGAAATTAAGTAATGTTATGTTAACGTTAATTTAGTAAACTATTTTGTACAAATTGTAAGAATTGATGACTGAAAAAAATATCCATGACAACTAGAACTGATCAAAACGTCAATTGTTTGAACTCAAAACTCATAGAATTTAATCATAAGATAAAGCATGATTCAGAAGCAGCACTTTTGACGGATATATCAACATATAATGAACGGGTGGAATGGAGGTGTGCGTATAATATTCAGTGTTTAATTCGAAAATTAGCATTTAGAACAGTGCAATTGCACAGGAAGACTAAAATAACACGCTAATGCATTTTAATGGAAAGATCACCCGATGGACGCATCATCATTTACATGACTATTAAGAAAAGCTACACAAGGACAAGCAAAATAGAAACAAAATGGCAAGATTGCCCCATTCTCGCATGAAATTTATAGGCTGAGTAGGCAAGATCGATCTAGTATACTAGCTAAATATGATTTGTATTGCAATCCTGTCATGAGGAAGCATACTTCGTCAAAACAGGATACTATGGCGGATCTTCAAAAGTTCCAGCACAATTTTGTGACATGAGGCGAATCGTTAAACGCCTATCTATGGAGGTGATATAAGAAAATCTGAGTGGTAGGGGAAATAAATTTAACATATTTTAAGATATCTTAATGTATATAAATTTTAATGTACAAAGAATAGGCGCTAGGTAGTATAACTTTATATTTTTGCGTTTTTTTTGGTAATATATATAATCTTTTACTGTATACTTACATTGCCTTTGTATGCGACAGTGTGGAACTGTGACCGGGATATCTAAACTATAGTGAAGGTACATTTCAGCATATATTTATGACTATCGAGCTAATTGCAAAGAACCAGAGACTAGTTCGTATCAATTACGCGTTCTCTACGCTACTCGATACAACAAACACTCCGCGCCGCCGCCGGGATACCGCAACGTTTGTTGACTTTGATTTGAGCCAACGACGATGATTAATGGCTGCCGCCACTGCCACGTGATTTATTTCCCCCCTAAACTTGTAATCATACAACTAAGGATTTAGTTAATCGCGTGTGTTCGTTTTAAATTAATGAAAGTTCCCGCTGAAGGTCGCCCCGTGCGTACATTGAATGCTTAATCTTTGCACTGCGTCAAATGAAATTCTGAATTGTGTTTGGAGTCCAACTTATGATTCACGACACCCTTGGCCGCTTACTTTCCAAGTAAAGTGTTTTCAGTAATATTAACCTCATAAAGTACTGAAATTGCGAAATCGATTGGAAAATTATAGTGCTCATACATTTATTATTTGTTCGCAAATTATGCGCATATTAATTTTTTATTTTAAAATGTTATTTTTTATACCAGTATATGAAGGAAAGATGGACAGGAATTGTTGGATCTAGGCATATGGAGTAAAAAATATTAGAAGAATAAAGCACTCGTGAAAGAAAACGGGCAATATTTCTACCACCTGGCATTGGATTAAGACACAGTCTTCAGTTTTGTCAAATTAATTGGAGTAAATTCTATAAATTGTTTTTACCATTTACTTCAATTTGTTTTTTAATTTAACTATATTTATTTATTTTCTTTTATTTAAAAATCTAATTAAATTCTTCATTCAATTATAAGGTGATCTCTACTTAAAACATAAATATAGCAAAAATAGTTTCAGCTATATCCAGAATTTACTCGTTCCAGATTTAGCTGAAGGAGATACTTCTTAAAGTAATAAATTTAATTTTAACCATTTCATATTGGCTATTTATCCAGATTCTTCATCAACAAATATCTCAACCATCGTACAACCAAGTCAACATCAACTTATGGGTTATGGGTCCAGTAGATTTAGCACCGAAACAGTTCAACATTTGAAAACCAAAAAAACTGTCAAAAAATGGTATAAGTTATGAAGATGCAAATTGTCAAACTATGAATAAAGAAACAAGGTAAAAATGTCGTCGAATAATTCATTAAAAGTAATGGAAATGCTAAAGGTTCGCGATAATTATTCCACTTGGAATTTCGCCGCAAACATCTACCTCCAATATGAAAAATTATGAGACTGGGTCAAAAGTAGAGATAAAAAAATATTTTGTTAATTGACTACGAAAAAATAAACACGTGCTTTTGACGACTCTGGGCTATCATGTCGAGTTGGAATGCTTAGGAATCTGGGTATATTAACTCTTGAAGAATGTCAAAATATTAAAACCTACGTCAACATACTATTGACCACGGTACATAAACTCCAAAATATCGGATTTTCTGTAAAAGAAAAATGGTTAAGAATAACGTTGCTCTCGAGTATACTAGAAACATACAGCCTGTAATGACAGCATTTGGAAACTCATATATAAAAATAAATGTAAAGTCGGCCAAAACTAAACTTTGACATGATATTAGAACAATCAATAACAGTTTAAAACAAACAGAAATTTTAATGGGTGTAGTGCTTTCTATTGTAATAAATTCCTTTCTATTGTAATATAAGGACAGAATGCACATCCAGGAAAAAAAACAAAAGAACTTAAACAACAAGAATTTAAGTTAAGCTAGCGTAACTATTGATACCGAGGTAAGGTACATAGACTTGAGTGCTTCCATGCATGTGACAGAGTATGATTATTTTTTCCACGCGGGCACGAATAGCCACCGCAACTTTGTAGCGGGGACGGCATTGCCCATCAAAACAATGAAAGTGGCAGGTGATAAAACACTTTCGGTTTAAGTCAAGTGAGCCCCGACGTCTCTAATGATAAAAGTCAGTACAATAAAATCATACTAAAATTCAACTACCCAAGAGAAATAATGAACCTAGATGTACACGCTTTGGCACCTAACGCAAACTCCTCTTAAATATAAAGTTTCAAAAACCACAAAAATACTGGACTTTGTGCATCCAGATATTTGCAATTCGATGGAAGCTGCGTCGCTCGGTGGAGCGAGATACTATTTAAAAGATGTTTTGATTTACTTCCCGCAACGGACTTCTGAAATATATGAAGATTTCAAAGAATTAAAAAACGAAATTGAAAATCAATTGAATCGCAACATTAAATATTTCTGCTCAGACAACAATATTAATTCCATAAATTGAGAAATGTCTGGATTCATAAATAATGCAGGGATTAAACATCAAATGACAGCCATATATTCATACGAAAAAAGGGTGACGGAACAAATGAAGGTAAGCTTTATTGTCTATTTTGAAAATATAAAAGGGTATTGATTTATAATAATCAACTCAAGAACGGTAACAAGAAGTGGAGACGCGGTCTTCTTGAAACCCATCATTTAAAAAAATCAAGTTTTAGTGAATATCACGAACCCAACGTGGGAGTCAGGCATATCTTGTGCTTCAGAGGGCTCCGGAAAGATTATAGAGTCAAAAAACAAACAAGTCAAAACACATTAGAATCGATATAAACAGTTGTAGACTACAAGTCTGCATCCTCAACTTCTACTAAATAACTTTCAGTATTCATTCTTTATCGATAACAATACACGAGTTTAAAAATAGTGAAGTAAGCTTATGGCGCGCATGGATTGCTAAACTGTGTGTTTAAACGAATACAGGTGAGGCACACGCCGCATGTCTATATTATATTAATATACCTTTACATTGACTAATGCTAGCAAACACGCAAACGCTTATACAGTAGCAAAAGTGTCGGTCGAAATCTGTAATTTTTTTTGGGATAGCTCTCATGTGCCAAGTGTGTAACGTGCAATACGGAACTTCCTTCCAAAACAAAAAGAATCATAAAGAGTCCTTTTGTACTTAACACATATTTGATGGATATTGTAATAGAACTTATAATAAACGAGAAAGGACGAATAAATAAACGAAGAGAAATTAAAGAAATAGCAAAGGTTCATTTCTTATTCTTTATGTATTAATTAAATTTTCAACTTATTACATTTAATTTTTCTAAATTTATGTCTATTCATCAGGCGTTTTCTATGATTTTATTTTCAGTTATACAAAATGAGTTGGTTTTACATTAAACATAATTTATTTTTATTTAAGAAATAATATTAATACCCAATTTAAAGTCTAAAGTTTACTTTTTGCAGCATACCTACAAAATTATTATAAATAAAATATTGAAATTAATAAACTCTTTCAAAAAAATTATTTCAATCCAAATTAAGAGAAAACGACTATTATAAATTAAGACAAAACGACAATTTTTAAAATCGTTATGTATACAGTACGGTTAACCTAGTTAACTCGATAACAATCGTCATCATTACATTAATAAGCAATGATTAATATAAGACTATGAAGTAATTCAAAGTACAGCAATAATTATAAATCGGTTAACGGTCTTTTGTGTAAGTCATGAGTGGGCGTTAGACAATAATTCCCTCATACAGATGTATGAGGGTTTCCGGTTAGATTGAACTCAGCCTGATCTGTGAGTATGTGCTAGGGCGAGCAAAATTACTGTCTAACACCCACTCATGAATTAAACAAACGATCGTTAACCGATTTATAATTATTGCTATACTTTGAATTACTTCATAGTCTTATATTAATCATTGCTTATTAATGTAATGATGACGATTGTTATCGATTCATTTTATAAAAAGATTAAAGAAAGTTTTAAAAAGAACTGATTTCACAACTTTTTACTAGTTATTGTTTTTAAGGCCAATAAGACGGTAGCAATAATAGTTTCTAAATCTGGCAGTATATTTTTTAAGTGAGGTAGTAAACACATTAGATTAGATTATATTTAAAATTAGATTATATTTAAATTTTATAGTGAAAGCTGACATGAGAATTACATATCAATAGATTTAAGAAAAGTTTAGACATTGATACGAATCAAGTACAGAAAATTACACATTTAGGCGTTAAGCAGCTAGGTGGATATCTTATGATTTAGCCAGTGCTCAAAAATACTATCGTTTTGATTGGTATCAAGAAACGGTAGAAAAATTCAACAAGATTTCTCAAACGCTTTATTTAATATCATCATGGGTGACGAAAGTTTGCTATATTCCCACAAATCTGAAATTAAAGCTATCTGCGCAATAAGTATTTGAAGAAGAGTTGCCTATAAATATGAAGAAAGTATTAAGCGCTAAAAAAGATGGTCGCCTAGTTCTATGAATATTTGATTACGTCGGATGTAGAAATTATGGGTCATCGGCCATAGAACCCGACTAGATCCCACTTTCGGCATTTTAAAAACGTTCATTGTTAGTTGTCAATCGATATAAACCATTAAGTATTCTTAAAAGCTTTGTCGCAATTTTCAAATACATTATTATTGAAACTTGTGGTTTTTATTCCTTTTTTTTTTAATTCAAAACATAGATCTCGAAAAGTTTCCAAGGCTTCTGTTATAGTGTGAATAAATTTTAAAACATTTAATCATAATTCGTTGTATTTTCCTCTGACACTTTGACACTTCAAAATATCGGAAAACATTTTCTCACACCTACATGGGCCAACACACAACCTTTTCGTGCACTTTTACTAAACCACTAATAAATAGAACTACGGATACTGAATCCACAGATATGATAGCCCTGCTGCGTATTTTTTCCTCTATTCTTTAATGTAGTCTTTTTCCGTCAAATTCTCGCTTTTCATGTAATAGGTAGTATAATTACACGATAATGAAAAATAATAAATTGTTTACTCAAAATAGACATTCCTCATTTTGCAGGTAGCTTATCCTTTCATCCTCACGTTTCAAAGCTATTTAGATTTTCAAGTAATTTTTTTTTAATTGACTTGAAAAAGCAGTGGTTAGCTTTCATGTTACCTCTCTCTTTATTTTGTTAAGTATTTACTATCTTTACATATGAATTTAATAACCATTTTTTCAGTATTTACTTGGAGTACATATATAAGTTTGAAAATCTTCTATCTATCCCAAATTCTCGGACATTGGCTTTCTATTCTGAATATTTTTTATTGAAAAATGTAATATTATATTTCTTGTCGTTCACGTAAAGGCGGATGCTATCGCAAATAAATTAAATACTTGGTTCAGAGAATTGCTTTTATCAGAATTGTAAACACGCTATATATGTGAAGAAGCGTGGAGATGACAGTTCCGATAAATGGGCATTGCGGGTACCTTCGTCCATATCTTCCTTATTCATTTCTCGCAGACGATTCTGGGCGAATCGCAACTGATTAAAATCTGAAGATAAATTCCACATACCATATTTACGTAATAGATTCATATCTCAGTTATGTGCTTGCAATTCCTTGCAAATGTATATCAATTCCCTTTTCAGTTTTTTATCGACGAATGCATTACGGAATGCATTAGATTAATATTATCATGTCATCATCATTCTCATTTCTATTTTTTAACTTTATAATTAGCTTAAGATTTGCTGAATTATTTGTTGAAACTCTTTTATATTATTTCGCAGAAACACGCCTTTTGTCGTGTTCTCGACTTTTTAACTTCGAAGTGATTTCATTATATCCTTATCGATTCTGGTCTTTTGAAACCAAATCGAAGATGACACTTCAAGATACTACAACTTTCATCTGCAAATTTTCTCTTTCACTTTTCGGAAAAAAAAATGGCGTATAAAGTTCTTTACATTATAATTACTTATTATAGATATTTCAGTATAACGTAGCACAACCACTAATTTAATTTCTACTAGAATTCATCTGGAAAAAGCCGTGTAATTTATATATACTCTTTTACCTTATAGTTTTAGTGAACGAATTCTTCTACTTATTTGTTCCTCATTATTTCAATACGAGTTATATTGTGGTATATTTATCGGAACGGAGTTACAGTAGAGCGAAACGTCTTAAGGAAAAAGCGTTACGTCTTGTATAGGAGACATTTCCCTCTCTTTCTGTCTGTCTCTTTCTATTATATATGGTTGTGTGTGTGTGTGTTTTCGTGCTAGTATTGACATTCGAGCAGCAAGCATTGTGCGCGGTCAGCTGTGCAACCTGAATTCTAAACACGTGTAAATATTATTTAAACTTATTTATTTTTATTCTACTGGCTTTTTATTGTAAGCGAATCATTTGCCAGACCGTTTCCAATTTGGTGTATATTTATTCGCATTATAAATTATAAACTATCGCTATATCGAAATCTATATATTAAATCACGTTTAGAGTTGAAGAAGTAATGTAAGGAACTTCATTGCTGACGGGGGTCCCCCGACTGCACAGTTTTTTATCCTAATGCGGCAGTCAACGTTCATCTGAGAACGAAATTTTTTTATTAGGTAACTTAATCCAAAAACAATATATAAACACAAATGAATTGATAAGATACGTTTTGGATCGTTTGAGTTACCTGTCTTTTTCATCTTCTATCATGCTGTTTAAATAATATAAATTTACTGTAGGGATGTTCTGCGTTAAATAAAAATATCGTTTATTTCTCTAAAACTATGAAGTGTTAGGCATATTGTAATTTTCCTGTAAATTGTTGGAAAACTTCTTTGATATCTTGATCATTTTAAGCTTAATCGTTTTGAAAGTAGCGGCATGATTGTGTATATTTTTATTGTTTTCAGTATAACTCTGAAGATTGCAAAAAATATATATAATTATAACAAAATATTTTTAAGATACTTGTAACTATCTATTACCAAACCATATTCCAAAGAAATCAGTAAATAAAAAAATAATCAAATACTCTATTTGTTCCCTCAACATTTTTCATATAAAAATTCTTAAATGTTATCTATTGAAAAATATGCTTTATAACTATGTCAAATTGAAAAAAACACGTGAGTGGGCTTAGAAGAATTTTGTTTTCTTCTTTCGAAGTGCGAAAGCCTACAATGAATAAATACTTAACGAATAAATTAAGAATATTCGTTTTATTTGCTGTTGTTAAACATTATGTTTTTAGACAAGTTTCTATAGACTGATACAGTCGCATATATTTACGGAGAATTAATAACGTAGCCATGTGAAATAACAATATATTTGAATATAAGATGATTGCGATAAACAAGATTAATTAGATTATTGATTAAGATCGCTGTTCGTATACCATCAATATGATTGAGAAACCCACTGTTTTATTAATTACGTGTGAATGAGTAGCTGAATACTATAACATAGTAAATCCTTCCAGAAATCGGCCAAATTGTGCCACAAATCGCCGCTGTAAATAAAAGTTCAGCCCGCTTGCCCCAGAAAACTAGTATAAGTCGATCGCGTTGAATTAGCAACGCTTCCCAGTATCAGCTTGCTTATTTTTCCACCCGAAAAATATTTATTTAGGAGAATGTGTACAATCTTCCGGAAGTGCGCTAATGGAAATTCGTATGAAAGTCAAGATTACGATTTTAGGGTAGCTATAATATGTTTCATGGCGACCGGAACTTCGTTGCTTGGCAGAATTTATTGCTTCTTTTATGTGTTTGTATTTTTTCTCTTATATAAATTTAGTACAGGCTAGCGCATCCGTCATATCATGGTCAAAAGTGCTACGGTTTCTGCCTAAAATATCTGTTTGACATTATTTTATTATTTATCCACAGTACTGGATATCACAAGGTGATTTATGTAAAAACCTGTCTTTTTCGTACATAAATCACCAGAAAGTCAAACAATCATTGACAGATAGTGGTACTCAGAATTAATTGGGGACAATATACAATAAAACCTGTCAACTATGAGTTAACCTCATACAACGAGGATTTGCTATAAACTTTTATGGGTACATAATATTTATGTTATACTGTTTATAAATACTAATTTTTCTCAACGTGAATGTATTGCCTATTATATCTTTCACGGTCATAAAAATATAATGTATATTTAAATAATATTATTTCTCACCGTAAAAATATATAAATATGTCGGATCAAAAAAAATATATATAAATATGTATGATCGGATATAAATATGTCCCTATATCCTCGACAAATTTAATAAATGTAAATTTTAAAATAAAAATTGATATTTACAATTGATTTCATTCATCAATACAGTTGAGGTCATTTGTATGAAGTTTCTGGGAACAATTTACAAACCCAACAACATTTCATAAGTTGTTCGAATGGTACTCGTAAGCTGGTCAAACCAATCAAACTATTAATTATTTATGTGCTATATTAAATAATTTTTAGATATTCAGAAGTAGCGGTTCACTTTGTGGTACTATTTGTCTGCTAGTAAAACGACTGTGACATATGGATGGACAGACAAACATGCCGAAAATGCCGAACCTAACGGTTTCTAATTTGGCTACAGATCCTCTAAAAGAATAACCCGTTTGGTAACTTGTCTTAAACAAGGTACAAATAAGTATAACTGAGATTTTTATTTCCACTGAATACAGAAAACTGTACTTATCTCTGTAGATTTATTTAAATTTTTTTGTGGGAAAGGTTCCACATGCACGTGTGAAAACGTAAACTACATCGACATAAATAAACTCGCATTTCCCCTTTAGATGTTTACGGCAAATTTATCAACACTAACTTACCAAATAAACTTCCTCCGCTATAAAGAACTGTAGTGAATACACGAAGTACTCCTTAGCAACCGGCTTGATTGAGTGGAAGGGTCGTAGGTGGCCCACTTTGTATGCCATTTTTATCTGTCGGCTAATAGTGGGCGGTAAAGCAACAAGGGTATAATGGGCAATCTCGGCTTGTGCCCTTTATTTTTGTATTTAATAGAAGACAGTCACGCGATACATTCGCGTCGTCATAGTCGTCTGAACTTAAACTGATTGAGCTGTACGATTTTAGCCAAATAAATTGAAAGGAAATCGACAAGTTCATTCCTATAAATTTCATCACTGTTGTAAACTAATTTAATGAATTATTTTCAATTACCAACGTTAAGTATATATTTATATATTTCGATAATAGCATATAGAAAAATCAACTTAACGCTGGCAGTTGAGAGTCATGTTCCACTGCAGTAGTAATAATATTTATTTCAATGCCTAGTTTTTTATTTATGTGACATTGAAAAAAATTCAAAGCACGGTGACTGTAATTTTTTGATATATTAAAACAACAATTTTATACATTATAAAACTCGAATAAGGAAATTGCTACTAAATAAGATAAAAGAACATATTATGTACTTATATAATGTAGTATTTTGCATATTTCATTGAATATATCAGCTATTGAAATTGTTCTAGATTGTTTTTCATTTATAATTCAAAGCATTTTTACTAAATTTGATAATTTTTCATACGAAAAGTTTGTCAAAACACATATATTTTAAAACGTAACTTTAAAATTAATTAAATTAAAAATAAAACAATTTCAGTTAGAGTATGAATGAATTTATGAATGAATTTATGAAACTCTCGTAGCGTTTCATAAATTCCTATAAAGTTTAAACATTCAATGGTACTTAGAATGATGAAAAAAATATTTTTGATATCCTTGTAAGTAACTTTTTGAAACAATAACATTGCAAGGAATACGGCAGCAAAAATATTTCGATTGCTTAATTTGACGCTTTGTCAATTCCGTTATAAATACGAGTATTTCTGAGAGTTAACGATTGAGACATATACGGTACCTTAAATACTGTCATGTTTTACTATATTCTCTAAAAAATGATACTGGCTCAAACTAAAAGAAAAGTATTATCATCTTTTTCTGTTTACGTGTGTGAGAAGTCGCCCAAAATAATAATTTAGCAAACATTTTAATACAATTTTGGTTTCGAAAAAATCAACACTCAAACTTTTTAGATCTTAAACCTATAGCTTATCAAGTCAGATAAAACAATACATATGATATTGAAACTAATACACAAAATGGATATAGAAGAAACGCATAAATGTTATTTTCAACTAGGGATTTCACTTATAGTTACCAAAGCAGTGAGTCAGACTACCAACAGTTAAAAATTTTGATATTTGCAAATTTAGACAGGCGATTATAAATACAAATAACGACGACGATATATTTCAACAGATTTATTTTACCGATATGTTTGAATTCCAGTGCAGTCGACTGATTTCTTAGTTAAATATTGTGAAAAAATGAAAGTACTGGTGTGTTTTGCCAAAAAGTAATTATGTGAAGATAGAAAGTTATCAAATACGGTGGTACAGTTTTCCAAATATAATTCATAAAACAAACGTGTCTTTTGAGTTAAAATATATGAAAACCAAGGAAAGAAAAATGTTTAGAAGCGATAGAGTAGGAAGCACAAGGGGCGGTCTGGAATAAAGCCGGAAAACCTTTATCAACATAAGGCAATGCGTAAATTACAATAATAAAACTATGGCACAAACACGTTTTAACACTAAATCTATCAACTTCGTATTTTGCCACAAACATGATTTGACTATTTTACGTCCAGTGCAGCAAACTTATCCGAGTTATAAAAGAAAATAATTACCTCTAAAATATACGTAAGTTGTCAAACAAAGCAACCATAACAATGGAACGTCACTAATGCATTAGTTATATTTCCCCATTGCATGCGGGCGTCCTACCAATGTACGGAAAAGAAAATTCAATGGTTTTCCTTTACTTCCGATATCCGGGCTCCAAACCTCAACACATAGTTTATTCTATTGTTTACTATCTTATACGAAAAGTTCGTCATCAATCGGATACCTAGGATCTTTAGATTTTATGTTCCTTTGAATATATACGTACTTAAATACGTACGTTTGTACATACCCACAACTCCAATGTGATTCGTGCTTTATCGACTCAAATTTCCTTTTAATAAAGGCCTTTTTCTCTTATTTTTATTGAACGCCTCCTAGATTCTAATGCAATTTTAATAAATAATTTTAAAATATAAAGAATGTTGAAGAAATATCATTAAGCCCCGTATGTGTTCCAAAATACGCATATAAAATTGACTTAAATCCCAAGTCTATTTTATTCAGGATATAGCAGGAAAATTATCAGGCCAAACACCTAAGACAAAATGTATGATGCCCGTTCCAATTTTTACGTTTGTAGCTCGAATAAATGTTGCGATTTACAATGGAATAAAAAAATTTAGACGGTGCGGCGGGAAATAGATCACAATATAACGGAAACTAGATACGTTTGACGCCAAAACACCCAAAGGACAAGATAATTTTCATTGTGAGAGATCAGTGTCAGTTTATTAATATTGAAATCTATATGTTTCGAATTAGTAATAAAATTATAATATAACCGTTTAGTATTGATGCATGTCACAGCCAAATTGCAAAGTCTGTTTGTTTACAGAGCATCTAGGCATTCTTAAATGGCTAAGCGAAGTTTAATCGGATTACAATACAGCTCCATTAAAATACACCAGATCATAACAATATGTTATGTACTATAATGCCTCTATACAACTGCGCCGTAATTTTGTTATACGACATAATATTAATTGTCCGGTAATACACAGGTATATCCGTCGGATCTAATTAATACTTTGCTTTTGGAGAAAGCAAGTAATAAATTGTTTAAATATCTACTTCTCATCAAGGAGAGTACAGGGATCAAAAAATTGATAAATATTTATTGCCCGAGTGTTCGGGTTTATAATTGCACTAAATTTAAGCAATTTTGCTGTCGTAATGTCCAGATGTAGAATCTCAGAACTAAACAAAGACCTGATATATCGGCAGCAGCCTTGATTGCGTCTGATTTTCCTAGAAAAATTTTATTTATTTTTATAGTAATCAACATAACTAATTAGCTTGATTAAAAGATGTCAATATTTTTAATACATATGTCGTAAAATCAATACAGAGTGGGAAAAAGTGAAATTTGAAAAAGTGGTGTGAAATAAAGTAAAACATAGTTACTTTCAAACATGTGACTATTTTAATAACATTGCACTTAGTATTTCATAACTAACTACATAATATAATGTAAAATACCATTATTATTTATCAGGACAAGTACCCATTTTCTTTTCCACATATCATAAATATGGAAATATGTGGGCTTATATTTTATATGTTATATTGTTGGTGGACCCATAGAATAAGTTTGAGGTAAATCTAACCCAATAGCTGTCAAGATTTAAAAGAAATCGAACATGTTGTACTTTGTTCCGTATTATACTTTCGAACATTCAATTTTTTCTCGCTCTTCTATGGGAGCAATTTTACAGAGGGAGAGATGAAACTACGTGACAGAAAACAAAGTCTTAACATACGTACACGATAAGAAAATATTATTAGAAAACCACCTGGTGTAAGCTCAATAGTTCAAGCAGCGGGGTCAGTACAAGAGAAATGAAATATTATCTGAAAACATAACTCACGCCAATTCATATATAAGGCAAAGAAGAGCTGTGTGTAATGATTTGGCAAAACATAGATATCTGAATGAGATAATAGTCAGTGGATTAAAGGCATGTATTGGACCGTTGTGTATAGCTGGATTCTACCACTCGAATAGCACTAACAAAATTTGAGTGACTTGTAGTAAATGGACGGTACAAGTGTTGAAAGGTTTATACTTACCATGTCCTTACAACGTTTCTATTTTATCAATATATTTCTTCGTTAGGACGATAAATTGACACGTACTAAAGGGCAAAAACATCACCATTTGGCACCAATACACTACGTTTCTGAGAAGATTTCCAGATAGTGAAAAACAATTTTGTTCACCTGGAGAAAACTGCACTATATTTTAAATATTATTGGCATTTAGAAAAAAATCTAAATCATCTAAACCAGCGAAACACGGAATTAAAATCTTTGTTTTCGTAGACTCCGAAATGTCTATGTCAAAACCTAGAGATATATTGCTTAACACTTATTCTATCAGTAATAAACCATTCGATGGATTGCCTAATAGTACCCATCCCAAGAAGTCACAGCAATTGTACATTTGAAAATTAGTTCACTAGTTACGATGAATCTTTTGAGCGAACATAAATTGACTTCAATAGGTACTTTACACAATAATAAAAGGCTAATACACTCATAATTTAGAAGAACTAGTGGAAGAAATATAAATTAGTGTGATTTTGAGTTCCAAAAAATATTAAGTTGGTGATCCATGTTCCGAAGAAAAATAAAGCCACGGTGTTGGTATAGAGCGTGCATCATAACGATACTATGGATGAGTCTACAGGAGACCGGAAACCACAAATAATAATATTTTACAATTTCACTAAGAGCGATGTGGAAATAGCAAGTAAGTTTTCTGCAACTTATGATGTGTACATAAATTCTAAGAAATGACCACTGACTATTTTTTTCCCCGTATTAAACTCTGCAGGGACAAACGCCTATGTGATAAATCGACCAAATAATAATAATTAAAAAGTAAAACGATGAATTTTCCCGAAAAATGTGGATATTAGTTTTATACAGGATTATTTGCAAAATTGTAGCCAACTGGTAAATTTATCTCGGCCATTACAGAAAAAAATTGCTGATTTCGTGGGAGAACCCTCAACTTTACCTCCTTGAAAAATATCAGGATGTCAAAAGAGGGGTCAAGTGTACAAAAAAGATAATAAAACAAGCCACACCTGTCATAAATGAAAGATTTACATATATGCAGAACATTTGGTTTCCTATTTTGAAAGTCCTATTGTGCAAGTTGCAGCATTTCAGTCTGTTGTGGAGGAAATGGAAGACTGAATATTATTTTGTTTGTTACTAAGTGTCAAAAAGATCTCTAATTTAGATAATAATGGCATGTTATCTCTTTTTTACGTTAGTTAAGTTACTTAAAAATGGATCAATAAGAAAGTTGAGTTTTCAAAGTTGATTTTATTATGGTTCTATATGAATATGCATATTTTATTTATCTGTTTGTCAACATGTATAAATCTTCTTTAAATGCTGAAAATAACATCAATAAAGTGTATTTTTATTGTAAAAATATTTAAATCAAAATACGTTATATCTCGGCGTCGTCGTGTATATTGAAAATTACTCAACCTTTTATTTTTAGAAAACATGTGCATATAGAAAACATGTAAATCAAAAATAAAAAATATAAATATTGAGACACGAACTCCAATTACACTCAACACCAAAGATAAATTCATTTTCAATAACTTAAGACAAGCTACGAGTGTAAATAACTCATCTAAGTTGAAATTCGCATCTAAAAAATTCTAAATATTTGTCATTGTGGAATATTGAACGAAATAACATATAACACTCTCTCTTCTCCACAAAATGCTTCATCTATTATATAAGCGTTTAAATTATTAAACACAAAAAACAAAATCATCTATTGGGTGTCATTAAAATTTTTACTGTAGTCGTCAATGTTGTTACCTATTATTTGGCCTTAATATTCAATTTATGTATTAAAGCTTATATTTTTCCGGTCTCGTTAAAATTCACTAAATTGATACCATCTTTCAAAAGTGAATATAACGAATATACTTTTACCCTTACATCAACACCATGAACCTTAGTTCAAAATAAAATATTTCGAAAGCGATTTTAAGATAGTTTGGGGAAAATTTTAGATCAATTCAATATAAATAAGTCTGGCGTGTCGGTGGGGTCAAACGTGCTATCAATATTTTTGGGATCTATTTAAGGCATTCCTTTCCGTGAGTCATAAAACTCTCGCCTTAAAGTTAAGCATTCATTATAGTAAACGGGTTGCAAAATCGGATATACTTAGAACATAATTAGTATATATTAATTGTGTACACTAGACTCATGCTATACTTAGATGAAACTTTGAATATATTTGAAATCCAGTAATTTTTGTTAACTACAAAGATGCTAAATGTATTTATTTTACACTACGGCACATAAAAAAACCTGATCTACGATAACTATATAATATTGCTATTATGATAACTTTTCCCAGGAATAGTTCCTGGAAGAAATATTATCTGCAAAATGCAATACGGTTCATACATTTTCAAGTTAGCTGATAGACCGTCTACTAACTGGTAATAAACTAAATACACTGTTAAAACTGCACGTTTAGTTTGATTTAGTTGTCATAATATTCCATGGTGCAGAGCACCAGAGATAAAACAAAATTTTCAGACTTTAGATAATGTTATTTATCGTATACGTACAGTAAATTTCTATAGAGTAATAGGTCCTACATTTTGCATAATAAAAACTAGTAACTCCTTCATAGAGGACTGCATATACCTTTATAATTAAATTTCCACAGAATTTCGTAATAAAACTTTTAGTAAATTTAAGAATCGTATTTTCCTTAATAATTTTATTTTGCTGTGGATATTTTACCAGTTTTTTGACTTAATATACAACTTGTGAGGAATGTATTAGCTAGCTATCAATATGAACTTTTTATCATATTATCAATGTGTCACCTGTATTTTTGACATGTTCTGATTCCTTTTATGTAACGTATTTATACTACCGTGGTACAATACTTAAAAAAGACGTTTAGGAAGTTTGTAGCGTCACATCAGTTTGTTAATTACGTTTGAAATCGTGTTAGGTAAAAAATATTGATGGCACGTAAAAAACTATTTCATTTGTTTACTGATTATTCATAGAAAGCCTAATATGATTGATCGAACGTTTCTGGTAACTAAATCGGGTTGATCTTGAAATATTTTGTGGCAAAAAAAAACTTTGCATTATATGTTATAACTTCCTGTTATTGTCTAAATATAACATTTGATACTTTCTAAAATATATATCCATTTTAATTACATAAATTTACGATTTTCTTAGCTCTTTTTTAACTTTATGTAAACAAATTTAAAAATTAAAACAAATCTTAATTGTCATCACTACATCTCGTATATTACAATAAAACGTCTTAAAATATTATGTAATTGATACTGAGGTATCATGAATCACATAAAAACTATGATACAATGCTCAGATTTCCCTCGTTATTCTGATTAAAAATGTTCGTTTCCATTATTTGACACTGTGTAGGCTTTCATTCAAGTGGAAATTTCTTTTTGGGTAATGAAGTAAAATTTTCATGTCATCTTGGGTTTCATACACACACACACACATATATTTATATATATATATATATATATATATATATATATATATATATATTAAGTTATTAATACATCTATTACAATAATTATAAAAGCAAACTCTTTTACGTACGTATTGAAACGACAACTTAATATTTATATATATATATATATATATATATATATATATATATATATACATAAATACGTGAACGAAAAATATATGTTCATTCCAACTTAATTTTCTCTTCCATACTCGACCGACTTCCTCTCACAGTTGTGGTGGTATATAGCTCTTCGTCTCCTATCGATACTAAGCGAGTTTAGTAGCAGTGGCTATGTGTAAGTGTGAGTGGATAGCGAAAATAAGTGATGTTATGGAGTCCCAGAATTTCTAGAAACTTTACCAATTTTCCAAAACATTCTAAAATATCCTGGAACGACATAGATTTCTCAAACACATTCGCCTTTCTCACCACCAACCCATCCCTCAATTCCGTTACAAACACCACCACCCTTCAATAGATACGAATATTCCAGAATGTTCTGAACTGGAAAGTGTGCTATATTCCAAACATGCTATATTCTTTGTTTTCCATAATATATTATGGAGGATGTATTCTAGAAATTTTGAAACTCGAAAGTACATAAGGCGAATTTTAGCGTGCGTGCATCAGTATCATTTTAGCAAAGAGTTGTTACCGATTCAAGAGAATAAAAAGCGAGTCCAATGTCATGTATTTAAACTAATAAAGCATATAGATAGATAAAAATGTACATGTAAATGTAATGAAATGAAATGAGGGAAAATGAATTGAAAGGAAAGGCAAGGAAACTGAACCTAAAATGGAATTGCAATTATTCTGAATAGGCGCAAGTCAGAGCCAAATTTATTCCAAATTCTGTTAGTATAAACGCAATCAAAGTAATGTAGAATAAAAAAAATAGCTGAAGAAGAGTACTAATACTTTAAAAGTTTAGAAATTGTATTAAAAATGTAGAAGATTTGAGGGTCTGCTCAGAGAAACGGACGGATATACCACTTAAGTTTAGACTACCGCACGATTTTGATGATGTAACGGTATGAAATGTATGGTGATTAAAATGTATTATTCAACCTATGAAAGAATATAACAATATTTTGCAATTAAAAAAATAACATTTCAGTGTCATCATTCATGAAAATGTTTAATAAAATACGTCCTTAAATCGTTTTACGCTAGTACCGCCGAAGATTAATCTTTTCGTATATTCCATGTTTAAAAACAGCTATACCAATGCGAACAAAGAAACACACATTCGAAATTAATATGTGTTCAGATACGAGAGCAACGCGACTGTCACATTCTGGAATTTTTTTTAAATCGCCTCGTACACTTTGTATCTTTAGATTCACCACCATTTAAAGTAACAATATTATCCGCGGGTGAAAAGCTTTTAACTTTATGAAAGCTTACTGTGTTTGCCATAAACAACTTGGAGTTTCCACTAATAAACATGAGGCGGCTGTCGCCGTCTCGCGCGAGTCTCATTTACATTTATAGTCGATGAGATTCAGCCACTCGACTTGATAATCCGGCAAATATTGTTTACTAATTTGTTTATAATTATGAAACTCTGTATGCTCTCTTGAGGGTGTATTATATATTCCTAATTTAGTACGATTGTAAACTTATCCATCTATTTCTAAGTAAAGTCGAAGTCTTACTAGAGGTTATTACGAAGTTATGTAAAGACGTAGCTATTGCACTGTATATATAACACAAATAATCTTAGTAATAGTTTCTTATTTAAAGTATAAACTAACGCTACGCCTCGGTCACTATCTTAAATTTTCTACAAAAATCAACTATCGTAAAATCTAAAATGGTACACTAACAAAACTTTCCCCAGTCGTTGTAATTGATATAGGTTTAAACTTGGGAGGTAGTAAATTTTCTTACATAAAGTGAAGGATAAAATTAACCATACTACATAACAGAATATCAGTACAATTTGCTTGTTTTTAAACTTCGTTAGAAAAAAATATTTCTAACTTATTTTTACAGGACTATTTCTTTGTTTATGCCCGACTTCAATAACTCTTGCACTACTTCAGCACCACTTCTTGGTAAGGTTACGATTGTGTTCATTAAAATGAATATAGATTTTTTCAAACATTTTTATTTTTATATTTTGGAATTTTTCGATTTTCCGAAGTTCGTGTTTGTGAGAAAGTATCTAAACTGCTTCACATTAAACATAACTCAGGAATTATTTTTAACAGGCATGTTAATGCATTTAACGGACTAATATAAATTATTGTTTATAAGCTACTTTGACATTTTAGTTAAAATATGTTTGGTCCTAAAATGTAATAGTTGAAGTTTTATATCATTTAAAAATTTATAATTTTACTCAATTTTAAAACATTAACCCCTCTACAGTCCGGGAGCTAATTAGCGAATAGACACAGATAGTCCAGAATAAATCGACTGATTACCAAAATTACGGCTGCACAAATTTAATTATCAACTGATTACGAAAATTACGTCAATTGAAACTATCTACAGTCATACATTTTCGAAAAGATTATAAAATTTTATAAATTATGAAATAACTTTTTGTATGTGACTATATAAAGAAAATATTTTAAAAATTGCCAAATTTGGAAAACACCATTCTCTCGCCGGAATTGTAATTATTTCATAAATCTCGTCAATTCGGATAGATGAAAAATTTATTCTTTTTGTAAAAAAAACTGAAACAAATTTACAAAAGAAAGGTTTATAGTCATATTAGTCCAAGTTGTATGCAAATATTCCGAAAAAATGCATAAACATTATTGAAAAAAGTGACATGTCAAGATTTTACCGCGCGCGGAAAAATATTGCTACAGTGAAACTAATTATCTTTTTATTTTACAACTTCTTTGATAAATTTGGAATAACATTAAAAAAAAGCAATTTTTTTGAAAATAAAATTATAAATTATTTAATAAAAAACATCGAATTTTTTCAGTAGTGCTTTTTAAAACTGGGTCAAAAAGTATTTGTAACTCGAATTGTATACATAATATTTTGTAAAGTAATATTTTTAATTTGAAAACGAATGCTCAAATATTTGTATGCTTACTTCAATACTAGGTATGCAAATAAAAATACATTAGGAACAATTTTTAAATATTTAAGAAATAAAATAAATAGTCACAGTTCGCAATAAATGTGGTTTATTTTTATACATATATATTTTACATATATATGTATAAAAATAGTATATATTTTATATAATATATATTTTATATAAATATATTTTATAGATAATATATATTTTACAAAAACTCACCAAGTCATTTCTTTTATTTCCGACAGTAGATCGCGAAACCTACTTCATAATTCATGAACACAAATCGTCTGAATTTTGAATATTTTTAACACATGTCACTACACATAAAACATATTTTTTTATAATTTCATCTCAAAGTACATAATATATTAAATTTAGAAAAAAATTTCCGTTGTAAATATGTAATTTTATAATTTTAATAATTCGGAAACGACTTTCTCCTGAAATCCTGCACACGTCCCCGAATTCAAGGTATTCAAATCGCAATATTTGTTAAATATTTGAAAAACAAAGTAAATAATCACAATCTAAAATAAATTCTAAAAATTTCAAAATATAATAGTATATATATAACAAAAACTTTCCACAGAGATGGCGCGACGCGAGAGGGAAAATTTGCGAATGGCGGTCAACGGATTTGAAATGTTTTTAGACGCATGTTATTTAACAAAGAGTGCCAAGCTGTTTACTCTGAGTCAATTTTTATTGAAGTATCGAAAAACAAAGATAGCAAGACGTGTTCAATTATATTTATTTCATAAACACATTTCATATTTCGGTGCGCGCCATGGCCGTGGTTTGGGCGAAACCGGCCATTAGGACTATCAACGTAAATTTTAATTTACGTTGAAGTCCTGAAAACAGCTGTTTGGATTGCAGTGAGGTTAAATAAAAAAAATAAAATCAACCATATGTTGTAATTCTGCTTTTGCCCGAACATTACAAAGCAGGATTCTTGAAACCCGTGAGATTCCTCTTAAATTTTTTTTAAAATCAAATTCTCGTAGGCTACGAACTCCAGTTTCGATTCGGATCATTATTTACGAAATTAAGCATTTAGAGTAAGAACAGGGTTTCATAAAATAATATAATGGTATTACAACGAGATGAGTTTATTCACAAGCTGTTTCAATTAAAAATACTTGTTTTGAATATATTTGGCGTAAATTTTGTAGAAATTCATTATTCACAATTAAATGAAACTACTTGATTTAGTATTATTTCTACTTTCGTTAAATTTTTTGCCACTAATAAATGTAATACATTTTTTTACCAAAAGTCTTCGACAATTTCAAAACCAAAATGGAGTGTTTTTTTTCATATGTAGTATGATAGCCTTTAAAGGCGATCGTATAGAAGTTGTGAACCTTAAACTAAATGTCTAATGGTAATTTTTTATCTATCATTAATAGGACTTTTTTTAACATTATCTCCTGTGAGGAAGGTATTGTCAAAAAGACCAAGTGAATGAAATATAAAGTAAGGGTTGAAATAGTTCATTCTACAAACAAAATAAAACAAAATGTTGTCTCCGTGGTATGCTCGATTGATTAGAAGGTATACGGCCTTTGGCGGCGCGGCGCACCGCGGGGAGACGGGTTCGATTCCCGACCGGTCGTTAAGCGGGGCTGAACTGCTGTTCTGGTTGGATGTAAGTGATTGCTCTCGTAGTAATAAGTCTGCCACATGTATCAAATAGATATAATAAAGTACATAATAAATAAATAAATAAAAAGACAATTTTCAAAATTGTTTCCGTTCGTTTGCTGAAAAAATCGTCTTTCGTTGTCGAATTAACAGTAGAAGTTTCAGATGCCAGCCGTTATACATTATACTTCGCTCTAGAAGCAAAAACAACGTTTAATTTAAAAGGTTCATTAATTACTTTTTCTTTAGTGGAACGAGTCATTCAACAACAAATATAAGAGATGTTTGTAAACTTAAGACATAGATTACGCTCTAAATATTCTCGTATAAACCGTGTAATACAGATTCAAGTAGAATTTTTTTGATATAAAACATATATATTTGGAATATCCTATATTAGTAAAGGATATATAGAAAAGGATATTTAGACTGACTTACAGGTCCTTCTTTTCTGTACTGATGCTACTTGAGATTCTGTAATCTATACGCATGAATAATCTATACGCATGGATATTACCAATCCCAATTCTATCATTGACCTTAGTAAAAACTATTTTTGCACTGTAACTACAAAATGTTTCTTAAAAACTGATTTATCGAAAATGACTATTTTAAGCCAATTCCAAATGACAATAGTAACTAACGTTAGGTGCTATGTTATCCTACAGTTCCTAACGTGCATTATGTGCAAAAATTAGTTTTCTAGGAAAGTGCTATATCTCTCTATAGATATAAAACTCCATATTATCAATTGTATTGTTAAAAATATATATAATAAAATAAAGCACGAGGCAGAGAAAAAGTATTTACGTTACTAATATTTTATATTATCAGTCTGTATAATAACAATGCAAGACTTAAAATTAGACTACAAATATTTCATGAGATCTTTATGTGTAATGGCACATTGTTTATTGATTTTAGTGAATAAGTTCACTTGATAGATAACAAACGAACTTGCTTGAAAATAATTTTCCTAGGTATTAATAAATTTGATTCTATTGAATACATTTGGCGTTAATTTTGTAGAAATTCATTATTCACAATTAAATGAAACGACCTAGGTTTGGTTGTATTACAACATCTTCAGGTGGGATATTAGCAAAGATTAACTCTTAGGAACAACCAACAGCATTTATATGTTTCAAACACAATAGCGGAAGAGTGGTCAATTGTCATCAATTGTCACAAAACTGTACCATAATAAATTAAGAAAAATACTAATACAAGAAATATACCCGGTCGCACCAAATAAGAATAATATATACTATAAATCTATCCCATACATAGGTAATGTATCACTCAAATTAGGAAAACTCTTAACTAATAATAAAAATATAAATAATATAACATGTACGTATAGTACCTTAAATAACTTGGGTAAAACCCTTATTAATAATAAAGAAAAAATAGTTAAACATAAAAAGAGTGGTATCTATAAACTTAAATGTAACGATTGTAATAGTGTATACATAGGTCAAACAGGAAGAGATTTTAATACAAGATATAAAGAACACATCGCCAGCTGGCGTAATAATAAACCAGACACATCTCAGTTTGCTAAACATCTCATTGAAAATAACCATCACCCCCATACTGATAATACCCCCTATATATTACAAATAAATACAAAAGGCAATAAACTTAATATCCTAGAAATATTAGAAATAAACAGACATAAAAAAGATATCAAGGTCAATATATTAAATGAACAACTAAATATAATATCATCACCCATTCTTAATATCTTCTAGATATAATATAAATATAAAACATTGATACTACAGTACCCCTGGAAATTGTTTCAGCACTAATACACATATAAATATAAGTATATATAATAAAAACAAAAAATTAAAAGAAATAAATAAATAAATATATCAGTACACAAAACCGGAGATATGTAGAATTAGTGTATTACCTTGTCCTTACTTTCAAGTACCCTTGCTTTTGTATAAATATATTACCGATAATAAGATATGTAGAATTAGTATATTACCTTGGCCTTACTTTCAAATACCCTTGCTTTTGTATAAATATATTACCGATAATAAGATATGTAGAATTAGTATATTACCTTGGCCTTACTTTCAAATACCCTTGCCTTTGTACAAATATATTACCGACAATAACTTCCATTTAATTTTATTACATACACCCTAAAGTTTGCATTGTATAACTTCACATAATAAAAACAATTGAATTTATTACCCCAACTAGAATACTGGTATATTGTATAACTCTCTGTAATATAATAAAACCTAGTCTGCGCCCCTGCAATAAACTCACTAACATAAACAATGGAAAAATACCCACAAAGCAGTCTTCCGCTATTGTGTTTGAAACATATAAATGCTGTTGGTTGTTCCTAAGAGTTAATCTTTGCTAATATCCCACCTGAAGATGTTGTAATACAACGAAACCTAGGTCGTGGTAAAGAAATTAAAGATAGTAGAAATAATACTACATCACGTAGTTTCATTTAATTGTGAAATTTGATTCTTATAAAAAAGTAATGAAAAAACGTCGTATTTACGTATCAAATAATTATTGTTTATAGAAATTATTAATTAAATAATTTGTATAAATCTTAAGGTATTATAAACGCATTATTTTATATGAAGCATATTAGTATATTATTTCGTGATTATGCCAAATTAAACTGATATTTGAAATATAACCACCTATTTTTGTTACTGAATTGAATGGAAGATATTTTATTTTTATATTACCCGATGGAATATTTATTTAAATTCGTATTTAGACTGGATGACACTATGTACATTATGACACATGTTTTTATCTACCGCAATAACGAATGTATATTGAAATTATCATTAATACTTTTTTCAAACATTAACGGTACAAATATTCTAACAAGTTTATACTTCCTAGTAGAACTGATTAATCTGGAAACAAATCTCGATTTAAGTCTGTAAATATTTCTTTAATTTACCCAAAAGTGTGCCTCGTAATTTTTTTAGGTATCTCTTTTAAAATGCTGATTACATATTTCACTTTTTAATATCACATTCATAAAATCTTTCAGAGATGCTCTATTTTTCTTATCATCCATCAACTTTGGTCATAAAATGAAAAAAAAAGAAATCAGGCTGTTTTTAATACGAACTTTGCCAGAACTCACTCTCCGCCTGAAGAACTGACGAGCTACAAACTAGGTATTTTACTTCAAGCAACTAACTAAAACGCTGTAACCTAATTAAATACTTTTTTAATCATTGTGCAATAAATTATATTTCACCACACTTTAATTCGTCTCCAGTTATGTTAAAAGTAGTTATATTAGAATTTTTAAAATATAGTATTTTAGAAAAATAAACACCCATAATCTAACAAAATAGAAAGAACCAACCACGAATTAATAATAATTATAAGCATGAACTACTAACTGCATTGTATACTCTATATTATGAATATATTACCACATGTTGTTTACATAAAAGGATATTTTAGTGAAGAAAATTTTAATCAACCTGTTCTGAAAAAGACATAACCAATCGTCATCACTCGCTTTCACTACGACGTCTGTCTCCAAGAGATTCTGCCTCACAGTACACGGTAATATTCATGAGTAACTATGTAAAATATTCATGTTTAAATACCATATACGAGTAAGTTTAAATTAAAAATAATTTTAACTAGAAAATATTTACAGTTCTATGTGTTAAAAATGTAGGTTAGTCAACAAATATATAACGTTAAAATAGACGTCCCGGAAATATTGCAACAGCCTTCGAATAAGAACACCTTCACCTAGATTTTCCTGCTTGTTGGATATCTACCTTTTTACCGCCTCATAATTTAATTTTAGGACATCCGAAGACAAAGCGCCGCCCGCCAATTTGAAACATTGATACGCACGTAGCTCCACGTGTCATTCCATTAGAGAGTCTTAGGCCCCCTTATATTGAATTAGTTATCAGATGGAGAGTGATAAGGGCGCGCCCCCGGCGAACGATCGTCACTAGCCCCGCCAGTTACGTACTGACTGGCTCAAATCGCCGAACGATTTCCAATAAAACATTATTGGCTAGCGCTTTTATGCATTACGTTGTATTTTTGGGATGGTCCATCTGTAATTATTTTTTTGTAAAATAGATTTTTAGAGGTATTGAGCTTTACTAAGATATATAAATATAAGCGAGTTCGTATTTTCAAACAAACATCCTGATAAATTTTAAAGGAAATAAGCACCTAATTTACGGAAGTTGCATATTTTACCCTGCGACTCTTTATTAAAAAATCAATATTTTCCGTTCAATTTCCGGAATAGATTTTTAATTTTTATTTTAATATATATATATATATATATATATATATATATATATATATATGGATATATATATATATATATATATATATATATATATATTCAAAACCACTTTCTTTCGCCTCACGCCTACGGTATTCTTCAAAATATCCGTTCAATTATTCTCGCCACGTCGGCGAGTGTAAAATAAAGGTGCCGAACCAAAGACATCTAAGTTTATTGTTTTTTGCTGTTCTTGATTAATGTCGCTTCAGTCATTCTTTGTTTATCGTTTTTAATATTAATTTAAAAAAACATTAAATTGAACAAAATTTCATTATCCGCAGTAGCACAGATGCAAACATCGACAGTCCTAATAAAAATAGTGACAGTACTAATAGAATTTATTCCATAAAATTAGAAAAACCAAGTTGTCAAGAGTTTTACATTAATGTATTGAGGAATTCATTTCTACATTTTTTAGTGTTTAGATATCACATTTTAAAAAAAATGTTATCCGCCATATATTTGGAATTGTAAGTTTATACTTTTAATATTGCTTAATTTGATTACTCGTGTCGCTGTGTAACGAAAAGGATACGTTTATAAATTTGTTTTTAATTTAAGCTTTTTTCCTCAACAATTTTGAAGAACATAAAATATGTGATATTACGATAGAAATGGTAAATTTAATTGTGATAAACACTATATGATGCTTGCCGATAAATTAATTTAGAAAAAACAAATAATTTTAATGTCACAGAATCGAGTGAACATCAATCGGGCTATTATCTTCGACTTATTGTGAGAAAGTAAAAATCGCCCATTCGATAAATGTTATAGAAACAATTTTGAAATTGAAATATTTTTGGTGGTAATATTTTAAAAATATTTCATTTTAATTTTAGTATATCCGAAAGATATTCAGAAAAAATTAAACTTGTTTACATAATATCTAAAAAATAATTAGTCAAATAAAATTTTAAAAAATCACTGACCAAGACATCCCCTTTTAAGTTTTGCAATAACGTAGAGCTGAGAAAATAACTTTAATGATTTAAAATGGATGTGTTGTCGATTACAAGAAGAGTGACTCAACCTATATATATATTCTTTAACACAATATACCATTAAACTATAGATTATTCACTTATACCATGTAATGAAAGCATTAATGTATCGACATTTCTCTCGCTCTTTTCATTGATACGCAAATCGGCTATCATTAACTTAGACGCTGTTTCGATGAACCATTTTAGTAAAGACAAGGTCCTTGTTTCGTCGATTTTTAGACAAACAGTCTATTCGCATAGGTATAACGTTATTTTTAGTGCAGCGATAGCAATTTAGTTTGGCTGTAACCCCAACACATCGTTCCATTTGACGCTTTTCCACTGGAGGGTAAGGGTAAGATGATAGCGCTGGTACGATAGCGGTGGAAGGAAAAATATGTGAAAATAATGAACGCATTTTTATTACGAGGGAGGCCACCACTTGAAGCTGTCAACGAGCCGTTATCGCTGTTACCAAGCTTCCTACAGATGCCATCATGGAGTAAACACAAGTTTATTACATAACCACACAAACTATACTAGTATGCGGGCTAGTGTGACGGAGCGCGCGAGGAATACATTATGAAGCAATATTCCGCTTGATTATAGCAGCGTTTGAATTACGATTTCTATTAAAATGTGTTAAAGGTATTTAAATACTTTATGGAATAGTCCACTAACTTCTGTAATGACTTATAAACCTTCCAAATATTCTATGCTTAAAATTGGGTATTCACTATATCCGGCCCTACTGCGTATTTGTATTCATTCCTTAAATTCTTACTTACAATAATATTGACAAAATTTAAGTAAGTATAATGTCACAAATTCTAAAACTATTGCTACTTACATGGAGAACAATATAAGTCAAAGTAAACCCTACATATCTCGCTTTCCTAGTAATAACTGATACATATTTTTAGGTCAATTTAATCATCGATTTACAAAGAAATAATTTCAAGACACCAAAAAATTCAAATGCATTGTATGAAATAAATGAACAAGAAAGCAGTTTGATATTGTTACCTACATTCCGATAGTGTGGCACATAAATCTCTAGCAAAAAATGGCTTTACGAAAGATGACTTCAAAATATGGTTCTGGTGTTTCAAACTAGAAAAACCAGACTTTATTTTATCAAGAGCTGCTGAATACGTGGCAATTTTTGAAATTTGTATAGTGGCTGTGAGAATAACTCACTTTATGGACCCGCATATCAATTAGTTTTACCTTTGACATTTTGTTAGTTCTTTTATTACGAAAGTTCATTTCTTGTAGGTAAGCATTTTTGTGACATTCTGACCAATAACGTTGAAACAAAAAAGAAACAAAATGCGATTCGTAGTTAAATATATGTATTTGTTAAAAATAAGGACTTAGGAGATTTACCGCGATTTGGTGGAGATACTAAGGAAATTCGCAACGCAATATTCCATTATTACTAGGCATGCTTCTAAATCTCAAATTGGTAGAACTTCCAGAGGACAGCAGTAGCGCTCCGGTCAGATTGAAAAAAAATATTAAACAATGAAGGAGTTACCCTGCGTATTTAGTTCAAGAGGCACGTAATTAATGTAGGAGTATGTTATATTTTTTTAAGATTATTTGAATTCGAGAAGAGCGAGACGCGAGACGCGAGACGGGTGGCAACACACAATCAAAAAAAGAAATGACTTGACAAGAAATGAAATTATATTTTGTAACAATTCATGAAATATGTGTTCACCACTTCGATACCGAGATGAAACAATAATCGTACATCTAATGCATGGAGTCACTATAACAGATGAATAGTATGCAGTGTTAATTCTAAGTTGAGAGATGCTTTCAAAGCAAAAAAGAAGCAACTTAAGTTGTTTAGTGTTAAAACACTTCAACACTAGGAAAAATCTATGTCTGTAGATTGAAGTGATATTCTTTTCCAAAAAAATTTTAGATAATTTTCCAATACTGCCAGAGAAGCTATTAGAGTCAATAAATGTGCCATTCATCCAGTTTCATGAACAAATTGCCTATCAATGACTCGTTTACCTATATAAAGTCAGAGAAAAGGTACTTTATATATTGATTGCTTCCTATAATTAATTAAAATTACTTGAGTCTAAATCATTGTTTTTATTCTTATCCATTACAAATATTGGGAATATTAGAGAAAAGAAAAGAGATAAAACTAAATTTTTGGCTGCCGGAGTTTTCAAACTTAAATACTATTTAATTATCACGGAGCTATTTTTTTCATTTATCTATATATTATATATATATATATATATATATATATATATATATATATATATATATATATATATAAATATAATATTTTAGAGTACCGTTGTTGAATTAGTTTAATAAAATTACTTCCTTCTTACCTGAAGCCTTTACCAGAAAATCTTGTAATGTTAACGTTCAAAGAAAATTATAGGTCATTTTTAATAATGTTTCGCGTATTTTTCCGGTAAAGTTTGATTACATAAATCGAAATTACAAGTAAATTATCGAGTACAGCGAAAAATTAATACCGTAACGGATATTAATGCCCCAAATTAAAATATTCAAAAAACATCTAATATTTTATTTATCCCTCGAATTATTATAATGTTAACACGTGTGTTCAATTGACGTATATCCGAATATCACGAGCACAATACACAATCGACACGCATCTCAATACGTTTGATCATAAAGTTGACAACACTTAGTTTTGGTAACGCAATAATTCTATAACACACTGCTACGGAACACCCATTGCTCGAGATTCCACTAGCAAATGAACAATAAATTTTAAATGGTGACACGTCTTTCTACATCCTCATTGATTACTTTATTAACATATTTGCATTAAACCGTACAGCGTTACCCTCATTACTTTATTTACATACGTATATGAGACGGTATGTTTATTTCTTTTTTCTTTTCCCTACCGATTCGATGGAAAAATGGTATGCTCGATTTTATTGGAATAACTCTTTTCCTACATGCATGATAACTAGTAGCGCTCGCGCAGTCATAATATTGTTGCTATATCCACTCTTTAAAAGTGAGTCATTTCGAATTATATCGAAATGACTCACTTTTAAATGGTTTACATTTGCTTAGCCACTTGTAACGGTTGTACCAGAGTTTAATATGTTTATAAGGAGTGAGAATACATTTCTTGTATTGCGTAATCGTTATATTTTTGAATTTATATAATTGTCTTTTTATCGTCATTGAAACCTATATGAGTAATAATTGTGAGATTTCTATAAATATGTATAAATTAATAAATTAAATAAAAAATTTATTTAACATTTTTTTCATATATTTCTTACTGTTTTTATTTCCATAACCCTCATATCCATTTTAAATATCTTCTTATATATACCACATAATTGATATGAATACACAATCGCTGGTGTTGAAATTCATCAACATTTATTATTTGTACCTACTTCAGCAATGCTATAATAATTTTATATCGTGCAATTTTTAAAATTTCTAGTAATCTTTCATTTCTTATAATAAAACTTGCTGTATACAATAAAGTGATCACATTATTCGGTAATGTCTCGATGTTTCAAGTTTAGATAAGACCAAAATGAAAGAATGTAAAAATTGACATTTTCCACGGAATATAATTTATTTCCACCATAGATTTTAATTTTTTCATTAATTTAGTATCTCATAGATTGAACAGGTATTAATACCTGCATTAACTATCTATATAGACCATATAAATTAAAGAAAAGAAACGAGAGAAAATTTTAATTCGTGGTTCTTTTCTACATGAGTACGTCCCACGAGAATAACATTACAAGGTGAAGGAACATTATTTTGTATACTTTAAGCCGGTTAGGCAAATCCACTGCCAACAATAGCGTCGTGAATTTTTAATGTCTTAACGGCCTGTCGATTTTCATCTACTTAGCGGGTGAACACGCTCTCCGATTTAAAAATTGTCTAAAGTAAAATCAACTTTACGCGATTGCTTTCATGCAGTCATAAACTCAAGTATTTACTTATAAATTAAAATATGGAGAATGAGCATACGAGAATTACTACAGTCCAAAGGGACGGAAATGTAACGGCTGCAAGTTTTAAATTTGGGCAGAATTAAAAATCGTTATACATTTCTGTCTTTTGGGGTAGTTCTATACAATTATCGCGATATTTACTTAATTTAATGTATCTAATCGATACATATGGCGGACTTATTGCTACGAGAGCAATTTTTACAGCTAACCAAAACACCAGTGCATGTCCTCGCGGTGCCCCGCGCCGCCAAAGGCCGCATGCTTAGTGATCCACCCAACACATTATGATGACGACGTGAGAATTGATATGAGAATGATGTCGTAGTGTATTTAACTATTTGTATTTCATACGGCTCCTGAAGTTAAAGTGGACTTACATTTCGTAAAGTATAATCATGAACAATAATAGATTTCATTCAAAAAGCCTATATTGTGATAACAATTGCAAGTTCTACAAATAGGAAATGTCGAAAAAGACGTTGAATCATAAAATATATGTTAAAACCAACAACTTTGTCACACACGAGTATACTCGCACGACGAGGATACGGTATACGCTTCGACGATTAAAATATTTATATTATTTCTCACCATGTAAATATGTCAATACGTTCCTTAGCACATTATAATATATATATATATATATATATATATATATATATATATATATATATATATATATATATTTATATACATATATATGTATATATATATATATATATATATATATATATATATATATATATATATATATATATATATATATATATTTATATACATATATATGTATATATATATATATATATATATACATATATACTACATGTCATAAATTGGTCAACGATTACTCGTAAACTAATATAACCTACTTAGCTCTATTAATTTAAGTACCCTTTCAAATTTATTTTAATAACTACAAATTTGAATAGTTCTCAGATATTCGAAAATAAGGTTAAGGGGGTGGAGAGACGTAATTCTAACAACAATGTCAACTATCAAGCTTAATTTAATTCTGTACCGAAAAGAGTTCATAACAAACCTCCAATACTTATAAAAGATCTTTTAACGATATCATGCAAAATGGGGTATTCAAATATGTAAAAAATTACCTCATTTCAAATATAGAGTAGGTGCCATAAATTTGTATTAAATATTTTTTTTGTAACTGCCAAATTTCCTTTATGTTTACTATATATAAAGCACATTTAACATATAGAACTAATATTTATATATAATTTAGCTTTACAGCACTAATATTGTGCTGGTAAAACGACTATGATATACAGGCTATCGTTGACTATGATATATAGTAAAACGACTATGATATACGTGGCGAAAATGTAAAGGTTTCTAATTTGGCTACAAAACCCAAAAATGTGCAGTAATTTCAATCTCGTAATAATTAGTTCAAAATGACTAAGATTTTTTTCCGAAGCGTATTTCGTATTTGTTACTCTAATTAGATTTTTACAAATCATACCGTTTCCGACACTTTACACATATTTTTTTAAATATTTTAAAGAACTATGTACACTTTTTTAAGAACTATAATACACTTGTTATAGCGACGTTAAACTGCAGCTATAACTTAATTATACTCGGCTTACGTGTATTCATTACTTTATTTATTTATCTTTAAAATCTTTAAATTTTAAGGATACGTACGGATAATTTTTATTAATTATGAAACTAATTTGAGACTCGTATTATACACAGTGAGTATTTAATTTGGTATATATAATATAGAGGAAACAAAATATACCAAGTCGCATGGAAATGGCGAATTATGTATTTTCATTGAAAAAATAATTCCGATGCCTTAAAAAATTAAAAAAAAAAAAAAAAAATTATTATTTTTAAAAAATTTAGTGTGGAAAAAGTTCAATCAGATTTTATAAAAGTTCAATCAGATTTTTAAAAGCTCACCTGTCAAACGTATTAAGCTTTCAAATGTAAATGTCATGTTCTAAGAGAAAGATCAATTCTATTTATTTCCCCAACTCCACTTTCATGGTTTGTTAAACGAAAGAAAACTTCATTTGGTAAAGCAGCTAGCGGAATTGGTTTATCCAGGGAGATAGACACGGACGGAGATGTTCGTGAACCAAATGTCAGACCTCGATTTGAAATTTCTTGATGTTATTATTATTTAATTTAGTTAGAACTCCAGTAGCAAACTCATTTTTTTAAATTTTTTTTTAATTAAATTTGTGACATGCACTCTTTTGTATCCACTTTAAATAAAAAAATTTACTAAATTACGGTTAAGACACTAAAAGGTTCACTAAAAGGTATTGGTATATTTATAAAAAAAAGTGACACTAAAAGGTATTGGAATATTTATGATTACGTAGTCTTGGTAATTCCACAAATTACAAATACTGCGATCAATGACTTCTTTCTGAGGTTCAACGAAATTGCAGTAAACTTTCTTATGACTATCATAATTTTACGTATTTATAAATATTTACACATATTTACATAAATTTGTTTTCACTTAAACAAGAAAAAGCAGTGAATTCAATTTAACGGCCAATATTCTGTTAACACTATGGAAAATCTAATTAATCCTTTTTTTAATCCATTTTCCTGCCTTCTGTTACTATGAAGCTTTACCAGATAATGCGAGACAAATAGCCTTATTGTAAAGAGTATTACGCATGGAAAAAGAGGAAATCTCAGTCGTGTTATCTAAATAAATGAATACATATCTTTTCGGAAATAAATGCCGTGTAAATGTAAATGTGATATGTATTTCAGTAATAAAATAAAAAGTATGCAAAAAAATTTAACGATCTCTATGTCACAATTATTTATGACTATTTTCAGACAAGTTTATCAATCATAATTATTGTTTAAATTGACTGATGGTAACTATATGTCATAAGATATATATATATATATATATATATATATATATATATATATATATATATATATATATTTATATATATATTGTTTGAAAGGTATATAAAGGTTATTATCTAGGTGTTTCTAGACTTTTTAGACATTATATGTAAGTCATCTTCAAGCTTAATATTTCCCGAGTGGAATCTGTAAGAAATAAGTGGTAAATCAAAACCTAATTTGATAGTTTTAAACGACTCATCCAATGACTTTCCAGTCACGAAAAAAATCTATAATTTTACATTATGTATTTCTTCATTTAAACAGTTTTTCTCATATTAAATATTTTTTTCAAATATTTTGTTGCATTGGTATTGAGATCCCCATATAAATTATGTACTCACTATACACAAGGTTCTAAAACTGCATAAATTGTAGTTATGACAGACGCACAGACGAGTAAACATGATCAAATAATAAACGCTCGTTCTTTTATTACAGAAATGTAAAAACAATGTAAAATGTTTAACGGCTAATTAAACCAAAGCCACATTATAACCAAAGAGGAGTTAACGAGACGACGCCATGAAACCCTTATTCGTATATTATCGAGATTCAATTATTATTGTTAAAATTATTGTTAAAATTGACGACCACATGATTAAGCTCGATGTCATATAGCATTAAATATCATAGAGTCTAAGTTAAATACCATTACTTTTCACGATTCCCGCATCCATAGACCTGTCAAAGTAGGCTACATCAGCCTATCGCCCTTGATCCTACATTCCACTCATATGATCCACGAAATTAGTTATTACGGATCGCTGAAGACAGAAACACACATATTGGCGGTCCGTAACCTGAAACTGGATTTACATATAGATACGACGATTCATAATACCCTGGAATACTTTGGCAGATGTTAATAAAACTGTTATAAGTCGAAAATTTTTTAAAAATTCCCGGAACAAAATATAACAACTCTACAAATTTTGTAATGCTTGTAAAAATAAATTGATTTAATATTATCATCGGAAAGGCTGGTGATTAGCATTAAATTCAAATTAGCCATTGTTCATTCGGTACAACGAAAACTTATTATTGAGATCTTTTGGTGAAGATTAGACTTAACTAATATATATAAATAATATTGAAATCAAAATTATGTTGTAAATAATTACTAAATATTTTTTTCTCGCTAAATTACATACAAAAACTAAAACTAGCTAATGCCAAATATTCTTGCTTTGTCTATTTGAGTATGGAGTAATACGTAACGTAAATAAATTAGAATGACTTCAAAATTATTGCATTGGCTACATTTCCAGCTTCAAAAAATTCGGCCATATTTTATTTAGTACAGGCGCTGCTTAACTGTTTGCTAGCGCAATTTGCACATTCTCTGCCTTCTTTGTACGATACTGAATCAATTAGTCTCGTAGCCCGGATTAACTTAGATCTAGATTCTCAGCCTTAGATGCGTATGGTCTTGGACCTTTTTTTAAAATCCCCAAACGCAACCCCTCTTTCTATCAATATTCCTTAATACTTTATGCTACTAAACTGTCGAATAAGTTAGATTCTTATATCAGAAATACGTCGTCAATTCACGCATTCGAACGTCGTCTGAAAAATAAATTCCTTTTTAACTCGCTTCCCTAATAACCCATCTTTCCTTCCCTGGCTTTCTCTTTTAAATTCTACCCTCTCCATTATTCTTGCTAATATGTTTTTATTAATTACCTGCCACATGTTATTTTCTTTTAGTTAATTTGTCATTGAATTTACCTTTTTTTACCTTTCCTTTATAATTTTATAAACAAGCTATTGCAGTATAAGTAGTTCAATGGAAGGGATTTCCCCTGCCGCCGAAAATCCGTCCTGTATATTTAAAAATTAAAGACCATAAGTACAACATAAAACAATTTGTCTATATAAAAACAAATAATTCAAATAATTTCGTTTGAAACGAAATACCCGGAAACAGGGCGGGAAAAGAATCCCTCGAGCCTATCGTGCTACTCCCGTATCGGCAATCGATATTCGCCTAGACGATCGCTTCCCGCCAATGAATTTAATTTAAAGTTCGGGTTACGGCAAAGAATGAGTCGATATCTCGCGGAATACATTGAGTTTTGCTCGCAGCCCACAAAGTTATAATACGGCCATATTGTCTAAATGTTTTTATCTTTATTAGGTGTCATCGATTCTATTAGGTGACAGGATGTCGTAGTAAAAGCTTTCCTTTATAAACAGATTTTGAAAAATACGTTTTATGCATATAAGGAGAAAAATGTCTATATATTTATTGTAAACAAATTATATTCTATTGCGCTAATCGTACACCGTGGGAAATTCCAAAATAATTTTATTATATGGTATACGATTAGGTCTGTTAAATAATGTATAATTTAAAATTCTTCTCTAGTAAAGTAGATGAACAAAATAATGTCATAAAAACCATATCTCTCTTGTGTTGCAAAGTGTTAGTATTTAAAAATTGGTTTAGACTAAACATGGAAAGTAACTACATGGTATTATGTGGAAAGCTGATGATGAGGCTATATTTTTAATTTAATTTATATTAATGAGTTACAGCAGTAGGAATGAACAGTGTACACTGATGGACTATATGCGATATATTACTTTTTTAATTCATTCACGATATTACATAAAAAATATGACGCCAGGTAGGCAAGTAAAATTCGATAGCTAAATCAGAAAAGGTGCAACAAGTATACTTACTGTATTTTACATGAATACATGTTGATGACCAAGTGCACCAAATATAAATGTTCTAAACTTTCATTAATTTTACTCAGTCATCAGTAGGTATATGATACGTAATTTGCATTTTGTTGACCAACTGCAACAAAAATATATGTACGAGTATATGATCTGCAATTATGTTTTTGTAGTTGGTCAACAATTTTTATAAGTAGTTATAATCTCGATATTTAAATCCGATATTAAAATTTCACCTTTATTTTCATGTCAATCCTAAGCTTTTTATTTGTTACTTAAGGCTGTAAAATTTAACGTTCATCTCGCGGGTGAAATAGAATTACAATTATTATTGTAAGAAATTACCACTAATGGAATGAATGACAGAGAAGTCAAATAAGGGTACATGTGTATTTAAATATATGTCGATGGTTTTGTACATGATCCTTGCAAAACTTCAATATGAATTTTCATCTGGGCATTGCTGGGTAATATTGCGCCTTAATTAAAATAGTTATATAAATTATTCAAATGAAGAATCGGCAAAAATTACATCCAGTTTAAAAATTTTGAAAAATTAACATCCATTTTAATAAAAACCTATGGAAAAATTTAAGAATGAAAATAATGAAACAAATTTATGATAGAGAAAACGTGACACAAAATTATTGAAAGGTTTCATTTACCACTTCATAGGTATGAGGGTGCATCAAATAATGCAAAATGTGGTTGAATGTGATCGATCAAATCATAATAATAATCGTTTGATATGCTGCCCCTAATTCAAGCAAGTAAGCGAGATATATCAGGATTGAGTGGTTAGGACTTTATTGTTATAATCTATTTGCCTTTGAAAAACATGGCGTGATATAATATTAGAATATTCAGAAGATAATATTTTAAATTAAAGAAAGTGTGTTTGCAATCATACAGTCTTGTAGTTTTATTTATATATACTTATATACGTAAACATTATCATATATTTTCTTATATTACGAGTTAAAATTGTACTAACGTTGAATGAGTTGTTGAAAAATAAATTACCTCCAATAATAATAAGAAAAAAAAATAAAAGTGCGGGTAAGGGCCATATGTACAAGACATGAACCTTTATTTAGCCCCCCTCGCCCAGTACTCATAACCTTAAGTTTTAAAAACGTGACTCGAATAGTTCTATAGATATAGACGTTCTGACAAATACTTTCAACACTAACTCACTATAAGTTAGAAAACTGAAATTAGGTCATTAGATATAAATAAAAATAGAAATCGGCTAATTATATGGCGGAATTGAAAATCAAGTTATACCATAAATTACCAATAAACAGAAAACATATCAATTGAAAAACTAACAGCCCTGAATGGTTCAGATCTATAAGAAAATATGAATAAGAAAATGAAAAATAAAAATATTTTGCGTAAGTGGAAAAAATTATTAAGCGATGTTAAGTATAATTAAACTTTGATAACATACTGATATCCTACCAAAAATATAAATGAAAATAAAAGCCAAAAATTATAACAAATTTTGTCGGCTTCAAATAACATAATTGCTTAAAAATGGATAGGACTACATACGAATTGTTTTAAAATTCCTTACAATTTACTGGAAAATAAGATTTTTTAGAAATAAAAAAATGGTAGTGCGTACTATTTAATTTTTAACTTGGCAAATCTTCAAAAATTTATGTTTATAAAGTAAAAAAATATCTTTTTACAAAATAACGAATTCACTTTTGAAGCAAAATAATTATTATAATTTACAGCATCCGTCGCAAATACTTGAATGACATTACAAGAGTTGAAAAAAAATAAGGAAACATAGACCGACTTGGCACACGCACATACACACACACACACACACATATATATATATATATATATATATATATATATACATATTATTGGCAACATAAAAATTAAACGCTGAAACAGGTGCATTTTATGACGTGAATACGTCTTTAAATTTGCTACCATACGGGGGCAATCCAAAAAACCTAATTATAACCAAATCGGGGGATACAGTTTGGTGTTGTAGTTTCAAATCTATCCACTACATTAAATTATACTACTGGATATCTAAAGTATCAAAGAATTCACTACGATAAGCGAGAATAGTGACGCATCGCGCGCGGGGGAAGCGCCGCCATTTTGAGGTTATTTTGCTGCGTATCGAGATTTGCAATTAGTATAACTTTAGATTCGAAAAAGCTACGATGTTCGTTTACGTGTTAATCGTCAGCTGTCGTCAAAATCTATCGATTGTATAAAATATTAGTTTAAAGTAGTGACAGTGAATATAATGTGTTAGAATAAAAAAATATTATCAAAAATATATAATGTCGGTCTATACGCATAGAAAAGCCAAATACAGAGATCGTATACTGCTGGAAAGGGCTTCTCAAGAACAATCGAATGGTAATAATAACACACCATTTGACCAAGTCAAGCAGTGCCGGGAACGTAAAAGAATGAATGCGGTAGAACGGATCAACGACGGTGCCAGTACATCTGCAGCTGGGAAATCGCTTCTACATCGACAACGGACTGTATAGGCATAGATTGTGTTCGATCGTCGATTATGAAGACAAATTGGGCCACAGCTAGTGTACGACGTTTGTCAACAACCCATTTGGACATAAGTGTGATGTGTGTGATCGTTTATGGTTTCTATGCTCATTGAAGCTAACAATAGGCAAACACTTACCGCTATTTAAAAATATTTTCCCTGAAGAGCCAGTAGCGGACTTCAAACTGTGCGGTACGTGTAAAAAATCACTGGACTCGGACAAAGTGCCCACGTTCTCACCTTCGAACAGTTTTGTGTATCCACCTAAGCAACACGGGTTGCCCGCATTAGATCCGATCAGTGCACGTCTAGTATCACCGCGACTGCCATTCATCCAGATATGTAGGTTGCGTTACGACGGCAGCTATGGTATATCGGATAAGTTATTAATGTACTTGTGAATGTGGACACAATGGTGCAACAGCTACCGCGTCAATTGGACGATGATCAGGCGTTCAATGTTAACATAAAGAAGAATATTATACATAAATCAACGTATCTGAGCAGCGTGGTTAAAAAGTCAGTGGTAAAAGCTTGGCTACAATTCTTACTTGGTCAACCATTGTATAAGCACAACAAGATTACAGTACACTGGGATTCGTTTTATGCTAACACAGTAACCAATTATGTGCCAGCCAACGCCACTGATGATGATCCGATCGAGAATATACAGTGTGACAGAAGTGCACCGAAATCGGAGGTTCTGCTTGCAATGCAACACACTATGCTTTGAAATGAAGAATACTGTCTCGACATTGCTCCAGGTCAGCATTCAACGCCGCTGAACATTATTAACGAGTAGTATTAACGTGTATGCCGAATAACTATCGTTCCTTTTGATGTACTATGGTATTGGCAGGCAGTTCAACTCGAATGTGCGCGTTACCCCTTTCAAGGTCGCAACAAGCAAGATACGGTCGTCGCGGTGTCACACCCGGGAACACATTTTGTACATGGCCATGTCAAAATGTGCTCGGTCCATGCGCTCTCACTTGGTCAACGAAGATCCCGTTACGTGTTGCATCTATTTCAATAAGCTGTTAGACTGTGTGACGGCGTTGCTGCAAGCAAAGGGTAAAATGAATCCCTTTGGTAAGTATCGGGTCGTAGACTTCTTTCAACGAATTGAATTTCAGCACCGTGGTAGTCCGCATGCGCACATTCTTCTGTGGCTCGTTTGTGATAATCGCGTGACCCTGTCTGGAAACATGCCTATCGCAAGCGTAAGCACGTGATGGACAGAGAAGGGTTACACAAGAACAGCACTGACATTTGGACCAAAACCATAATTCAGCGTAACGAGGATAGACCGACAGAGTTAGAGTTGATATGTTTGGCTGACTTTGTCGCTTGGTATACGGTTGTCGGTAACAGAAAGAGAAAACGTCAAGGTGACGGCGATGACAACGAAAAGTGCAGTAAAGATGACGAGGATAACGTAGAGTATATTAAAGTACGTTCAGTCGCGTGTCGTAAAAGCGATCGTTGTAGAGTTATACGGTATAGATCGTACGAGACCGATGATATTGTGAACCACAAACGAGAGATGGTCATGTTATATGTGCCATTTCGCTGTGAGGCAGTTGACATAATTGGCCGTAATGTATTTATGGAAACTTACGATGCCAGAGAGGCTGAGGTAATGGAGAAGCGTAAGCAATACGAATCGAACATTGGCATCGAACGCGTGGTTGAAGAACTGCGGAGAATGTCGATCGATCAGTTTGACGAGGAAGTTCCATTAGGTGCCCGTAATCAACGCGAGGAGTTTGTGAAGAGTATAATACAAGGCGACGTAGAAAATGCAAATGATTTCGATGCTGCGACTATGGTGACATCCGTGTCTGCAGTTCGCCAGCGATCGAATGCAATGTCCAAAGCCGACTTCTGTCACATGATGCGTAGCACTAACTCCGGTCAACGAGAAATACTTCTGGAGAGGATACATCGCTTACACACACAACTCGGAACCGATCCAGGTTTTCTTCACCGGCCCTGCCGGTAGCGGTAAAACCTATGTGCTGAAACTCACAATGGAAATATATAATCACTTCACAGTGCAACACAACTCTTTGACTAACGCGTTCGTAGTATGTACTTCGACCGGCAAAGCCGCCGTCAATATCCAAGATGTAACTGTGCATTCTGCTTTCAAAATTACACAATCGCGTCAAACAGGCACAATGTCACGAAAGATCCTACAAAATTACAGAAATATGTTTGTTGGTGTAAAATGAGTGATAATAGACGAGGTTAACATGATCAGTTTAGATGTGCTACACAAGATTAACTTACGTCTACAAGAGATCACTGGCGCCCATGATCAACCGTTTGGCGGCATGAATATTTTCTTCTGCGGTGACTTTCGTCAATTACCGCCAGTTAATGTGACACCCGTTTATCGAGCCCCACGCAACATGGTAGGTGGTGCCGTGCTCTGGCAACCATTAAACTACTATACACTACAGCAAATAATGCGGCAACAAGTGATGCTACGTTCTCTGCTATACTTACTAAAGTCGGCAACGGAGAGCGACTCGACGTTGCTGAAATTAAACTCATTGAGTCGCGATTTAGAACCCAACAATGTTGTGATACGAACTTGATCGGCGTTGTGCGTTTATATCATCAAAATCACAGCGTGGACTCATACAACAGCAGTGTTATCTTAACAGAGACATACAACGTCGCCAACGACAATTTGATCGGCTACAAGAATCAGATGGTAGCTGCTACAGCCCGGCAAAAGCTTTACAAAATGAGTGTCGTCGAATTGGGTGGACTGTCTTATAAAATCCCGCTTGCAGTGAGTTACCCTTACATGATTACAACTAACATCGACGTTGAGGATGGCATAGTAAATGGCGCGATTGGTGTCTTAAAGAATATAGAGCTGCTCAGTGAAAACGAGCATTATGAGGAGCTAGAGGCACAGGACGAACCGTCAATGTCTGTGGCCACGCACAAACAGCGACTCAGACTATGGATTGAGATAATAGGCCAGCGATGTCGATGTCGATTCTCAACTTCAAATGGACACCAATAACAACGCGCAGTGCCAACATACCGCACGGTCCGAACATCAAATGCCGCCGAATACAGTTTCCAATAGTGCCAGCGTGTGCGTGTCACGATTCACAAATCACAAGGAGGTACGTTCGATCAAATCGTGTACCAATATGATAAATCGCAGCAAAACCAACTAGTTTATGTGGCTTTAAGTGGCGTCACATCATTAGATGGCCTTTATATGATCAATACCCGAGATTATTTCAAGTTTTATCACGGATTTGGTCAGGCGTCTCCTACAGTTAGAGAGATACGAGATGAGTACCAGAGATTGGCTCAACATCCATTGCCAACACTAGTCACCAAAGCAAAAAAGTTTTGTGATAGTGTTCCTGATCAACATTGTTTTATACTTATTACCGCCATTAATGCACAAAGCTTGGTCGCGCACTCAGAAAACATCTCTACAATCATCAACCGATCTGATTATTTGGCAATCAACGAAACTTAGATGAAAAATTCCATGCCAGTGAATGTGTCCGGCTTTGACCTGAGATCATATTGTAATACCGCTAAGAACAGACAAATTTCAACTACATCATCGGTAGCGGTATCATCATCAGCAACTCGCAAAGCCGGTGGAGTCGCCATATATCGCAACAGCTTCACTGATTGTAATATAGTTAACATTTACATTTCGGAAATTTATTTGAGCGTGAAACACGTTTAAAGCAAGTCTGTCTAGTAAATGTAAAAGCCAATGGCATCTTCAAATTCGTACTTGGGTGTGTGTATATCCTCCCGCGCACAGCGTTAACAGAAATTAAATTCATTATGTTACGATCATTGTTAAAATATTCCAAAAAACATCGCTAAAATTATTCCCGATTACGAGCCTGATCTTACTACATCAGTTATGTTAGTTGAAAACTTTAATGTTGATGTCTCACAAAACCGCTCATTGCCCGACTTCATGCTCAGCGAGTTCAATTTGTCTTATATTGGAACTTTTTCAACAACGTTAAATAATACCTGTATTGATTTAACGTTTACCAGAAATATCGATGTATATTTTATGCCATTTGTGTCGTACTTTCGTATCACAGACCTATAATTAATAAAGTTATATTGTAACACAATAATTATTTCCTTCCTTGCTTTTATCCTAAATACATAAATAACAATATTTTATTAACTCGTTACATAGACGTATTCACGTACAATGGGGTGTGGCATACAGCCACACCCCATTTTTTCACTATGATTTACATACATTTTCCATAAAAACCTTGAGAACGAGGCATGAAAATGAATAAATCATACACTGCCATGACACAGTTATTGTTTCTGGCTTTATCCATATTTTTTCAATTACGAAACATGAAAAGTGATTTTTGAACAATGCTAGTGTTAAAAAAAGTATGCAACCTTATGGAACTTTATTTCAGAAACATCTACAATTCACACAAATTCCAAAACGGTAACATTGTTATAATTAGTTCTCAATTAAATAAAACTACGTGATGTAGTATTATTTCTACTATCTTTAATTTCTTTACCACGACCTAGGTTTCGTTGTATTACAACATCTTCAGGTGGGATATTAGCAAGGTCGTGGTAAAGAAATTAAAGATAGTAGAAATAATACTACATCACGTAGTTTCATTTAATTGTGAATAATGGATTTCTACAAAATTAACGCCAAATATATTCAATAATTAGTTCTGTAAACATTCGAAAAATACCTGCTTTATTGAAATAACTCCGCATTTGCAGAAATGCTTACGATCAAATGAACCGCTTATCAAAATTGTTTCGCTGTCTCTTGCCCACTCGTATGATCTCTTTATTGTTCTCGGCCATCAAACGACCCCCTCTACTCCTTCCCTTAACAAGTTCACTTCTTTAGTGACTTGTTTATCGCTCGAAGCTAACAACGTGTTTTTACTGTTTTTTCCTTACCATTTATTTTATTTACATTGTTTGAATTGGACCTTGTTTGTGTAAAATGTATTTAATTTACGGGCTATGTGATGGAAAGGCTTGGCAAGCCTTACTTACGTATCGCGATCGCGCGCGAAGTCTATCCCGATCACATAATCTTTCTTCGTATAAATAACGCATATTTAGAAGGTCAAATTGCTGGATATGTAGTTCCTGAGAGAAGACGTAGAAATGCCGATGAACATCTAGTGTTGGCCGAAGTGGATGAAGCTCTTCTATTTCGCCGAATTTTTCGATGTACTAGTGTCGCAATAAATACAGTACACCCCATTTTCAGAAGAAATAATTTGTACCCGTTCCATGAACAACGAGTGCAAGCACTGTTACCTGCTAACTATCAACGACTAATAGATTTCTGTCGGAAAATGCTGTGTCAATGCAGGCAAGATGATTTTTTTAATTCAATCTTATGGAGTGATAAATCACGTTTTAAAAAAATGGGAGTATTTAATGTACATAATTTATTCCATTGGCCATCGAGAATCCACGCATAGTAAAGGAAAATATATTTCAACATCAATTCGGAATGACTCAGAAAACTGAACTGGAATCCTGGATGGCAAAATTATCTGTCCATTTGAACTCCCACTGAGGCTTGATGTAATCGTTACATACGGTTTTTAAGAGACGAACTTGAAAATCTATTGTATACCACAAGATGTAAGTGACAGGATGTGGCTACAGCACGATGATTCACCGACACACTTTTCGCGACAAGTAACTGAATACTTAAATTCAACTTACCCAAATCGATGGATAGGTACAATTGCATGGCCTCACGACCTCAATAAAAAAAAAAAAAGTTATTTGGTAGTCGTTAAAATTTTCAGGTGAGTTTAATTAGCTAATTGAGAAACTGCAAGAATGTAACTTTTTTCTTAGTCGGTTTCAATATGCTAATAAAGGAATTTTGTTTTAAAAATGCGCATGAATTGGATTAATATTTGAAGAAGATTGATTATCAAATTACCGTATCACACGAAATGGTCGTGTGGATAAAACAAGTCGTATGGAGAGATCGAATTAAAAAAACTCGTTAATACTTGCAAGTTATCATACATTACAATTATTATTAATATATCATACATTACAATTATATACAATTATTATAAATTACAATTTTAAAATGAATAACAAAAATTTTAGTTTAAATATACATATAAATGTGTAATACAGAATGTATAGTTTTCGAGAAATATAAAATTTTGCAATATTTTTTACGTTTGAATTCCTGAATATATAAAATAATTAGCTTTATAAATTAGTGAGCGAAGAATTATTTTTCCTTTTAATTTTTCAAATCGACTACAACGAAATGTTCAAAGAATGGCGCAGGTTTGATGATGTAATATAATAATATTACATTTTTCACAGGCTAGTCTCTGAACTGCAATTGATTTTTTTTATTTACCCAACGGGAGATTTCAAAATATTTAATGTGTTCTTTATTATCCAATACCTTATAGAGAAAATCTCTCTCATTGTTCGATATGTCAACCAATGGATAACATTATCCTTAGTGTTGGTCTTGATATATATTGCCCATGTGGATAATTTGTTCATGAATTGAACTAATGTACCAATAATTTATCATGAAAATGTGCATTTTTTTCCGAGTAATAGTACTTTTGCGCTTATTGTTTTTTGTTATGGGACTAACCTTTTTTTCATTATATTTGTCAATCATATTTTCTTTCATCTAACGAAATATGTCGATAAATGTGTAAATAAATGTCTTATTCTATTTAGACACTGACTTCATATAAAATAAACTTCATATTTTAATTTGACTTCATCAGTTCAAACATGTAAATATTTTTTGAAACCAATAAGAAGCATCGGTAATTTTGATGTAGAAGATTTTATTTCTGGTCAACCAAAAAAGGTTGAAGGAATAGAATTGTCAACATTGCTAGATAAAACTTAGTCCACGCGCTTAAAATATTGGTATTTATTAAATATTGAAAAGCAACCGTTTAAATTTGTAAAGTTAACGGAAATTATATAAAATGAAGGAAGGTCGCACTTAGTTTTTTTTTAATTTGTTTTTGAAAATCACTTCCTGCTGCATTCCGTTTTGTCGCAAATTTCAAATAACGATGATCAGTAAAACTAAACTAAAATTCATGTCATGAAAAACTAAATGTTCATGTTAAATAATGTTGCAAAAGTATTGTTTCAATTCAAACATAAACATTAGGAGTGCTATTTTCTTTTTAAACTAAAGCACTACTACATTTTTTTGTTACGGACACAATGAAAGTATTTCATATATTTTTTTAAATTTTAGACTAAAACACTATTGATACTACACTATACTTTCTGTGTTAATATGAAAATAATATTACTAAATCTATGAATAACCATATTTAAAAATGTTATATTTTTTAAAAGTGTTTTGAAATGAAAATCAACTTCTATGGTCGGTTTACATGTTTGTCATAATATTTTCCTTTGTAGCAACAATTTGATGAATTTGTGAAGTACAACTTTTATTTCAATTTACAGTTATCCGTCCAATTTAGTAAAAATTAAATCGATGTTATAATCGAAAATATGTTCTTTTGGTGTATTAAATCACATGTAAGACTATATATTCAAAGTCATATTTTTGACGCTAATGTTGAATTAGCACAATGCCTTAAATTGTCTACAATACAATGGTTTTCGTAAAAGAAAATAACACAATATTTTTCTTTAATACTGACAATATTAAACCAACATGGTAAAAAAAATGAAAAATCGGCTATGAAAAGAATTTCGTAAACATAAAACGTAATAAAATATTTTTGGAACGAAGTTCCTTACGGCAGGCTTGGAGGAGATAGGGATTTTGCTGCGCGACCGAACTGAAAAAAATGTGATAGTAAAACCGTAAGAAAAAGTCCGTGGAAAAAAGTCCGTGGAATAAAACCGTTAAATGAGACGTGCGCAGGCGCGACAGTCGTATACACAAGCGAGTAGTGTATAATACCTTTCTCTTTCTCCCTCTTTCTTTTCGTTCTCTCATCGCTTCTCTCTCTATTACCACTCCACCCCGCCAATGCACAGTATATACTCATGAATTCATGGACAAGCACGTGGCGAATACTTACATTATAGATACATTTTACTCGTGAGTATTTTCATATAATTTCAAATCGTCAAAACAATAATAAATATAGTAACAATGGCAAGTGAACTAACAAGTGACTTGAATGCAATTGACAGTGATAATAGTGGGAAATTATTTTGTAATTATTTCTATTTCTATGTAATTTTATGTTGTCAAACAAAAATAAAGAGACATATTTTGTTATTTTAGTTGATAATTTGAATTACGATTTTTTTTTATTTTACGTAATTTATTATTTCCTAAAATACTGAATTTCCTAAATACTTTCCTGTACTTAAATAAAAACTAATCAGCAAAATTTAAGAGAAAAATCAAGAAAACCTACATAAAATTGAGCACGATTTTTTTTGCAAATTGTGTCGATTCTACATTAGCCGAAGGAACTTCGTTCCTACCTGGTGTCCCACAACACCACATCTTTTTTTTTTCTATATATAATTCTATAGTTTATATGTATATTATACAATAAACATAAAAATCATTAAAATAATTCAATGCCTTAAATCATTTTTGGAAAGCAACGAATATAAATTAATATTTAGACATGGCATTATCAATTTTCCGGTCTAATAACTAAACAAACACGAAGTTAGAGGCAATAAATTTATCGTAGCTTTGAAAGCTGACAGTGCGAGAAATTGCGATTGTTTCAGGTTGACTTTACGCAGGAGACCTTCTAACACCATCTCATGTATAGCAACATACTTCATTCTAATTATTTTGTCTTAATTTTATGCATATATACGGATTTACAAACTACATCTTCTAACAATGCATTGAGATAAAATAAGAAATTTAAACGCTGGACAATTAAGACCACGTAATAGATGAGTGAATTATAACGAAATAATACGATTTTTTCATAGTAAAAATATATATTTAAAAAGGGAATATAATTCACAGAAAAAAATATGATGTCACATCTGTATTAATCGATATCTTTAAATGCTAATTTAAAGATGCCAAGTTGCTCTAATTTCAGCAAAATAATCTTGGCGCAGGAGATTAATCCGGAGTTATAAGCGTACAAGTATGGCATTGCGACTGGTCAATTACAGCATTGCTGTATACGTGACGCTCTGTCCAGTATTCGTGAACGCAGTAATTGGTATACGACCCGCGTAAATATATTTGTTATTCTAACCTTCTCTCCGGATTGGCGCAATATCTAGATGTGCTTTATGTCAATAGAAGGACTGAGAAGAAATGAAAACCGGTTTAGATATAAATTAATCTCTCTGTCACAAAAAAAAACAAGTCATAATATAAAATTTAAAGCCAAAAATATCGTATTTGATTATGAGGCCTGAAACGAAAAATTTATTTTGAAAAACAGGAATTGCATCTTACTTTATAATTATTGGATGAGAAAAGTGATCAAAAAGAAGTGAAATAAAAATCAAGGGAAATACATCATGTTAAATCAAGCAGGTAGGAAATATATTTACTGCGTAATAGACAACCATGTTAAAATTATTTTTACAGCATTTGTTTTTCTTTTGTATATCGATGGATCCGCCGTCTTTATACGAAATACAGTCTATGAATATATATTTCCTTTTATATGTTTTTCCTTATTACCTTTACAAGTAATAGTATTAATAAAGTTTGTCATGCCAAGTTTAGGGTCATCGAGACTAATAATTATTATGTTATATAATTTATAGTAATTTGTAGGAACTATTATACAGTAGAGCGAAAATGTAATATGTTGACGAGAAAATCTAGACGATAATATTGGAAACATTTTGTTACTATACGGTTTGTTTGCTATTAAGATGTGCGCATAAAGAAACTGTTGAACGAGTGAGAAAATGAAAGAAAAAATTATGTGGTTCTGTATGATCTTATGTTTACTTAACTTTTTTGGTTGATTTGATTAAATTATAATTGACGATCGTTTGGTCTCGAGTAAAGACATTATCATATTATATAATATAATGATTTTTTTTTTACTTATTTCATAATCTCGTAAATCATTTATTTTGAGTCAAGAGGAATATAAGGCCAAATTTTGTGTGTCTGTATTGAAAGAACACAAATAGATTTCGGAAAACTGTAAGGCGTCACATATCAATGAAAAAATTAAAAACCTGTCAAGTACGAGTGGAGGGTTCCGTGCATATTAAGGTATTTATAAACATTTAATAGTATGTAATATTCCCATTAAACTATTTAGAAAATTTAATTTTTTTAAAATGAAAATTTATTGCCTTTTGTACCTTTTACAGGCGCATATTTAAAAATAATTGTGTGGTGTGATTACAAATAAATGATTTTCAGATTTTTTCCTTTACTTTTGCTGTACAATTTTTGTTTCCGCTTAATTTAATGATCCTAGGTCAACAGGAAGTACCCCATAGGTTTTGATTTATTTGGGATTATCACAATATGCGGCATAAGTGACCGTATTTTTAGGGTTTTTCTTGATTGCTTAGCTGCATAGCTTGATTGTTTCCTTTGAAGTACGGAACCCTAAAAGCCTCGCGTTTTTATATAGATTCAGACACGGCTAGTGTATATATATTTTGTTATTAATATTAAATAATAAATTTAATAAGGTGCAACTCGTGACCGCTGTCCGCTGATTGTCTTCCCTTATTAAATATCGTCTCGTTACTCTCAACGGTTTACGTAAAGTGAGAGCTACTGTTGTGAAGAAAGGTATTTCGACACACTCGCACTTCATCAGCGAGCCGTGTGACAACTTCACGATAACAGTTTCCACCGTACATTCGCTACGCTTTACTTTAAATTGTTGTTGTTTATTTCAGAGTTCATAGGTTTAGTATTTACTCTTGACATGGGAAACGAGTCTTTGCTAAGCGTCTAAACGCGTGTTTCTATATCTGCGAGATTTTATATGTATGTTATCGAGAGTTAGTTTTACATTATTTGTAATCTAGAATTTGAACATTTTCATGTTGCCAACTGCAGTGCTATATTATATATATATATATATATATATATATATATATATATATATACATATATATATATATATATATATATATATATATATATATATATATATGTATATATAATAGCGGAACGTTGAGTGCATTTCACCTGGGTCCCAAATTATTTCATTGAACTTGCACAAATTATTGCATTTATTGTAAAAGTAAGGTTATTTTATTACCGATCTATTAAATAATTAAACAATGATATTATTTTATTTGCGCAAAGTTGCGATATGATTATTCTTAGTTATCGGTAATTGTTCCAGGAACGAAAGGAAAACTGTTTTCCGTTTTTCTTAAAATTGTACATTTCTATACCATATATGTACCGCCATAAGTATCCACTGTCGTAAGTGATGTTTTCAATACAAACCAAGTGCTATAACAGTGCGACACAGAACTTGTATCATAAAATGTGAGAGGATATCATGTGTGTCATACCTTCCTACATAATAATATATAGAAATATAGAGTTACCACTAGCCCATTCAAAATATGCTGCTGGAACAACTGTAAATTGTAAGCATTACATATATATATATATATATATATATATATATATATAATAGAAACACACATTCGAACGTAATATATGTTCCGATAAGAGAGCAACAACTCTTACACTTTGTATATTTCGATTCACCACCATTTAAAGTAATATAATATTCTACGCGGGTGTAAAGCTTTTAACTTTATGAAAGCTTACTGTGTTCGCCATAAACAAGTTAGAGTTTCCGCCAAGCGGCTGTCGCCGTCTCGCGCGAATCTCATTTACATTTATAGTCGATGACATTCAGCCACTCGACTTGATAATCAGGCAAATGTTGTTTACTAATTTGTTCATAATTATGAAACTCTGTATGCGCTCTTGAGCGTTTATTATATATTCCTAATTTAGTACGATTGTAAACGTATCCATCTATTTCTAAGTAAATTTGTAGTCTCACTTGAGGTTATTATGTCACGAAAGTTATGTAAAGACGTAGCTACTTCACTATATATATATATATATATATATATATATATATATATATACATATATATACATATAAGTATATGCCTAAAACGAAGCGCTCAGGCCGAAATTTTCAAAGCCACTTTTCAGATACAGATGTTGCCATAATGAAACAATTTTCAATGTTATATTTAAGGTTAATTAGTAAGGTATTTCCTTCAAAAGTTTTAAGAAGAAATTTAATGTTGATACATTTAATGTAGCCCGCATTTTATGCCAAAAGTCTTCCGTTTAATATTTAGCAGATGTTTAATTAAGGAATTCAAATCGGTAACGGTTAAATAATCGTTAAACTCGCCTGCAAATAACTGTAAAATTTGCCAAAAACTGATGCTAGTATTGATTTGGTTCGTTAATTCCGAATAAATAATTATTGAGTATGAATCAAATGTGTTTATTTTCGAACCATAAAAATATCGACATGTTTTAAAGAATTTATTACTCATATTTACAGAACTCGTTACCCCCACACCACATGTTCCACAACCACATGTTAAACTTAGAACTCAAAATCAGAATTTATGATCATCTGAGCTGCAATGAATATTAAGAAACTTCCAAAAAATATGCATTTACTAAAGTTTACTAGTAAAAGGACTTTAACTGCGCTAAAGAGGGCGGAATTTAAATTGTACTCGAATAAATGTTTTCTATCTAATAAGAATTCTTTAATCGAATCCCAATCAGCTGTAATTGCTGTTCTGAATCAATTTTATATTACAGGTTCCTAAAATCTGGAATACAAATCTGAACGGTAGTCCTTTTTAAATACTGTCTTTCGACTAACTCCACCAACAATTGTGTACAATAGAGAAAATTTCTGGTGTCAGCTAACAATTTTTTAATGATAAGGTTCACACGAATCAATTTGGTTCAGCCGGACACCACGGATTTGATCTTCTGTCGAAACGTATCCGTTTGTGTAGAGTGTTATCTGACGACTATAATTACTATTATTTTTTTAATTTAGTCCGTTTCGAATCAAATCCGTACGTGTAGATGCTTGGACCGGATTAACCGTCATTCGTCACGATCGCAACACTGGAGAACACTGGAGGAAGGTTATGCAGGACAGCGCCTTTTAGTACGCAAAGTTTTAAAAATCACAAAGTTTAAGTTTTGGAAAATCACAAATATTTCCACGTCCATGGGATTAATCTAATATGTCATATATTAATAAAGATCCTACGATCGAATATAAGAAAAATATCAGCGTGTGTTTCTCATTTCATTTCAGAAAATGGATGTGGTTTTAGGCGAGCATTAAATTTCAGATCTCTAAATTCTCTTCTTGTTGCAAGGTATTTCAAAGTCACGATAAGTCACTCTTCGATAGTAACTGCTTTTTTCATCACAGTATTAGTTTTAATGGTAGGAGGTTCAAATAAATTGAATAATTCTTCAAAAGTTTCGTGACTTTATTCTCAAGTATGTATAATTGAAAATCTTCAAAAGATTTGATCATCTTTACATAACTAAATTCTTCCGGCTCATTTGAGTGGAATTTTGCCCATTCCTTTTTTTCATAGTGGTATTAACATCGTCGCTACGTCCATAACAATTTTCACGCATTTTAATAAAATCGGAGTTTATTTCCAAATCTGGCCGTCATTTGCGATAAACAATTTGGCCCACAGATTTAGATTACAGGATGAAACGCTATCAGACATTAAGTGGACGAGTATTACAGTCCAATGGTCTTTGGCTAATCCCAACTACTGCTCAATATACATACAAATATATATATATATATATATACATATATATATATATATATATATATATATATATATATATGCATATCTGCTATATGTATGTGCTTACTAATCTTCAACCGATCAGGAGAAGTGAAAAGGGAGGAGAAGCCCTTCTATTACAAATGCTATGTGCGTAGATGCAAATTGTTTTTTTTAAATCGTGCTTGATACAAATACTGTACTCCATAACAATAGAAATATAACCTAATTATTTCATGTAACCTGACATGACACAACCTAACCTTCAGTGGTGGTGAAAGTGAGGTTAGTTTTTTCTAATCTTTGTATCGCCGCAGGGGTAAGTGGTACCGTTACGGTAAAAAAACCCCCTACATTTCCTCTCTCAAACTCAGATAATACGTTTCTGAGCCAGACTCAGGGTTTTTTAGGACTTTTTGTTTATTCCTTAATTATGGCTCTTCAATGGATTGGATACAAAATTCTGGTGTCAAATACAGGTTTGGTTGTATGTTTGACACGCGAACGTCAATTTCGTCACGCCAGATACTTAAAGCAAGCAAGAAGCACACAATTACTCATAACTTTCTCCCTTCGAGACGGTATAAATACAACTTTTTTTAAATTGTTATTTCAAATGATCGCAGCATTAATGGAGTTGTGGACTCGGGCAGCGCCACGTGATACTAATAATTGATATTCCTTCAGTCTGAAGCTATTGTGAATCAATTTCTATATTTTTAATTAGATTAACCGTTCGATTTTTTAATTTATTAAACTTTTAGCCTTCCGTAGTAATTTTTTTTCGAAAATATTCCACAAAATTGCTATTACAATTTAGGTACAATAAAAAGATATCTTTTTACTTAAATATTTGAGGCCAAAAATCATGATTAAATTTAATAAAGTCCTATTTCTTTATAGACCCTGTTTACACAACCTCGTACATAGCGCCGTGTAATTGTTGAGTGTAAACTAATGAACTATTTCAACTGTTCATAGGTGACAAAGGTTTCATTTTCAGGAAAGAGTCACACGAGTCGCTTTGCACTCCTGCATCTTATACATACTGTTTATTACATTCAATTCTCAATTTTTCATTATTTTAATTAGTACCGAATACAGTCAATCAATGGAAGAGATGCGCGAAAAATATAAGTGAATACATTTGAATGGTAGTCATATTGGTAAACGAGTATAACGAAATCAATTTGACTAGTTAAGCATAGCATATTTGCTAAGTTAATTCCATAAGTAATCATAATAAATTGTGAGAAGTTAATTTCTTTTTAATTACTTGATAAGAACTCACCCAGAGATAATCCAATTAGCCGTAACTTAATTTCAAACACACCTATATATGTGTGGCACGTGGGCCCCTGCGCTTTAATTTTCTTTTAGTTAGTATAATAACAGGTTTAAAGGCCCGTACTTTTTAAGCAAAAAATCGACAAGATTAATGTTTGTGTTTCGAAGTTCCAGCCATTTTTGTGCACTGTACCTACGGGTTTGTTTTATTTATATTGTAGGTAAATTCATCGAGGCTCTATCATATCAATTCCACCTTTATCGTAATTATGTAGCACTGAACACGTTGCCAAGTATTCTTTCTCCTGCTAAATACGTTTCCCTTTGATATCATTTTAATTTTAGATGTTCATGAAGAGAAATTACTTCTCCTCTTTTACTGCAACATCACTTTTTCCGTCAGTCGGCATGTACCATATTTCTAGTACATCTGGTTGCTTTCCATCTTTTACTTTTATAGTAAAGATTATTTCCCTATTTCTACATACCCACTACTCTTTTCTTCAACCCTCGTTAACTTTTCATCGCCTAGCTAATTTCTAGTTACACATTCTCAACCTTTTCATAAAAATATTTTAAGTCAAAAATTAAGAAAACTCACGATTCCAAACTATTTTCATCTTCACGTCTTTCATATTTTCAAAATAATTGTAAAGGTTTTGGCGCGGAAAGAGTGATATTACATTTAAATTCGATTAACAATTTCCAAATTTAAAGTTCATCTTTCAAACAAAACATTTATGTACATTTCAGTACAATGTTAAAAAAAAATATCCATTCTAATAGTCCCTCTACGATTGGCTCGTTGATGTTACTTCCGTAAATTGTTAAGTTAAAGAAAATTTTCATTTGATAAAGCCGCTCACCGAATTGATTCGTCCAGTATGATCGACATGATTCCCGATATATGTGGACTAAATATCCAAATTTCGATATAAAGCATCTCTATTTGATAATATTTTTATTTAATTTACATTTACTTATAGTGCCAAAGTCCTAATTCATTTTTGCTTTCTCTAAAATTATAGAGATATTTTTTATTTATTGAATAGGCTATTAAACTTTTAGCCATGAAGTCTAAGTTTTTCACAAAAGGCTGTCAAAAATTCCAGAATATTTTTTGTAAGGTATAAATAGACTAAAGATGCTGGTGCGAGAACAAGGGTGTTAGGCATTAGAATTTACTTACGGAGGAACCTATGGTGAATGTAGAGGCTTACTGCCTGCAATTAGATTGACTAGCTAACGAGCTAATGAGTCAATAGGACTGACCTAATTTTATCCGTAATTATGTAAGACCATACACCGCAAACCAAACTGGTCAAGGTATCAAGAGCCATAATAAATCAACCTTATTCACCCATAATTGGGCCGCATATTTATTATTTGATCAGAGCTATTATAAATCATTTCAGAAAAAAAATTCAACTGTATTACAGGTAATCAAGAAAACTGCATTATTAATTAAATCCCATATTGTTAAAAGTAATCTGCATTTTGTTAAAAGTAAAATAAAGTAGTTACCAGATATTTACGGATAGCTGAATCATAAAGATGGTGCTAACAAAGTGTGATTTTTGTAATGTTAGTTTTTTTTGTTTTTGTAGCAACAAACGGGTATTAAATACTTACTGGCCATTCCAATATTTGGTCTCATATTTTTAAAAAAAATATCCGCGTAGGTTTTAAATTTTTCTTTAAACAAATTCAGAATAAAGATTGATAGTGATTAAATTCATTTATTTGCCCCTTTTTTACTTAAACTTGGTCCCGAAAGGTATTTTCAACATTTCATTATATTGATGTTAACTAAACGGGCCTAAGAGCCAATAAAAATAAATTTCGAGTATATTGTACTGGTTGGTTAATCAGAAAAACAAATTCAGTAACTATTAGCAAAGAATTATTGAATCTGTAAATCTCGAATGAAAAAAGTAAAAAGTTTTATTAAAATGTTCAACAAAAATAATACTAAATTTCATTTTAGTCAATACTACTGAATTGTAGTAAGTTATCATTTAAACTGTTGATTGGTCAAACGGTTAATTCACAGGTGACTATTTTTTTTTAATTATATACAACAATAATAAAGAAATCAGGAAGATGGGATAATTAGGAATTAAATAAAAAGAAAAATGTTTATACTAAGAAATATGAGCATTAGATTGTGTAAAGTTTAGTTGTTGTTTTTACAACGCAAGAAAAAGTTAAAATTTATAATATCCATTCTTTTGAATCTACATCATTAAATTACGATTAAGGATTTTCAGTGATGCTACAAAACTTTGGTAAAGTTTTAGTTACATAGCCTTGGTCCCTTGCTTCGATACAAAAACCTAAAAACTAAAGAAATTTTAACTCCTTACAAAGCATTACAGAGCCATATAATATAGAAGGATAGATTTGACGACTCCACGAAACACTTAATCGTCTATTATCTAAGAATTAATTCAATATTATTATTAAAATTTATGACCACTCCATTACATTTAGGAACATTTCATAGAATTAGATTGAAACTTCCGACGACCGGAGTTGATCCCATAGAATCTAAGGCCACCATAGGCGAATACTAATATTTTCCAGTGCTCTTGATTCTACAGATATATAGAGCACAAATAAGATCAGTAATATTTTCGAAGAGTTGTCTGATTAAAATTATCAGATATTCCGATTGTCATACAATAAACGATGAAATTATAGATTTCGCTTCTTATTCACTTGTTAGATTTTCTTGAAATAAGCGGTGAATTTATGGGACTTACTTTTTATCCACGTAGTTCTAAAGTCATTTTCAACAGTGACCTAAAGAAAAATATTTATAGCATTTTAATAATAATATTCCTTTCCATAATTTTGCACTCGCCAATTGATTTAACAGCAGCAAGAGTTATAAATAAATACCTAAAAATTCAGTTTTCAAATATAATTTTGTCGGCAGAGACTAATGAAGCCAAATGGTATAACTTTAAATTGGATAATAATTCATTTACAATTTCTATAAAGCATCGATTCAGACGCAGCACCACGTCTCATAATGCGAAGATATAGGGCGGAACCTGAATCTCGGCGGTCCCACTGGTCATCGGTCAGATTGCGCCTGGGAGAACGTTTTCAATAAGCCCAAAATCTAAATTAAAATTAGCATAGTGGAACGGCTTTATGGACTAAATTGGATAGTTTATTTGATTAGTACAGAAGCCCAGCAAGTTTGAGGAGATTGAATTTTTAAATTTATGCTTTTCATGTCCCAATTTACTCACAGTTTATGCACAAATAAAATAATATTAATGTTGTGTTAAGGTTCCGTACCCCAAAAGACAAAAAATGTAACCTTTTTTAGTTCTCCTAGTTGTCTGCCTGTGTATTACAGCCATTTTTCTCAAAAAAGACGAAAATATTTATTTATAAATTTTAGTAAAGCCAAGAAGGTAATCGATTTTTAACACCATATATGGTGTAGGAAAAAAGTTATTAAAATTCCAAAACCGTTTATTTAAAGAATTCATGCAATTTATTTCTTAAGATACTGTGGAAAAAGTTCATGTTATTTTTATCTAAATATTCCAAACCATTTATTCGGAATTTTACATGAGATGTTGCACAAATATTATTGTCAGTATTCACAAAAATATGTCCCCAAAATCTTCAAAAGTGCTACTGTCAAAATTAGATAAAAACAACCTTACTAAAAGTTAAACGGCAAACGATAGAAATAATTCTAAATGTAATATTTTTTGAGAAATCCACAATAATTTATGTTTGTAAGGGTAAGTTAGACAATATATATATATATATATATATATATATATATTGCAAAAAATAATATTAATAATTCAAAATAGTTTAATAAAATTATTTACACTTAGACATACGTACCTAAGTGTATACGGAGCTCCCGGAGTACGAGTTCTACTCGTAAATAATAAGTTTTGTTTTCTGTATGCGTTTCCATATTTATGTAAATATAAATCAATACATTTGACATCTTTTCTAAATATAGCTTAGGTTTTTTCCTTAATGGTAGAACTTGTCAAATTAATTGAATTCAAAATTAATTTCATTTAAAATAACCTCTTGAGCTATCGGTAATTCGTTATTCGATTAAAATTTTCATTTTTATTATTAAAATATGTTTTGAGATTTTAAATTTAACCCATAAATTTTTCTCTTACAATCCTTTTTCCCACATATTTAACCACTTTCAATTAAAAGTCCTCCTCTGTCGAAGATTACAAAATTATGGAATCGAATGCATCAACAAAGAACTCACCCATATAAATGTCTTCAAAGCTCATCTGAAAATTCTCATCTCTAATAGTCATTTGTTCCTACCTCTTCTTTTTTCCATACTCTCTTTCCTTAACCATGCTATGTCACAATGTATTTGTAATTTTTGCTATGAACATTACACTTTTATTTTAATTTTTAATAGTTTTTTTTTCGTTCATAACTATATGTAACGGGTTAGGTTGATCAAAATGATTTTCAGTGTTCTACACAACTAAATTTGGCCAATTGGAAAATAATGTTCGCTTAGCAATAAATCTACTAAAAAACTGGAATTCATTCTCTGTGTCCATATATAACATAGTCTGTTTGTGACATGATTAATGAGACCATATGAGAGCGGGATGTGTCGGTTCTGTGTCTTTCAAACGCTGCCATCCGCTTTGGAGGTGACTTGCGGTCAATGTACTAGGTATGCATGCCACTCATCAGTAAAGGAATGTAAAGTGGAATTTTAAACAATTTTCTAAATTTTCATTTATATGATAAACTCTCTCTTGCAATATTCTTACTCTTTTTTTCGCTACTCCTTTATACTTTCTTCATCACTTTCAGTAAGCTTTGTGATTAGTTGGCTTGTTTGCTTTTGATGTGAAAATGTCTTTAAAATCGATGTCGAGTATGGACAAACACGAAAAGATGAGTATTAGTTTATGTAGAAGTAACTTTAAACGTCAATAACTCGACTAAAAATAAACATAACATCGCTATATTTAGCTCGTTTTAAAGAGAAATGATGAATGTTTGTTGCAATATCCTACATTCGAGGCGTTTGCGGTTGGCCAACGAATAGGATTTTCAAATTTACAGATTCAACATGTGTCCATAATTCATAAACGCAATCCAATGTCAAATACAAATTATGCAATCCGAGTAAACTAAGTATTTTTTGTAAAAATAATGTGTGTGTTACAATTCATTCACTTCAAATGTCAAAATATGAAAAATTCGAAATATGAGAATTTAGGAAAGTTTGAAAATTTACACATTTTTAAAAAATATTGCGATATATGAGGGCAAACATAGCCTTGTTACAAAAATTGAACATAAATGTATTTACTAAATATGCAGAAACATTTGAACTAATGAATTCGATAAAAAAATTATACATGAAAAAGCTTCTATAGATTTGCTAGTTGTAAGACATTTTCAAATAAATTCAAAGTCACATGTATCTTGCTTCTCATACTACTGAATAAGTGATTCAAAAAATGTAAATTGCAAATTAATTAAGGGACCCCCAATAAAAAAATTATTTAATTAAAATGTACTGCCATAGCTGACGCTTTTACGGAAGTAATTGCGGTAGTACGCTACAATTTTTTTTTCTTACGATTACATTTAATGTTATTTCGGCGAACGTTCGGAAAATCTTCGGAAAAAATTACCTATGACAGACAGATGAACGACACCGCAGTGATGCACCGAAATGATTCCATAAGTATTCCGCATTACAAAATTTGGCACGGAAAACAGAAATTAAATCTATAACGTGGATGTACTATGCCTGTCAGATAAAATAATTAGTTTAAATTCAGAATTAACAAAAATATGAAAATTTTAAGTTTATGTAAACGATGTTATGTAAAACATTAAAACTTTTAACTCATTGTTCGGTTTATAGATGTTCTATTGATCCAAGTATAAATTATATGCCAACGTCTGTTAGGTCAATAGATTCTAATATCAAAAGATAGATGTTATTGTTCCCTATTTTTGTTACCACCCTTATTCAAAAACGAGGGACATACAAACCAATTAGCTTTGCCTCTTTTTGGAAAAGTAGAGTATAAATCTTTGATTAAAATATAAATTTACAATGATATGTGAAGTAAAAACAAAATTCCGGATAATTTGCAAACGACAATGTCGTTCAAAATTTACTTGTTTATTCATGACTCCAGTTTAGGAAAGTTAGTACGCGCAAAGTTTGTCGAATTATGAACTTATTTCAATATATTTTTAATAAACAAATACGTAGGTGTTAATTTACGGACGGCGCACGGCGAGTAATTCTCAATTATTCCAATTAATTATTTATGTGTCCTTTACATAGGTTAAAATTCGTTTTCCATAGCACTTGTTAAAGAGATTATTTTTTTAATTAAGACAAAATATTTCAAATTGTTTCTCTAAGCTACAAGAAGTAGCATAGAGCAATGAATAACTCTAATATTTTTGCCACAAAAGTTTGAATTTAAAAATAAAGAACATTCTTAAAACATTATCTGGAACATTATATTTCTTGTTAGTATAATATTGAGGATTGTTCTATCGGCAATTTACTGTATCATATATAAAACTTTGTCACAGGTTTTAATAACTTAATAAGAACAATTAATTAGATGACAGGGCTTTACGAATTAATATTCTTTTGACTAAATATGATTACCAAAGCGTTTAATGTCTCTAGAAGAATAAAAATGAATAATTCTGCAACTATTATTTTATATTTAAACACGCATTGTTTATATCAAGAAAATAAAAAATTGGAAGACAACTCATCAAGTGTGACTTAAATTGTATGCGTAATTAATTTATTACATTACCGCAAGAGTTTTTGAAACGCATACAAATCCAATCTCCTGTACGACTCTACATATATATATATATATATATATATATATATATATATATATATATATATATATATACGAGACTACCCTTGGCGTGCGCTTGCGCGCCTCTTGTATTGGCCAATTACCGATACAAGATCCGCTGGTTGCCGCACACCGTCTTATTTCTTATACGACCTCCCTTGACATGAGATCATCCCAAGGTTCCCTTTCTTTTAGCTCTATATATAAGCCTTCAGTAGCGGGCTTAGACATTCCGGACTCCACGTCCACGACAGATGAGATGTCGACTTATGACTCGTTTTCCAAAAGGTCTGTAAGCTGACGAGACGACAATGAAAGCTCTGCTCAAATCTGAAGAATGAAAGGTAGCAGCTCGGATTCCTACATCCCTTATATATCGGTTTCCTACTCGTCCCCCTTTAGAGGCGTTTCGATAAGTCAGCAAGAACCTTGGTAGACTCCTCATCCTTCGCATATAATATTGATAAACACCTATGTGTACAAAAGTTCTCATTACACAAACTATCGGGAAAGGGTAACAACGTTAGCTTATCCCAACACGCAGCCAAGTGAAAGCTCGATGTCAGCCTAACTCAGCTCAGATCGAAACATAGGCACGACAATAGCCTATTTTGACCAAAATAAGACATAGGAATGGTGTTAGTGTATCTTACTCGCTTCATGACAGAAGCACAATATTAGCATGTCCAAGTGAAAACATAGCCACGAGATTAGCACATTTTGACCAGAGTTAGACATAGGAACAACGATAACGTATCTTATTCATAGTATGAAAGAAACACAATATTTAGCACATTTTAGCCAAAATAAGTCGTAGGAACGACGTTAGCATCTATCGTATCTTATTCAGAACAGGAGTGGGGCACGACGTAAGGGTATCCAGTCGGTCCGTTGTGCCTATGTTTTCAACATTCTCAAGTTTGTTTCAACTATGTTTTCAACATAGGCACAACGCACCCACTGGAGAGTACGTTACTCCCAGTATAACAAAGGCAAAATATTAGCATGTCCAGATCAAAATGTAAGCACGACGTTGGCGTATATTGATCAGATTAAGACAAAGACACGACGTTAGCATATTTTAGTTTTAGCGTGACAGAAGAACAACGTTAACTTATCCCGGTCAAAACATATGCATAATGCTAGCATATTTTGACCAAAGTATCAAAATCTTAATTACAACGCGACAGAGGGGGTATATTAACATGTCTACTCACAGTTTAAGATAAGAGAACCGTGTGCCTATGTCACAGAATCTGTTTTTGATCTTTTAATACATGTAACTTCTCTTTTTTTTGCAGGGAAAAAATAATTTATGGGAAGCAGTACGCAAAATATTACTATTTTTAGATACACCAGCTTTCAGATAAATTGAAAGGAACTCAGAATATTAGGCAACAGCTTAGCATTTGTAACTGGTGCTCGGATTTCTAAGTCGGTGATATTGCTGTTATAATCTCGTCACTGATTCTCCGCACTATACATAAAATAAACAGTGAGCTATGAGCACAGTTATTGTAGCGTATATTATTACAGTAATTAAGATAGATAGCGTATATTATTTTCATTACATTGCACAAAATATTCACAATGTTGAGCGTTTTCGGACATAAAGGTTTAAACTTCTTTTTGAAACTACCCAATGAACGACTACTTATTACCCAACCTTTCAACCACGTGCGTAACCTTTAAAATGGCTACCTATAGGTAACTAGCACTTATGATCACTACATTTATTTAAAGTCTTAGCACGATGTCCTTCCTCACACTGATCATCCTTTACAGAAATATTGGTTGGATTTTGCCATGCTGATCGAACGAATTACCATCTACAACCCGCTCCATAACTGTTAAATACCTGGATAACGCATTTGTTTCGCTATAAACACGTTCTGCAGTAGGTTTTGGTCCCATCCCCACACGTGGCTCCCTCGGCGACGGCATTCGTGGTCCAACATTTTTAACAAAATTCAACAAAAAGTAGCCGAAATATGAAATAGAATCACGAATTCTATCCCATTTTTATTATAGATTTAAACCAAAATCATCAATAAAAGAATAAATTCACGAAAACCATTGTGAAAATATTTCATTTGAATAATAATTTTTTATAAAACATGAAATATCACAAACGTCAGACAGCGCGCTTATACATGTAAGGTTCGTCTCAAAATTCATTCGTCACTAAGCAATTATTATTATACCTTTAAAAAATTATTGCAATACGAAAAATGTCATAATTATATGCTGATTAGGTTCAATGTTGCTAATAAACTAAACTAAAACCTAATTAAACAAGCTAAAACCGGCCAAGTGTATGTCGGAATAAGCATAAAATAGGGTTCAAAAGTTGTCTATAACTTTTCAAATTATCGTCAAAATAGTTGAAAAATAAGAAGCGACGAGTAAAATAAAGTAACGGGTACAATATAATACAGGTTCTACTTGTAATAAGTTTTATTTCTTAATTAATTAGAATTAATAATTATTTGTTACATCGTTAGTTTTCCGATGTTAACAATGAATTAGTTCTTTTACAATAACAGTGAGAACTTAAAGCATCACGTACTCTCGGTTATGAAATAACATACATTTCATTTTAATGACATTCGTATGTTCATTTTTAAAGCAAATATTGTTTGGTTTAGTTATTATGTGCTTAATACAAAACCTGATTACTTTCCTATTACACCTGTTCTTATTCTAAGATAAAAATATATAGAATAACTTTCTTTTCTACGTTTATTTCTCAAGAATCGTGTATGAAAGCATTACATAAATAAACAATATTTTATTTTTATATTCAATTTTATTTTCATTTGCTTTGCGAAATGATAAAGAGTTAAGTCTAAGGATATTTATGACGTTTCATTTTCCACAACTGCCCTCTTCTATTTCCCAAGTCACATAATGAAAAAGAAAACGGCTCAGATAAAACTTAATAAATTCCCTGGGCATAATTTTGCATTGTTGAAACGTTTGCTGGTAAATTTTGTCGTAACGTAGATTCTTTGTAGAGCATTGGGCGAGACTTAGACGACGAGAACGAGGGCGGCGGTATCCGAGACGGTCAGTTAATTTAGGGTGGATGCTCGTCGTGGTGAGTTTGTTCGATTATTTCAGTGTTGATCTCATTGGTACAAAAGCTTCATATTAGCAGCCTACATTCTTAGGTTTGTATCGTTTCTTTAATGCGTGATACCTCGATAGGGCAAATAAATGATATATAGCTGATCAGTCTGTCTATTCACATTGTATATGGTTTTCTGAACCAAACATATTGAACTATACCAAACATATTGATATAAATTGGAATAATGCGTAATTAAATATAAATGTAACCCATATAAAGTGCTATATTGTATTTCTTTGTTCAAAAATCGTCTTAATATTCAAGTTACATGCTCCAGTAAAACTACACTACAAATAAGTATGCTACGAAAATTAATATTTAAACAATTACGTAGGTTGAAATTTTATTTTGATCGGCAAAAAGTAATCCACAGAATTGAAGACTTTGGCTATTCAACTAACAAAACAGGATACTTATTTGTAGCATAACCTTATTGAAACATTTAATTTAGAATATCATGCTGATTTTGTTTACAAAAAAGTGACAGTTTCGAAGTAATCTTTGAAGGCGTTGTTTGCTATGGAAATGTTTAGTGTTTTAATAATGAGTCATTGTTACAATTAGGCCTCATTGTGGCTTAATGTATGTCTAATATCAAACTTAGATTTAACTAAGCAAATAGTTATAAGTTTAACGACGACTGTCATTACGTAAAACTTTATCCAACCCAAATAATTACTATCATTAATAAAATGAATGCAAACAAATTGTATAATTCAACCGACTAAAGGGATCGTTACGTAACTATAACCCTCAACATGACAGAGGCTAGATGTTTATACTTTATTAATAACCGAATTGATATTTTATTAATTCAATCCACCAATATAATGTTAACATACGATATGTGGAATCGAGATACGTGGATATGTCAGACTTCTCGTACAAAAATAAATATATATTTTTTTTTACTTATGGATCTGACGATTATAAATGTAACTTATACGTTTATATATTATTTAAAATATTAAAGGTCGGCGGTAGACGTTATTTTGGAAATCTCGATCAAAGGAAAATAATTATTCAAAAATAACAAAACTAAATCAATCATATTTGTGAGTATCTAGGTCACATACCGTTTATTATGAAACTAAAAATGTCTTTTCGCATTTATTGTGAAAAAAGCGGCCAAAGCATACATGTGTCCTTCAAGTGAATATTGGATACCCATAAAAAATATTAAATTTATTATTGTATTTATATATATATATATATATATATATATATATATATATATATATATGTATGTGTATATGTATATATATATATATACATACATACATATATATATATATATATATATATATATATATATATATATATATATATATATATAAAGATTTCTAATCGAAGTTCATGGAAAATGGATACTTGATAATATTAATAAATGTCCAAAAGTATAGAGTCGGGATGATTCTGTAAGAATGAAGAAAAATAAAGGACTATTAACAGAAAACAAAGGAGTATTTTTAGTTAGTATTTTAAAGTCACTGAACGTTTTAGAAGCCAAAATTTATTAACCAGATAACAAATTAAAGACTACAAAATAACAAACTACAGACTACTGAACTACTATTTTTATAGGTTACTTCTAAATATGTAGGCGACACGCATTTATTTTAATGAATAATTTTATCTGTTGTCTCACATGACAATAATTAACAATCGTCGACTGTTATAACATTCGACAATTACGTTTGTGATAGTCGTATTATGACAGCTAATATTTGGATATACTTGTACATTAAACAATCAAGCTTTTAAATTAAAGATGAAGATTAAAATATAGTCTACAAGGCTCTTCATGCCTGCAACCTCTAAAATAAATGGCGTATTCATTGTTGATACTGAATGAAAACTGAGGTATAAAGCAATTATAAACCATCATAAATTTGGTCAGATAAAGGAAGGAACGGAGTGGAGAGGCGAAGATAAAAGCGAGGCACCACACTCGGTGGCGATCCTCAGGCGTGTCGGAATTCAAATTTTCACCGTCGATTAGCTCGGATCAAGGCCGTGAGGCTTTTAATTAAATTTATAAAATGGCTCGTGTTTTACCGTTGGCTATGAGATTACGCTTATTTGAGTCGAGCTTTAAATTCTCGCTTTAAGACTTACATTTTTTTCAGTTGCTTTAACGGACGGTTTGTTTTCCTTTAATAGTTTCTCATAAGCGCAAATACGCTTAGATTATCCCCAACTAAATAAAGAAAGATTACAATACGTTTCTGTGTTAGCGTTGTCGGTTTGAAACCGACAATATGAATTTATTTAGAAGCGACATTCGTTACCTAAGGCAATTTGCTGGATGTTGTCATCCTTCTTTTAAATTAAAACTTGTTTTGGCAAAATTCTCATTTAAGTTAATTTGGAGATTTATGATGAAAACTAAAAAAATAACCGCGCAGATAAAATTATCTTAATTATTTTTTAGACCTCAATTGGATAATCAATGTAACTTAAACTCGTCAATATAAATTTAAACTCCTGTACCATTCTAAAACCACTTTTTATTCAAAACTCTTAAATCTAGTTGATCTATTATTCTAGTTGCTCCTTGTTGCTCTAAAAAAGGTCCTAAAATAGACACATCGGTCTAAGCAAGTTTTGAGTTGGAAACAATTACTTTAAATCTGTATTTGACTACTGTATTTTACCCATTGGTTTGCATTTGACACCATGTACATTGTATCTTATCTCAATGTGTAATTAATTAACTTTTTATTGCATCCAAATCGAAAACTGTTTTATGTTTAATCACACTTAGTTAACTTAACAGAGAAATGTGCCCATTATCTCTGGGATAATCTTGGAATAAGTTTACATTGAAATATTTTCTTAATAAGTCCTTCAAAAAATTTAAAATATACGTCCAAGTGCAAGTCAAATGTACACCATTAAAGTTCCGCACCATAATGTATCTCTACATACAAGTCATCGAAAAATACGTGAAGTTCATACCAGCCAAATGTACGATACGATGTTAATATTTATAACTTGGTAAATAGTGAAAATACGAAAAAACAGACTATGATATTTTCATTGGAATTGCAATGAATAGTATAATCGACCTTAAATCGAATACTGACTTCAGTAGTTATTCAACTTATTATAGGAGCGGGATTTCACTACTTTATTCTAATTCGTACCTCTCTGCGCATTACATCATACAGTTTAAGGGGGTCTGAGGGGTATAAAGATGTTTCCCAAAATTCATTTCCTTTGCGTTGCCTATATTCGCAGCAGTACTGCATGTAGATTTTGGGTTTGGTTATGCCATTCTTTTAATTTTGTGCTCTGTCTGTGTATTTGTAACCATTTTTTATAATTATGATTGTATTTTCTCTCGTATATCACGACATTCTAAGAAATCAGGAAATTTCCCAAGTTGATGCCCACTTATTTTTTGAGTTTTTGTGATACCAAGATGAGTTGTTACGTATACACCTTCAAAATAACACTTGGTTCACTGTGATAATAAATTTAGTCTCTGAAATTGAACCCAGTTATGTCAATGAAATCCCCATCCCCCCATTCCATGCATCGAATCCGTAATGTCAAAAATCGTGGATTCATTTTACACATGCGTAGTTCGCGATGCCCAGCCACCGTGAATATAAGAGTAGTATTGTTACTTAAAAGAAGACTGATCTGAAATAATAATAACAAAAACTTTGGCTCATTTGGACGTGCTATGACACAAACAGTGAATGAACCACAAAGTCGCCCTGTTCGGATCAAACGGAAAATAACCGACTGATCCAGAGATCTCGTGCATCTTTCTAACATCACTATAAAGAGATAGTAGCTGAGATAAATACAAATAATGACGTAATCAGATGAAGTGCAAAACATAAACCATGTAAAAAGAAATTATGTCCATTAGCAGTTTTCAAAATGCCTGAAAAAGTTTGTCACAAAATGTTTATTCCCACCTGAAATTAATGTTTATGCTAAAAACTGTTTTTCAAAACGTTAAACGAAAATGTTTATGCGAAAATCTCTTTTTTTCTTTTTGTTAATAAGAAATAGAGGTATAGAAATGGTCGTACAAAAAAATCCTATTTCTGTGTTAAAATCTATGGCATCTATAGTTTTATTTTAAAATTAAATAAATATATACATAATAAATAAATAATCTAATTAATAATAAGACTGTCTAATTTATAACTACTGCAAATGGACCGCAACATCCTTCAACTCTACCAAATTTCAACTTTTATGTTAAGTGATCTCTGAAATAAATACCTATAGTAGGAGGACAAATATACAGATACCCACGGACACGTCGGCTACCTGTGTAGTTTTTGAAATTTTGTCACGAAACTCAAAAAGGAACAATGAAGCCTCCATCGTAAAAAACACTGTGATATCTAAACCCTACTAATAAACACTTAACGACATGTATATGTCCATCGATCACAATTCTACTTGCCAGAGTCGAGTAGAAATAATTATGCCTATCAAAATTTCGCCAAAATGCTTACGAGATATTGCTACCTTAGTAAATTTGATCCCTCTTCTCAGTTTCGCCGACGGGTTAACTAGACCGAGCTGTCAGCGACACTATGCACGACCGATGTAATTTACATATTGTGTCAGTCACGTAATACATGGTCCCAGATTATTGCCTTAGCCTCTGATATCTTCAGATTACTATCTGAATTTCAAAATATAATACGCCGAAAACTCTAATCCTCTGTTTGATAACATATTTGCTTAAAGGTATATAATCCAAAGAGTATTTTTTCTGTATTTATTTATTTCATTTATTTTCTTATAGCTTACTTGAAGTCAATTATAAAAAGAGTGTTATGAATAATACAAGTCATAAAATTATTGCTGCAGTTCTTCTTCTTTTGCGGCATTCGTGATTCTTTCTTGTATTTCCTGTCATATTTTGTTTATATATTAATTATAAATATTTTGTTTATATATTAATAATTAATTGTTTATATATTTTAAGAAAGGTGCGATTTGTTGATAGGCTGAATAGGGTTTACTGTAACATTTATAACTATGTTACTACACAATCGAATAAAAAGTAAATAAACAAATTCGACTTTACAAGGAATGAACTAAAAAGTAGAAAATAAGTGACGATGTTTATTATAAGGGTTCATGAAATAATTAAGTTAATTTGTATAACTAAGTATGCAGAATGCATAGAAATGTAGTCGTCTGTATACCTTCGCCATAATTTGAGTAACATGAGTATAGTTAATAATTTTACGTGGGCCCTTTTTAAAATGATAATAAAAATAGAATAGAAGTTTTAAAACTACAACCATTTGAAGTACTTTGCCTGAATTTGTTATTTATTTTTACTAATTCGCGGCAACATAACACACGTCGAGATTAATTTGATTTGTGAAAATTTTTAATTTGACGATTTTTTATGACTTTCGTTGTGTGAGACCACAACAAAGATACAATCGACCATGAAGAGTATTTTATGATTAAGTTGCATACCACGCTTTTATTTACAACTGGAGTTCACCCATCGTCATTCCAATGTCAATTATGATCTGCGCTAGGCACGTCCCTCGTTAGTGATCACTAAAAACAACCAAACACCAAAATATGATTCTTCATAGCAGAATCACATTTTTATGTTAATTTTAGTGGTCACTACTGATCTGCTTGACTTATTTTACTCTCGATTGTCCGTATTCATCTATGATTTGGACGAAACCACAAAATCATGTAAGTGACTGTTATTTTTATTACTGCTTTGTATTGGAAGTAATAAATTTAATAAAAACGGATTTTTTACGTAAATGTTTCTTATGTTGTTTGCCTTAAACCTCATATCGCAGATATTTCAGTTCTTAAGCCACCTATCAAAATTGAAATAATAAAGTAAGAAACAATCACTTCATATTCAGGAAGAGGAGTAGATGACCCATTTAAGTAATGAAGTTTTTGTGAGCCACAAATTTTTACAAAAAGTGAACTAAATGACTTAATACTTCCAAAATGTACATCTAACATTTCCGGATCACACTTTAGGGAAAAGAATTTGTTTCTGGTATGTCATTTTATTGTCACTGAAGCATAGGAAAGTGAGTTTATTCTTTAATTTTCTCCACATAGAGATTTAGTTCACTGCTGCAACGTTTCAAAAATTATATCATTCTTTAACGTAGAATATAAACCGTATGAACGGAGACCTTTGATTAATTCTTTAAATAGAAGTTTACAAACCGTGCTATTACATTACAAGAATAAATATGCAACTCTGTCTGTGGAACACTCTGTAATTCCGAAAATATCCTGCGAGAACATGGAATTAATCGTAAAGAAACTTAACTTAAAGAACATAAAGAGGATTGTAAACGAAGATTTGAAAATTATTAACATGTAATTTCTTTGATTTATGTATGGAAGCCATTATAGAAAAAACAGCTATACTAGATAAAGAAAGATTGTCCACTGAGAAAAATATTAGACCCGGGCCATTAACCGGTAATTACCCTTGTAATTAGGAAAAATAGGTAAACATATCTTTTTGTGCTAGAAAAATTGGCTGTATTTTTAATTATAAACCATATGTATTATAAACCATACAATTTTAAATAATCAATTGTTTTTAAATTCGTTTTTTTTCTATAAAAAATTTATAAATAATTTTTGAGAAAGTACTTATTTTTACTTAGTAAATCTGTCACCAAAGTCTATTACAATTAAAAGTATTCATTCAAGAATTTTTCAATTACTTATATTACCCAGAATAATAATTGTTATTTTCATCCCGAATACCATTCCATGTACTTAGACAATAAAGTGGTCGAAAATGTGAATGAGATGAGAGTTTTCTCAATTTCTGAAAACAGTGGGGTTCTGTGGGACTGTTGCATAATGGGACTTTATGGCGTTGTTAGCTTAATAAATACTGGCGTAATGATAATAATTGTTTTGCGTTCTTTTTTTTCTATTGTGAATTTTTATAAATTTAATTTCATTCAGCCTATACCGATCATTTTAAACTATATTAGTCTTATATGTATATATATATATATATATATATATATATATATATATATATATACATATATATATATATATATATATGTATATATATATATATATATATATATATATATATATATATATATCTATATATGTATATGCATCATGGAATTAATTACTGTTACCCAACAAAACTATGTTTAACAATAAAATAAATACGTAATTAAAAACTATAGGTACATCAAATCTTTTGACAAATGTTTTAATGAACCATACGGTCTCTGTTACCGTTTTTCTTTTGTTTCCAAAGCATTTCACAAATAAATATCAATTTGTTCTTAATAAAAAAGAGCTTCGATGATTTAAAAGAACATTGATTTCTACACCTAGGATATGAATCAACTTTGCTCATCGAAAATTATTTAAGAATATAATATCTCTTTTAACGCCAATCTCTTTTGATTTGTTATTTCATTCCTCGTAACTTCATGTCAAGCTCAGCTTCACTATTTATTTTTTTAAAGTTTTCTTTTACAGTTTATTACCAATTTTTTTAATCAATATAAAAAATAAAACTACACAACTGTAACTAACTGGAAGGCATATAATTTTAGCAATCCTGTGTATTTTCAAATTATTTTAAAGTTATATTTAAGAAATGAATAAGCATAATTTACTTAAAATTCAATTAAAGATATGTTTTCATCTCTTTGGCAATACTTCAAAACAGGTTTTCCAAAGGACTAATGAAAATGCTTAATAGAGTTTGTTTTGTTCAATACTGAGACGATATAACTAGTTTATGAAGAACTTTTCTCATTAGACTCCGAGTAAATGAATGGTGCTGAAGCACATGGTCTTTTAAGGATTTTACATCAATAAGAAACTTAGTTCCAATATGATTTTAATTTCAAAGTTACTTGTAAAGTTACATTATTGAAATGATTTGAGGGAACTTCAACACTTCCAAAAGATGCTTTGCAATTGAAAATAAAAAATCTAGTACTAAATGTGAAAGACATTCATGTTTTTACACATCTGTTTTTATTTTTAATCTAAACTCTACTCAGAATTGTAATTAAACACTATTATAAAATCATTTTCCCATTTTACAGGATGTTATAATTTTTTCTTTTTTAGTTTTATTCTAAATTATGAAAGAATTTTGTTAAAAGTCATATGCCGACATTATCTCGTATGTTATCTTTTGTAGTTCTTGTGTACTTCGTCGTCTTGTCGTCGTCGTTATCTTTTGTAGTTCTTGTGTACTTTTGAATTCAGGCTAAATCTATAATTTAATTTACACAATCACGGCCAAACCATTTTATAGATTTCCATGAAATTTGATGTAAACATAATTTATTATCGAATTAACATACAGGCTTTACATTTTAAGAGAGAAATTCTTTAGAAGGAACCCGCTGTTTCAATAAAAGTGCTACAAAACAACAAAAATTGGCGTGACGTATATATTTCGCGTTTCGAAAATCCAAAGACAACATATAAATCCCATCGATAACATTAAATTCACAAATATGATGCCACAGATAAAAATGAGTAAACATATAAAATTGCATTTTCCTAATTTTAATTTTCTATTATTTTATACAATATTTATAACAATAAATATAAGGGAATTGAGCGCATAGATTGAAATCCATTGTATTGTTTTTGATGAGAGTATTTTTGTTAACTTAAACCCTGTTACACCTTTCTTCGGGCAGCAAATGCGAACTTTTTCGATGGCAACTGGGTGCACCCAAGTGGAAGTTTGAGGAAATCGCTGCGAAGTCCGTGATTGACTTTAAAAACCTTCACTCTCCATTTTGGCATTATTTCTGTTACAACTATTTGTCGTAATATTCAATATTATGTTTTTATAAGATATAACGTGTCTTTATTTCTATTATCAGCTGTATTGAAACCTCAAAATTTACTTTGATAGATGTTCTTATATCATTATTTCCCAATTTATTTTACTAATGCTCTACCTAATATTATAGTTTTTTGCTAAAATAAAATATAAACCCATATTTTATCACAATTTATATAAAAAAACTAATACAAATATCAATGAAAATAAGAAGAAATAGTCAATAGAAAAACAAAACTTAACATTTGGTATGCATAATTCAGTTTATAGATAAAATGTCTTGAATTGCGTGCTTGCATAATAGCTTAATCCTTTACAAAATAATGTTCATTTTTCAATACAATAAAAGAAAATTTCTGTTCACCATTTGCGCCTTCTTTAGCTTCATTTTCCGTGTAAATATTTTACTGTTTCATTGACATCTTTGAATATTCGGTTCACCTTCATTCTTGACGGCATCAAATGAAAAAATTCTGATAATTTTTAATTAATGGACGTTATGACTGAATAAGAAAAAGTGACGATTTAAAAGAAGTACAAAAAAATAACACCGGTGTTAGTAGCAATAATTTAAGGGAAATAAAAAATTCTCACTTGGTTCCTATCAACTTTATATTTTGTTAACATGGTAAGTGAGGAATAACAACAAGTATTCAAGTAATTATTTCAAACGTTCATATATATTTTAATAATAATCATCGTCAAAAGCGGCATTTTTCCAAGGAAAAAAAATGGAAGATGAGATTTTTTTTAATGAAAAAGAAAGTAAAATGTGGAAAGGGAATAGTTATTGATAACTTGACTTAATATATCAAATAATTTTAAAAGTGTTTTTCTTTAAGTGGCGAACTAGAAAACACGCACGACATTTGACAATTTTGAGGAGTCTATTTAATCCAACTAAAATTAATATTTCGATACCAACCAATAAAAATTAATATTTCGAGTTAAATTTAATATTTCATTGTCTTAGCATTTATATCTCCTTTATTTATATCAGTATTCATTATTTATACAAGATCGAATTAAAAACTATGACAAATTGCTAATCCATATGCTACAAGAATATTTAAGAAATATAAAGGAATTTAGGAAGAAATGTTAGAATTAAACAGTCTTTAAGTTAACTTTATATTTAATGATAAGAAAACAATATAAAAGACTGCATGGATAGTTTACGTGGGACAGTTCGAGTTCTTCCAAATATCCTTATTCTGAATCATTCATAAAAGCAAGATTGCGATTTAAATGTTCTTATTCCATTGTCCACGTGACGATTTTTCTAGGTTTAAATAAAAATACTGGTCGAATGAAGGTTCTATTTGTGTAACGAGCCTTATTTATCACAAATATCCTCTTTATCACTACGATTGACAAATAAGTTTCATTACTTTGTTGATATAAATTAAACTTATTTACCTGTAGCAATAAATTTGACTTGTACTGCAAAGTAAAAGTGAAATAATATAATATTTAGGTATATTGGACATCGAAAATAAAAGTCCATCAAATATTAGCATTATTGTTATTTTTATTTCATTCTAAATATTATGTGTAGTTTAGGGCTTCGGCAACAACATGGATAAACAAGATGTTTCATAAACTAATGTTACATTAAAATTTTGGATTAGAACTGAAAAGTTTCCTTTTATTTTATTTCCAAAGAAGCATTAATATGCTAAAATAGGAGGGCGAATCAATTTTTATTCACACTGACATATTCTACGCCCTTAAAATGACAGCCGTGTGACGTCATATTTTTTTAACTTAGTTTCATATTTATATTTGTATGGTTTAGATTAAATAAAAATAACTTCTCGTAAAAAGTAAAAGTTTTAAAATAACCTTGAATATATAATCGTAATTAAAATAATCGTATTCTGTTATTTTTTTTATTTCTACCCTTACCCATCGATATAATTTAATATTATGTGAGTACAAGTATAAATTAGATTCATTTAGAGTCATTTATCACGTTTTCTTTGAAACTATTTAATGTATAAAGTGAAATTTGGCATATCTTTAAAACGAATTGAAAAAAAGATGTGAAATAAACATTAATTAATTTTATAGTGTTAGTTAAAAGCAGTAAAATGGGAAATTAATGAAACGAAAATTTGTTAAAGCACAAATTCAAAAATGTATTACTTCTTTAATGTGTTTTTTTATATTTTTATGAAATAAACGCTCTAGGTTCACTATCCATTCCACTATCTCCGAAATATAGGTCAAATACAGAAAAAAGTTGAAAACATTAGAGACAAAGTGTAGAACAAATCAAAATTATGAAGTTTCCATTTCCTCACGCTAAAAAATATTCGATTTTATATTCAGATTTCGAAAAGGACGAAATAAAAGTATACGTAAAAATTCAACTTCTCGGAGCCAAGAATTACAGTGAAAATCCGACACGCTATGGAACAGATGTTAACATATTAACAGTTTCAATAACTAACAAAACGTTAAAAACATTGCTACTGTTATCTTTGTCTCTATGCTACTTCTAATTAAACAAAGATGATGATATTCTTATGTTGAAAGCAAGATCTATAGATTCTCGTTTTCCAAACAAACATACTTGCGAAATGTTGTTCATTTTAATTATCGACCTTAATTTCATTTTAATTATCCACCTTAATCTCTGTACTTAGAAATATAATAGAAGACTATTTGTGCAAGAACGACTTCCTCTTGTGCAAGAACGACTTCCGTTTTTAAACCTCACTTACCACTAAACTTCAAATTGACATAAAATAGGACACATTTTCATTTTCAACCATGGTGGTAGGAAAATGTAAAATTAGTTCAAAAATTATCGACACTCTTATAATTATAGTAAGTATTTTAAGACAGTTTTTTAATTAACTTCTAAAAATATGAAATTACCAATTTTAATTTTTTGTGAAGATTCGATGCACATTACATTCATGATTTTTAAGTTTACTTGTCATTTAGATGATATGAAACAAATAAAACGAGCAGTCTAGCAAAAATTCCTCACTAAGAAACATTCATAAACATCAGTGCAACGTACAAATTTTGATAACAATGTGACCTAGTCACATTTTAATGCTAAAGCAATCAACTCCTGTTACGTCACAAACATAGCTCTACAATTTTGCATCGAGAGTGGCAGTCTTAATCGAGTTATAACAGAAAATAATAACCTCGAGGATTTAAGCTATCAAACAAAGTAACCATAGTAGCGACATTATTGCGGCAGTCACCTTGCTCTACTCTCTCTTTGCCTTCACTTCCAGAAATATTTTTCCGATAGTAATTAAAAATGATAGTCTCAATAAATGAACCAACATGATTAGCATAGATCTTGAATTTTTGGCTCGTATATCAAGAGTGGAACGAGGTTCTTAGTTCGGAAATTTATAGCTTTGTTTGTTCTGCTGAGCACTATCAAATGTGTTTGTATGTCTTTGAAGGCACACATACATTCGTACAAAAATACCTACCTACGTTGGTAAATATATGCTAGTCATATATACCATATACGGTACATATATACCATGTCAGTATGAACAGACTCTGAGGCACATATCTGTCGATGTAATCTGTGCTTAACCACTAAAATTTTCATCGAAAACATCTTTTTCCATTTATTCTCATTGACTATCTTCTGGATGCTAACGCATTACTTTTATAATTTTGTTGCAAATACAAATGAAAATTTTAATGTGTTCTGTGTGCGCTTTAATAACAACCTTATTTATATTGGCCAAGTAAACAGAGAATTTCTTACTTACATATTTTATACCCTATTTTGAATTGCTGTAGGCATATTAGAATCGTTTTTATCAATAGTCTATTAAGAACAAGTTCACTATATTAAAGGGACGAGAAAATAAACTCTGCGATCCATCACATTTATAAATTGTAATGACGAAATGTAACCTTAGTGTAACGTATTCACCGTAAAGTGGATAAAGACTTACAAGGAACTTGCAAAATACGTAGTTGCAACACACAGATAAACTCATTTAAATGAAAGGCAAAAATGCTCTTAACTTATCCGCATAGAGTTCTATCAGAATTCTAAATATAAAATACACTTGAGTTACATCCCGAATATAATATATACTTGAGTTCAAAAATAATTTTTTGATTCATTTCAACACCCAAATAACAAATTTCAAGATTCAACTATCACTATTTTAAGATATTTTTTATTTTGAAAGAAAAAATAATGTTTCAAAAGGTTTCAGTGTCTTCAGTTTAAAATTTAGTTTATAAGAGCTATTTGTTAAAATTTTAATTCATGTTCATCTTTAGGCTGTCAATAAAAAATCATAAACATTATATAAGTCTTGATTTTTCTTTATATTTTCCTTTCTTCAAATATTATATTATCACCATTTATCTTGCATTTTCCGGTTTTTGAGATTTTATATATCTCGAATATTTTCTGCTGAAATTCAATAGTTAATGCCAGAGAAAATACAAATTTATTCCTGCAGCCTAATAAAAAATATTTTTTGTGATGATTTGCATTTATAGTAAATGGGAGGAAAAAAGATATTAGAATCAAACACATCGCGACGCTTTCAGAGATATATTAATTTACGACCAAATCAAATTTGCAGGTCACAGATCATAAGTTATTAAATTATCTTCCCAATAACATAAGACAACAAAAAATCACTTTAAATTTCGTCGTTATGAAAATATTTTTTCGTACTATTTACATAATATTTACATGATTTTTTTATCACACACTCGCTTCATTATCATTTATATTTATGCTTCAAATATGTGCTGATTTGAGTTTGCGATCTTCTGTGTCGTAAAGTATGTTTTATATCGCGTATAATGTATCACAATGCATGTTACTCAATCTTGCTAACCAACTGAAAGCATGTGTTCCGATTTTGCTATCGCTTAATAATAACCGAAGCAAATTAAAGATATTTACTTATGTCAATATAACAGTTTTTTCAAAGTAGATCAAAATTAATGTATATCCAAGGGATAAATCCGTATCATTTAATAGTTTAGTGTGATTGCTCCGGCTCTGTTTATACTTACGATCAAAAGTTTATTTTTAGGAGATGCCCCAATTTATATATTGACATTAATATTATGATTCGCTTTGAAAACTAATGAATATTTAAAGAAGAAATTATTATTTTTCTTCCCGGAAAGAAATAATTTGTATTTTGGAGTCTGTATCATTATTTAGACGGCTGATATTATTTCCAACTAAGATTTTACTGATGATAGGAAGCGCCTCGCAGGAATCGCAGAATAATTTCAATGTATCTTGAATTTAGGATTGGATTTAACAATAATTAAATACGGTGGTTTTTATTTCAGAGATAGAGACTTTCGTTTTGTACAAAAATATTACATCACAACTGTTATTCAAAACTTTAACATTAATATGTAAATTTAAATTGCTATAAGAACAACACGTTACATATGGTCTGACTATCGTATGTTAGAAAGTATCTCTCAGTATCGAGATTCACTAGTCCCTTGTCATAACCAAATTTTATTGCATTAAAGCGGACACAAAGTATAACACTGAAGGCTTAATGATATTATCTCTTTCTACCCGCATGTTGCCATTGTTTGTGAATAGCTATAGAGTACACTTTGAAGTTATGAAGTCCGGTACAAATTGGGAAACTAGATCAAGTTTGATCTTTGTTCATTATGACGTAATTTTAGTTTGAATATCAAAGATTAATACACTCCCAAATAATTTTAGAGCAGGCAGCATCAATTCCTGCAATGGTACAGTTGAGAGTTGGTAATTTTGGTAGTACTCGTCGTTGCCAACAGTCAAGTTTACATATTTATCACTTATTAATATTTTTTACCAGTAATAATAAAACAATATATACCCATGTCTTTATTGCTCAGCTTATCTACACTATTATAAAGAGGTAAAGTTTGGAAGTTTGGATGTAGCGGGTAATCTTCGAAACTACTCATCAGATTTCAGGAATTCTTTCACCAATATTTAGAATGAACCTTCAGAGTAGACATAAGTTATATATTATCACATTAGAATAAAAGAACTTTTCGTGGATATAAATTTTGCAACAAAAAAACAGTTGAGCGAATGCGTTTCTTACGAACGCTTCGAAAACGCTTTCGTTTTTTAACGGTAAGAGATATACGAATCCTTTCTATAGAACAGTTGTAGAGCTTAAAAAGGCCTGCAAAAAATCCTGCAAAAAGACTACAAATCTGTGTGTTAAATTTACTTCACGAATTAATAAAATATGACTACAAGATATATTTAAAATTAATTTTAATCTTTCTGAGGTAATTTAAGTGGGTAATATTAAATTCTTATGAAAATAAATTTGCTTATCATCAGGGAAATTTAAAAAAAAATTGCCTTTCACAACATTATTTGGAATAGTTTTTACGATAGTGTTTTTAAAAAATAAAATAAAATACGCGTTATTTGCCAATTTGTTGCTTAAAATAATTAATATCTTTTGTTCCTTATGCGTTCTAAAACATTCATTTAAAATAAAAGATATCATTAAGATCAGTGTTAAATTTTGTTTTAGTGCCAGCGGGTGGCGTAAAAAATTTAATTTTTTATCTACATTTAAAGAAATTAATTAAATTAAAAATTTATTATAAACAAATTTAATTATTTTATAAATTAAAATTTAGTCATTTTTATTTAAATTTTGATATGATATATATTGTTATATCTTTTATTTTGTATTGAAATTTAATATTATTTTTTAAATATTTTATTTTAAATTTAATTATCTTGAAAATTAAAGTATAATTTTTCTTATTTTAATTTTTATTTTAAATTGAATTGCTCCAAAATTTAATGTTTTTTAAATTACATTTAAAATTAATTTTAAAATCTAATTTGGAAACGGTCTGTTAAATGGTTGGCTTCCAGTAGAAAGCCAGCAGAAAAAAAAACATTAACATACGATTGTGTTTATACTGTAGCAAAGGTATTGTTTCATATTGTAGAAGAGAAGTGTTTGAAATCTTAATCTTTTTTCTGGCTAGCTCTCATTCACCAAGCGTGCAACGTGCCACAAGGAAATGCATTCCAATAGCAAGCATGCCTAAAAAAATTGCAACTTTCACGGCAAACAACTCAAACCAGAGCAACTAAAGTACGCCGAGTGGAAGAGATTGAAACTACCCAGAGTCTCGCGAGTCATGGAGAGTACATAACACAAGCGCGTGCTAGGAAACCCAGTACTGAACGCTCACAGCTATCCTAGCTAGCTAAAATATTAGAATATTACAGGTCTGTGCCAGGGAATCTAACTCTACACGCTCCGAGCGACTTGCTTGCTTTAGACAGTATGTCTCAGAAGCACCTGACAGGGAATCTAGCATGTAATGCTCACAGCGACCTCCTAGCTAAAATATAAGAGCATCGTAGATCTGTGCTAGGGAATCTAGCTGTGAACGCTGCGAGCGGCTTCCTAGTCTGAGACAACACATCTCAAATCACGTGCATTAGGGATTCTAGTGTCTAACTTCAAAAAGACAATGGATATCAATGACTGAAGCGCATAATCGAATTGTTGCTCACGGAAATAGATCAGCTTTCAGTTATGATCCAAGTATAGATTATGCTCAGCAAAACACTGTTAAAATTGGACAAATGAACAAAATTTGCTCTAAGTACTTTTAGTGAAGGAGCAATCGTTATATGTTGTGCTGGAGGCAAAGTGGTTCTCCCTAATTTACAAGAATCACTAAAACAAATAAAAGATCTTTTGTCCGGTAGTCATCCATTATCTGCGCAGTTTTTAATTAACATGTGCAGGTATAATATATTGTTTTGGATGAGGTTATTCGCTGCTAAAGAAATTCGGAAATGAAACTTTATGCCTTTGCTTAAGGCAGAAGGGCAGGTGTATAATTTGATTCATGGTCTTCTCCCACCTTCAGGTCAAAGTTCGCAGTTTCTAAAAAATTATTTCATATTTGATGCTTATGATACTTAAAAGAAGATTTAATCAACGAGTTACAGACTGCCTTGAGTCGCCATAATATATACATTCGCAGTTTCAAATACCACTTAGAGCATAAATTTTCATTGGACAACTTAAAATTAATAATGTGCGCCGACAGCACTCCAAAACCTCAACCTAACAGAAGATACAATTCACCTATAGAAAACAAAGTTGCAGTTTTATTAGTTGACGAAGACAAAGACCTAGCGATATAGTGATTCATTGTAAAGATGGTCACCTAAAAAGAGTACCTGAATTACACCGCGTTTACGATCCTTTCCCCTTTAACGTTTGTAAAAGCAAAGATGGTTATTATTTGACAATCCATTAACATAATTAAGTGAGGATGCATATTGTATTATGCGTATAGGATGACATTCTCAGCTAACTGTTTTAATCCCTTACATTATTACAGAGATTTGTTTAGTCAGTACTGTGTCGACATGATGACTAAAATTTTGTCATAAATACTAAATTACATATGTAAAAATCAACAGCAACTGAGAGGTGACGATTATACATATGTACGAGATGTTTTAAATTAAGATGCTAATGCGAACCCTGCAAATATTGAACAACACGTCATCTTGTGATATTTACTTGCAACCTGGAACGGTCAGAGATTAAGGAAGAGCTATTACATGGCCAGCAATCATTTATTCGTCATGACATAATTGCAAGGGTATTCCATTTAAATATGAAAAAAAATATCAAGTTATTCACAAAAGACGAAATGTTCAAAAACGTCAAATTTAACATACTCAGTGGTGAGTGGCAAAAATACGGATTACCACACTCTCATATGGTGTTTTCTTTGAAAGGAAGAAACAACCAGATAAAACTGACAGTGTAAAAACTGCTAATTTGCCCAATAAATATGACGATCCAGTGTTATAGAATAATGTGACCAAAAATATGATGCATACTTCCTGTGTAGATCAAGGAACGATACAGGACCAATGCAACGAATTGCCCAAAACACACGCAAAACCACGTTTCTACCTTTTTTCAACCTGTGCAACACGGACAAATTTGCAAAAATTTTATAATACCTCGAAGTAAACCACTATTATACATGGACTAATAACACATTTTCATAACGTAGATAGGCGTTCAGGTATAAATAAAGACGCTGCCTTGGGAAGAATATTGGTGTATATCGTTTTCAGCCATCTATATTTTTGTGAAGACATCAGACACAGAATTTGACAATAAAATCAGGATTTTACTTTGCCTTTCAACGACAATATGTACAACGAAGGTTTGATATAAATTGAAAATAAGCTATTGGATTTTACTAAATGACAAAAGTTTAAGTGATTTTGAATTACGCTCTCCTATTCGTTCACGAAATGATGCGATGGGTACCATACTAGTACGTCAGTAGGTTGATGGATTTTGTCAATAGACATTTGAAAAATATATAATTGTTGTTAAACAGTTGCATACCTTATTTAATTTCCATTCGGATCCCTTTCATCTTTATCATCGGTACGCGATCACCCCTCACCCCACAAAAAGGAACCTATCAAGTTAAAAAAAATGAGCCCAAATTCGATGGACCCAGTAGTCATCGTTAAGGAGATTCTTCTTTCCACCTTCAAATACCATCATTATATCCTGAGAATATCAAATCAAGTCTCTATTCAATCGGAAAATGGATGAAATGTCAATTACAAAATTTGTAGTAGATAGATAGACAAAAAAGCACGTTAATAAAATATTTTTAAAATTGGTTACTATGAACGATACTAATAGTTTTCTCTAATTTCCTAAATTATCATTTTTCAAATAATAATCATTTCTTTATTTATTCCCATTTAGATTTTCGTTACGTGAGTTTTTTAATGAAACGCAATTAATTTTGCCTACACTTGTGAATTACATGTATGTGATAAAATCAATTTGTTTTCTATTTAAAAAATTCAGTTGTGGTTCGTAAAACGATAATATTTATTTTGAATTTAGAAATCATAATATAAAGTCAACAGAATAGTAGTAATACAGAGGGTCTAGATTAAATATTAAACGGGTAAATAATAAAGCTATAAAAAGGTAAATGTAGAAAAAAAAGTTACGCGTTCATAATAGCAAGGATTCTGTTGACTACTAATAATAGTATTTGGAACTGTTTTATGTGATGCGTCGACGAATAAATAGGTAATAATGCATCAATTGAATATTTAATTCAATAATTACTGATCAAAATGAATGGAAACAAAAAAAAACATCTGTGATTTTCTGTTTTTTAACTATCATAGACCTCTCAAACGGAGAAAATTTAGCGTTATTAAACGAATATTAGCATAGAGGAGAATATTATGTATAAAAAGACAGGCAGCATAGATATGCATTATAGTTCCTATCATCTTACGTTAAAGAAAGGAGCAATGGTAATAAAGCAGAATACGACAGACAATGTCGAATTTTTTTTTTCAAAACATCATATGTGGCTGCCGTAAATGAAGGAAAGGCTGGGTGAATACTCCTCTATCGATATTTTACCAGGATCACAGCTGCAATACAGACATAAATTCGATTGTGTAAAATACAACGAATTTTGCAATCGCTTGCTACATCACGGAGGAAACTAATCAAATCGATGCAACGTTTACTTCATAAAACGATTTTCAAGTGATCTTGGGTATTGGAAAGAAAAATTAATACCAAACGAAAAAAGCCTTTAAATCTTTAGAAATGGTCAATATAACAGCGAATTCAAGAGCGTGTGCTCTTGAAGTCGATAAGAATATAAAAATATTCCCATCGTCTTTAAAGCGTAAATTTTATCCAACACTAGAGGGTCTGTTACCTATATGCAGCAATATTCAAATACTTCGAAGGTTTTTCACACTGGATAAAAACGGACGTTCATTCCTTTTGATGAGGTCAACAATATGTTAGAGTTTTAAAGCATCGTTCGGAATGGAGAATCTGGAGTTTGCAGAAAATCTAGAGTTTGAGATAATTAGAATACAAAAGAGGCTTTTTTAACCTTATCAGTTTTAATATGTGCTCTCTTGGGTACTAAGTGTTTGTACAATTAATTAAACTACAAAAGGGTGGAGCTTTTTGGTGTAGTCATTTCATATAATTCTAGTCTAAGACTGAAAGGAATTAAGATAAATTATAAGTGATAAAATGAGTTTAAAAGTTTCCACGGTTTAACATAGGAAGCCAAACTAAATGTCCAAGTGATAAATTATCAGATAAAAAAGGCGAAAACGAGAAAATTATTACTATATTTTGAAATGTTGCTAAAGTATTGCTTTTATGTATTTATTTATGTGAATAAATAAATATTGCAGGCAGAATAAATGGAAGAAAAAGTATTTTGGATAAGAGTTTGAAATTTATAGATCCACCCAATACTGATGGCAAGTATATTAACGAATGGTGTTAAATTATGAGTTATTAAACTAGTGTATTACAGTTTATAAACTACATTTTATGACCTTGCTAGACATTAAAAACATAACACAATTCTCGGAACTATTCCCTTCACTCGCAAATTGATATTAACCGTTTTATTGTATTTTCAACCCTATTTGAGAAGTTGCCCTAAAACTATACGAGCATAATTTATTTGTCGTTAATCAGATATATGTTCAATTCTTGTTAATTGTAAACTCCACAAAGATTTACGGATATTCCTATCGCAAGGTTAGTATAATAGGATTAATTTAGTTCAGATTTCATCAAATATAATTCAAGTGTCATTAGTACCAGCAGAAACTTAGATATTGGAAAAGAGATAAAAGAATGATCTCATAATTCTTTCTTCCCATTTTGATAAGTTTATTAACTTGTAAAATACCTTAACTGAGTTCCAAAGTTTGTGAACATTTCCAATCTATATAAATATAATTAAAAGAAACGATTATAATAATAAATTATGGAATATTTTTGTTACTATCAGTCGTACGCACGCACGCTGCCTAATTTACACAGACTTGTAGTGAAATCTGAGGATTTTTCGATTAATGATTTCATTATTTTACACTTTCCCGACAAATCGATGCAAGTAACGAGAATAGTGTGCCGAATAGATGAAAATAACCTCAAATACTTTCGCTGACTCGAGTGTTTAGCGACTTATTTCGAAAATTTCGTTTTGATTTTATTTCATTTTGTTTAATTTACTGTGTTTCTTGGCGTTTTTTGCTACTATTTTGTGTTTTGTTATTGAGAAAAAATCATTGGTTTGAATTAATTCAGTGAATGAAGTAAGCTTACTGTCTTGCCTTATAAAGGAAAAACCTCACACATCTCCAAGTCAAATTCACTACCACTCGTCTCGTCGTTGCAGAAGCCGAACTAAAGGATAACAATGATGCTCGGTGATTAAAGAAGAGGAAATAGCGTATCAAGTCGATACGCGGCTGAACAAAATTCAGTCCTATCTATTATTTATCGCAAACCAGTCACACTAACAGCAAACGGTACTAAGAGTGAATCAAAATACAGGATAGTCGTCTGCATCCCAGCGCTTATCGACAGAAACTCAGTCACCGGAACAGTAAAGAATAAGCAACGTCCAATCGAATATAGTACCAACGCAAAATTAACGGTATACCACGATGCGAAAGGCACGTTATAGTCACGCAGCTGACGAAATTCGTACCAATGGTGACTAACAAAACACATTTAAAACCATTTATTAAGAGTCAAAACATGGCAAGACTATGTCGCGGCCTCATATATAATGCTAAAGAAGTCGTAAATAGTATCTAATCAGCAATTTTAATTCAGAACACATCACGAAGATCCTCGAATGTCACTTCGCCAGATCGGACTCTACTGTCCTCACCAAACTAGAACGACTATGGTCTTTTTTCTGAAGGAACTTTGCGTCTTCGGGAGTCACGCTTTCAAAGCGCGTAGCTATGTTCCAAGCTCTTGGTAGTATTCACTATTTATATAATCCTAAGTTAATGAAAATGATCAAATTCAAGCTAACATAATCACTAAGATTCCACTGGTTAGACTACTACCCCACGCAACAGGAAGAGGAAGCTGACTCACTCAATATATATATAGTTTACTAGATCGCGAAGCAGAATCTGCGGACCTTTGTTGGATAAAAGCAATCCCGCAAGAAAACAAGGCTATGGTTCAGCAAGGGAGAGAGAGAACATTAACCATAATGGAGAAAAACAAGACTAAATGCCCTGTGTGTTAAAGCGGGATATGCGACAAATGAGTGCAGTAAATTTAAAGAAACTGATTAAGATGCAAGATGGGTACTAAGGAAGACTATGCTTTAGATGCCTAGATTACCACAATAAGATACACAATTGCTATACAAAGAGATGTAATGTCGCCAGGTAAATGTATTTCTACTACAGATGGATCATTTAAGAGGAATCTTCTACAGAAAAATAACGGAGCCGTATCCAGCAACAATCGGCTACGCTAACTGTGAACTCCAAGAATGGAATGATACAACTAAAAAGGTGTAAAAGTGCGGCAAGTTAAGTTCATGCATCAGTTATGGTAGAAAATCCCTACACTACTAGACGAGAACCATCATGTGACTAAACTCTGGATAGAATAAACGCAAAGGAAAGTACTTCACGCCGACGTCGAAACTACGCTAAACAAATGTTGATAACACTCCTAGGTATTCAGCTTAAGACATATCATTGTAATGATCGTACACTGATGCTTACTGCATAGCATGAGAAGAGCAACGCCGCCACAACCTCGCACGGGTGACCACCCCTCACACCAATGGCCTATTGTCACAGACCGCTTAGCTATACGGAGTTAGATTACTTCCGTTTATTAACAGCCATCGTCAGGCTTTCGACGCAGAAAAAATATGTGGCCATTTTTACATATCTAACGATATAAACCATACACTTGTAATTTGTCACCTCACACACCACTAACTCAACGGTAATTGCCACACTTAAATATAGTCGGAAAATGGCATCAATCTACGTAGAACAGACGGGGAATTGAGGTGGGTGATTGACGAGAAAATAGAAGAGAATAGTAAAAAGATATTCAGCTGACTTTACATAATGCCTTAGGACTCGTTCATAAAAGGTGTATATAAACAACTAGTTAAAACAACGAACACAGCGTTCGACGTGGCACTACATCCCAGAGAAAAGGTTTTTACGATCGTCTTAACCGAAGCAGAATATGCTGAAATATACACAGAGTAACCACCCTCTTGCACGTCTCTGTAAACTCGGAATATTCTGAGTTAATCACGCCGAATCACATTTTGCTTAACGAATCAACTCAAATCCCGATGCCTAGCACCTTCAATGATAAATATCTCATCGGTCACACCCATTGGCGGGCTTTCAATGCCTCGGCGTCCTCTTCTGGTTGAGATCTTCATGCCACGCCAGAAGTTATGAACTCACGTCTACCTAGACATCATGTTAGCTACTACCACGACAGACTATGAACGTCAGAAGTAATGTAACCGATAATATCTTCCCCGCGTGCATAGTCCGTTCGACGAGGTAGTAGCCAATGTGACGATTGGGTGGCCGTGGGTTTATAATACCTGGTGTGGCGATCAACAGCCGCACAACGGGATAACATGGAGATATATAAAAAACTGCACGACAATGCAAAAATCTATTCAGGTCAATCGCTATAGTACACGTCGTTACAGTATCATCAGTATAAGTCATCCATAGATGAACAATTCCACGATCTTTTTAACTCTCCAAACTGAATTTATAGTCAATAGCGACAAATCTAATGAATATCAAATAAATTCCTCCAATCCAGCAATAGTCAAATGTGTAGCTCTGACTATTGCCCGTCGTCCCGCACGAGGCCTTTTGAGTGCTCGGTTTTTGAAAGCCGTTTTTAAAGTCTTAGTGATATGTCTGTTTAATGCAACATCATTAGATATAACACAATTTGACTAACCAGAAAATTTGGATGGTGTCGATAATGCCAACCAACGGCTAGGAAAGGCGGTCTTTCTGTTTTAAGCATATAGTATTTGAAAACGAGTGGCAGAAAGTGGTAATGCAAACCTCAGGTCATTTTTATTCACATACTAGGTTTTATGATTAAAATGACGATTTTTGTTATGCATTGTGAGAACTTTGAGCTTTACAGGGATTGCCCAGCACTCCATAGAACATAATACATACGTATATATTTTTACATATCTAAGTTCTGCGTGTTTGCTGAAACAATACGCGCAGATTATAATTCATTTCCAACAATAATTCACTAATAAATTATAGTCATATTTGCGATTCTATTAGTTACAATATATATTGACGTTAAGAATAGATAAATGACAATAACTTGTTGCATAATTAGGAAGCCTTCTATAATCATATCTCTGAAATATTTCACTTGTCTCTCATACTCTCAAGTTCTCTAGTAAGTTGGTCTCATTTGTTTTATCAAAAGTTTTGAGAGGCTAAATATTGTTATTGCAATTGAAAAGAAAGGTTGACATTTGAATAAAAGGTAATGCGGTTTTATAAATTTCTTTAACTTGTTTTACTGTGGTGGAATATATCTATACTCTCTCGCATTTCATATTATAATAACGTTACAGTTATAAAAACTATTAAAATTTTTGCTCTTATAACAGAGCAAAATTCCTTTCTTCTTTCCATTATTTTAAAATGAAAAAAATAATGAAATTTAGTGAAAAACTAGTCCACTGATTTTTAAAAATTTCATCATGGTTAATGTTATTCTCAATTAATATTGTATCTGCGAAAGCCAATTTGATTCTTTATCTGTTGGTCTCGCTTTCACGTTTTAAATATTTAATCAGTTTTCATGATATCCTAAACAAATATATCCTTTGTTGTAATATAGCCTTTGTCATGGTTAAAATATAGTCTATATTTTACTAGAATTTATCCTAATAATTTTTTTTTAATATTAAAATATCATACCGTCACAAACAAGAGCATGTACGACGATAATTCACTTTCTATTTAATTTACGTAAATTATAAATAATTTTTAAATTATCTATAACTTCAAGGTGATATTTAATACGAGACTCTTCCCTTTTATCATATCACAAAAGCCACGGGTTAAACCACGCCACGGGTTAGCTAATCATATATTTACAAAAGACGTCACGTGGAACCGCGACGTCGTAGCAAAATTCCTTCTTCGGAAAAATTAAGTGACGATAACAATGTCGTGAATATTTACATATCCCTAAAAAAAGCTAACTGATATTTACACGAAACAACCTTACACGCGTTATTTTCAACTGTACATATAATCAAGTAGATATGCTAGGAGCTAAATACGTTATATTATTTGATGGGCCGATTTGATTGTGAGGGTTTCAGTATCGGTAAGTCGGCTGCACGCACTGAATCGATCACAGTCGAGCATTACCCAAAACACTTTAGGGAGTCAAATAGATGTATGCGAAAGCGAGGGTGATTGATTGACGTTTTTGCTCTGCACACGCTTGACGTGAAAAGGTGATGAAAATTATTTTTTATTTATAAAAACTCTGTGGATTATATTATAGCAAATCCTATAAACCAGTTTTTATTTAAATTTATGTACGTAATTTATATTTGAAAGAATAATGTAAAAATAAAGAAATGAAAATGTTTGATACAATTTAACTAATGTTTATTATCATGTGACCGGGACAATATTTTGTTGTCTAAATTTCTTTTTTCATCTGTACAATTCCTTCCAGATAAAAAAAGAAACTATTATGTGGCTTTAGTGAAAGGCTGTTATTTTAGGCCGTTATTAGAGAAAGGCTGTTATTATAGGCCCTTTTTTCAAGGTGGGGATGGTTACAAAACAATATAGGGTTTTATATTAAAAAATTATGTTGAAGACGACCATGTCACATGCGCAATGTTTTATTCAATACTCTCTTCAATGTTCCTTCCTTCTACAGTTTTCTTAAAGATATACCCTTTAACGACAAGTAATACTTTATCACTGAATGGGTCATCAATATTTTCTCTATGAAAGCTAGCTATGCTAGTTTTACTGTCGAAAATTCAATTATTCTACTTTGATCTTGTTGTGTACTATTTATTATTTTCTAAATCTTCGTCGTGCTTGTGGAAGATGGTATCAAATTTTCTGTCATAATCGTAAACTATGTCTACGACAAATAAAAAACAGGCGTCTTTCAGTCTGTCGTAGGCCAAAGTCTAATTCTCTTTTATTTATATTTCCATTTGATAAATATAGGTATTCTAGTTTCTTATTATGTGGATATGAAAGATTAAATTTACAACAATAACAATACAACAATTACAACAATTACAATAACAATTGTATCTATAGCAAACAAAATTATAGTATAATATACAGACTGAAAACTAACAGTAAATTAAATTGGCATATTTATAACATTAATTAATTCTGTAGACATTGATTGCATATTTACAAGCAAAACATTTGTAATATAATTTTATTACTTTGCCTTTTCTACTTACCCATATATTTATATTTAAACATAAATATTGATGTATATTTCTGGTGACCAATCTCGTACATCAATCGATTAAAGTATTGCCAGCTGTTGAGAAAAAACGCTCACAAGGATCAGACATTGCGTACGCGTTGAACTTATTTCTTGCTAGTTGTGCAAGTATTAGGTATACACATTGTACATATTGATGATCCATCCACCAAGTCAATGGGTCTTGATGATGTTTTGATATTCTGTCATACAAATAACGTTTACTTGCGGATTTTTTTATTAATATGTACTAAGTGTGGTTTACAAGCTCAAATTTATATTATTTTCCATTCGTCATAAAGCAAATAATATTACTTTTGTTTTAATTAAATTCCATCCAAAATCTAATAAGAACTAGGGGCTCTACGTTCGAGACAATATTCGGCGATCGCAACTACTCCTCCAGGCAGTGTTCGATGTTGAAGCCCTTTTGAAATTCAATCTCCCCGCGCCCTTTCTTCGCAAAATCACGTTCAACATAATGAATACTAGTCATAAATCATTTGAATTGAAGGTCTAATTCACTCTTGTAAGCTAAACTATAACTGTTACGTGATAAATGTTAAAACTGAAAGGCATGAAGCATCGAACGCAGGTGCACAGTGTTTCGCTTGAGCGATCTGAGCGGACATTATCGGTCGATTTCTTGATAGGTTCTTACTAGTACAGTTGCTTCAGGAAAATATTCATTATTCTTGTTTTAGAAATTTTTTCAATTCGTTTTAGAAGTTTTTACTAATTTTTAAGTTTTTACTCCTTAAAACGTCATCAAGATTTCATGACTTCTAAAATTCAAACCATGTCACTGTGATATAACACGTTCGTCGTCGAATGTAGAATGAATAATTTATGTTAACAAGTACACGTATTTATTTGAAACAGCGAATGATGTTTCCGTCGATTTTTACTCTTATACTTTCCAATTTTACCCATTTTCTACTATTTTTCCTGTTTAGCATTCTAGTGAAACAAGGAAATCTTATATTTTCATCATGTTCATCCGCTTGTCGGTCACAAGCTACAGGTAGTTAGTATCTTACAAAATAAATACATAATTAAATTTAACTACTAGGAAAAGTAAATGTTGACTTTATAATTGATAGATATTTTTTAAGTTCCAGCCAAATAAACGTCTCCTGATGGAAAGAATTCATTTTATAGACACAATTTGTGACAAATAATCGAATAGTAACAAAATGTGCAGAACTTGAGTAAAAAAAACTTTAGTAAATCAAAAACTGAACTTGTGGTAAAATATTTTATAAATTATGTGATGAAATTCAACAACAATTGTAAAAAAAGTTTTATTAAGTAAGAGTCAATTTATACTTAATACATATAAAAATTTAAACGTTTAAAAGTACATAGTGTTGTAAATGTCCAATAAGCTGTTTGAAAATATTAATTTGTTTGACTCTGTAAAAACATTGCCTTTTATAGACGTGAAAATATTATGAATTTCTCAATAATAAAAAAATAATTGGGTTTTATTACTTCTAACTTTTTACGATTTCATAGAAAGGTTTAGCTCTTTTCGATATTTGTTGTTTAAATACAGGATGTTAGGAATATTAGAGCTGAATTACATTTTTCTACAAAATGCAATTTTTGAGATAAACCTGGAAAATAATGAGTTTACAAACGACAACTTCGATGGTTCCCCAGTTATTTTTCAATGAAAAAAGTTTGGAAACAGATTTGAGCTCGTTGCATAGATTCATATGCAGTGAAAACCTTTCTTTACCCCTCCCTTTAAAATGTTTGGCAGTTCCAGTTAAGTATATATATATATATATATGTATATACATACATATATATATATATATATATATATATATATATATATATATATATATATATATATGTCTTTTTTTCTTTTTTAATATAATTCAAATATATTTTCTAGTTTTTGGGCAATGAACTATTATGAATATATTTGAAGTTTCTAACGTATTTGGTTTAAATATGATAAGCTTTTGACAAATAGACCAACAGATAGATAGACGACATTGAAACAAATATGGGCCAAATATGGAAATTTAAGTAAAAGCAAGCATTACATTTTATCAAAAAAATATTTCTTTTACTACTTACACTTTATTTGGAAATCAAAGCAAATATAAAAGAAAACAGCTTCCTGTGCACAGACTTTGTACTCTGTCCATCAATATTATACGATTGTGACTGAATTATTAAAGGTTAATCTGGGAGGAATGAACACATGTACATATATACTAATCAAATAAGCGATGAAACCTCATAATTATAAACCTTTATTTACTCGTTTAAACAAAGAGAGTAGCATAAAAATAACTTTACGCATAAAGGCAAACCATTCGACCTGAGACACTGTACTTCGGTGCTTGATGGAAAATCGCTCGTTTAAATATCGCGATGAATACGACGGGGAAAAAGATAAAGTGGAATGTTAAAATCTGGTGGTGAATACAATGGAGGTGCGTATTTATTTACGTGTAGGCGACACCCCCGGCGGCTGTGGAGACAACCTCGGAGCGACAAGGAAATGATGTCAAATGTAAAGGTACTTTGCGTTTTATATTTTATATTTTTCATCTTGGATATCGAAGGGAAGAGGAGTAGGAGGTACATTTTCAATATGCTCTCTTTGAGGTAGGCTTGAGAAATATACTAAATGTATTCATTGACCTATTTCTCATGGTTTTAATAATGATACGCACGTAAGTGACTTAAGTTTATTTCAAGGTTGTTAAATAATATATTCAAACTGAAAAGAAAATGTATCCTCCTTGTTTACCAACCTACCAATAGAGATTATATCTTAAATTTGTGTAATAACTTTTCACTGTTTACCTCTATTAACGGGCAAAATTACCATAGACTTTCAATAAATTAAAGTACAGAAACAATTATATATCTGTGATTTTTAAAGTACATTTACAATTTATGTCTTATTTACCATATTTTTTAATTAAATATGAAACGCAATCAAAAGCCTCTATCTAATAGGCAACATAAAATCGGTGACACAACATTAAAATCTAGACTTTTTCAATTGACGCTATGTAATAAAAATGTACTTCAGAGTACATAAAATAAATTTGACCTCTAATACCTACATTAAACAAAAACCAACCCTGTGCGTCTCAAAACACTCATAAATGCGGGTTCCCTAGTTTTCTCTTGAAACATCTTTTGAAATTTCGTATGCAAGATTACAAAAACAATTTAATTGAAAATGTTTATCTAAATAATATCTAAAAAAATGTTCAGATTTTCAAACCCATGATTAAATTAGATTGACAGATCCACGTCACTTAAAAATTTAATATTTGTCTTAAGAGATATACAATGATTATTATATTTGACGACATAACCAATTTTCATATAAGTAACAAATTAAAGTATCGTATTTAGAATAAGGAATAGAATTTCGCCATATTTTAGATAAAAACTATGTCCTAATTAAGTAACGTAACACAACTTAAATAAGTTAGTCGTTTTAAAACTCGCGCTACAAGAATTCGATAGGAACGCATAAAAATTGAAGGGCAGATAAGTTAGATAGATAGGTTGCTCATATTGTGGTCATTGAGTCATGTGATCACGATTGGACTAGTTCTAACAGGATCTCTGTGAGAAAGATGAACGAAATGAACACCGGACGACGGCATTTGATGAGTGTCTGTCCTTATTATACAAAACCATGAAATACAACTTTTCAAGTTTAGAAAAACTATCATTTTTCTACTATTAATCCTATTTTTTAAACATGTTTAATCGACATTTGAATTTGGACGCGCTTAAGAAATATAAACACTTACCTAATGTCCACGTTTTGTATTTATTTAATAATACTGAAATTGTATCAGAACTAGTTTCACTGTAATTACACGCTGTCTTAAATCACGCGATGAGTAACAGTGAACTAAGTCGCGCTCGAAAATATGCTCCGAGCATCGATAAAGTAATTTCGAGATATTGAAGAAATGTATCGAATGTCATTACATTTGTTTGTCTCGCTCTTGTCCCATTAACTGTGCAGCAATTTCTTTTCAATTCCAGTCCATCTTCCTTAAAGAGGTCGCATTTCAAAATTTAAAAAATTGACTTCGTACTATAAATATTGCATATAAATATTTTAGAAAAATATAAAAACTAATTGTACTTCATAACTACATCAAATTTCAAGTTACTACATAAAATGGTTTTTGGGAAAACGTCTATAGCACATACATAAACGGATATAAAAGTGATATTATAAAGGTTCCGTTTTTCTTTTTGAGTGAAGGGTCTTAACTTTTAAAAATATCTATAAATATAATTATCCTGGCCCATAAATAACAGAGAAAATAAATGCTATGACTGATTTCAATTACATCAAATTCAGTAACTGACTACGCAAAGCCGGACCAAAATGTTAGCGGTATTAAATTCCTCATTAACTATTTGAAACGTAATTATTCACAGTATTCAATCAGCAAAACGGTTCCTAATTCAAACAAACAGTTCACTTTATTTCAATACTTGGTTTATCTCGACACATGTACATAACGCATGGAAACAACACTTTACGAGGGGCAACTGGGTTTTTGCAATTTCAATGATGTACATTTCCATTTCATGTTCTTCGCAAACCATTCTGGCAACGGTGTGCGAATAACGTGTAGTTAAAATTTAATTTGCTCTCTTGTGAGTAGTATATGAGATTTCATTAATTTCTGACGACAAATAACGTGACCTGAAGCTTATTATTACGTCTGCTCTAAGTAATGAAGTAACTGTAGCTGTCTGTATTAATTGTACTATAAACTCGAATTTATTGAAACAATAAGATTAGGTTGTTGAGATTTTGCAATTTTTTTTACGATAAATTTCTTGTCTATTTCTATTACGACCAAATGAGCTTTGAAAAATGTAGAAATTTGGGCGTGTCTGCGATAAATGATTTTTTTATAATAAGAGTAGAACTCCTACTGACCGGTGTTTTGTATTTCTAATACACATTATACAAATATATATTTTCGCCTGGTACATTTTAACTCAGGGAAACATATCAAGAATATCTTTAAAATTATGAAATGTTAATCATAGCCCCAGTTTTCCACCATCCACAGTTAACCTTTAGGTAAATTTCTAGTATCATTGTATTTTTCTATAATTTTAATTTTATCTATTTTGATGATAAGAAAAGGGGAACGCATTTTTTATATACATTGCAATTCATATCTTTTTATGTAGTTTACAATATCTTTAGAATACATATTCTAGAGGCATTGTCGATATTTCTCAGGATTTACCATATATAAAGTTCTGAGAAATAACAAAAATAGTTTTTTAAATTCTCGTTCAATTTTCTCTTTCAACGAACAGCCCTTATAATAAGTGAACAAAATAAAAATAGTCGAATGCTTTTTTTTTGCCCTCTCTAAAATTTCCGCATAAATATTTTCAAATGTTAAGTATTGAAATATCTCCGGGTTAATATCCTTTACTTTAATGTCCTGTTTGTGGGAAAAGAATGTGACAGACCAACTGACGGAGGGACATGTGAAAGCTCTATAAATCTTTATTTTTTTTTCTTTTAAACCCTAAGATATGATGAAGTAAATGTTCACTGCAAGCTGTCAACCACAGAATTAAAATAAAATAATAATGTTATTGTAGCTGCACTAACATCTACCCACCAAACATCGATACATTGTACGCGCAAAAGACGATTTCAAATAGTTAAATTGCTCAAGACAATACCAAACGATAGCTGTAGCCCGCGCATCGCAACGCAGCGCCCGATAAGCTGCTTCTCTGCATCTCACGACGGTCGACGGCATACTGTTAACGCGCCAGCCGTGGAGGTCGTTTTGTCGACTATGCGGTGTGGGGTGTGGGACTTTCGGGGTATGCGCTATCTCGCTCAGAGATCGTCCGTCTCTATCGCAGTGCTCTGTCTCGGCATTCATATATCGCTCTCTCGCCTTGATATCATGTTGGTAGTGTATAAAAGTGCTTGTCGCAAAACTGAATTCACACAGTATGCTATTTGGACTTCTATTAAATTCATCGACTTCTACATATCGCAAATAATGCCTTAGTACTCGCTTCATTATCGATGAGTCATGCAAATTAAATCTTGCCACAAAAAATAAGATACTTCCTTCAACTGAGTCTTTCCCCTAAAACATCTCCCATCTGATAATACAAACGATTTCGATTCCACTAGAATACGATTCAGCATGCCTCAATTCCATTTTTTCCTAATTTGGTTGGAATAGTTGCGTTATTTAATTATACCCCAAAACAAATGTTAAAAGATGCAAAAATAAAAGTGGTCCTGGTTTCATTAATGTTTTATCAACGTTTCTTCGTGGACACTAACATTTTTAAAATGTTCCCATTATTGCTTGAAAAAATTAGAAAAATCCAAACCATCAATTGCAATCAATAGTATTTTTAAAATTTTTTATTTTATTTGTGACTTAAATTTATTCATTTTGGGCTGTATATACACGCTATTTCTAGTTAATATTGCGGAAAAGAATTGAGACTTTCATTGTATACGTGTGTATATATATATACATGTATATATATATATATATATATATATATATATACATATATATATATATATATATATATATATATATGTATATTTGTGTTGTATTCGAAATTTGAAATTATCGAGTTCGAGGATTCCATAATAAAATTAATTTTACATTAGTGTTGATATCTGGTCAGGAAGTGAAGGTTTTCAAATTTCCCACTGTGTAAGTTGTAAGTTGTTGTGTTCATTGATTCATCCCACCGCTTTTCAGAATATCCACCCTAAAAAAATCACCTTTTGAGCATAATTCCTGCAGAACTAGTACATGTTACATATGATATGGCAATAGTGGATGTTTTTTAAGATCCTGCGCAACTTAAAAGTCCCAACGCATTTTTTTATACGGCACAAGCCAGAAACTAGGCTCTATCTTCATGTCCTAGAGCACTTCTTCGTTACATTCTTCCAGGAAACTCCCGTTACTTATGCCACCTATACTATATCCGCAAATCTTGTTTTCATTGTTGGAATTATGTACTGTAACAAAAACACAGCCGCCACATAGTTTGTCACTTTCATCATCAGTATTCTATACGATCGAGTCAAATAGTGATTTAAAAATCGACTAAATTAAACCTACAATAGGGCATAAATAACAGGATTTTTCTAGGAAATGTATCTAAACACTTTTAAAACGTTATTTGAAACTTTTTGTTTTGCCTTTTCTTCGAGCAAGTGGTTATTTTTAAATATTTATGGCTTGGTTTAGTTCTTTTTTAGAGGCACGATAGTTCAAATTGACCAAATAAATTCAGTAAAGTACAAATTTCCAATCTAACATTTTTTGAAAAAGTACAATAATTATTCAAAAATTATAACACACAATTAAAAGCGCAATTATTCGGAATTATTACAAAACACAAAATAATGTATCTGTGACTATTCTATCGAAGAAATTATTCAAAGAGTATGAAAAATAATTTTAAATAAATAAACTAATATGACATATTTTTAAGGTTCCTTACCTTAAAAGGAAAAAACCGAACCGTTATGAAATCACTCACGTCTATGTCAGTACGTCAGTCACAACCGTATTTATTAGCCTACGGCTTAACGTAGAAGCTTGAAATTTAGGACCATAATAAAACATATTAACTGTCATATATCGCAGTTGTAAAAAATCAAAAATATTCCTTTGGAAATTTTAAGAAGAGCAAATTAAACACTCGAAAAAAAAATTTAATTCCATAAATGGAGCGGGGTGTCGTTTGAAAAAGCTTATAAGGGATTACATGTCACAATTTTTTAAATATTCCGCATATTTTAGGTGTATGAAAGATATGATAATACATTTACATTTGTCTATTTTCAAAGCCAATTTACTTAGAAACCACGCGACGAAGAAATACGAAAGTTGGCAAATATGTGGTTTAATAAGATATATTACATCTTATTAAACCACATGTCTTGCGCGTACTTTATGTCACCAATATTTGTCGAATATTCGTATTACAATTATAGAAGAGGTGCTACGGGTAGTTGTTACTTCGCAAAATAACCACACCACTTATCAAGTCAAGTTCTGATGATGAGTTCTAGAGATAAAATGGAAATCTTTAAAGGATGTTAGTAATTCAACCGTGATTAAAGATATTTGCTACCATTAATTGTCACTTTGTAAAATAACTACACCTTCGACCAAGTCAGGGTCTGATGTCAATTCTGGAGATGAACAATGGAACTACTTAACAGGTGGTAGTAAAGAGTGATTCAAGATATTTGCTACTGGTAGTCATTACTTTGCAAAATAACTTGAACGTCGACCATGTTAGAGTCTGCTGATGCATTCTGGAGATGAACTATGCAACTCCTTATCAGACGGTAGTAAATCAACAATGATTTAAGATATTTGCTACTGAGAGTTTTTACTTTGCAAAATAACTGCGCTAAGTCAGGTTAGATTTGGATCTGATGATGAATTCTGGAGATGAATTATATAACACCCTGCTGGATAGCGGTAAATCAATCGTTATTAAATATATTTGCTACTGGTTAGTTATTAGTTTAGTTATTACGTTGCGAAATGTGATATTGGATTTCGGGTATAGAGAACGTAACTCCTCAAGTTGTATTTGTTATTTTTCATAATCTGATATTGGATTTCGGATATTGAGAACGGAACTCTTCAACGACTAACAGCTAGCCATTGGCGGATACTACTATCGCTTCGTTTCTGTTTGTTGTTTATAACGAACTTAGGACAAAGAGGAAATTATCTCTATACAAACTTAATTCTGTTATTTTTAACAATTATACAATATTCTAAGGAAGAAAATATTAAATATTAGTAATGGTGTGATAATTAATATTACTATTAACTAAAAACTCTAAAATAAAATATCTTTAAAAAAACCGACTTCAAAAAATAAGTACCAAAACGTAAAAAATAATTAACTCAAAACAGATAAACATAAGATATTCGCAATAAATAACTAAGTTACTTATGTTTGAGGTTGGTGCCGGTACAGCCTGGAAAATGACCCTTAAAATTTTATACCATAAATACGCCTTTTATTAATCTATTTCATGTTGTGAATACATCGGATGTTAAGGTTTTAAATTTACATTTTAAATTAAATTAAATTATAAATTTGTTGGTCGACTGTGCTGGCACGAATTTAAAAAATAAATAACTTAATTACTTGTTGCGAATAAGTAAGTACCTATCTTGAGTTAATTATTCTTTGCTTTTTGGTACCTACTTTTTTTGAAGTCGGTTTTTTGAAAGATATTTTATTCACAACCTAAATTGCTTATTTAAAAAGATATTCCAAAGAAATATGCAAAAATATAGCATACACCCCATTATTTCTGAACCTATTGAGACAAAATAATTAAAAAAAAACGGAGTTGGTAAAATCTGACTAGAAAATTACAAGAAAAGCCTGATGATTTTCCTAGACTTTTAATGTTTCTAACACCCACTATGTTTTTAAGCCTGTCAAATATACAATATTTATTACACTGCAATATACTTACATTGTGAAAAGATTATGTTTATAAATAGTTTAATAGAGATACTGTGTACGCTTAAATGTTTATGTGTCGAAATGTAAAGTGTATACTCGTTGTGCGAGTTCTGCTCGTACTTGACAGATTTGTTAGATAATAAAAGTATCATCACGACTAAGTACTTCATTGAACCGAAATGACAGCTAATCGAAATATCATGTCATAAAAATTAATTTTGTAAAAATTATATCTCGTAAAAATTAAATAAAAAGCTTTATGCTAATAAAATATAAATATTGATTCGTAGTAAAGAACTTAGAGAAAGTAGAAATAATACTACATCACGAAGTTCCATTTAATTGTGAAGAAGACGTGGGTTGAAAACTTATTATTGATATCCAAACGTTTCGCTGTCTTATGATAATTTCAACTGTGAACTTCTTCTGAACTATAATTTGCAGGTTTGGATTAGATGAAAAATTTATACATTTTAGGCCTTTACTCATAAGATAATAAAAAACTACAAAATTGATTCAAATCAAGAGAAACATAGGTTAGGACAAATTACACGCCTAACATTTTCCGTCTTTCTTAGTTCACGTAGTTGGCGTTCAAATTTATGCATCCGGTACACTTATCGTCTTCCGGTTAAAGCAGAAAGAAATTGTTAATATTTGTGTCCAATGTACTACATTTAGTAACCGATATGTCATCATGTTTGTTTACTTTAAGATATTTACTTAAGTTTCTTGAGGCAAAAAATATCAAAACTGCGAATTTGGGTACTTAGCCTGCGTCATTGTAGTGCCAAATGCTTACCTACCGTTGAATAGCCAATTACCTTCATTGATTATATTTTATCCATTAAATCATTTAATAATTATATACTAGATTTATTTTCAATAAAATAATCTGTAGTTTTAAACCTATAATTTGTCTAATGTCTCTTTTTGTTATTAATTTTTGGATGGTTGCTATATAATACATGACATGACTTTCTATAATACATCACATATAGACTTGAAAAAAGTTAAGCATGATTAAAGTAGAATATGAATTTAATACTTTAAAATTTGATTGCATATATGTGTTTTACATGAACTGTATAATTTCAGTTTTACAGGAACCAGATAACGATCCGAAATATAATTTTTAAAAATGGTATGGGAAACTAATATTGATGAAAAATATCGATGATAATTCATAGGACCACTACGATTTTTATCGGCACGTATCATTACCTTGATTTATTTAAACAAATAATTAGTTTGGTTTTAAAAATAATTTAGACTGTGATTTAAAATTGTTTTAAATTAAATTATAGATTTCCAAAAATTTTAGGTACGGTTCGAAAAAAGCTCTCCACACATGGTCAATGCATTTATAATTACTTCAATACCTTTATTATATGTTTATTTATAATATTTTATGACCGGTTAATATAAAACATAAACATATAAAAAACTCTTAAATAAAAAAATTAATGATTTCAAATAACTATCAAATAATAAGCACACTAAAAATTCAATTAATACACCATTTATCAGTTCTTTGAAAATATCTATTAAAGGGTAATACCTTAGCATCTTACACATTTAAATATTACAAAATAGTACAATACTACCATATAAGTCAACAGTTAAAAACCTGGACCAATTGATCGATCAAAATCTTAGTTGGCGGCCTCATAAAAAATATTTGTGCAAGTTGGAACGTCTTCAAAATTTATGCACCCGCTATATCTTCGACCTCGGAAAATATGATCATATTTCTGAATACAGGTCACTTCTCAAATGCCTGAAGATCCATGATCGACGCCAACTTCACATACACTTCTTTTTAATATAATAAAAAATCCTCATAGTTCAAATTATCTTATTGGCAAATTTAAAGATTTGTCAGCTCACGGCCTTGGGCTACGATCTGAAAGTTGATTCACCCTGCTTATTCCTAAACATACCTCTACCATATACGAAAAATCCTTCACTCTCCAATCAGCAAAAATTTGGAATCACCTAGATCCTGACATCAGGAAAATCACGTCTATAAATATTTTCAAAAATCGAGTGAAAAAGTTCTGCCTTTCCTGTTGTGTCCTTGTCATTCCCATCCCAAATCATGTCAATAGTTTTTTCTTTTTTTAATTTACTTTTGTATTTTTTTTAAATTTTTTTTCGTCTAATGTGCTTTAAAGAATCTTCATTGTAAAATCTCTTACAGTCTACAAACTAAATTTCAATACAAAGTGTTATGGTTGACTGGAAGAGATTGCTCATATAGCACTAGTAAAACTTGCACTATGGAGATTCCCCGTATACATTTCAGCACTTATAAACATTTGAGCTTACATAGTATTTCTATTAAACTATTTACAAATATTAATTTTACACAAGATAAATATATTGCAACGTATTATAATATTGTAACTTTCACAAGAGTAAAAGCATAGTACATATTTCAACATTTTCAAAATCTTTTTTTATTTCCTCTTTAATTGTCATGCGGATATTATAGAAAAGTTAGTGGTATAAATTATGACATTACTAAGATGTATTATGACGCCAACATTCAATTGTCTACATCGCATGGTTTCTAAGAAATTTGGCTCTGAAATAAAGAAATATAAGTATATGGCCTACTATATATTTCGTATGCGTGTAGTTTTATTACAACCTTTGCATCCAAAAATCATATTTTTTATATAATTTTAAGTTGAGAAGTTTCGGAAATAAACCAAAAAAAAATATAAACAAAAATAAGTATACTCGTAATTACACATAGCGATTGTCGTATGAGTATGCTATGCGACATCGGAAAACACTCGCAAGATTAACTCGAAAAATAAACTTAAATTTAATATATAGTAAAGCGTCCATTAGCGTAATTCGGTGTATTTAATGCAGAGTCTAAGTAATGAAATTTAATTGACGGTGATATTAAAAGTTTTTTTTTTATTTATATTTATTTTTTATTATATTGATTGTAAAAAATAATATTTACTATATAAATGTTTGAAGCACAAGGATGTTGCAAACTGAAATTATTTTTTTTGTTAAGTTATAGAAGAGCCATAAGATATAAAAACTAAATCCGCACATAAATATGTCTTAGACAGCATTACTTATACTGAAAAATTATAAATGAACTTTGTTGTCACGAAAAATTTAAAACTTATTAATTACGAGTAGAACTCGCACTCTAAAGGTTTGGTACATATTAGGTACAAATAAAAGATTAAAAATTGAAAGATATATAGCGTTTCTGTTAAACTCTATCTGTTTAGAAATATTAATATTATTTTTCATGAGATAAATAAATTGCACAATATATCTGTCATAGACTTAAAAATATCATGAGTGTTTTAATAAATTAAAAGATTTAAACTTGATATTTTTCCTATAAACTTAAGGTAAACTTCTAGCAATCTTGTTTTTTTCCATAATTAAGTTACTTAGTAGCTTAATTATAAAAAAAAACAGGAACACTAACTAAGGCTATTCAGTAGTTACAAAGATGAGGGAGATAATTGTGTATTTTATGAATATTTTAAGCGATACTAATTTTTCCGATATTTTTTAGATTGCTGATTGATGTTTTCCGAAATATGCAGGACAAAAAGTTCCATCATTACACAAAATTAAATTTTTCTATATCAAACTGTTTCTGGGAAAACAAATGTGACTTATGGACGTATGAATAATCTTATAAGGCTTTGTTTTTTCTTTTCTTTTCCTTTTGAGTTATTTCTAACAAAAAGAAGAAGAAAGAAGTAGAATTTCCTTCATACAAAGCTATGCGTTACGTGTCAAATATTTACTCTTCAACACTAGGCTCGTTCCCAACCTCAAATCTAAATAATTGCGACCATGTACAGGTCGAGATTGTAAATTGTCTGCTTACGATACATTGGTCACATCAGGTCAAATAACTAGTGAATTATTTTCGCAGTTGATTCTTATATATAATTCATAACGATTAAATGAAAGAGTAGATTCTGAACTATATATATCTGGAGAATCTGTTTATCTGACATTTCATTGAATATTTTGATAAAATTGTATAGGTACAGTTAACTGTCAGGTTTGATAATCAGCTTTTTAATAATCCCACATTTCAATTACTATTTCAAACAATTTCCACATTTCAATTACTGCGTCAAATAGTTGTTATTATTCGTACACAAAATCTTAAAATTCTCCTATTAGCCTTTAATACAGCTGTCGTATAATTCATATTACTTTAGTTAATGTAAAAATCAGAAAAACTAATATTAAAACAAAATTGGTCAATGGTAATTTCTTTCACTTCTTGAACATTCCGGAGAAGCTTTTTAATTAATTAAAATATCGATATCCTAGTAATGTTTTAAATTTTTCTAGATGGCTTGTTTCTTGTAATTATGAATTTAAAAAAATTGTAAAAAAATGATGCAAGTCGCAAGTAGTGAAAAAAAATTTAAAAGAAATAATACAACACTTATATATTCAAAAGTGATCAAAGTTCGCTTTTCCATGTCAATGCCACAGTAAAGAAATTATTTCTTTAGGCCTAACGTTGTCTTTTCATAGTTCCCGTGTAGGATGCACAAGTTGTTTTTTAAGCTTATTCCAACTAGTTTTCTGTATACATACATAGTTAGTCGAATTTTCACTATCACCATATAATATTCACAACCTAATTTATCGGCCAACGAAGATAATATTGGAATGGTTTTATTAAGTTTTCTTGAAAATGCCTGTATGAAAACAATTATTGTTTTGAAAAGCGAATTTTGGAACCTTCAAATTTGTGGAACTATCAGATCTGTACCTATTCCGAACATCATTAGTACAATAAATATTACGGCGAGTTGAGCATGAGTTGCCTTGTTTCTCCATACGTTAGTGGCATTTTTGAGTTCAAAAACTTAATGCTTTACGGATATATAATAATATAATCTATATTTTTGCTATAGAGATTAAATTTTCCCGTACTCTATTCATATAATTCCAACTTCTATAACTTTGTTTTTTTTGTAAGTAGTTCGATATATTATTAAAAACCAAGTTATTAGAATGAAAATAATGTAATTCCACAATTTTTGTATCACTGTACACTGTTATATTATAACTTGTTAATATAACAATTTTCCTTCGTCTTATAAATAACCTATTTGCAAGAGATTTTTTAGACTTCACAATTTAGTCTTTGCAAAGCATTTGTCTTCGTTTTGACGTTAATACAAAGTTTGCAACGACGACTGCAGTACGGATCGTAGCAAGAGTCGCTCACAATACGAAGGTGACTATGAATTATTTATGAGATAGAGGTCCACCATGCCGCAGGTCGCCTTCTCGATAGAGGGTCGATACATACCTTCTCGATACATTGTAATGTACCAGCCAATTCAGTTTATTACAGCTTTTCACTAAAAAGCTTATTTTGTAGAGGACTATGCACCGACATGCGGGCCGCTCAATGTTGTCTTTTCAAATCGAATGTTTACCTCGATATATTTACGGATACCTTGAAACGTTTACTTATTCTATAGAGGTTCCTAATCAATGTTTTACGTAAATTAATCCACTTCAAATTTGGAAAGTAGGGTTTTTCCATTTGTGGTAATACAATAAGTTTATGAAGTGTTTATATAATAATTTGCTAATAGGAAAACTTTTGCATATGCGTTTAACTTAAGAGGTCATTTTTGTGTTCCCGAAAATAATAGAATGGATCTTGATGCGGTTTTTAGTGAAAATCAGCGCAAAAGTTACCAGCTTGCCATGAGATCTCATCCCTTATGGCAGCAAAATATTTAGAGGTGGTGTCCAAATGTTCAGTTTTATATGGAAGTTCTCACACCTCTAATTCTATGGATCAAATGTCACCCAAGTTCTTACCCCATAGATTTAAGGATCCATAGTAACTAGAGACTTTTGCGTATTATATTTAAATATTCAGTTATGATGGGCAATTCTCCAGGGTACAAGCATGAAGATCTCATGGTAACCAAGATACAATCCCATGGACTCAGCAAACTATAACAGCTGGAGATTTCGAATTTATGATGACCAGAGAAGTACTATTCTTTGGCAAAGAACTATAGCACCTAGAAACTTTAATTTGACGTCCAAATATTAACTTTAACTAGCAATTCTCACCTGCGTATCTGATGAAAACCAAAGTTGTAATTATATCCTAGATCTAAGGACTCGTAAGTTGATTTTCTACAGAAATAAATTATGTTATGGGTTATTAAATAACATGCTCTTATCTAAGTCATAGATCATAATATCTCACTCTACTGAGAGTTATATAAACTTGACCTTTGGCGAATGTTTTCCTTTCTCATATTAGGTAGTATTAATACATATCCAAATTGCAATATAATTATCGGGGAACCAACACAATATGACCGATTAATAATATTTCCTAAATAGACCTTAAATATATATTAAACGGATACGAAAATAACTAATTCGCAGTAAACATATCGAAAACTGATATATAAGCCAAGTATCGCGTGAGACTAACAATTGGTTATATTTAGATATATCATTTCGTATTAGAAGAAATTTGCCATTGAAATGCACGATTAACTCGGCGGTCGGATAATATTGTGAGAACAACGCTTTAAGCCCCTGGACCAAAATCCGAGTCGATTACGAACGAATTATTGTCTTTGTACAATGCAGAAACTGCCAACTGCAAGTAAAAAGTAATAAAAAGAGATTAAATTATGATGTTGTAAAAACAACGCGTTAGGCCCAAGGACCAAAATCCGAGTCGATTACGAACGAGTTATTGTCTTGTACAATGCAGAAGCTGCCAATTGCGAGTAAAAAGTAATGAAAAGAGATTAACTTAAAAATATTAAAAACGCATATTGAAACAAAAATGTAAAATGTAAAAATATGAACAGGGTCATCCATTTAATAATTAAGTAAAACTAAAACTAACTTTTCTTAAATAGTTCATTATGTAATAATATCTATCTACAAATTTTAAATTATTAATAATTCGTTGTATGTATGCGCGTATTTAAAAATTTTCTTCTCTTCAAAATTCATTAATGAGATCAATAACCAAAATTAATTAATGTGATTAATTAAACGCTTTGAAGTGGATATACGAGTAAAAGCATATTAATTATGATTGACCTAACTTAATTATTTTTAATGTCGTACGTGACTTATGCACGAGTATGTTTCTATTTCTCAACTACCGCTCTACAGGCTTAAAGTACGTAAATAAATATAGTCACGCAGGGCGGTAAAAATATTCGATATTATTTTTATCGATAAAAATTAAAGGAAATATTTTTGTACATAAACTTTAAAACCCTACCAAAATATGTTAATAATGTTGTTGATAAATACTGAGAAAACAACCTTTTTTATATAAGTAGATACTGACAACAAAATATTTACTATTAAAACTTTATAAATAGATATTACATCACGAAATATTCGAAAAGGTATATTTTAGTTGCACTTAATTAATTTAACCCTTAAGAAGACTCCATTTATGCTTCCCTATATTACAATTTTTTCTTCTCCGTAAGTTTTTTTTTAAATTATGAGTCTTATTTTTATTATTTATTGATTGGGACCATAACTTAAAAGTTAAATGTCAAATAAGGGATGTGGGAAGCTCGAACATAATCAATTGTGAACTATGACTGATTGTACTCTGATAGCTAATCGCAGACTCAATGACGTAAAAATTAAAAGGCGTTTAATCATGAATTTAAAAAAAAACAGTAGAGGAGACGTGAAATTTGTGAATTTGTGACACGTGAAGTTAACCGTCAATTTATTTTTCGATTAGGTAATTATACATTTCCCTTAAATAAATTCGTTATTCAATGTTAAGAATTTTAATACCTTTAACTTTTCGCTTTTTTATTTTAACGCCCATTTTAAGATTTTTCTATTCTTGACTGCTTATATTGCACACATTGATTGCACACAATCATACATTGCTTTTCTATTGAACAAACGACTTTGAATACCAATGTGCAATTTTTTTTATTATAAGGTCGGCCTATTAACATTTTAAGTAACTTACTTTTTAATTAAATTAATAACCCAAACATCATCATTTGACCAAATAAATCTTATAAATATATCGCTTTAGTCTGAATAGGAGTAAACTTATAAATAAATTCCAATCTACTTATACAAATTGGTTTATTTTAGGAATTCTGCTTATTATGGTAAAATGGCCCTACATCGCAGCGTTCGACCTTATTAGGTGAGGCAAAAAAGTGCTCGCGTTAGTAGTGATACGGGTAGAGGCAAGGGCGGTACTGCCTCTCGTTATGAGTGAGAGCGTATTGCCCTGCTGAACTTTCCCTTTATTAAAAGTAGATATTAACGGGCTAAACGCTCCCGAGCCACCTGCGATGAGGCGAGTCGCATAATTGTGTTGGGCGAAATGTGAAGTTACATTAAAGTGAAATGATTCAAAATTATTCCTAATGGATGACCTTATTATGCTACTTGGTCCAGTATTTTCCGGTGTTCGTTTAAGTTTGATTTATATTTAGGCCATTTCACTAGAAGCGGCCTTTTTCTACAGTCTTTCTGTTAAGTTGAGTTTTACGTTAAGAGAAGTCGGAATAGAAACAATATTTTTTATTAAAGTTTGGGAGAATTTTATCGATAATAAAACGTAATACGTATTAAAGGGTTCCTTAATGAATGAAATAAAAACATGAAAAAATTTAATATTAAGAATAACAGAGAATATTAAGAAATTCCGCTTAATATTTCATACTTTTAATATTTTATTTACTATTTAAACCAGCATCATTAACTAATAATCGTTTTTTTATTTCATATCATATATTTTTCAGGAAACATAAAAAAATCCTTAACACGAATGCCCTTTTGTTTTATTTTTGTTTCAGTTTAGTGACGTAACTACTTATTCTTTTATTAGATTTACGATTTTGCCTTACCGTCTTTTTCAAACAACTTTTGTCTTCCGTCTTCTTTCATATTTGTTATGTTTGCAATTATTACGTCCAAAATTTGCCTTTCTTCTAACAAACACCGTACTCTAATGTACCATTTATTAAAAATGTCGCTCTATAGTTGCGGTAAGGTTATTTTTCATCAAACGCCATTTTTGCACTTTAGCGCTGATTTTATGCTATTTCTTTTATTTCGTAAACGCTCTACTACCCTTTTATTATTTTATTTAGTATTTAAGCTAGCATTCTATACTAATAATGGTTTTTTTTATTTCTTATCATATCATATTTTTGAGAGAACGTAAAAAATCCTTAGCAACGATGCCCTCTTGTTTTATTTTAGTGATATACATAGTATCAGTTTCCTGATATAACTTTTTATGTTTATTTAACACACATTTCGTTCATCGAATCGTTTAACTGTTTCAAAAGTAGAGTTTATCAAATTGTCGCTCGTATACATATATGTACAAGTGCATTGATTAGATCCTAATATTTGTTTCATATATTTTACACAAATAAATTTAGTTTTTTTTTAAATTTAGTTTTCTAATGAACACTACGTCGCAATGCATTGAAGAATAAAGCATATATAAAACAACGCTTTTTAAGTCTACTATTTTTAAGTCAACTATTTTTAAGTCTATTTTTTAGATAGGCAATAACGTTATCTTTTTCCGTCAATCCTCTCATTATGGAAACAGCAGTCTGACTCGCCGGAAACGTTGCATTTCCAGATCAGCTTGAGATAAAGTAGGGAGAGATTTTATTTTGTTTATTTTATTTTTGTTTTTATTTTTATGTAAAGAGAAAAACAAACACAAACTATTTGAAATATTTTATGAACACCAAATACGAAATAAGCTTGTGTTATAACATTTCCACAAAAGTACAAAGAAAAATAAAAACATTTATAAAATATCCAATTAAATAAAACAAAACATAAATGTGACAATGTTAACTTGAGTAAGCGAAACAATATTTGTTTTTTATAATAAGACATAAAAATAATATGGAAAAGACTTGTTATTAACTTATCAATTAAATAAAGCTACAATTATGAATTACAAATTTATCTATGTAAGGCGCTCTATTTAACTAAGTTGGACAAACAATGAATCGAATAATATGATAATAACATTACTGTGCATTCATGCTGTGCATGAATTACACGAAGCCTGTTCTTTAGATCTGATCGTAACTAGGGGGTGGACTTGCAAGGATGTCCAGTGTCAATGTCTCTTTATTGTATAAGTAGCACAATCGCCATTGTGGTGTTCTGATACCGGCGTTTGTTCGTGCTTTATCGACATGAAATAAGAGATGGCTACTAGTTAGTTTAGGAGTTCGAATCTTCATCTGACTCAGTAGAGATGGACGGTCATAATTACCTTGACAGATGTTGAACATAATCATCAACTCCAATAATGAACGTCTATGATAGAGCGCATCACATTTGTAATTGTTAAGTAATATTTTATATGATAATTTACAGTCACCTATACTAGTGGCATATAGTGAATTCCAGACAACGACAGCGTATTCAATATCAGACCATCAGGTTACCGCCACTCCACCACCACTTGAAATAAATTGTCTTATTTTTTCATACTTATATTCTTTTGCGTGCATATTCTGATTTTTATATAACTCGCGTTTTATATTATTTCATCAAGACCTACATTTGAATATGTTGTTATGTATGACTTGTAGAGTATATAATTAATTCAACAGACTGAAATTCGACTGATTAGCAATTACAGACTGTATTAAATGTTGCGATTTGATATAATATGACACGCACTCAGTCAATGTCGGCGTAGTGAGGATGCATGTACTGGAAGATTGCAAATAATATTGAACACTGAAGAAAAAACAGGCAGAGATTATGTTGGTTCAGCAATTGTAATACTACTATTACCGTTTGCTATATTTAATTAGGGTCAGTCTTACTTGTTCTTCTTTTCTACTGAACACGGTTTTGTAGTATGTAGCGTCAAATTGGGCTTCTTTCAGATATTTTTAACAGTCAGCAATCAAGTGAAAGAAGGTCTTCTATGCCCAGGAGTTATCGTTGACAAGATCGGAATAATTTTCACTATATGATCGCTGGAGTGACTCTGGATTTGTTCATAATATCGGAGGGTTTTTCTAATATTTTTTCTATTATGGGAAGGAGGAGTGGGCGAACTTTAAAGCTCTTTCTTTTGTATGTCCTCCTTTTTTAGCGGAATGATACTCGCTGACAGCGATAATTTCTTCTGTCCTATTATTTATGAATATTAATATACCTAAATAATTTTGAAAATATTTTTTTCTATATTAATTCCTTCTATTTAAACCCAAATTAAATCCTAATAATGTGATAATGTCCAAATTGCACGAAAATTTTAAAATACTTTATAATTTATTTAGTTGAGTAATTATTTAGAAATATTAATATAATTGAACTGACATCGTCTCTCGTTCTCGATTCTTAAGCGTAGCGTCATCTGTATTCATCCAATGCACTATTTACCTCTGCATTCAAAACGATAGATTCCATTTTTGTACTGTATTAATTGTATTATTAATTAGAGGCAAGAAATTTCAAAATGATATTACAAATTATTCAAGTCTGTTTAAATAACGATATAATGCTGCTTTAAAGTTGAAATTTGATACCTTGCCACGCTTTACCGCTCGCAGCACTAATAACGTCACGGGGCACAATCCATTGAATAATCGTATATGCTAACTTTCAACCAATGAACATGAGCATGAACTGCCTCTATAATGAGCGGTAATTATTTAGCACGAATAGGTCATAAATAATACAGCTATATCTAAAAACACGTGGAAAGCTCCCGTATATAAATATTGTAATGTCTCTATGTATAGAAATACAACTGCTACAGTCCAAATAGATATTTCTGGCAAATAATTCTGTGCTGAAAAAACAAACGTTTTAAAAACAGTGACACAAAATTATAAATACTCGTGATATATAGCCAATTTCCTACAAAAGATTATTATTCTGCTGTAAATCCAAAAAATCCCTTTAATATCCTTTCATATTATAAGCAATGTTATAAGAAAAGTGGGCAGGTACCTGGATAGAATTATAAAAAATTAACAATCGTTGGGCGGTCAAAATGCTGTAATAAACTTGTTCATTTGCAGAAATTATTATAATGCTTATTGGGAAGATATTTTTAGTAAAAAGGTTCTTTTGACTTTATAAATCGTTTTAAGTGTTTTAAAAAATGAAAAACACATTCGTTCCGAAGCCTTTATATATTTATATAATTACTCAAACTGAAAAAATATAATTCTTCTTGCTTAATTGTTTGACTAGATATTATTTTTTCAAATTCCATAACTCAAAAGAAAAAAAAACAAACTCACCCATCACTCACGTGTGCTTGCTACAGTTTATCATAACTGTTTTGCTTCGAAAAGATTCGACATAGAAACTCGAAATCAGCACAATAACAAAGTACATATATGTTAATCCTCATGGCTAAAGCTCAAAAATATCTAATGTGCTTTATCGCAATGCTGGATTTCGAGTTTTAATGTCAAACCGTTTCTGGAAAATATTGTGACTGACAAACAGATGGAAGGACACATGAGAATCTCATAAGGATTCAATTTTTTTTTCATTTAAAAGTATGAACCTTAAAAATTTAAAAGATCCGTTAAATTTTAAGATATCTAAGTTATTATTTTAGCACTTTCTAACGTTATTAGTATTTTAGTCAACTGGGAACTTCTCAACTGACTAAGCGCTTAGCGCGTACCGTTAAATCGCAATATTTAACTCAGTCGCAATGCTAAAATGACCGAATTTCAGTCTGTCAAGCAAATTATAAACTCTACAATATCATATATCTATAATCATATATAATAACATATTCGAATATCAGCTTTGAAAAATTAACGTAAAAATTGAGTTCATAAATATTAATAAAGTCTAACTGTACGTTAACTTAAATGATCTGGCAATTTGACGGTGACTGTGACAGATTTTTCATAAAACTTTAAGATTGAACGCTGTAAAAACAAAGAAAATGACTTTATGCGTTCTTGAAGTTAATTTCGTTCGTTTATATACCAACATGGACGACAAATAAATAGGAGTTGTGCCGTTTTTTTCCTATATTGACAATATAATTAAAATTTCAGGAAAATTGTCGTCTTAAAATAAAGGAAAAAATTTGATCAGGTGAAGAAATTATCTATGTTATCAAATAAACAATTCTTTGTCTAGATCCATTAACGCATACGCCACAGCTGTTTTTTTCAATTCTGATACAATATTCGTTTACAGTTAAAAGACTCTAGACACCAAAAACTTCAATAATTTAATATGGCATTGGATGAGTAGGTTAATAAAAACCTTCAATATTTTTTAAATTTGGTGTATCGCAAATAACTTGCTTTTCTATAGATAACATACGTAGCGAAATCAATCTCCCTATGATATTGCAGTGCGTAAAACAGTTGTTGTCACGGCTACTAAGTAATATACTTAAGTAATTCTGTCATTTCTTGGAACACTACTTTTACCTTATTTTCTACATCATGTTGTAGCAATGCCACCAATCCAACTATCCCGGGAAAAATCATTATTACATAGGCACTAAAATATTTAATTCTATTTTCAAAACTGGTCTGTTTAAGTTGAAAATATCCACAGTATTTTTAGATTCATCCAGTGGAATTTTGAACATAAATAGGAAAATGATAACATGAAAAGATTTTTTATACAATGAAATGCTAAATATTTTTCAAACGGTCTCTAATATTATTTAGGATAACATCGCGACATTCGATTTCAAAAATACAATGAAATACGATATTTTCTACTTTGCGTTTTTATAACCAATATTAAAATATTATTTGGTGCTGAAGAGAGTGTCTTTCTTTTTTATTTTTTATAAATCCATAACAAAGCATTCAATAATGTTATGCAATCTGAAACAATGAGTTTACGTTTCATACTGTTAAAAACATTTCTTCGTGTCGCATTATTTTCTAAAATGAAGAAAGCAAATAGTTAAATACATTGTCAGCCAGTACGTTATATGTTAATTCGAGACGTACTTATCGGAAATGACGCATGTGATTACACTATTATTTTATTACACATTACGATTACTTTTGCAACTAAAGATTTCGTTAGCGAAGATATTAGCGATTGACAATTTCCACATAAATTTAATAGAAGTGAGAATTAAAAAAATCAAACGTCAGTATTAATTTCCTCATAGGTACGAACGAAAGACTGTTTAGTTGACCACTCTTAATTTTAATTTGAAAATGTTAAAAGTTAGTTGCTTAATAAACATTTTCGTTGGTTTTACGTTTATACAATTTCCACATAATATTTTAAAAATATCATATGAACAAATGTTTTTATCTATGCATAATAACATATTATTTTATAGTTAACAATTTTTTTTAAATAGAAATGTTACATGGAACTCAAATGGTACTGATTGACATAAGGAATATAGGCCATGATACGCTAATCTTTTAAATCCTAATCTCATCAATAACCGCAGCGGGACAGGAATGGACCATAGTTTTGTTGTACACCAGTGGTGTCAACCGGACTGACATACTTAAATCGGTTTACAATAGGATTTATGACACGTGTTAATTTTTTTATAATAATATGAAATAATCAACTAATGTAACACAGATTGTTTTACCTTCATAAAGTGGGTACCAGCACTCTCTTTGTCTCATTTCAAGTAATTGTAACGTTAGGCTAGAATGGAGGAGAAATGTTTTATTTATTATTATTATCTATTAATTTACTGTTTAGATATAACTCAATCTATTGGTTTCTTCCATCGACTAGTTCTTTTACATATTACCTTGAGAGTTTATTGTTTCACATTGCTCGTATCTCAAGCTTCACGGGCCGGTATATAAATATACCGTAACATAAATTTTATAATGAATTTTTCTTCACACTTCCATAACTGATTGACTCAAAATTAGGCACATTTACTTGATGTGTATGATTGTAGAAATTAATAATAATAATGTAAAATAAAACAAATAGCTATAAATTTTAGTTATTAGGATTCAGTAATTTAAAAAAAATTAAACTAACAATCACGTGTTTGACATAGAAACATGAAATTTGACATAGTGATGAAACATGTTAACGTGCATATGTCGCAATACCTAAAATTCAAAACATGCATTTGGGAATTTTACGTAAGGAAAATTGTGCACTCCAAAAAATTGTTTTTAAGTCCATGTACAGTATGTGAATAAACTAAAGAGCGCCATTTCAATCGGCAGTAGTGAATCATGGGTAATTGCAATACACCTATTTTTTTTAAACCATACCACTTTTTTCCTAAAATTAGAATGAAGAAAAAAAACGGTCAAATTTTATTTAACTTGCATACTGCATAATTCGGGATGTCGTTTGAAAGGGCTAATTTTAAGGGTCTCAAAAATATTTAATAATATTAGGTATTATATATTGAGGAACATGTGAAAAAATATGTTCCTTCCCTCCCCTTATTTACGCAATTACTCAATCTAAAATTATTAAAACAAATTTGAGTTTAGAAGGCCGCGCAAAGATTAAAAGAAAATAGCCAGGATTCTAGATGTCATATTTTTTGTAATTGTTGAACATATTTTTATGCTTACGACAAATGCAGTAGACAATACATTTACATTTCAAAACCACGTAATGTATAAATTTGAAAGTGGGCACAGTAATATATCTTATTATTTATCCATGTAGTTTATATATATTTTACATCAATTTTTTTGAAATATTTGTATAACAATTAAAGAGGAATAAACATAGGTCTCAAAAAGATTATTCCCCGTTTTATGTATCATGTAGAATATCATTTAAAAAGGATATTTATGAGGAATATAAACACAATCAAATCTTTGCTACTAGCCCACCTGAAGATGTAATACAACGAAACTTAGGTCGTGGTAAAAAACTTAAACAAAATAGAAATAATTCTACATCACGTAGTTTCATTTAATTGTGAATAACGAATTTCTACAAAATTAACGCCAAATATATTCAATATCAAATAGAGAAATATAAAAATAATTTTTCACAATTTTAAATTGCTTATTTAAAAAGACATTCTAAAAAGTTAGAGTTCCGTACCTTAAATAAATTCCTCCACAAAATTTCGGTAACTACTGAGCCAGATATCATGAAAAAAACAGAGTTGGTAGAATCTGACTGGAACATTAGAGAAAAACTATAGCAATTATCAAAGATCTTATAATTTTTGGAATAATCATTATATTTTTACAACTGTGAATTATATATATTACGTTGCGATATATTTACGTTCTGAAAAAGTTATCTTTATAAATACTGAAATGTGTTGGGAACCATCATATTGCGAATTTTATATTGCTAGTTAAAAAAAGTGGAAGCGTGCTGATAGAATAGAAAACCGGGAAATAGATACAATTAATGAATGAACAAGGACTCGAATATACTTCCAATATTCTTGAAAAAAGTTATTAATTCCATTAAGTAATAGCATATACGTTATAGTTTATAAGTTGTAACTATTTTCAGGAGTGTTTTTTTTTTATTTAGGCACCTTAAATTTATGAATTTTTATTTTGAAGCCTGCTTATTAGATACCACTGCGAAGGGCACATAAAAACCAATCATATCCACGAAGGTTAACCAACCTTTTTATTATGTAATAGACACGTTTGTGTGTTTTAATTTATATAGAAATAGATTTTGCTTACTTTGGAAACTGAGAAAACTTTACTTTTATAGATACTTAATTTATAAAGATACTCCACGTTTTATAAATTTAAATAATATATAATGAAATTTCACATGGTAGTCCAATTAATTATTAGAAAAAAACACCGATATCGTTAAGATAAATTTTATGGAAGATCACGACTAACCGAATTTGTTCGACGAACTTGACCTGGAAATTGACCAGTTATTATTTTATCCTTTATCTTTTTCTTTTGTATTATTATGCACTGGAAAGAAATGTTTACCAGAGTCAAGTTCACGGCTGCATCGCTAATTATGCAAGATTGCACGCATATTTCTTACGTTTCTCGGAATAATAGATATAAGTTTACGAATTTCCATGTTATTAAGTTATAACAAAAAAAATATATATATTATTAAAAAAATGTGTATTTAATACAGTCACGATTCACTATTATGGACTCAAGTAGCATGCTCACATATTATATACAGTATATAGTGTATTAGAGTATAGCAATAACAATTAGGTAATTGCCAGAAAACAATCATTATTATGCAAATTGCGAATAATGTTCCTATCGTCATATTGCCTCTGTTTGCATTGCGCTTTAGCCATCAGCAAAGCCGCGTCACGTCGATCGAATGGCGCTGATATACGAGTACGTTCGGGAATGGCTTCGCAAAATATTGTATTGAAAACAGTTTAGTAGTCGATTTATTTAGCGTCAATTATGTTTACTTTAATTAACTTAAACATTTAATGTTATTATACAGTTTCAAGTAGGATGATTTTGACATAAATACTTATGGCGATATTAAAATAATACTCGTTAATAATAATAAAAAAACACGGGAAAAATATATATTTTTATGACTACTTCGCTCATTCCATTTTGTATTGAAATATACTGGGGGCTGCCCGCCAGGGATTTATACAAATTGTTTTTCATTAATGACTGACGTGTGTGAGGCACTGGGGCAACTTGAACAAAGCCCGCCATAATATAGAAAATAATATATATTAATATTTGTAACTTATCTAAATATACCATCCGTTGTTCGTATTATAATCTGATATTGTTTACAAAGTGTGTACTTGTTCATTTATAGATACACCTTTTTCGACAGTTTAATTTTATTGGATTCACTTTAAACTTTGTATTATAAATTAACCAAAAATTGTTTTCACCTTTACAAGAATGAAGTAGTAGTTTATTCAACTATAAAAAAGTGATATGACCGTATATCTTTTTACATTTAGACGAGAGGATACAATTCCATAGCCCTTAAAATAAAAATGACACCGATTGAAAGAAAGATATTCGCTTCTGTTCTTAAAAAAAATTTTAAAAAAATGCTGATTTCACCTTAGTCCAAATTCGATTTCACATTTCCCATTGGATACTTTTACCATTTTCTTAACTTCTGCATAAGTCAAAAATACGAAGCACATTCTTTCATAGCGCCTTTTTCGTATTTTAACGTTAATTAAATTTTTCGGCTGTACAAATTATTACTGACATATACATTTTCATTAATTTATCTTCTCAAACGAATATGAGGTATTAAATTATCAAAAAACAATGCGCAGAATAATTTTTGGAAATATAAATATTTTGACTCTTGAGGATTATTTCAAATACATGGATTAAAATCATCAGTCGCTTATGAAAACAAAACAGACAAATCATAGCGGGTGAGATAATATGCAGATGACATAAAATAAAGCTGAATACGTTTCGGTAATTGTTGAAAGAAGAATCTGCGTTAAAATCAATTCCGAAAACATGATATTACGTGAACGATTGATGTTTAATACAATTCCTAGCAATGAAATGTTTTTTAATGAAAACACTTTTCTTATATACATATGTCTTATATACATATATCTTATATACATTATTAAAACAAATTAAGGAAGATATTGAATAATTCTTCTGTGTTAATTTATAAGCTTCGTAGCGGAATAACACAAAAGTCATTCTTCAAAAAATGATCAAATATTTAAGGTTTAGGATAAAGCATAAGGAACAAGATATTTTGTGAAAATATCAAAACTGATGTAAAATATCAGCGGTTACAAAAGTTTTAAGAAATAAAAACTTGAATAACTATGTACACGTCTATTCAAAATCGTTGGCGAATAAATACCGTGATAACGGATACGTGTTAAAATAATTAGTGAAAGTATGGCATAGAAAATATAAAAAAATAACTTCAACTCTATATGTAAGAATATAACATATAACTGTTAGTTGAATCAAAAGTTTCAACCTTTTACCTCGATATTTTGAAAATATAAAGTTAAGCGATTATCACCAAACTAACAACTGGAAAATTGTACGGTGATACAAAAAAACCACTAGAAAAGCGAATAGCCAAACTACAAACGAATCTATGAGCTAGTGTAAGTAGACAGGATCGACAAGGGAATCAACATCACGATCAGAATAAAACGCACTAACAAGGATAAGGAAGAAGGTATTTAAAAAAAGTGTCTAAAACAGAAAATGTTTCTGGACATACAAAAGGTATGTGATTTCACTCACAGTTACTATTCATTAAATTAATTCAAATTCCAATGTCACGACACAGCCAATGTCACGAGTCTTGAAGCGAATATGAAGAATAAAAATTATATTAGTTTTATTTCCCCAGTCCTTTTTATTTTTTAATCCTGAATGTCGTCAATGTTTACAAAGATTTTTTTTAAACAATCAAAATTATTTCAATAATTGAGATTTTTTCAAAAAAATTAGCGTTAAGTAATTGAAACATTATGTCGAATATTTATTGAAAGTTTCTTATGGATTTTAAATGAAATCTAGCACTGATTTCAAGTACAAAGTTGTATGAAAACACAAAATAGCTCATCAGTAAGAGATTTTATTAGGTTTATGAAAAAAATATTCAAAAGAGGACTTAAATTACTCGGCCCACTGTTTTCTTTATCTACTCTCTAGAGTCCTTTGTTAAAATCGCCTCCACCCGCAAATTTTAATTGGACCGCTTTTTTATAAATTACTCGCAATATGAAATAAAAATTTGTATTTATGTGATAAATTCAACGCTCCCAAGAAAACAAGATAAAATTTCCTCATTGACTTTTAAATCATGTGATCTTGGAGCGCGCGCATGTTTTTAATATCCGGTTTGATAAGCATTATAATATCTCAGCTAGAACTATTTATTTCTTTTGGAAATCCATCACAAAATATTAATGTAATAAAGAGTTTATTTACAATGAACTTACAAATTTCTAAGTTTCTTCGCAGCGAACTAAATTTATTCATAAATTACTAATACATAACGGAATATATATATATATATATATATATATATATATATATGTATGTATATATATATATATATATATATATATATATATATATATCTTTCGTAAAAAAACACTACCATTTTTTAGACTTCTATATCTCGAAAAGAGATACTGAAGCCTTATAAGATCACCCACTTATGTCTGTCTGTCACAGCTGATTTTCTCAGAAACCGCTTGACGTGGAAACTTAAAATGGGTATAGGAATGAAACGTAGTAACACGCATATCTCAGTAAATCCTAAATATATGCATAGAAATTTTATTGGGAGGACACATGTTATGTGTTTTTTTTATTTCTAAATATAATGTATGGTGTCGTTTGAAAGAACTATTACGACTAACAACTCATTTTTTTCATAATTTTAGCCATTATATCTTCAGAGATATATGGAAAAGTATGCTATAAAATATGTTCCTCCTTTGTTTCCAAAACTGATACCTTGTAGATCGAGTTCTACTCGCACTTGGCAAGTTTTATTTTGGGCAATTATATTTATTGACCAGTGAAGAAAAATTTATTTTTTATACTTAGTGGACTTAGAACTCAAATTTTGTCTTGAAGTAATATTTGCTTTGTTTTGCATTTATCACCAAAAATGTGCCAAAAAAACACCATCCCCTCTCCTTATAGTTTTTGTTGCAAAGCAAACAATTTTGAAAAATTCAGACTAAAATAGAGCCATGTGTATATTACATTTAGACATAACAACAAAAATAAGACTTATACCATAATCGTGTACATATGTGCATATTGATAGATTACATAATATCCTGAAAACGATACCCTGGCTATACTAAGCGGGTTTTATTATTTCATCTCATAAGCTGATCTACACAGATATTCATATATATCTTATTGTAGTGACTCCATATTCCGAACTCAACTGCTCGTCACGTTAAATTATGTTCTGAATGATTCTTCTCTCTTCTTTCCATATATAACAACATATTGTCTAATACTCATTTATTTTGAAAATAAAAGATGTATATATATATATATATATATATATATATATATATATATATATATATATATATATAACCATTTTCCAAAATTGCATGTAAATAAATATAAGTCCTTAATAATATAAGTCCAGTAAACGTCAGAGAATCGGTGATAATTTTCAATTGCCCCAAAAGAGCTTATATTTATAAGATCGTTTACATAATTTACATGAAAAAAATAAACACTTCTATTCGTGTTCCAAACTTCAGTCAAATATTTAATTTAAGAAACTACTAATCAGATTACATTTTTATCGGCTTAAGTATCTTTCAACTTAGAGAATAGTGAAAACTTTATAAAAATCGGTTTGGAGTTTAAAATATAAAATAAAGAGTCGGTTTCATTTTTATTGAATTACGACTTACTTGTATGTTGTTAACACTATTGTTTATTTATACATCAACAGACTCTACAAACTGTGTCTACCTAGTTTACCCAACTGAAGCAGCGGAGAGGAAGTTAGAATTTATTACAGCACTTCCTTGTGTACCACAGTGGTGATTGTACTGTCTAGTGCTAAAATCATATGAGAAGCAATCTTCGCCTAAGTCCATGCCTACCACATTTTACAACTGGTCCAGAGATTTATTAATCGACGTTTCGAAAGACTCTAAGGGGAAATTGTAGTCGCTTGAATCAAAAACATAATTGTAGGGTATAAGCGGTATTAGCGAAAAAACCCTATTCCCTCCCCCTAGTACAGCTAGTGAACATAGTGGTACGTAAAAATGTACAATAGAAATGTTTTTTCCGTATAAAGTTACCTACCAATTTTCATTCGATTAAAGATTGAGTCTCGTAGAATTCTTAAATACTTGTTACATTATTTGTATTGAAAATATTAATAGTAAATTTTAAGTAAAAATTACCATAACAATTTTCTACCCATGCAAATGTAGCAACCACTTTTCACCCCCTTAGAGGCTGAATATCAGAACATGCTTAAATGCTTGTTAAATTATTTGTATTGCAAAGCATTAATACAAATTTTTTAAGTAAAAATGATCATTACAATTTTCTTGGCATACAAATTAGCCACTCCTTTTCACTCACTGAAGGGTTGAATATAAAAATATGCTTAAATACTTGTTTCATTTTTTGTAATAAAAAGTATTAATACACTATTTTAAATAAAAATTACCATAAAATTTTCCCCATACAAATTCAGTAACCCCCTTTCACCCCTTAAGGTTGAATAACGAAAAAATCGTTAAATACTTGTTTAATTATATGTACTGAAATGCAATAATACAAATTTTTAATTAAAAATTATCATAAAAATTGTTTCCCATAAAAATTTATTTATTAAAAAGTATTAACATAAATTTTTAAGTAAAAATTACCATAACCATTTTTTCCCTTACAAATTTAGCCTCCCCTTTTCACCCCCTTATGGGTTGAATCTCGGATAGTTCTTAATACTTGTTTCATTATTTTTGTTGAAAAGTATTAATACCAATTATTAAGTAAAAATTACCGTAACATTTTTTTTTCTTGTACAAATATCAAAAAGTGCCAAATGCTTTTTATATTGTCTTAAAAAGCATTAATACAAATTTTTCAGCAAAAATTATTCATATTTAAAATTACCATAACATTTATTTAAATAAAAAATTATTTTATACTTAAAATTACCATAACATTTTTTCCCCATACAAATTTAGTCACCCCTTTTCACCTCCATTATCCCAGAAAATGATTGAAAGCATTAATATCAATTTTTAATTAAAAATTACTACTATAACCATTTTTTCAATTTAGCAACGAATTGAAGTAACGCCAATTAAAAGTAATAATTTGCATAACTTTTTCCCATACAAAATTAGTCATCCCTTTTCAACCTTTAGCGGTTGTATACCGGAAAATGCTTAAATACTTGTTTCATTATTTGTCTTGCGAAGCATTAATACAAATTTTCAAGTAAAAATGACCATTACAATTTTTTCCATACAAATTTAACCACCCCCTTTTCACCCCGTTAGGGTTAAAATATAGGAAAATGCTTAAGTACTTGTTTAATTATTCGTATGTAAAAGCATTAATAACAAATTTCAATTAAAAACCATAACAACTTCATTCCCATACAAATATAGCCACTCCTTTTCATTATTTGTATTGAAAATCATTAACGCAAATTTTTAAATAAAAATTACCATAATAATTGTTTCTCATACAAATTTGGCCACCCTTTTTTATCACCTTAGGGGTGGAATTTTGGAGAATTCTTAAGTATATGTTAAATCATTTGTATTGAAGAGAATCAGTACCAAGTTTCAAGTAAAAATTACCATAAAAATATTTTTTTCCTTACAAACTTAACCACCCCTTTTCACTCCCTTAGTGGTAGTATCTCGGAAAATCATGAAACACCTGTAAATTTATTTTCGTAAAAGAGCAAGAACGCCCAGTTTTAAGTGAAAATTACCATAAAAATATTTTTCCCATACAAACTTTTCATCCCCTTAGGGGATGCATTTCGAAAAAGGTCTTAAACAATGCCTCCATTATAAAATCAACACCCTCTCCACATTTCAACTTTTCATCATTAGAGGTTTAGACTGGACATTGATATGTCGGGGTATTGCCTTATATATATATATATATATATATATATATATATATATATATATATATATATAGCTACAAAACGCTTTGTGCTAAGTCCATGAACAGCTACAAAACGCTTTGTGCTAAGTCCATGAACAGAATTGTATTTTGAAATACGTTAGAAATTATTTTAACATGGCGGGATTATAATCAAAGATTTAATTTGAAGACGTTTAATAGATGTGTTCGAAATTAAATTTTACGGAGAACTTGGTTCTATATATCTTGTATAAATAGTAAATAAAGAAAGAAAGCGTAAGGTCTCGGAAATGGAAATGATTGAAACTCAAAAATTAGTGAATAGAATATAATTAAATGGAAACGCTTCAAATTATCAATAAAGATTCTAAAAAAATTATTGAAATATTTTGCAAGAAGCGCTGAACATCAAAAAGAGTAATTTTTAAGAATTTCCATAATATTTTTTTAATTATGCTACTATTTTATTTGCTATAAAATTTAAAAAAAAGTTAATGTGTATTTCACGCACTATCTATATGCAATAGTTTATTTTTTATATTTTCACAATTGCCTTAGACAAACTTACAAACTTCTTCCAATTTTTTATAGTCACTAGACTTAATTACGGATATATTGGCTAGTTACTTTCTTGAATATTTATTATTTGCCACTAAGTTTTGGTATATGATTCTCATAATAAGTCCGGAATTTACTGAAACTTGAGACCTATTAGAAGTAAAAACACCCTTATTTATCCTTTTTTCTATTCTGCATGATAATGACTTTCGTGTTGTTGCTTATTACAATTAGTAAACTTGAACATATTTTCACAAGCCGCCTTTAAAAACAGGTTACAAATACTGCCAAAAAGATCTTGAAATCTACACATATTCGGAAAGTTGAAATTAGAAGAAATAAAAGCATCATTAACCCGAACTAAACCAAATAATAGTACAGTGTTGATCTAATAATAACTCATTGGCAATTGTTGACATAACCGCGCTGACTAAAGTACAGTATTCAAAATTTCGACTGTATTGCGATCGACTTTTTGGTGGTCGTTACATAAAGAGGCCTTGAAACAATACGAGTGTTGACTTAATAATCGTGTATTATATTATAAACCAATTATTATTTATTCAAGGCTTGAATTTATAAAACATTATTATTTAAGGTTTGAATGTATAAAACATTCAAGCCTTCGCTAATTTTCAGGGGAAATAAAAAATTCGTTATTTTTTCGCAAAGCAATCAATTGTCGAACAGAGATACCTTTGAATTACAAACGTATTACAATAGAACGTGAGAAATAAAAACTATGAAATAAAATTCCTGAACCTATTTATCAAACAGAAAATGATGTCAAAATCCAAGGCAGCATTCTTTGCCGAATCGAGAGATGCCAAGACCTGTACGATACGAGGATGATGAAAAAAATGATGATAATTGCTGATTAAAATATTTAAAAAATACTAGAAAATTCTGAGCTGAAGAGCAATAAGTATAAAACGAAAGCGATTCCAACCTTAAATAGGTATCCATATAATTATTAAATAATATTACGAAGTGTATAATTGAGAGCGACTACCACCTTAAAACAAATAGTTCTAATTGCCATGTTTAAAATAATATCAGTGAATAACCTCCAATAATATTTTCAAAAGAAAACAACACTCATTTCAAGTTTACTGCTATCAAAAGGATTCAACAATGCCTTATTGTGATCAACTGTGGTAATTTCTGTAAAATCTATTTAATAATCCAGAGAATCTATAACTTTATATATATATATATATATATATGTGTGTGTGTGTGTATATATATATATATATATATATATATTATGGTCATGAAATGTAAGATATTTGGTAACATTTCAAGGTTTTACATAAATGGTACTCAAAGTAACGCTGAACTATAAGAAAAAGTATAAACTCCTCGAAAAAATATGTCATCACCGTCCACTTTGAAACACCTTCCACGCGTGAATAATATTTATTCTCAAAAATATAAAATCAACAAACAAGGAAGACTTCGCAGGATAGCCAGTCAAGAGAAAATCAATAATCATTAAACTAAATGATAATGGTCGAAAGTTACTTCTTTCGCTTACACCTGAATTAGTTAAATTGAGTAATTATATGAAATGTCCATCCTAAATATACTGTTGTAGAGAAAGAAACCTTATATCCATTGATTTTCTTTATACAATTTTAACGTCAAAATAGGTTATATCTACGATTATAGATATAGTTGCATTATTATTATAATCCTAAGAATATAATGACGGTATGGATGATCGTCAAGACACAAGGAAAATGACAATCATCTTCACCAATTTCAGGATTGATACTTTATTTTAAAATAATCTCTGAGTTCATTTTAGGATAATCGCAAGTGACAGATCACTTGCTTATAAGTCTACTACTTATAAGCTGCACTACTTACTTGCTTATAAGTCTGCTTATAAGTCAATTTATACAGTTCTTAACTAAAAGTCACTTTGATTCTTGTACAGAATTTTTTTTTTGTTTTCGTCGTACTAGCGTTTATTTATTGTTTGTATGATATTTAACATAAATTACGTATGTATTAGTGAAGTTCTTCTTAAATAAATGATAAAACCGGTGACCTTAAATAAATGATAAAATAATAAAAATAAATGATAAATTCTTTCATTAGGACAATTTTGAATTACAGTTGGATAAAAATTGTTACATAGAGTTGAGAAAAGTATAAGCTTCTTAACTCTATGAGAAAGTCAGTTCGATTCTGAGGAAAATCATTTGAAGATTGGGGAATATGATATAAGTCCATAGAAATGTTAGGAGGTATTGATATATTCTGATCAATATCAAATTGACATTTTAATAATTGTTTTCTTGAACTGAATAATGACAATGACACAAACATTCATAATTTTTATAACCTCCAGCTACTACCGTGTGTTGATTCATTGCATTATTTCACGGTAAACTTAGCATACTCGTTATTATTTCAAGAAACAAGTCATAGAGTCTGAAGACATGGTCGATGTACATCTCATCTCTGAATGAATAAGTTATTCATGATGGTCTTCCATGGTTGAATTGCTATATTTATGGCAAATAGTAGCTAACATGCGTTGAGATCTTTATTATAAATAACAATATCATTCATCAAACACCTTTATTTGCAACTGCATACTTCATCATTTAACATGATATTATAGTAAAATGTATGGACTCACCATTTTACGTGAGTAGATTTCACTATCCAAACTTTAATTGTGGCAGTGTTATTGTTTGAAAATGTTGCGATATGTATGAACCACATTATGATCCAAAACTCGTTAGCTTTTTTAATATTCTTTTATGACTCTGTTTCGATCTGTAGGAAAAGGATGTATTCAGCTGAACAAATAACAACTGCTTTAGCACGCCCACATATCCACGAATAGGCATACGTGCCCAAACCTTTGCTCTACGTAGCTTTATTTACCCGTTTATGACAGAATAATACTATAGCGTCTCTAATTAGTCTTATTCTGGGGACGCAAGAGCGGTGGACGACAAAGCGAATTATAATGAAGCGAAAGGTCTTCCGGTAACGAGCTACGCATTCAATGGGACGCCTATTTACTCTCTGCTCGATTTAATATTGTTATCACTTGAAATAAATCATGTACTGTTACGCGGGAGCGTTTAACGAGCAGTATTTGTGAAATCTAATTGTTGCTTTATTACAACAATGAATATCAGAGCGAATGAATTAATTTTTTTTCTGGCCTAATAATATCAATTTATAATGGTTTTATTATTAGAACAGCGACAGATGTACATTAGTACTGTTTCACACCTATAGCTTTCCACAGAGTATGTTATGTTACAAAAAATTTATGAGATAAATATTTTAAATATGTGTGGCTAAAATGTTAATAATTAATTTCGGATAAGACGAATGGCAAAAAGAGACTGATGGTGGCATTAAATGTATTGGTAAATGACGTTCAAGGGTAAGGCACGGCTTGCCCGTTGACACCATGATGGTCACAGGCAGTAATAAAAACAAAAATAATAGTAATGGTAGTTGTAGTAATTAAATAATGAAAAAGTACAAAACATATCCTATTTACAGACAATAGTTAATAAATTCAACGGGCAATTCCCTAGAAATCTATCCATGACCTTAAAACCACCCGAAAAAATATCATCGCATGTTCCACAAAAAGAAAGACACTGAAAACCACTCCATTACCTTCGAGATGGTAATGATTATTAAATATTAAATTCAATTCCTTGTAAAGGAATGTATACTAGGTATTTATAAAAACGTTAACAATTCACGATAGCAGTAAGAGTTGAGCAATAAATATAAACTTAGTTCAGTAGTTTCATTCAGATAAGGGAAATTATAGTGAGATAAATATATCATTACAGTTAGAAGTACATATAGATCACACATAATACTGAAAATAATGAAAGTTTAGAAAACTAGTCCATTTGAGGTCGCATTAAGTTTTTGATACATTTTATATAAGTATGCACCTCATAAATTCACGCGGGTCTCAAACACCTATAAAAAAAGAAATTTACTCAATTTAATTACAGTCATGTTAAATATTCATTCATTTCAATTTGGAAAATAGCGTACATAGTTTAAAAACAATTTTGAAAAAAATGCGTTTAAATTTATACTGCTCGAAAATCTTTGTGCGAAATACGATACAACTCGTAAAAATAACAGATATATGGGCACGCGAACTGCACGCATACATTGTTACAAATGCGCTTTCACTTACTTGACACACAGTTCAGGCTATAGTTTTCGCCTACAGTTTTGGGCTACTCTTTGGTATTCAATGTAATATTAACCAGCGGCTCGTTCGAAATTTGCCCGGACGAAAAGGACAAGTACTGCATTTTGCTTTAAACTTTTTTCTATTTGATAATATCTTACGTTAATTGCATTAACAGTTTTCTCAACATTAATTCTGTGGTTTATATGGGTATCACTACTAACCAGGACGTCCAAATATTTTTTTTTATAATTAAACGTACAAGTACACATTTAAAAACTTTTTTGTATGTTTCATTGTGTAAAATTATTCGGTTATTTTGCTGTATATAACGGTTTATTTTACTCAAGAAACAAACTTCTAGGGTCAGATTTTTTAACCAAAACCCGGTCATTACAAATATCTCTAATGATTAGCCTTTCAATTATTTTGCATACTTTCTAATCGTCTAAAATATCTCCATGTATTTCTTCTAGGTGGTTGTAATGTTTTAAAACTATAATCCAAAAACTGCACCCGGCATGCTCCGGGTAACTTCATTTAAATTGTTATTACTCAATCTCCATAGTTAAAAATACTTAACGTACCCAGTTCGGATATTAAGAACTATTCGCTGGTAAAAGTTGTAAGTCAATGAAATTAGTCGTTTTCATGCCAAACTCCAAAAGACAAGGAAATAAAACTTAATTTTTTATCAATTGTATAAAAGTAGCATGAACATTTATATAAATAAGTGCGATCTTGAATTTATTTTTATATTGTATAATGACGAATTAATAATATGGAGTAATGGCGAATCAAAAAAGGTGGATCTGTTTTATGAGATATATTTAATGCATTCTCGGCCACTGAATTATAGCGATGGCGTTAATGCCATCGGAACATTTTAAAGTTTTCTTAAATTTGTACAATTTAAATACAAAGTAATAAAATATCATTGCAGCAACAGCAGAAGGCTGTAACGGGACTAGAATTATGATTTTTTTAAATTCTAATAATCAATATGATATATGTTCGAAAACGAGCTAAAAATTAAAATGTTATGACATGTATCTTGAAAACAAACAAAAAATAAAACCTATAATTGACGACATGAAAAAATTATTTTCTAATAAAGTGAAACTTGGAAAACATTATTAAAATAAAGTGAAACTTAAAATAAAGTGAAACTTGGAAAAAATTATTTTTGCGCTGGCGAAAATTTAAATTTGTAGAAGGAGAAAGTAAAATTCTAATAACATCTGTACTTGAAGAGAAACCGTTATGATATCGAACTATTCAAATTGGTCGATTGCAAGGCTGTTTTTTTATACATATCATCTTATATACTGGCACAGATATAGATTACTGAAAAAATGATTTATGAACCTTTGAAACACCGTAGCTCATTTCCTGAAGTCATATTTCTGTGAAAATAATAAATATATTTCCTGAAACCGTATACATTACGCAGCGACTTGTAGCGTACGACGCGTATGATTCAAATTGATCGAGTCCGCGGATGGGACAGAAGCAAGACGGGCAGACACGGGAAGAGGGCGTCAGATTTTAGATAACATAAAGGGAGAATTATTTTAGTTTTTATTATAGAGAACGGTTTTTCTTTTTTGCACACACCACATATAATATTATGGCACAAAACGCTCTTTTGACTGTTCAAAATAAGGAAATGGTTCTCCATTTGTTTTCATATTTTGGGTGTGATACCTCATGTCACTGACTTTTATCAACCCATTTGGATGACTCTTTTTTATTTGCAAGGGTGTATGCCTAGCATAATCTCATGAAAATTTGATTAGATCATGGGATTCCACAACACTGAATACACAGGTGATTTGATAGAGTTTAGATTACATAAATTTAATGGAAATCGAATAAGACACGACCAAGAGTAACATAAATTAGCTCTTTAGCAAAATCACTCTACAGTGATACCACCGGTAGGTGCGAACAGGAATTCTTCAGTGATGAGGAGCAAACTCATGGAATTTGGACTCGTTTTACTTGTCTTGTCGTAAGCAAGAAAATAACTAAATGAATGAGCAGGTAAGTATACACAGGCATGAAGCAACTATAATACGAGTAGGTGAGTATATTTAGGTTTATACACACTTGCAGCTCTAATTACGGTGAATCCAAAAGAGATAATGTGATTTATATTCTGAATATACGTATATGCACACATGCGTACATGTAAATAGGTATATATGAATACATTCATGTTCATTAAATGTCTCAGACATCTGTTCCGATTGCAATAAATGATATATTATTTTTATGGAATTCATCCTAAATTCACGACACTCTGGTAACATAGGATATCTTAGCACTAATAATGGAAAAATAAAACCATAATAATTTTTTCCAAAAAACAATTGAACTAACTTCAAATAACCATCGAATAATAAACATAAATAACTACTTAAAAAAAATAAATAAATACTTAGTTAAAAGTTCCGCGGTCCGATGGATTCGAACATAAATAAATTGGCAGAAGTCGGTGTCAAGTGACATGTAGCACTTCTGTTTATATGGGTATGTGAATGTACTTGAGAAAGAAGAGAAGTGTCGTATTAATAGAAGTGTCGTGGTAATAGTATTACCAAAGAAATTTTTAACTGGAACTACCAAACTTACAAACTATATTCCTTTATTATATTAAAATAAATTTCAAAGTGGTATATTTTACATTAGTAATATTTATAGGCTTAAACTTTGTCAAATGCTATCAGACATTTATCGAAATAGTACCAAAAATAATTTATTGGCTCAATAGATTTGACATATTTATTTAAACTTTTGTGTGAAATTTATATCAAAGAAGACACTCTTTGCATTTCGTCAGTTAATTTCGGTTTTAGTTAATTCTATCTCGTTGACCATAACCAGTTTCAAATCGTGTTAGTTTTATTTACTTTACAATGTATACGTGCATAATATAACGTATTTTACCGAAACATTTCCCAAAAAATGTATAAAATATCGACCCAATTTAGAAAATTTAGACATGTTTGATATAAAACTATTTATTTAATAGATTTCCAACGGAGTATATAATATTCCTATATAAAGTTCCTAGGAATTCTGTAAATTGCTGAATTAGTATCAGCAAATGTATGAAATAATAAATAACATGATTATAAAAATTGAAAACAAACATCTTTATTAATTCTCTGAAAATAAAAATAATAACTGGACCAACCTAGTCGCTATGGAAAAAGCTTTTGTAAATTCTTTTTTTTATATTATTTTGCAATCATAGGCTTGTAATATCGATCAATTTCAACTAATTATTGTCATAATCATAATAATAATCTTTATCAGTCTTTACATGATAGACTGGAGTGAATTTCAAAAAAGCATCAGTTTTTACATGATAGATTGGAGTTTATTTCAATATATGACAATTTTTTGGCAGCTTTATTTACTGAATCCTTGGTCAGTGCCTATAAATTAAAGATTTGCTACTGATCGTTGCATAATTTTTGACATTAGGAATACCTTGAGCACCTAATATACTTTTTTGAATAAATAGTAAATTGTGATCTTGGATACACGTCTTTAATTAGACCGTTCTTTTTAACAAGTCGGTACAGTTCGTCACCATTTTTTTTCGTGGCTATACCTGAAATATTCTGGGGCATAGCCACTTCAAGTATTGAAATATACAATAGTACCAGTTGTTTCTTATGAACAAACTTACAACTGGTATACATGTAGTTCGAGGTATGGAAACTTACTACTCATTTCAGACTCTTCAATTCATTAACCTCGTTTTGGTGGGATCAAGGGTATCTACAATTTTCCCTAAGTTTTCTTCGCTGTTTTCGATTTCAGTATTGCTAGACGAACTTCTACTTAACGTCTGTAAAGTACTTTAAAAGTAGTGTACTTAGCACTTAAATGGGAAATCCCAATTTTCATGAGCTGTACAAATGCTTATTCCTTTACTTCAATAATATTTACAGTTATCTTTCATTCTGGGTACCTTTTCTACACTCTCTTAACTTTTTGAATATCTGGCTTTCCTTTTCAATTTTTAAGGTAAATCTATACTGATTAAGGTTGGAAACAATTTTATTCGCAAATTTTCTACCATTGTCGGGGTGAATATTAACAGAAGCGCCAAACACATTCAATAAAATTTGTTCCGCATATCTAAATTTCCGATCTTAAAGGAACACATTTTAACTCATAGTGTAAAGCATAAAATAATTCACCATAAGATACATAATACGGTATAGTGCTTGCGGAATCTTAACGGGATCCTTATCAACTTAATTTCTTTATAGTCAGTATGCCGCAGCGTTCATCAAACCGATAATCAAGTTGACATTTTATTTTACTTATTTTTGCTTTATTCCAACATACTTGATTTTGTATCTTCGATACTGGGTATACCGCTTTCATAATTCTATACTTTATCAATTTACGGCAACATCCATCTTTCATACACACAAATTTTGTTTCAGATTTTTCATTTTATGATCCATGACATACGCAGGCCAAACATCAAACGTTGTCTATATACATCATGCACGTCATATTAAACAAAACACGCGTACTGACCTTACTTGTTACCCCTCCCCGCGGCACACTACCACCATTTATCAACTCTTACTATTTATCAAATTCTTACTATATTTATCAACTTAGTGAAAGTTAATTTATATAGTAAGAGTTTGATAAATAATTCATTATTTATCAGTTATGGTTACCCTATCTAACTTCTCCTATCCATATCATGCACACACACACACATTTTTGGTAAGATTTACACTATTTGTTGTGCTTCTGGCATAAGCTGGTTACTGGTTACAGGCAGGTATTTTTTATAATTGAGCGTAATTTTATGAAAGATTATTTTTATAGATTAAAATACGTAATTATTTCTTTAGTATAAACGATATTTGGAAATTACGGAGAAATTTCACTATGCTTATCAGATAGAACCTTTGTGATCGGATGTGATACCGTTACGATACATCAATACCCATAAGTATCGATCAATATTCGAGAATATCACTCATATGTGCAGGTACGACTGCGCGAGTAGTATAAGATACCGAAGGCTCCCTTTTTTAAAATGTCATCATAAATTAAAAGGTACACATGTTTTGGGCATACCATAACCCATTCGGACAGAATAAAACAAAGAAAGAAACTATTGTCTAAAACACTGTCCACTTGGTTAGTTAAGTCTAGTTTACGAAACTTATATCCTTAGTTTTGACTTTTAAAAAGCTCATTCGTGAAACTTTTTTATAAATAACATTATATAAAGAAGCCTATATTAAACTTAAAACTAATCAACTTACGACTGATAACTACTACTAACAGATTATAAAGTTTTCCTTCTTACTTACGTTGGAAGCTAATATAAATTTTGTGAATTAATTTGCAAAAGAATATGCTGCATATTAAATACTTGTAAATTTCGATGAAAGTGAATATTTCTAGAAAAAAATTGAGATAATTTTTTTTATTCTACTGCTGGTTCTTAAACTATCTGTTCATATAATTTGTTAATTTTAGAAAAAATAATACTAAATTTAAAATAAAAGAACTGCTTTTAAAGTTATCCCGTGTTGCACGTTTTAATAATTTAAAATCTTAAAATTACAAAACAATATTGTAGCCTCACTTTCAGTAAATGCGAATGTGATTACACCTTTTTCAACATATTTGATTTTAAACCAGATTATCAATTGTGAGAGTTCAAATTTGGCCCGAGCCAAATTGTTTGAGGGCTGCGTAAATTTTGTGTTAAAAAATGAAATTAAATCGATGTAATATCATTAATTAAAACAACTAAAAATCAAAGCTGCTCATTGAGACAACGCGGCAGTTAGTTAGCTGAACATCTTTCTCATTGTATCTCATGAAGAAATGTTCAATAATTATACGAATCAAAAACCAACAAAAATGTTTGTTAGAGTATATAATTTACCTGCGTGCTTATTACTGACCACACTCTTTTTTTCATTTTGGCCAGATCCACCAAGATTTTAGGTGGATCACTTATGTCCCTGCTCCTGAAAATATCTTAAAACTGCCAGTTTGTCGAACACAGCGTATACTGTAACAAATACATAAAATACGGTATATTTGTTTTGGCTGTTGTTTTCTTAACTCTACCAACCTTTCTCCCTCTACTCCTTTAAGTATATTCGTTGGATTTTCAGCTTGTACCTATTTCAATGAATTTTTACACAAAATTTACTATTTTCTAAATTGCATTTCTCCTGTTCGCTAATGCAGTTTAATGTTATTAACGCACGTGCAGTAACAATTTAGGTTAGAATTTAACTCAGGCTGGAAATATATTTCTTTGCGTTGTAATCTCGATCTTAACTTAACATAAATGCGAAAGTGAGTCCGATTATTTACTGAGTTGTCTCATTTTCAAACTCAACTATTAAATCCACCTCTTTGAAATTTAGCAGGCATATAGCCTATGTCATGGAAATGAACACAAGATTTTTTATTTTACCTGAAATTCAATTATCTTCAAAATAATTTCATTATTTTTTCTCTTTTTCACGCAAGCAAAGCCGCAGTTTAAACCTACTCAGGTTAATAACACATAATTTCAACTTGAAATAAACTTGATTATTTGCGCTACTACGTTGTTGTTTTAATGGCTGTTTGCATGCGAATAAAATTATAATTTTGATTTAGTAGACACCTAACATCCGCAAAAAATAGCAATTCGCAGATACACAAAAAATAAGAGTTAAGTGAAATCTATTTGCATATTGTCGAGGCATAGTATTCAAAGGGGAAATTAATAGTCAGAATGTGAACAAGGGTAGGTTTTGCTTGGGATTAAACTACAAATTGAATTAATGTCGATTTGACAGAAGCCACAGGGGTCGGTCGGCTGACGTTGACGACCGAATTGGATTAAATGACCAACTTAATTAACAATGGTTTGTTGTATACGATGTTATGTTTTAAAGATGTGAAAGCTATGTCGATAAATTGGTAGCTTAGTGTATTTTGTACATATCAATATGTGATTAATACGTACGTACATATAAGTTTATATATAAAATTCCTGGCGATTATATACAAGATGTTTACAATCTTTGACGATCCTAATCGTTTTTTTTGTTTACTTTCATTCGAATATTTATAGAAAAAATTCCATCGTTGGCGGTTTTGATTCAATTACTATTCATGAAATATATAGTACATATTCTTTTATATTATATACTAAGTGAATGTGTCAAATCAAAAACTACGAGTAGTTTTCGAAAATTTTTCCACAAGCTTATAATTTCATGAAGATGGATTTAATATACTTACACTTTTGTACTAAATCCGAATAATAAAAGTAAACTTAACAAGAAAGGTAACACTAGAAACTATAAAGTTTGAGTAGAATGCAAGTGTAAATTTTATTATACTCCGAGCGTTTGCATTACGATACTTTGGTCTAGACTTTGGAAACTCAGAGAGATTTGGACTTTCTAAAACTAAATGATTTTAACAGAATATGAGCATTTATTACAACTAGCACCCACAAGTTATACAACATTTTAATATGGTTATTTTTATATTGTACTTGCTTGTTTCACTTTAGTTTTCACAATTATTTTGCATGTTTTAAACATGGACATGTTATAAATATAAATATTTACATTAGTTTAAAACATATCAATATAGATTTTTAGATCGCGCCCTTTTTTCAACGTTATAATCGCTGAAATATCTGGATCCAGATGTCAAATAGACCCTATATCATGAGCAACCCAATATAGGGTATTTTGGAATATAGTAGTTGAAAACATTAAAGGGGAACACCCAAGATATACTATGTAGTGCAATCATTAGACTAATAACTAGAAGGTTTTCAAAGCATCAAACAACTTATACGAATATCGCTGCGTTTACTCCATTCGGAGTAAGCCGTTGTTAAAACATTATTGTGCAATCGATGTTAGAAATACTAATATGAAAAATTACAACAGATGCATGCGATACATACCACAATCATATTTCATTTATGAGATATATAATTTATAAGAAACGTTATACGCAACATTGACACTATATTTTTGTTGAATTTTTTAAGACTGGACAACTTCCCTAAACTAAATTCTTAAGTCGGATTTAATCGGATTTGTAAAATAATTATGTTTTAATAGATAATAATTAACTGAATCAAATTAAAATACGATTCTAATGTAACAAGTTAGTAGAAAGGACGACACTCAAAACTGTCAAAACAATATCTCCATAGAAATGAAAAGGGCCCGACTTATTTACCGTGTGACTTTATCCATGTGGCGACCATTTTATGTCAATAAACTCTCCCACGGAGTGTAATCTACGTAATGAAATAGTGCCCACCATTTCAAACAAACCGATACCACTTTAAGCGTTTTCGTTTCTCAAACATCTGCCGCATAGAATTCCGTCCAATTGAATTCTTTAGACTGAAAGTTGTTGACGACAACTTTCGACGTTAACGACGATTTGAAAATTTTTATAAATAGTTTTCTCCTCCTTTGATAATTTTTTTCAGAACATAACAACATATGGTTTTAAGCATTATTTAATAATTCAGTTTTTTCAGCATGGTTGTTTTAGATATCACTAAATTTGGGTAATCTTGAATAGGTGTAACTTGATTATTATATTGTAAGTAAATGGACTCAGGTGGATAGTTACTTGAGGTAACTATCCACCTGAGTATAAAAAATATCAAAAAAATATATACCTCAAAACAAACTTTCCACTTTGTGCCATGACATTTCACCTAAAAAATGTTTGCTAGGGGTCATGACATACATTATTTCTTTTTCACTCAGATACCAGTTGTGAGTGGCGTTAAATATAAAAACAACTAGCTATTTTCTATACAATTCTTCGAGTTACAATAAATAATTTTTCATTTAAGCACTACGCGCTCAGTACTCAAAGTAAGAATAAAAATTCCGACTTGACCGATCAATGACTTGAATGAACAATGACTTAGACATGTTATAAATTTCTCTTAAAGTTCTTATTAAGTTTGCTATAATATTTCATGTAAGAAAAACTTAATTCTTATTAGTAATTAAATATTTCATGTATGTTATTTTTTTACTTTTTCTTATTATTTCTTAACCCGATTTTTGATACTGCCATACTTCTGGATGACTATCACTAAAATGGAAAGCTTTACTGTGAATATATTTAATTCAATTAAATGTTAAATCAATAGTTGCAGACGTTTCAAAAAAGGTTATTAGCAGTTTACGGATAGTAGCAGTTTTATAAATGATGACATTACAGTGGTCTTAATAAATTGTTAAAAACAGAATTAGTCTTTTTCCGAGATAAGATTCTTTTGAGAGATTGCCTCGTTTTCTAAAACACTGTCAAAACTATTTGATGGCTAGTACGAGTATGCAATGGACGACACAAAAACTGGTGTGTTTTTGAGAATCTCGCATTTTAAATAAAATTTACTGAAGATAAATTAATTATAACAAAGTAGAGTCGTAATTATAGAGAAGTGCAATACTACATTATAGCATTAAGAGACCCAAAAGCATATATACATTAATATATTATATGCTTTTGGGTCTCTTATTGTAAATTTATTATTAAAATATGAAAATTCGGAATAACACACTTAATATGGGGCATAAAATGTTGAAAAAATCCATATTTGAAATAATTGTTATGTTTATTTATACTTTCTTATATACTGACTTTTTTACATATTATCTTTACTGAACAACACAAAATATAATAACTTAATTTAAATAATATAGTGATTCTTATTAAATGATTCCAAGAATATACAAACAGTAAGGCGGGTTTACGCAGACTCATAGTATAAACTCGCCCATCGATCTGGTCGACGGTCGTATCTATATGATTATTTCAAACAATAGAGGAGGGACGTATATAATTTATATGCATACATACCTATTTAATTGCACATTTGTAACATATAATATTTAAATCCAACAGTTCAACATGAAAATGAGTTTACTAAAGCGATATTACATTTAATAACAACTGAAGATGGTTGTATTTATAGACGGGCACTATAATTTTGAAACCGATCATAAGCTCAAAGAGAAATATTTTTCTTTGATTATCTCATCATAACTAGTCACATAATATATAAATTTCATTCTAAATTAAATTAAAGTTTCTATTGGTTTTTAAACGTAGTATTAGTGTTGTTATCTCTTTTGTCTCCTATGATATTCTCGAGGGGGTGTCCGTTGAAAGTCCTTTAAAAGAATTTAAAAATATTTCTGAAAAACAAGCATTTATTTTTAACTAAGCTTGACCTGAGGCTTTGCTTTCATTTAAAAACTAAAAGATAAACAATTTATTGGTATTTAATTTTCTCAAAAGTGCTAAATTTCTGAAATGTAAATACATTTGAAGATAAATTTGAAGAAATCGTTTTGTTTTAATAAAAAGAAAATTTCGTACATGTGCTATAAACTTATAAAAAGTATCCGCGACCCCTATCCGAAAGTGAACACAAATTAATCTCCTGTTTGAATGTAGATCATTGGTTAAAACTGTAACTTATTATCTCAAGGAGTTTAGAAATTATTGCACGATAATAATTTCAAGAAAAACTGTCTGTACGAATTCTTACATATTTCATTACGTACACCTTACCTCCAGGTAAAATTATTATCACTAGATTACCTGGTATATTAAGTAAATAACGAGTCAGCCGTTCGAACGTCGCAAATAAATTATATTTTACGCATAAGTAATAAAGGTGAAAATGGGTTGACAAATGAAACAAGAGAATTGCTATGTTGCCACTCTCTTCTACGCGAGAGCGCATTCGTAGTCAAAGTCAATTATTAACTTAGTCGATTGCAAAATTTCTTTGTGTTCATTTGTTTTGCGTCGGCCCCCCTTCATTGTCGAAGTTCGAGACAGGCTAAATGAAATGTTTAGCATCGAGTGGATAGGTCGATTTGGACCTATACGTTGGTCTCCGCGTTCACCAGACATCACCCCATTTGACTTCTTTGCGTGGGGATTTATTAAAGACTTACTGTTTGAAAAAGTTTGTGACAGTGAAATAGAGATGCATGCGCGTATTATCACTGCTTCGACAAACTTAAAAGTACCATCAACCAAAACATTTCTTTATTTAATAGAGTCCACGAACAAACAAAAAAAGTGTGCAAAAAGGTGTCGAAAACGGAGGGGCGTGTGGCGATATATTGAAAATGCTTATGTCAGTTTTCTATTATTACTTCAGTCGATTGAAAAATCAGCGCAATCATAATTTGATCTATCATCCGTGCACGCCTGTGGCAATTATAGGTGAGTGATTACTGATTCTATTCCTGAGTAATTACAAAATATGCCACTTATAGGTATGCACCTATAAATGGCACTCATACACAGATTATCATTGTAACTAGATTAATACTATTATATTACCAAGTACTACTATTAAATGTGTTGTGATGTATACTGCGGTATTTGAAATTACCAAGCGCCCTTAATTACGAAATCATAGTAGCAATCGTAACTTATACATACTGCACACAACCATACGCAATTTTCAAAAGTCATACATACATAATACACAATTTAGGGGTTCGCCTCGCCACTTCTTTGATCTTGTTCAAAAAACCACCATCGCTGCGAACGTCGCGAGTGACAAGGCGAGTCACGTGGCGAATGGTGAACGCTCTGCAACGCAAAATGATGCGAGCGTTAAAAGCTTAGGCTATGTTCACAATAAACTTTTTATTACTTATTAAAAATCAAACATGTCAATATTTTTTACCACAACTTAAGGTTTTTTTTTCGGATAGGGGAGTTCGCGGACACCTGTATATTTATTTGTGAAATACATAAATCTCATATATTTTTGGAAAAAATACTTTTAAAATTAAGGTTTACTTTTAGGATTAACATGATATTTATCCATATAATATGAAAATATATTTACAGAGTTATAATCACAATTTTATTAATAATTTTTTTTTCAAGTTACTAAAAACTAATAAATTCCCTTCAGATATAAAAACACCTATAATTATCTTAATGGTACAAAGTAATTTTGGAAAAATGTCCTTCATATCAGTTGAGAAGTTGAGGCTTGAAAGCGAAACAAACCAATTCACTTTCTCATTTCTAATATTACGGTTAGAATAAAAATAAAAAGAATGTATTGTATCATAATTACATTATTTTCTATTAAAATTGACCATGATGTCATTAAAACCATACCGTATTCTGGAATCTCTTTGTAATGAGTGATAAGTGCTCTTAATGTATTTCAGGGCTAAAATATCACATTTTATGCCAACATCAAGCACTATGTTAGTTAAATTCTTCATGATGATGGACACTGGCAGTCATGATACTAGCAATCAACATAATAATATGGGTTGTTATTTTCTTAATAATAAACTAGGGTATTAATGAAGTGTTTATAATAAACGCATAAATTCCAACACATAAATAATAGTTTCTTTATTATTAACTTTTAAATTGATTTTAAATTACGCATTCGTCCTTAATTTTTAGCTGATATAATTTAAAATTACCTATTAGTTGACCATATTAAAATATGTAAACCGTAATGTTTCTTTATAATAATATGTTTGGTAAAAGGCGTATGACTAGTTCAAAATAATGCTGAAGGTAAACTATTTGAAAAGAAACAGCAACTTTTGAATAAAGTATTTTGCTGAGAATTTATTAATAAATCCTGCTTATCGTAAACTAACCGAATACAAGACCGCGACACAAAGCACGGAACTAGATGCCGTGCCCCAGAGAAGTATCTGCGAGGTGCCTCTTTTTTCTCTCGGTCACTACAAGTTTGAGTGTGGAAACAAACTCCAAAGAATCAAGATGATCGACTTCGATTCTAGTATTTGTAGGAAGAGGGCTGTCACTTACTTCCGTTTAATCCAAGTTGCAAAATGTACTCAATCCCACTGAATACGGTGTTTCTCAACATACTTTAAAATATGTTTGAAATAAAGATGTGGTAGATAATACAAATAAAGTCTTACATGTAAGAATGAATAAATTTCTACAAACCCAGATTTTCAATGCAGTTATTAAAAATATTCCTTGCAGTCGACGAATTTATAATCTTTATCGTTCATTGCCTTACTTTTTTAATAAAAACAGTAAGTCTCTTAAGATCCCCAACTAATATTTAAATCTACTACTTTGCATGTGGAGGGTTGTCTTCGAGTTATCTCTCCATTGCCCTAATCTGGTCCACTCTTTTGCCATGTCTCGCTGGTTTCTTTGCTTTCTAATTTCTGTAACAATTTGAAATTAAATTTTTCAAAATTTCCTAAATTTGTTCTTATTTCGTATTGTATATTTTCCATACAAAAATATTTTCTTCGCGTTTCCTTTGCTTGTGTATATATATATATATATATATATATATATATATATATATAAATATATACATATATATATATACATACTTGTGCGTGTTGGTGCGCGTGCGTATGTGCGCGTGTGCGTGTGTACGCGTTTGCGTGTGTGCGCGTGTGCGTGTGTACGCGTTTGCGTGTGTGCGCGTGTGCACGTATATGCGTGTGCGCGTGTATGCGTGTGCACGTATGTGTGCGTGCGTGTGTGTGTGTGTGCGTATGCGTGAGTATGTGTGCGTGTGTGCGTGTGCACGTTTGCGCGTGTGCGCTAGTGCGCGTGAGCGCATGTGCGCGTGTGCACGCGTGCGCGTGTCTTTGTGTATGTGTGTGTGTGCGTGTATGTGTGTGTGCGTGTGTGCGTGTCTACGTATGCGCGTGTGGGCGTGTGGCGCGTGTGCGCTTGTGCGCGTCTGCACTTGTGCGCGTTAGCAATTGTGCGTGTGTGCGCGCTGTACAAAGATTGTTTACTATCCGAATCATGACAATTACAATTTGACAATATCACTATAAAATCGAAACATGTTCATTCGACACTCTGGTTTCTAGCATGAATCATAGATTGAGATTTTTTTTTAAATGTCAACGGTTTCCTTATTCCCACGAAATTTTCTGTGCTAAATTTGAAACGTTTCAAATTTAACCGTTGCACTATGATGTTCTCTTTACGCGCGACTTAAAAAGCAATGATTTTCTCTGAATACCTTCAGTCAGTTACTCGATTTCATAAAAGGTCATTTCACGCCGGGGCAGAAATCAGTAGATTTTTTTTAAATGGCTATTTATTTTATGACTCAAATTATTAACAACTTAAAGTTAATTAAATTGGTTATATAGAATCGTTTATCACCGTTCAACCACGTATATGCATGATCAAGACAACATTATTGTTGAAGACCAATTTTTCGTATTGGTTGTCAAACAGAACCTAGCGAATACTTAATTAACGATTTTGGTCTCTACTAAAGAGAAGAACTCTACAATATTTCAAAAATTAAGTAATTTTCATGTCGTTATTTATTTTCAGTTACATTTCTCTTCAATAATAACGTTATCCTTATAATTAAAAGTTAAATACTACTATTTTATTGCAGAGAAATATCATTAAAACTCGGCGGATGCAAATCTCAATCAAGAGGGTTTCACATTATGAGCCAGCGAGGGTCCTCGGAAGAAATATTATATACGTATGAAGCGTACATGTTCAATTTCCTGTCGGATTGATATGATAACCTTTTTAGCGTATACAGCAACTGACGCCCGTAACGATGCTTCCAGGCCGTTTGCTCACTATTTTGTATTTATGAGTTCAAGTTGGTTTAATGTGGCTTTAATCTCGCGTGGATGGTTTCATTAGAAATTGCCGTGTAAAGAAATGGAGACGTATTGGAAATCTGATACTCCAATGAACGACTCGTTTAATTGATACTGCTGTATAAATACTGACAAAAATCGGATAAGATAACTTATTTGGTCACTAAAGAACGAGTATAAAAAATTCTATTAAATTATTACGCCTCTTTGACTAGTAATTTAAAAAACCAAAGATATTTTAAAAATATTTTATATATACCACATTTTAAATTATTTTTAATCCTTTTTCGTCGATTAAATTGTTATCTTATAATTGGACCATTTATTCTAATCCTAACTAATATTACAAATGCAAAAATATGTTTTTTGTCCTTCTTCCATGCCACAACGTCACAACAGATCGACGTTAGTTTTTGCACAGATAGTTGGCGGGCCGCGAAATTATATAGGTTATTTTCCCCTGGGAAAATTTTTAACTGAAACCGAAATAGTGTTCAAACGAAATAACGAAGACCGGGAAAATGAATAGAGAATTCTGATTTGTTGAAACGCTACGGACACGTTGTAAAGAAGCAACGCTACGTACGCATTGTAAAAAAGAATTATTCCTTTTAATCCCCAATTTAGAGGGAAATAGATTTATTTTCATTTTCAATTGTATTATAAAATCATGAAAATATAGACTTAGTTTATAATTTCCCTTAATTATTTCAGTTTCAATTTCGTCTCCATGTCTTATATCTTTATAACTCTGACAACCAAACACAGCCGCGGATACAAAATTATAAATATATTTTAACTCACTGGAGTTCGTCGTACTAAAAACTGAGTTAAATTTGGTAATGTATAATTTCTATAATATTTCTATAATATGTAATAATACAATACTCGAAAGATTATTAAAAAATCGCTGATATATTAAATTATATTTTAGATATAAAAACGTACACAAGAAGTTGTCTTTTGGTTAACCCAAGTACGTCACAAGCTGTCATCATCGGCAGTGTCAAAGACTGACTTCTAAAGTAAACCTACCTAGTTTACCGAAATTAGTGCTAAATAATACAATAATACAATAAATCATACACGTCAACTGTTAAAAACCTGGGCCTACTGATCGATCAAAATCTTAATTGGCGGCCTCAAGTAAATTATGTTAGTCGTCGTGTTTTCAACAGGATACACTCTTTGAAACGTTTTCAAAATTTTCTACCGACTAAAACGAAAATCTACTTTTGTCAAACACTTTTATTACCATTAATCGATTATGGAGACGTGTGCTATCCTGATCTTAATGAAGAATATTTTTACAAATTGGAACGTCTTCAAAATGTATGCATTCGGTATATCTTCGGCCTCAGAAAATATGATCACATTTCTGAATACAGGTCACTTGTCAAATGGCTGAAGATCCGTGATCGACACCAACTTTACAAACTTACACTTCTTTTTAACATATTAAAATTTCCTCATAGCCCAAATTATCTCAGTGGCAAATTTAAAGATTTGTCTACGATCTGAAAGTTTGGGCTACGATGTGAAAGTTTACACACTCTACTTATTCCTAAACATACCTCTACCACTTACGAAAAATCCTTCACTGTCTAAGCAGCAAAAATTTGGAATCACCTGGATCCTGACATCAGGAAAATCACGTATTTAAATATTTTCCTGTCCTGCATCTCCTGAAAACTTTTCCTTTGTGTCCTTGCCCTTTTCTGTCTTTCATATCCCAAATCATGTCAATATTTTGTTTTCTTTTTTTAATTTACTTTTGTATTTTTTTTTGTCTAATGTGCTATGAAGTATTTTCATTTTAAAATCTCTCACAGTCTACCAACTAAATTTCAAAACAAATTGATATGGTTGACTAGAAGAGATTGCTCATGTAGCAATAAGTCCGCCATATGTACTGTACATAAAAGTTAATAATAAGTTGTGCGTGTCAGCTCGACGCGCAACTGGAGTTTACTCCATAAGTACGATTGTCTTTAAATGTATAAAATAGGTAACACTATGTATAAATATTAATATCAATATCATTAAATGTAAGTGGAAGAAATCAAATTAACACAACAAAATTAAATACATTTAGTAACGTCAGACTTACTAAAATTAAAAGAGTATTTTTAATTTTGTATAAGCGAACGATAGCAAACTATGTGTGTCATACTACGTCATTGCGATTACGCCATTAGAAAATGCCAATATGCGTGTCATACTCCGTCATTGTGATTATGCCATAAGAAAATTCCAAATACTCTTTACTCTACCTCTAAAGATACGCAGAAATATTACGCGGAGAGGCTACCTAACTTACACTTTTTTTACCTTCTGAACTTCGTACGATCTAAACTTCTGATTTCGCTCCTCGCAAAACTTCATAGGCGCTAAATATGAAATTCGATTCTAAAGAAGTAAACTCCAAAAAAGCTAGATTACAAAATATTTGCTGACAGACAGTGTTAGCATCAAATTGTATATCTCTTAAGTACAGACCGAGAGGCATTTTCACAGAGTACCTTTCAATTTTGTGCTACCGATATAAGTGACTGAAGGAGAAACCGAGGCGCTTCTGTTAAAAGACTAAAGTTTAAATTTGAGTATTAATTATAAACAAACAGGTCTCAATTTACGTGTCACTGTTCTCGTAATATTTTTGCACAAAATATAATACAAGAACAAATAAATCTTTCGTAATGATACTATTCTCCCATGATATCTATACAAACAAAAACAAATAGATTTATTAAATTTTTTAGAATTATATTTATTTAAAATGGAAAACGACACAAATATTTGATTAGCTACTCTGTCCTACTGAAGGGACACATTACAAGAGCGAAATACAACGCGGTGGGCAGAAAAAAATTCCTTGCTGCATAAAAGCCACCACCTGGTGCCGGAGGATCCTGCGCATTGTTCCTTTATGTTTGTTATTTGTTCCATTTTCATTTCATATTTTGGATATGGGCGACGAAAAATTGGAAACGAAAAATTTAAAACGGCCTTTTATTTTAAATTTGATTTAATTACGAATACGGCGAGAGTAATTTTTATATACCTACTTATTAAGGTCTTAAGAGGAAGGTATTTTAACCGCCTAAAAATGCACTGCTTAATATAGTATTTTGCCAACGAGGAGCTCCTGAAACCCACATATATTATTATTTACATTACATGTGAGAAAATATTTTCCTTCTCGTGTGAATATTAATTATTTCGAAAAGTGTGATCGTCGTTGCAGTTTAACTTATGATTTTTTAAACAAAAATCAACTTTGAAGAGATAGAAAAAACTGTATACACCAAAGATTTAGTAAGGACTTAAACAAAATGTCTCTTTCATTTGATTCATAAACGCTTAAGCAGTGTATCTTCTGCACAAAGCCAGCATCAACTATTCTCTTTCTCTATTTCTACCAACTGTTCTCAAAATTTTAACACTCCAAAAAAGAGTATGATAGCCAAAGAAAATATCAAATAAATTTAGACAGAGAACTTCCAGGGGAACTTTCACAAAGGTGAAGGATAATGAGCGAACAACAACTAGTAGAACAAAAATTTAAGAAAAAGAATACAAGTAACGTGCGACACGTATCTAAAAACCTCGTGGTTTTACCAAAATCATCCCTCAGGTTTTAAAAATATATCCTAAATAACACTTTTATATGGCCCTATCTTCTAACATTTTATTTAACAGAAGCAATTTTATCAAACATTATCGTGAATATTTTTGATACAGTTATGTTTTGAAATATGTATCAACTCAAAAATTACCGGATGACTGATTTGCGATAAATGTCTATATCGCAAATCAGACTACAAAATAAACGAAATATTAAGAGCTTCAATTTCATATCAAAATATACCTAACCAATGACAGTACTTGTTGGGATATGATAAAATAAAATGTTTGCCCCCACTATGTATTATGTGAAAACAATACTCTTGTCATTCGAAGTACGCGTCCCAAGTATCATCGACTTACGACGTTTTACGTCGGGTCTACTGTTAATATAGATTGTTTTGAACAACTAAAATATTATTGTCGCGTCATTTCAAATGTGATTTTCATAAAATTTCAAATCAAAATGAAAAATATGCGATTTTTAATGTAAAACTTTTATTTTGAATTCGAAATGTCGTGGCATTAAGTTTTAAAGATTCGTCAATGACGTTAACATTGATACAAAGTTGGACCCTTGAAAGTGCATTTTCACTGCACAGAGTTTGGCGGGTTAGGGTGGAGGCAATTTCGTGTTGAATATTATGTTTCAATTTTAGATAAACCAAGAAAAAGTAGTCTAGAGAGTAATATAACCAATATTGGGGGATCTGGATGACTTTGATACCCCACCAAAACGACAGATTAAGTGAGCGAGAAGAAATCTATGTCGCAAAAGAAGTCTTATTTCGCGAGCTATGTATGTTGGGACGCCATCTTTTGATTCACACATAGTCTTCCAGTTTCGCTATCGAGAATTTATTGATCATAGTTCTATAGTGTTCACCGGTGGCTTTTACTGGAATACTAAGATTTTTATGAAGAAAATATAGGCCTTTCATATATTGCGGTATATATATTGATGAAGTGATAGTTCGCCACTACCCTAAAATAATTATTCTGATTGATAACATAAGTAACGAGTGGAAAGTGGGAATGGGCTTCGTCAGTCATTATCAATTTTGATCAAAATTCGTCAATTTAGTCCGTCCCATACGTTTAAAATTTACTCACTGTATTTAATTTATTTCATTAGAGCGGCCAGCTAAAATTGTTAAGGATTTTTAATAGAATCAACATGCAATTCCCAAATCAAAATGTACTGAATCTATATGATACCGAGTCATCACGATCACTTTCCTGAATATCGTTAATAGTCTCTATTGCTTTTTGTCCGAAATCTCCCAATCTTATCTAGGTTATATACTAGATTATCTCGTGTGTTGCCAATCTGATCGAATAGTGTAGCAAAACCTCTAATGGTTAGCGGAGCAGGCGCTGCACGATCAGGAAATTCAGTAAAAACTGTGTTATGATTTGTCCGCGTTTATCAAAAGTTCATAGACATTTATTCATATACATAAGAAATTTCATGCATTTCTTCTCCCTAAAAGTCACAAGACTCATAGGAAAAAAATTGTTTCATTTGTGCCAGTTGCAATTCAAAGGATAAGAATTATATATATATATATATATATATATATATATATATATATATATATATATATATATATATATATATATATATATATATTCTTTTTTTTCAATGTATCAAATAATTTAATATTATCTTAATACGGTTTGTAGTCCAGGTAAAATTACCTACCACTTATTAATTGTACATTATGAAATTATTTGAATGTCGACTTCAACCAACTCTAACAAACTGTTGATAAAATACTAATAAGAACGAATAAATCAAATCTTAACAAAGCTTCAACCAGTTAGCTTTTGCAAAAAATAATAATTTTAGTAAATATCGGAATAAATTAAAAATGTCTTTTCCATTTTCTTTGACAATAATAGAATACTCACTAAGTTTTACATTTTCATACCGATCTGTAGTAGGATGCTTGCCGTCCATTGTGCCATTTAGTATTTTTTTGTAAGAAGGAATTTTTAACCGCCTAAAAATGCACTGCATAGTATAGTATTTTGCCAACGAGGAGCTCCTGAAACCCACATATATTATTATTTATTACATGTGAGAAAATATTTTCCTTCTCTTATATCAATTATATCGAGAAGATGATCGCCGTTGCAGTTTAACTTATTATTGTTTAAACAAAAATAAGGTTTGAAGAGATAGAAACAACTGCATACACCAAAGATTCAGTAAGGACTTACCTGAAAAACAAAATGTCACTTTCATTTCATTCATCAACGCTTATAGTGTGTCTCCTGAACAAATCCAGCATCTATTCTCTTTCTCTATTTCAACCAACTATTCTCGAAGTTTTAACACTCCACAAAAGAATATGATGACCGAAGAAAATATGAAATTAATTTAGACAGAGAACTTCCAGAGGAACATTCTCAAAGGTGAAGGATAGTTAGCGAACAACAACTAGAGGAACTAAAATTGAAGAAAAAAGAATACAAGTAGCACGCGATACGCATCTAAAAACCTCGTGGTTTTACCAAAACCATCTCTCAGATTATAGAAAGTTATCCCAAATATCACTTTTATAAGGCCCTGTCTTCTAACGGATTCTATTTTCATATGGAAGTTCCATTTATGATAATGAAAGTTTTAAACGTATTTGGCATTCAAAAAATTTTAAAAATAAAAAATATTTTATTACCAAAAAATAATTTATTTTTTCTTAAAAAAGGGACAAACAACAAATATCACAAATTATTTTCTTCTCATATTTTGTAGGAATGGCCAAAAAAAGTTTTTGGTGCACTAATTAATGAACACCGGTATTCATATTATAAAAAATTTACAACATCGCACGCATATATACGAACAGTCAACATATAAGCTTTAACTTATCATAAAGTATAAGTTTATAGAGCGATTTTAAACACAATCGAAAATACGTAGAAATGTATTTTATTTATTTGTTGAACTAAGGCGGACGCCCCTGAGTGCTCTCCAAACCTAAAAACAGCCGATGCGGTAAGACTTCTTCAATACAATTCCAATATAGAAATATATTTTCACCAATCAGACATTAAATTTTAAAAGTTTTCCACTTCATTAGTTAAATAATGTTTAGGTTTTTCCCAGAAAATAATCGACGTAGGGCACTTCTCATACAAAACTGAAGTCAATTGCGCATGGTGACTGTATATGGCGAAGGTTTAACGGTACTAAAATGATTAGTACTTTATAAGTTTATCATTAGAGCCAATTTATAAAACCAATAATAAAATAAAACAAAGTTTTGTTAGGTCATTAAAAAAAACATTATATAGGATTAGAACTCCCAGGAATACACGCAGCGTACCGTTTATTTAATTTGTTTGTTTTTTACCCTATTCGTTTAAATAATTGAACATAGCATGAAACAAAACGAATCATATTACATGCATACATATGTTTATTTCGCTTAAGAAACATACTACGCTGAGCTGCACCGACACAGGTGGTAATGAGACACGATAATGTAATTCGACTCGGACGATTGCGGTAATTCCCAGCGGACCGCAGCCGCAAATTCTTTCACATTTCAAATGCAACGATAGCGGAGCGTATCATTTCGAGTGGTAGCTGCAACTGTTCTATTGGAAACGTAATATACGTTACACGAATATGTATCTACATATATAAATAAAGCTCTACCGTATTACGATAGACGTATACCTTGGATAATTCCACTTCGATTTATTCCACCTCGTGATAAACATATTCCACGACATATTTTTCTCGTATTGAAATTGATTGCGGAGTCCTTGCTTGGTTTGAAATTGATTTAAAAAATATCTCTCGCTGCTCGCTCTCTCCTTTCTCTCTCTCCCTCCATACATACACACACACACACACACATTATAAACAGGACATTGTCTAAATGTGCTTAGTTACTTTAAATGTAACTGAATTTATTCTGTCACATATAGATATGTACATGGTATAAAAAACATTTAAGGTACGGTATCACTAAAGAAATCCTATTTCTAGTACGTAGTGAATGGTTTAACTTGTTACGGTAAAAAATGGATCAATCGAGATGCTACTCAGAAAAAAAAGGTATAGACATAACATTTCTTGAAAACAATATTTTCCTAAAATTAAACGATATGACGGCATATTTGCAAAAGAGTAAAATTTTTTTAAATCAAACATGTATTGAAATAATTTAATTTCATAAATAACATACCAAAAATTCATACGAGTACAAACCTAGTTCGGAATTGTAAAAACAATGCAAAAAGCCGTAAACCAAAACCTTCATAATACATTTACACGTTCTATTAAATAAAATAAGCATTGAAAAGATTGTAACATAAGAATTTAAAATTATATTTAAATAATGTATTTATTACAATTAATATTGACCAACAACAAAATTTATTGTTGAATGAAATTACATAAATAAATAATAAACCTTACAAGAGATGAATATATTCACTGCAGTCTGGGTAACAAAACTACAGCTGAGTCATAGGTAATGATTAAGATTAGTACAAAAAAGTAACTCGTTACTCAAAATTCTCTTGTTATTAACCAAATTTAACAAGTTCTAGTTATTAACTGATATTAAGGCGATGATAACTCTTTCTGATAAACTAGTGCCAACGCCAGGAGCTCGGCATATTAACAAACTAAGTTAACCGCGTCATTAAATCATAGACGCGGTTAACTTAGTTTGTGTCAGAAAATCGCCTACTTTTGTGAAGTTTATTATAAACTCTGGGAATATGCAGTATAATTACTTTAATATGAAGAAATGGATCAAACCTGCATTTATATTTCAGGCACATTGCTTTTATTGTTTTTATATTTTTATATATTTGAAATATTTAATTTCATGGTTTCTATTATATTCAGTGTTATGTTTAACAGTTAAAGTAAGATATTAAACTCATGTGTATATATATATATATATATATATATATATATATGTGTGTGTGTGTGTGTGTGTGTGTATGTGTGTACGTACATACATACACACACATATACATACGCACGTATGTATGAATATAAATACATATGATTACTTAATCAATTAAGATTAGTAAACAATTAAGTCCACGAATCTATAGCATAGTGAACTAAATTGTTAAATCTTATTAATATCCCTTTATATGTCCCGTCAAATTGAATATTCAGTAGCTTTTAGCATGGTCAGAAAAAATGCAAAAACTTTACTTCCTCTTTATGTATTTTATGTAAATGTTATAATTTTAATTTTAAATTGTCATATCAGTTATGATAAGATTTCCCGCGTTGGAATGTAGCCGATTTCATATACTGCCCACTATCTTTGTATAGAAAATCAGTCGATCTATTGCGACATGAATGGAGGACAAACTAACAATAATTAAGATAAATATAATAATAAGATTTTATTTACATTAAAATTATGAAAAAAATTATTTAATATTTAGTTTCATTATAAATAGCTCTTAAAATGTTTGCAATGAATACTGCAGGTAAATACAAAAGTAGCAATTTCACAACACTTAATGTTATTTAAAAAACGCGTCGATTTGTATAAAAAACTAAATCAATGTGATATAAAATGATATTATGTTGACCTTAAAGAAGAATAATTTTATTATAAATTGTTTAATCGAGTTGGAAGGATGTAAGAGTATAAATATGGCTAAAATATATTTTTTATTCCTGTACAATGAATTTTCTAATAAGGTTTCATATAAGCCTGTCCACAATAATCATATAATAAAATGATGAAACTTGAAGCTTGTTCTTTTTACTTAATTTAACACACGGACAAACAGTCACATGTGTATATGTATGTATATATATATATATATATATATATATATATATTTATATTTATATATGCACACACACACACACACACACGCGTATATATATATATATATATATATATATATATATATATATATATTATAATCTGAAGAAGTAAAACAATTGTGTATTTAATTTTAAAGTTCGAAGTTCTTGTTCTGTTATGTAAAACTTATTAATCAGTGAGCACGCTGATGCAAACACGGCAAATTTGAGATATTCCCTAATATTAAAGTATACCTTCTTTTAAATTCGCAGCTTCTATTAATTAATTATAATTATCTTAATTATTATATAAATAACACTTTGGAATTTGTAATATGTTTTGGAATTATTATGTTAGTTAGGATGAAATTTTCCGAATCGAGAAGCAGACTATATCATTTCCTGGACCTCCAGCTATTTGCGCACAGAAAATCACATCGATATGTTGCCCAATCGCGATGTTAAGGAAGGACAAATAAATAATTTTGGAATTTTTAATATTTGTTGGGATTGTTCTATTAGTTTTCAGATCGATCTGTTTTCGTTATGGCGTGAAAGGACAAACAAACACACTACAATTTTTTTTATTTCTTTGAGATTTTTTTCTAATTAGGATAAAATTTACTGAATTTGAAAGTAAACTATATTATTTCTCAACCCACCAATTATCTCCATGCTGAAAATCACATAGATTTGTTGCTCCATTGTAACGTGAAGGAAGAACAAACATACTTTTGAATTTTTAATGTTATTTGGGATTTTCGCAGTAAGTAGAATAAGATTTTCTGGGTTAGCAATTAGCCTTTTTCATTTCCTGATTAGTTAACTAATAATGTGTAGAAAATGACGTTGTCCTGTTTTTCAATTGTTACCCGAAAGAAGGGCAAACAAACACACTTTCGAATGTTTAATATTAATAGGGTTTGTAATATTAATTAGGATAAGATCCGACCCGGATAGGATTGAAAAGTAGCCTTTATCAATTTCTGGTCCAAAAAAGGACAAAGAAATATACTTCCTAATTTGTAAATTTTGGGATTGCTATATTAGTTAGAATAAGATTTTCCAGGTTCGATAGTAGCCTGTATTTTTTACTAGCCCGCCAACTATCCACGTTGATCTGTTGGTCAATTGCGACGTAAAGGAAGGACAAACAAACAGACTTAAATTTTTATTATTATTGGAGATATTGGTATTACTTAGGACAAAAATTCGCGGATGGGTATTTTACCTATGCCACTTCCTGGTCCCCCAACTATCTCTGTGCCGTAAGTTACGTTGATCTGTTGCTCTATTTCAATTGGAAAGAAGGACAAAAAACACTTTCCAATTTTTAATTAACGTTTTTAATTAGGAAAAGATTTTTCAAGTTGGAAAGTAGCCTCTATTATTTCCTCGCCCGCTAATCATCTCTGTGCCCAAAGTTACGTGGATTTGTTGCTCTACTGCTAAGTGAAATAAATAAAAAGAAACACACTTTTGCATTTTTAACTATATAAGGATTGTAATATTAGTAGGAGAGAGGTTTCTCGGGTTAAAAATTAATCTATATCATTTCCTGGTCCACCAACTATTTCCATACAAACATACATGTAGATCTGTTGCTCCTTTATGGCGTGAAAGAAGGACAAACAAACACACTTTTAAGTTTTCATTATCTGTTGGGATTTTCGTAATATCTAGGTAGGATAACATTTTATAAGTTGGCAATCAACCTATTTAATCAACCTATTTAATTAACCTATAAAATGACGTCTATCTGTTACTCCATAACGAGGTAAAAGAAGGACGAACAAACACACTTTCGCATTTTTAATAATAATTATGATTTTAATATTAATTAGGATAAGATTTCCCAGGTTGGTAAAGGATAAGATTTCCGGAATGGCAATACATCCCAAATTTAGCAAACAAAAAGGATTACTTAAAAAAATATAAAAACAAACACGAATTGATAATTAAAAAAAACCAAAACATTCAAAATTTAGTAGGCAAAAAAGGATTATGGAAAAAAAATTATAAATACAAATACGAATTGACATAAAAAAAACTTAAAATGTCTAAAAATGTAATAAGCGAAAAGTGTAATTTGAAAAAGTTTATAAATACAAACACAAATTCAAATAAAAAAGACAAACCCAAAATATTCAAAAATGAATAAGCAAAAATGATATCCTATCAAAAAAATGTCAAAATATCATTGGTGCTAAACTGAACTTATACCTATGATATTAAAACACAAATCCGAACCTAAGATTAAAATTAATTTAATTATATCGCTTTTTATTTTTTATCGCTTTTTAAGCGGGTGGGAAAACAAGCGATATAGATCTGATTAGCACCGCGCCTCAACGCGCGCTGTCTGTTTGCATGTGGGCTCTTTTACCCACATGCAAACAGACAGTGCGCGTTGAGGCGCGGTTGAAGCAATAGACATGCCAATACGCGTCTTTGTATTCGAGAGAAATTATGTGTTTTGTTTTTTTTATTGGATAGTTAATAGGATTATTTACTTTATTGAAAATAAAAAAAACAACTGAGATTTTAAATAAAAGGGTGAATAGAAAGTCTTTTTGTTTCTGTTCATAAAGTTTTATAAATAACGGAATTAATTTGGTTGAAAATTTCTGTTACGAGATGTTTCTGGATTTTTTTTCAGATATAAAAGACATTTCAGTTGTGTTTTAGCAACAACTTTAAAAATATCGTCAGGAACATGTATTTTTTCGTCGCCATATATTTAACAGATTTTGCTAAACATTTTTTTTTACTCTGTGTTGTCTACGCATTAAGTGATAATTAAACGACATCAATTCAATACAACTCACCAATAACACGGGCTGTTGCGTAATCCCTCCATCCAATCCTTCCCCTAGAACATAATAAAGATAATAGCATTAGAGTTTAAGCTCTTTTACTTAATGATAAAATAGCTATTACTAATATTTACGTCGTTCCAAGTCTATCGGCAGATTTCATTGAGTTAATAAACGGACGTTCAAAAAGGTATTTTTTTAATAAAACTGAATTGGGAAAACCCTTCGTTATTTCAAATTTATGTCTAATAATTATAACAATAAAATAAAACGTTGCTTACAATGCTGAGTAAGAATACTTCGGTTAATTATTATCTGGTATTCTAACAAATGCCAACTAGCTGCACTCTTAAATTCGTGCATTTATCTGGGTAAATTTAAATAAAGAAATCCTTTTATGCATTCTAATAAAAACACATTTTAATATTATTGTACGCTTTGAAAATATTAAGTAAGAAAATATTAATTAAACTAATGTGCAATCTGCAAACGCGTCAATTGATTACATAGATTAGATAGAATAGTGATGTTTAAATATACATATTTAGTCAATAAAATTTATTGCAATTAGAAATTTAATACCAACGTTACTACGACATATTTGCACAACCTAATTTCGAAATAGTGAAAAAAGACCTAGCTAAATTTGTTTATTATATTAATGAAATATTAGATTATTAGGCGTCAGTTGAATAAAGTAGAATATTATTTAGAATTGATTGCCCAATTGCATTGTATAGAATAAAATATATTTTAAGTAGGTTTCCACAATAACGTTGTGCTCAACAGACTGACACTATACTTATTTATTTAACACTACCTATTATAAAACAGAATTCCCATATTGTCTGTATTTCTGTGTTCTTTACAATACCAGAACTACCGGGAGAACTTCAATACGTTTTTCACCATTATTAAGAAAGTTTACATATGAAATGTTAGTATATAACATTATGCTATATCATTTAAAGACGACTAAGTAATCGTAATTTTCCAAAAAATCAAGTGACGAACGCGATTCTAAGTAGATCTTAAAAACTCCTGGCCACGACATGTCTATCTCTTATACAAAGCCCACAATAAATATTTCAAAAATATTCATAAAAACACGTCAATTTTCGAAAGCTTTTTGTGCAACCTGTTTAAATACTGATCAACTTAAGGGTAATATAGGTACATCTCCTTGAAATTAAATAGTTTTTTTTTCCTTTTCGAACTCGAATTCTATTGAAAGGATTCGATAATATCTTCTTTTCCTTTAAAGATCTTATTTTGGAAGTTTTTAGTGTAAGAAACATCTGAAAAACTTCGATAAACTATTTTCCAGAAACGATAAAAAATTTATAGAGATAGAAAATTTTAGAATGTACGAGAAAATCTTAGGAAAGTCAACATGAGACTATTGAACGTTCTCGGAAACTGGTTGGGAAATCTATGGAATATTTTCAAACATTCAGGAAAGTTACTGGAATGTTTCCATAAATTTTGCATTGTAGTCTCGCAATGTTTTAGAATGTTCTAGAATGTTTAGCTTTTGGTTCTAGAAGATTTGATTTTGAAATATTTCATGAATCCTGAGCTGCAACTAATCTACCACTACTCCCGCTATTTTTACTCAGAGGACTATATAAGTAAACGGCACTGGTCCGACTGCTAATAATTTGTGTGCTCATTAGCGTGACTATGACCACACAATTACTGAACATTACCTATCATGCCAAAACCACAAAGCTCTACGTAGTATGCCAAACGTTAAGTATATACGTTTGCTACGCTAAAACGAAAGGGGCAAAAACAGAAGAAAAACCATTCTGCAAAAAGCAGAGAAAGAACATCATCTCAGTGAAAAAGAAAGACTTTTTCCAAAAGCAAAAGTTTTCTGTCTAGATTGATTAAAGTACAATCGGTATAATAAATTATGAATAAAAAGATGGATCACAAATACGCACGATATTCGTTTATCTTCAACCTCCACAAGACAAAAATTCCCAATTATGAATTAAATTTAACAACGTTCACGTTTGAGACGGCGAGACATTAGTTAAGCAACACATCCGTCAGCTGGGTAGTAGGATGAGGCACGTCAATTCAAGAAATACTAGAAGACAAGCTCGTAAAAATGATACCACAATTTTGATAGATGCGATATCTGCCATCTGTCTGCATTGTTTAGTTTTAAGATGACAAAATAAGTCAACAAATGCGCGCTGCTTACAATGAAATATTAAATAGGAAGTCATTCCCTCTCTCCTGGTATGATATTCGTTTCTTATAATTTATTACTCGTAAGAAACGAATAGAACTACTAGAAAAAATAATGCGATGTAACACCGACTTTCAAAGACCATCGTTCACATGAAGTACACAGATTATAGAACGGTGCATTTAACATTTAGTTAATAATTTATTTCCTTTTTGGTCCGACTATCATGACTTTTTACAGTAAATCCTGAAAAGCAGCCATTTAAGACATTATATTTGATAAGCGCAAATGGAGAACAGAGCTGATCATTTAATTGGATCGAGAACAGAGCTAATCATTGATTTCAAAATAAAATGAACACATGTAAAAAATGGTATAAAAATTTATAAAAAATAAAAATCTGGTAGAATCGTTTTAATTAGTATCAAATTTGAAGGAAAGTGGTGTATTTATTAATTTTTCCACTATGTGTTCAAAATGTATTTTTTGTTTTATTTTTTATTAGTTAATTTCTTTTTAATTTTGTATAGTCGTCAAAACGAAATCAAAAAGCCCATTAGTAATAATTAAAAGAAGATATTATAAAAATACATAATATAAAGAGATATGCATACATATTTATATCACGGATTGAAACGCTACTAATGTTTAAGCCCTAAAATATTATCCTAATTTGAATGTAAGGATGAAACTCTCAACGTGTAAGGCCGGTTCGTAACTGCGTGGATATTTTCTTCATTGGGACTTGATTTAGTGAGTTATTTACTTAATGACTGGTGTAATATACTTTACTGAACTTTTACGCGGCTTCCGTATCTTAAGAGAAAAAATGCAACCCTTATAAGATCACTCACAGCCCTTTTCTTCAGAAATCCCCAGACGTATAAACTTGAAATTTTGCACAGTGATAAAATATACTAACCCGCATATATCAAAATAGATAAAACTCAAAAGCATTTGAAAATTTTAGAAAGAGTAAATTAAATTCTTGATTTTTTTTAATTCGATGTATAACGTAGTGTCGTTTAAAAAAAAAATACTTTTTTATAATACTAAGTATTATATCTTCAGAGATATGCTAAAAAGTATGCAAAGGTAATATATCCTCAAGCCTATTTTACACATCATATTTTTTAAAATATTCCCCATATATTACGCATACAAAAGATAATTTAATAATTAAAAATTTACGGTTTTCTATTTTCAAAGCCGATTTTCTCAAAAACCATACGAGGTAAAAACTTTGAAGTGCATAGTAATACATTTTATCAACCCACATATTTTGCACATATTTTACACCACCAATTTTTTTAAATATCTCTATTACAATTAAAGAAGATGTAAAGAAGCAACGTTAGTAAAATTTGACTAGAAGATTACAGGAAAACTATAGCAATTATTCTAGATCTTAATTGTTGGAATACGCACCACGATTTTAAACTTGTGATAGGTGCAATAGGTTGCAATATATTTATGTCGAGGAAACTTAATATTTGTAAAGACTTTAATAGACATATTATGTACGCTCTAATGTTTTATAAATGCCGAATTGTATACGAAATCCTGGTTATGCTAGTTCTAATCGTGGTCGACAGGTTTTCCAAATAACACACTGCATTACTACTTGCGGGAATACCAGAAATATTTAATAATACATTCATCTTGCATTTACCTGCCATCATCCTACGAAGTTGATACGTACTTCCATAATTTTGCTTTAGATCCTGCTGTACGATCGGGCCCTATTACACGAATACACGGAATGGTCCCTTGCCAATACAAATATGGCCAAGGTACCATTCCATATTAATTGTAAAATAATTTAAATTTAATGAGGTTTGCCAAGACGGACGGCTATTATTTAATATGACACATAATATTAGTTTTCAATCTCGTGAATTGTTAATTTATTATTTTACTATAAAGTGTTATTTATTTAATTTTTTAGAGAAAATCGAATAATTTTCTTTGTGAAAATTAACAAAAATACAGAGGAACTCTTCTTTTGAATGTCGTAAAGTATAGTAAAATAATGTAAAAATTTATGTTACCCAGAAATTTTGTCTCTGCGCTTCAGGTGGATAATATTATCAAAAGTATACCAAAACAATTTTATGAAAGGGTTTTTCAAGTTTTTAGTTGCAGTATTATTCAAATTTATCAGTTCAGTAAAGTACCAAATTGATGAAGAATATTTCTTTCATTCCTTCTCATGTCACTCTCATTTGTGGTTACTTCTCAAACCATCCCCATTGTGTATGAATTGAATGCAAGGAAGCGAAACTGTTGAATATTGTCTGTAAATATAAATAAAATTTTATGACACTCTCAAAATTAAAATCATTCTTAAAAATGAAGAACAAAATTTATTTTTCTGTAATTAAAGCCTCAGTGGCATGCTGATGTATTCAAAATTGTCATCAAGGACATAATCAGATATCGAATAAACTCAAAATTAAAATATTTTAGTGAAAAATAAATGTGATCATTAGTTACGATAAGTACATCATTCGGAAATCGGACTAAAGGTAACGTAATAAAAATAATAATAGTAAGATACTGGTACAACATTACGATATCGAAAAGTAAGTCTTTTTGTTCACAACAATAAAACATACGTATATACTAACCACTCATAAATACATTACGACGATACGGCCATTACATACCATTGCAGAAATAATTGCCAGAAATTCTGAAAATAATTATCGTCCACACCGAAAGTGTAGGTGACTTTATGACTTCTCGCCCGAAATAATATAATATATATATATATATATATATATATATATATATATATATATATATATGTATATATGTATATTTATATATATATATATATATATGTATATATATATATATATATATATTTATATATATATATATATATATATATATATATATATATATATATAAGGAATAATCCACTTTAGAATAATGTAGATCTGATACAAATAAAACAGCCATCCATAATAGCTAAATAAAAAGGGATTAGAATAATTAGAACAACTTATAGATTTTACAAAATCAAATAATTGTTACTTTAAAAGAATAATTCATTACACAACAACCTCCGTGGTATCCAAAACTAATTACGGCAAACCTATCTATACATATATCAATAGTGTAACAGTGTGAATTCTGTACATGGAAAATATGTAATAGAAATAACGAACGTAAATAATGATAACAGAAGCCAAAAACCAGTTTTTAGAATTTTGTCTGTCTATAAGTTAATTTGTTCGTCAACCGCGCGAAATCTACTGAAGGGCTTATGATGATATTTGGTATGGTAATAGTTAATACCTAAAAGCAACATACAGGAGAAAAAAAAATCTAATAGCTTTTCTTATTTCGATTTTGACGCGAACGAAGTCGTAAGCACAATTAGTGACGAATAAATTTTCTCAAATAACTTTTTACTTGTTTTCTCAATTGAACAAAGGTTCTGATTACCGATGAATGCCTGATACATTTATAAGACAAGTGATGATTCGAGTTTATAATTAACAACAATTCTGATATTAAAAATGGATTTTGATATTCAGTTTTATTTTTTTCACAATTTTTTGGCTGTGGTGTATTATAGCTTATCATTCCTTATTTTTTTACTTTCGTTTTACAAGGTATTACAGAAAGCTAAAAATGTTGCGTAAATATATTTCATTTAAACTAAATAACGCAGATTCAATATTTTAAAGTTTATATTGTATTCTTTATACTATTAATTACACAAAGCATGTTCCTTGATATTAAAACGAATCTATATACGAAAGGGTAACGTGCAGTTAATCGCCGACACAATTTTATTACACAGAATAATTATTGACATAATATATTGCACTATAATCATCACTATTTTTATATATGTACGACATAGACAACAATGACCAAAATATGTTAAAATGTATATTATAAACAAAAAAATACATGCACAGGTACGACACGTGTGCAGAAACTTGAACGCCTGACCGTTGAAATCGAATATTGAAATTACCGTCCGATTTGTTTATCGATAGGGTGTATGGTAAACTCACCTCACACCAATGTTTACAGTCGTTTTCTAAATAATTCAATAATAATATACCTTGTTTTTATTAATTATATAATTAACTCTAATCATTTAAAACAAGCAACTTTTTTCGCATGCAAATCAGAGTAAGAAAAATTTACTAAAAACCCTAATAGATAGCGTTGGTATTTAAATCGGTTTCACCATTTCTGATATTAGCGTGCACAACAAACGTTAATTAAAGATTGACATATATTTTTATTATTGGTAAACCGATTGAAATGAAACCAAGCCCAAATGCTAACCCAAGCTAATGTAAATTTATCACTGAAAACCACATCCAAATCGGTTCAACCATTGCTAGGATTAGCATATACAATGAAAGTATGCACTGATAAATAGACAAACCGACAAAGAAACCATAATTCTAAAAACTGTTTTAGTGTTAGTAGCGCGTTTTTACTAGGAAACGTTTAGTTTAACTTTAAAGTACCCAATGTATACACTTATTTTCTTACTATTTTATTATATATATATATATATATATATATATATATATATATATATATATATATATATATATGGGTCAGTCAACTCTTAATTGTCCAAGGACGACACCACTCTGTCCCTGGTCAAAAACGGAAAATATAGGCGAATATAAGTGTTTTATTAGTTATTGTTTTATTAATTTTAATCAAAACATAACAAATAAATGTCAATATTTTGCAATTTAATCCTTTTTTTATAGTTGTCCGAGTGACTCAAAAGAACGTCTTATAGTTAGCGTTTGTCCCCGTGCAACTATGGTTTCAGGAACTTCGTTTTATTAAAAAACATAAACAATAAATGCAATTTTAAACAGTATAATATATGTGTGTACCACATATTAAGACAAATTCACTAATTTTTTAATTTGTCTATTTTATGAATTTCATGCATATATATTTGTCCCAGAAAGGTCCTTGGTACCGAAAGTCTTTTGGACAACTACGATAATTTGTGGAACTAAAATGTAGATAGCGTGGTGTATTGACAAGTCGGTTTTCTTGGTAAACAATTGCGACCGACCGCTATTTTGATTCTACCATAACCGTGGCATCAGTCGGCCGAATTCCGTTAAAGAGAGTGGGTGGCTTTATTGTATGTCCCGCAGACAACCAGCAGAAATACGTAAGCAATTGACATATTATAATAAATTATAGTGTGCTAGATTGTATTTTATCTAAATTTTACTGTGAGCGCAAAATAAAATACAACAAGACACTATGTTCTGTTATACAGTTCTAAGTTCAAAAAATGTCTGTAGGACAACCAGTCACTACGACAACTGAGTAGTTGTCCGTAGGACATTTTGGTTGTCCTTGGGATATAGTGATATGGCACAATGAATGACGAGCAGGTTGGCTCAGTTGGTAGTGCCCCTGCCTTCAGATCCTGGGTTTGCGGGTTTCAATTCTGTAAGTATAAAAGTTTGTTTGATGAACACGAATGTTTGAATTATGGGTGCTTATTTATGTTTGTTTACTCATTATAAGCTGTGCTTAGTTTGTGGTGGGTTTTAAATCATTTATACGTCGTGAGCCTTTAATTAAAAATAAATGGTATAATAAAATAATGCGTGGTATTAATTGTTTGTAGGAATAACTTTTGTATTGTTTTCTTTTATTTTAAGAAAATTGAAATTATAGAAAAAGTAAAATTAAAACGCTACAGAGAAAGACTAAAAGCGAATCCCAAAAAACAAATTAAGCGAAACATAAAAAAAGCGGAAGCTATCACAAAAACAAAAGATTTATTTCAAATGTGTCAACGGAAAAAAAACATTGTAGAGCTATTCAGAAATTACGAAACCAAGTTTCAAAACTTAGAGAAAGCGAATAAAAGTTGTTCGCAACCTGCTTACCGATACACCTCCAAGCTCTCCGTCTATCCTACAAGAAATCAATATACCCCAAGTGACCATGAAACTACTCCGCCTCCTAGCTCCGCTGTGAAGAGTTAGAAACAGAGTCCGCCGAGTTATATCAAAGATGTTTAAAGAAAATTTATATTAACAAAGCAAAGCAAAAAAATAGAAGCTGATATATGAAAAACAGGAAGAGAGAGTTCATCGCAGAGGAGAAGAATTACAGAAAATGGAAGAAAAAGAAGCTAATGAAAAAAATGAATAAAACGAAAAATACAAAATATTAAACAACTCTATAAAGGAAATATACAACTACATTAAACACCGAAAAAGGAAAAATCTATTTAAAAACATATTTCAGGGTGTAGAAGTATCACAAAAGTGCAAAATCACAAAAAATGGGTTGGATTTACAAGGAAAAATTAGAACAAGCGCAAATTTGTGCATTAAAAATATAGAGCTATCAAAGAAAATTAATTGCTTCTTCTAAAGAGATAATCAAGAAATCAAGAATAGATATCAAGAAATTCAATTGGTAAAATGGAAACCGTCACGAAAGGCAAAGAAAAAATACAAAACGATTCCTCTTAGACTCCATGAAAAACTTATTCATTTAAGTTGGAGAATCCAAACACTAAATATTCATAGTTTAATTTTATGAAACGTCGACCTTAAGATCGATGTTTCGTAAAATTATAATTTAGTTCCTAAATATAAACATTTAGTGTCTGGATTCTCCAACTTAAATGACCAGAAAAGGTGTCGATAAAATCAAACCAAATGAAGTAGAGGTTCTTGTCAATTTTAGCAAAAAGTATAACGCAAAATGTTCACAAGAAATCCAGGCGCATCATTTCGGTGGGTCGCAGAATCAAATTACTCTGCACATAGTTGTCGTGTATGTGCACGACAAGGACAAAAATTACAAAACCTTATTATTGTTCTTTGTTTCTCCATACAATATTCATCAACCTACTGCTGTATGGGTACATTTACACCAAATTTTGACCAATATTATTGGAAAATACCCAAATATCGTTACAATTAATTTTTTCTCAGATGGATCGTTCCGACAGTACAGTCAAAAAGCTAATTTTTTCTTGGCTTATATGAAAACATTCGACTATGACTTCAAGGCTTTCAGCTAGCCGTTTTTTTTTAAACACGCCATGGAAAAGACCAGCCGATGATATTGGGGTATATCTAAAAAGAGAAGCGGCCGATGAAGTGGCCACAGGAACAAATATCACGAATGCATTTGAGGTTTACCAAATTCTTCAAGAATCAAGCAAATTTAAATTATTTTATATAACTAAAGAATAAATTGATGGTATCTAGAAAGACTTTCCAAAGAATCTTCTCCCTTTACCAGCGACAAAAGAAGTACACCAAGTATTTTCAACCAATCGTGGACAACGAATAAACAGAAATTTAACTGCTTCTGCTCAAGGTGATTGTCAGAATGCTTTTGTCCTAAATATTACTCACCTCTACCGACTCCAGAAAACACACTAACTCCCGTAAATACTAGCGAAGACATTGACGTTCAAGATGATGACTTGGCATTGCGTCCCATGCCAGCGCTCAATTCAAATATATATGATAAATTATCCAGTCCGATTTGCCTTTGAGCCACTTGACATCTTTGAAAAAATCCAAATTGTCATCGACCCATCTAAGGAAAAAGTGATCTAAAAGCATTTACACAAGTGTATATGACTCTGAAAGAACTGATGATGAAGAAAAAATTGCAGAACCGCAACCGTCTTCATCATCAGAACAAAACAATTTATTACCTGAAATCGGCGATTTCTTACTTGTTTAAGTTTATAACACCAAATGCGAATCGTATCATACCTATGCATGTATTGCTCAAAGCAATTTTGAAAACGACGGGGAAATAAAAGTCCTATATTTGAAATATGTCAATGGAGGACAATTGTTTATCCCAGATAAGAAAGATGTTTCTTATATAGCGTACGAAAACGTAATCAGAAAACTAATCCAAATCCAGAAATACAACGTAAAAGAGGTGTTGATTATTTAAAGTTCCCATTTGATATTAATGTTTTTTTAAATTGATTTAGTATTAATCAACTATTAATCTCTTCTACAAATAAGAAAATGTTTATTTGGTTTGAATGATTTACGTCTTATACCTGTACACAAAATGATTCGTGTAATAGCAGAAAATTTTACAATGAGACTGTTTTTAAGACTACAAATTAATATGCAGTTAGGATATTAAGAAAAGCAAAGTAGTTGATTAAAAATACTTTTTTGTAAGGTGTTGATAAGATTCGAACAAATATATATTGCAAAAAAATGTTGAGCGGCTGTCATTGTTGTCACCGTTTCATTTGGAGTATAACTGAAAGTATCCAAACTGACTCTATACTAGATGACAGAACAGCATGGTTTATTACCATCATCGGAAGGTAATAAATCGATAGGTAATAAACCAAGGAATTGACTGGAAGTAGTATCCAGGGTACCAACACAAGTAGTAGGTTTTCAAAGTGAAATATGATTGTATTAAGTTGGTTCTTCGAAAACGTTTAATATGATTCACTCGTTTAGTTTTGTAAATGAGGTATTCTATACCAAAAACAAAAAAATACTAATTAAATCGTAAAAATACCATACACGTTAACCTCCTATCTTTTTTTTAAATTAGACTTAAATATGTTTCTAATAAAATGTTATAATGATAGATTATAAAAGGGTGTCGGTGTAACCACGAACACGAATTATGTAATTATCGGTTAATGTTAAAATATTTTAAATAGATTAAATATTTAGCAATAAGTAAAAGGGCGATGCAACTCACAACTTCGTTGTTTAGTCAAAAGAAGAACTTGGAACTTGTATCACGATAATTTAATTGAATTTGATTAAAATCCAATATCAGTATTTTTGTTACGAAGACATCAGAAATTAACGCGTTCGCCAATTTAAAAACTGTGATTGATTGTATTAGTATACAGTTCAACTAGGTAGCAACTGAAAAAGTATTTTGAGTTACAGGACGATTTGGATTTTTCAGATTAACCGTTCAATTAACAATTTGATATTAGTATAATTATATTTCATACTATTTTTTTAACCAGTACATGGTTTTTCTTTAAAGGATTTTATACAACAAAATAATCTATGTTAATTAGCAATGTTATTTCGAGTTGTATAATAATAGGTTCGCAGTAAAATAAAATTTTCCACGTAACTATACTTATTACTTTCTAGAAGAATTACTCTGCACACAATTCAGTTCTAACTTCAGTTACTAACTAGTTGAGCCGTGTACTCGCCGTCTGAAACTCCTATAATAATATTCACTATTCATAAAAATATTTCTTAGCCACACGAGATAAAAATTGATACAGGATTTTTTTATTCTCGTAACTTCCCGAATATACTTTCATAGTTATAAATGTTTTAAAGGAAAGACTTACATATAAATAGAAAGGAAGGTGAGAAAAGAAGTTTATTTTTAAGTAAAATATAGTAAAAACTACGCATTTATGGAATTTCTCTTATTGTCATATTTATCCAACATTTAATAAGAAGAGAAATCATAATGTTTACTATAAGTTTCTGACGATGGACATACCCATTTTTGATGTAAATTTTTGTATACCCTTTTCTATACAATACGTATGACAAGTTTCAAATATAAATAAATGCATTATGCATATATTAGTTTTGATAAATTGACAAACTGGAGATGTCTGATGTTATCGCGATTAACAGTCCTTGGTGACCGAGTGTATTCCTTTGCATTCGAAAAAACGACTATACCTACATACGGTTAAGTAGTCATACTTAGACCGTAAATAAAATCTAAAACGGCGATAAAGTGATACGTTTCTATACTTCATACAAATCTATACATCAAACAAGATAGGTTTCCATACTTCAAATAAATCGTTTTTCCACACATATAATGTCCACATAAAACAAATCGATGAGAGAGCGATAACTAATTGATATCAATTTCCTACGTTATACGCACAGCTAATTGAAAGAGCTAAAGAAAACTTTGAGAAGCTGTTTAGATGACATCAATTGAATATGGTAATTACAGCTATTTAACCTTCTATGATGGGCGCAGTCGGCCGATTGATTCTAGGGCGGGGTTGCGTCCGGTCAATGTCACTGCCACGGACGCGCCCCTTCGTTCAAGAGTAAAACTGATCGGTCATAACGTGCACAGTTATCGGTATGTGGATTTTCATATTGTTAAAATATTTAAAAGTAGTCAGCTGTAATATAGGTTTAATGCTAAATCAATAGTATATACAAGTATGTATATATAAGACAAATAAATGAAAAATCTGAAAGGTAAATTTTACAAAGGTACCTTTGTTTTTGCGTACTAGGCGATGATAAAGCAGTACTTGCACATTGCGTAATGATATAATTTTATTACAGATAATAAATAATTTTAAATTTCTTTATATAATTCACATCTCTGCCATACCAATGAATGTATAATATGGAATAATAAAAATCTGTAAATATAACAATAATTGTGACTTTTAAGAAACTGCACTTCGCATTCTGTTCTGTAAATTGGCGATGGATACATTTTGCAGCGGAATAATGATCCTAAACATAAATCAAGGTCAGAGAATTTTTCGAAAGAAAGTAGAAAATCGTTGAGTCGTTGAAAAAAATATTTACCTGTTTCAATCTTTTGATTTCCAATTCAATTAAATCTTACCCGTTAAGCTTTATAGAAAATATATATCTAATAAAGGGAGACTAGGATCCACGTAAAACATTTACTATAGTCTGCATTAATTCTAATAACTAACTGTTCGCTGTTAGTTCCCTTCGCTTAATATTCAAATTACCTAATGAATATTTTCGTTTTGTTTGCATTGAATTTTTGTGATCTTTATTGATAATTAAATGAAACTACGTGATGTGGTGTTATTTCTACTTTCTTTAAGTTCTTTATCATGATCTAGGTTTCGTTGTATTACAACATCTTCAGGCGGGCAATTAGCAAAGATCTTTGCTAATAGCCCACCTGAAGATGTTGTAATACAACGAAACCTAGGTCGTGGTAAAGAACTTAAAGAAAGTAGAAATAATACTGTAGCACGTAGTTTCATTTAATTATCATTGATTATTAACTAGTGCGAGTGACAACGAAACAAATCGTGTTTGTTTGTTGTGTTGCGTAGGTTTTTAGTAACTCTGATATTATATAGTAGGTAAATGAGAACAACACCTCGATAGTTATTATCATTATCATTCACATATATTACCATTTTCAATTCGAACTTTAATAAATACTGGTTAACCACGTACAAATACCTGACATCACCTAAAGCCACTTAATTGCATTAGGGGCTCCAGAATTGTGTAATTTTAATAACTTTAATTTTTCATCTTTGTGTCAAATATTTTAAGTACCTCCATACCGACGACGGTTTGGCAGCTTTTTGTGCATACTAAGAACTTAAATCTTAGTTATCCCAATTTAGTTCTATATATTTTCATAACTTTTTGTTATAGTTTATTTTTGTTAAAAACAATTCGGATGGTGTTTATCCAGCCTATAAAGCTTAAAAATCGATTCCTTTACTTCTATTTGGAATGAATGACTTTTGTGTTTGACGGTATTGCAGTAGCTTTGTGTTTTTTTTTCTAAATCAGTGTCCTTGAAAAATATTTTTAAAAATATTGTTTCCACATTGGCAAATAAAAATTTATTGCTACTTTTTAAATTGATTGACTATTTCAAAAGTACAGTTACTAAGTGTTCAAATATATACAAAATATTTAAATTATATTTATGCATACACTACTCTACGGAAGTAATTTATATAAATTTACTTCCATAGAGTAGTGTATGCATAAATATAATTTTATGGTGAAAAGCTGTATGTTTGATAGCCAATTAACATCATGAAATATTCTATGATTTAAATTCAAATATCACTTATAATGATCTATTAAAGCACGTTGATACGTCACCTTTCACGATATTAGATAGCAACAATAGAGCATTATAAAGTTCCTCCAATCACTCTTTGGTGGTTTCTCAGAAGACAAGCCGTGATGAAATGAGAGCATACCGACCGCGACCGACAGGAGGTAAGACAGTAGTCAATCAATCTCATCGACCTCGACCTATCGAGTGTAATTGAGGTTGTTCGACCGGTCGGCATAGTGGTGCCGATAGAGTGCACGGTAGGGCAGCGCATGCTATCAACTTGCGTGCGTTGAGCGACCGCAACTGCCGCTGTCGGTCATCGAATCAATAGCGCGAAGGTCACCCATCGCTCTTCATCGCGTGCTTGTATAAATCTAACTCGCTATTGTCGAGGTCGAGATTGGATCAGGCGATTTACTGCCGTTCGTTATGTATTAGGTGATGTAGATGGTATCAACAACGGCGGGCATGTTTTGGTCCGATTTCGTTAACTCACCTGCTATATGCAGTTTAGTATAGAGTTAAAAGGCCTAACTAACTTAAAAACAATCGGATGACTGCACAAACTAAAATGTGGAAACAACTATCTATACCAAGCAAATAATTGCAATACAGGCATAACAACCAATACCGCGAATTAGCTGCGGGCTGCGCAGTAATTTTGCAAAATTTATCGACTGAGTGAAAAGAAAGGTCAAAATCCGACACTCTCACTAATGAGCTTTAAATATAGGTGAGCGTCGTAAGACGTTAGTTTGATTTAAAGCATAATATATAAAATGCCTACGATCTTTCACCTTAATACAACAAAATACTGAAATTAAGCTCAAATTTGTTGAGTAATATTAAATCATGTAAAAAAGTGTACCGTCACAAGAACAAAAAAAAGTATAGTACACCCCTAGCCCTGACCTTTATAAAAAAACTGAATAAAGCTTAACGTCGCTGAGTAATATTATATAATTTAATATTGTGTACCATCATAGACTTTGCCGCACAAAATATGCAAAATACCTTTTGTTCTTGAACTCGCGCCAACAATATTATGAAATCAGGGTCAATGTTGCTGAATATTGCTATATAATTTGATAAAGCGTACCGTGATTAACAGATTCCGTCTACGATACATCTGAAACTGAAATGCATGTGAACAGTCTGAAAAGGAATGGGTAGGGAGTCGACGGCAATATTTATCATAAGTCTTGAAATATGAATGTATAACTTTTTAATGAATTTTCTGTAATATGACTACAAAACATCTTATTTGTTTTGTTACGTTATACAAATAGAAGAACCTTAAACAATGAGCATAGTTATCCTATGTATTCAAATTTTTAAAAATCATTAGGTTTATTTAAATATGATACATAGTTATACTTTTCATTACTAGGCGAAAGATTCACAAATAAATTACTTCGAGTAAAATCAGATAATTACGTACACGAAAATACGTCACCATTACCGGTATTAATACTCAGTTTGACATTGGAATTTGTTGGTAAATGAAATGGATATAAATAAAAGGTTTCTAATAATGTACATTTCTTTGAAAAATAATATAATTAATAAAAGTAGCTCAAATGCTAGACAATCATGTCAATTATCTCATGGGATATAATATTTTTGGAAATGAAGTTAATTCGTATAAAATTACTTTACGAAATTTCCTATTCCTACGGCCTATGCACCCAATATCTGGCCATGCAACTGCGAGAGTGGGAAGAAAACGCATATCTCTTGTGTATATATCGACAGCCACGACGATCTTAGGAAATAATGAATGAAGTGCCAAGATCTTTCCTAACCATGAAGATTTCCATCATATCATGGAATTAATACCTAGTACCTGAACACAAACAATCTCTAAAATATAACTCTTTTATTAATAAGAGATTCTTCTGCCAAGAATTCAAACTGTAACGGACCTGCAACAAAACTCTTGCCACATGTCAAAACGAAATTTGCCCCGCGTTCCAAGATCGTAAAATTAACAGGCAAAATACTCACCAAAACCGACAACGCATCCATTGGTGTATCGCTGACTGTAAACAATGACTATGGTAAAAGCTTCATCGTATATCGAGGACCATGCCTAGTTATGTACACCGATCCTATCTCCAGCCGTCACCGTTGGCGTCTCTTTCGCGAGCCTGCCCTTGAAGAGGACAGCCTCGGATTTTTAGTGGTGCAATGCTGTACTTGTTCTTAATGCCCCATATATCATATAATCTGGCGAGGAAATTTGCTGCCCGATTCGCGATGGTATCACGTAAAGAGGAATCGCGAGAATATCGTAGAACATGACATTCCAGAGAATAAAACTTAGGACCGAAGTTTGAGGGCAGGCCATGGTCAACGTTTTCTTTACTATAGTGTCTCCGTCCTACAAATAGAAAACTAAGTCACGAAAATAATCTATCATAATCCGGCGGAAGTCTGCTGATACTCCTTGGGACTCCAGCGCTGACAAAATGGTTGGCTACAAGGCATTGCGTTCCACGGTTCTTAGTACTCTGGTGGTTACGCTTTCTCTCCCACTTACCTGGAGAGTACTATTCCACCGTGAATTTTTCTTAGGTGAATCTATTCTTACCGTGCTCAATCTGAATCTGCATGATGAAATCCTGGAGAATTTCATCTATGAGAACGGTCTTTTGCTATGTAATCTGCCCGATATACCTGCAATATTTTCAGAGCCTTGGGGTTAAGAGTAATATTAATATTACTCTCATCTCAAGGGAAATTTTTGGTAGGAGGGTGTGTACCCAGCTGAAGAGTCGAACCGGACGTCTCCTATGACGCGACTATATTGTTCTTCATCGCCTAGTCCTGCCACAGGCCAGACCAAGGGGCGTGAATCAGCACCTTATTGAAAACAAGGTGCCAAGACTGATTGGTAAAAATTGGGATCGGATTGTCAAAACTATCCATCTAGAGCTCGATAAGAATGGTAAACTAAAACCTCACTTAATTTGTCCAAATGATACGGCTGTTGAGTTTTAATCTAGGATGATAGTCAGCGCTGAAGGGAGTTTAGATGAAGCCCGTTGAAGTAAGAATAACGCCTGCTGGGTTCCTGCAGGCTGGATGCTCTGTGTAAAGATTTCCAAAAAATATATATAACTACAAACATGCTAAATAACATGGAACGACTTGATTTGCAAACAAGACTTACCTGGTAAATTTAGTAGACGCCTCATGTAAACATAATGGAAAAGTTAAAAAGGGCTACATTTTTGTAATTTCGTCTTTCTATATGCAACTGGTCCCCGAATCTCTTTATCTTTAGCACTCTTAAGAATTCGGCAAGAGTTACACATGGAATATTCGTGAGATATGAAACTATTCTATTCTATTCTTACATAATTTTTACTATTCTTACATAATTTTTACTTTTACATAATTTTTCCCTGATGATAAGCCTGGCCTCGGCACATATGACTAATCACTAGCTAAAATCTGCGAGTACCATTCAGAGTGAGTTGATATTGTGAAAAATCTTGATTCTAATAAATATCCAAATATGGACAATATTAACAACAGAATTGTTAGGCAGTCTGAACCACTGCGGCTCTTAAGATACTTGTGGTCTTTAATAGCTGCTTGTACGGGGAGTACTGCCCGAAAATTTGGAAGGCCGCAAGGCTGAAAGTCATTTCAAAGAGTAATAAGAAATCATCCAGCGATGGAAAATTTTACAGACCCATTACGCTCCTTCCTGCTTTTGGGAAGTTGTTCGTGCAAGTAATGGCGGTGCGCATATTAGCGCGGTTATCCCAATCGCGCATCCAGAGATGTACATAATTAGGATTTTCTTGGGCATCTTCGGCGCATTTGACACAAAACTCTTTTGTGTCTGCTATCTGGTGCTCCGCTGCTTAGTTGGGGAATTTTTTTTGTGATTGGAAGGTTTACTTCTAGTATGAAGATGTATAGGTTAGGAAAAAGTTTATCGGGGACTACTCGTAAGGCTCGGTCCTCAGCCCCAACCTTTATAATATGATGTTCGACGGGATTTTTGTGATATCCTTTCATCATCTACGACAACGATACATTGCTGATAGTGGGAGGAGCGAGCCGTAAAGAGATAAAGATTCAAGCCTCGGGCTCTCTTGCCACGATACTTACTTGAGCAAGGAGAACAAGCTTAACTTTCACCCCACAAGTCCGAGGCTCACCTCTTCAAAAGTAGATTGGCGTGGGATCCGACATTATGATGGGCAGTTTCAGGATCGGCATGAGAAACCAAGTCACATACTTGGGCATATTCCTCGACTCGAGGGCGGAGCTTTTTGCTACAGCCACGGCACATCGAGAAGAGGGCCAAGGTTCCACCCCATGGCCCAGTTTGCTAGGTCAAGTAGGTGGTTAAATATTTCGACCCTCACATTGATGTATACGGCGATATATCTTGATATAAAGACATATTGGTCATCACGGTATATTGGACAAAGAACCAGAGTGACCTTCTATACGCCATGGCCCGGTTTGTCGAGGCGGGCTGGGGAGTCAGAAGATTTTTACTGAGATCACAACGCATATTTAAGGCGTTGACAAAAAGCGTAAAGAACCTGCTTGAAGAATTTTTTGCGGATGTTAGTGGAACTTATGCCTACAAAATAGCCCGATATGTTCCTGGATTTTGAAACACAGGACATAAATCATTTTTATTCCACTCCAGTGATCGTAATGTTGCGCGTAGAGCTTTATTAGAGAGCATGCATTAACACAAGATTTCTTAAAATATGATATCTTCGCCGTGACTCGGTTAGGAGAGGACAAACCTTTAGGGCATTCAGAGCATTTGGCAAGTCAATTCTGGTTTTAAACGACTAATTGAGTAGAGACGGCGAAGGATAGTAGATACTGGACACTATTCGGACCCTTCGAAGGTCCTTTTGTGGTATGAGGCGTACTTTTGTGGTATGAGCCGGGTCACTACGGGCCCCTACAAAGACTCTAAGACAACCCGTGTGGTTGCTTGGGAACAGCTATGACGGCCTGATGGCGGACCATTCTGAATGCTTTTCAATTCCGAATAATTTATGCTGAATTCCTATAAATGATTTAGTATTTTCTTCTATCTTTCACGATCAAATTACCTGTTTACATGATAGAGGCATAGAAATAAGGATAAAGTTAGTTACACACTGTTGTTGAATTGAGAAGCGAGCCAAATAGAGATAGAATATAGGGCCCTTGCTGGGATATCCCAGCGAGAGCCCTATTTTGACTGGAGCAACAAGAATAAACTTAGTTTAAAAATATCCGAGGCTGTCCTCCACAAGGAAAGGCGGGTGAGATAGCCGAATATGGTAATGAGCTGATCCAGTACCGGTGTGCGAAACAAGGTCATATACTTGAGCGTGATGCTAAAATTTATGCCGCAGGCACTGTTTATTAGATTACCTTCCATACTGTTGCCTGATTTGCCTGGGCTGGCGGGAGATTGAAAACCTCGAAACTAAAACTGATGTTAACAACAATATACCTTGATATATAGATTTATGTGCTATCGTTCTTAGTTCACGTTTTGTTCTATTACAGTGAACATATACCTATAATCACATAAACCTTTCGGACAAGGTATCTTTAGCCAGTTGTACATAATTTTTCAAACCAATATATTATTTGCAAAAATAAAAATCTGTAGGATATATACAAGCATTAAAAGTTCAACTGATTTTTTTCTGTAAATATTAGTTGGATATAGAGTGAAAGTAAGTAAAATGTAGATTTCAAATACCTAAGATTCATCGTACCTTATAAACTTTTGTGGAAAAACCACAATCTGTCTAAAATATATTCTACATAATTTGATTGTGTCGAGTCGAAAAATTTTAATTTATCCATAGAACTGAAAAAATATTACAGAAAAACTGTTTTGACAATGGTCAATTTTTAATGAGAAATAAAAATATGAAAAAAATTATGATTTATAATTTTTTTGTATTCGAATTTCGTGTATGTGTATAACATGACAGGTATATATGTACAACGTGACAGATATATATGAAAGCGCGGAAAGCGCAGGTGAAGCTCCATTTTGCTTAGTTATCGCAGAATCTGCAACATGAATTTCATATTTATTTTAATATCCTTTATACCCTTGGTGGAGTAAAGAGAATCTACGATACTTCACCATGCTGACCGATTTTATACTTAACGGATTATTGCACTCCAGGTTTTGCTGATACTCCTCAACCTCAATCCAAAGCCTGTTTGAAGATATGGCCTGTTTGGTGTTTCATGATACTGTATTTCCTTCTGAGTATGTAGCCAATTCAGTCCACTTACGGCGTATTATTTGGTGGTCAAACGGAATTTCTTTGCGTCGTTCTGACAAGTATTCATTAAATAATTTTTCAGTCGCCTTGTTAAGTCCTTTATTGCCTCACATGTCTCGTTTCAAAATAGTAATACAGTTTTAATGCCAAACATGAATATTTAATGCTGAACAGGAATATACTCTCCGTGTAAATTTTCAAGACTTTCACCAGAGGCGGAATTCTGCAAAGGTTATTGTAGCTTTGATGATTTGTGAAGTGATATCCTCTTCAAATCCTCCAGTAGCTGAGATTACGTTTATCAAACACTTTTAATAAAAATTTGCAAAAGAATTGTACGTATCAGCTCCGATGCGCGACTGTTTTCTTCTTAAGTACAATTGTCTTGGAATGTATAAAATAGGTAAAGTGGATAAATAAACGCATCTTCTTGATAGTGAAAGCATGTATATACTTTTATTCATATTTATTTGATATGCATTAATTCTTTATCAACTGGAATGACATCACCCATAAATGATATGTATATGCATTGAAAAGGTTTAAAAACTATATTATTAGTTACATTTTTCCTTCGTAATTATCTCGTCCCTCTAACTTTAATAAACATACAATTCATTTTAAATGTATAATTAATATTACAGATGCTGGTATCCACAGAACATGTATCAGGAATAAATTGCCTTAGCACTGCTTTAATTTAGAAATTTATTAATACTTATTTATTTTTACATTTAGTAATTTAACAAATTCTTACAAAAACATATACTGTATTTTGAAAAGTTATTTATTAGTATTTTATTGAAATTCAGTCTGACTAGCGACATGATTCCCTTTACTTATAGCTAGAATATTAAAATGTGCATTAAAATCAGTTTGCACTGAATGGTTTACTTTACCTATAGCCGGAATGTTAAAATGTGCATACAATTAGTTTCGACTAGATGATATAAGCCAGTGACTATTTTAATTCAGGAAGTTATCAATACATATTTATTTTTCATATTAGATAATTTAACAAATACTTGCAAAACCATGCGGTATTCTAACAAATTTAATTCGAATGCAAATGATAACAGAAGCTATATTAAATAAAAATTCTGTTTTAGAAATGCAATGTGTGGTTCAATTTACTCATAATTAAAACAAAAACGTGCCTTATGTTAGGTTGGACTAGATAATACAATTCATTCTTTCATAAGGTGTCAAAATGAAAATCCTATTAAATTATTTGAACATTTGTTTTACCAATCTCTTACGAAATTGTAATATATATTTGCAAACTTTTATTAACATAGATTGACAATATTCATGCGACTTTAAGAATTAGTAAATAATTCCCACAATTTTTATATAATCACAAATATAAACATTAACATCTTTTAGCTCTTAAATGTTTTACCCAACATGCTAAAAAATAATGACTATATGATTTATTACTGAAAATTTAACTGTGTCGTGGAATTTTTCAAAAATATAAAATAAAATACAATGTGAGCAGAAAAATTAACAAACATAAAGGAAACGAAAATTAAAAATAGTACAAAAAGTATATTAACAGGGTACATAAAAAATGAAAACGTAAAAAAATGTATAAATAAAGAAATTAATAATCTATTTTTCAACTCCCTCTCTGCAATTTCAGCCCGAGCCTTCGCTTTTTGAGCTTGACTTAACAAAATTTCCTTGCGGATTTCATGGGGCTCGTCTTATCTTCGTTGTCTTTGCTTCATTTCATGCCTCGTGCAAATTCTTTTTAAATATTTCGTCTGAAGCAACTGACGTTGGCTGAAAGTCAGCCGGACATCCGAATGCTGGCTGCCGGTGCGTCTCCCACATATTGGCATATTCGTGTCCATATCCAATATGCTTTTCTGCACCTCACCCCTAGGCTGACCAGCAGGAGCATCGTCCGTTGCCTCGGACGATGTTGACAAAGTTTCGCTTCAGCAAAAACTTTACTTCTACTCATCGATTGTTACTCAGACGGATCTGTAGATAATTGACTCTAATTAATTCAATGTCACTTCTCTCAATTTGCCAACCCTCTTCTCTGCTTGGCTTTTATATTAAGCCAAAGTTGGCACAGTTGATATCCTTTTGCCTGAAGAAACAAATAAATTACAGATTTCTTAGCGCATTATTTAAAAAGAAAGAAATTACATTGGTGCAAACAAATTAATTATGTGTTCATCAAACAACTACAGAGATTTAATTTATCATAACCAGCTACACGAAAAAAAGCGTCGATCTGTCATATTTATATAAAATCATACATTCGCATGTTAATTGTCCCTATCTCATCTCTTCACACAACACTCGACTCATGTCCCATATACCATTACAGAGATTATTCGTACAACAAGTCTGTAACAACAACACCCTTTTTATGACCCCGTATTTCGAATGTGCCGATTGCATAACCATATTGTTTCTCAACATCGGTCCTTGGACATTTTAGAACCGATATAATTAACATTTAAAAAGGAAATACGAATTATATTATTTATAAATTAGAACGAGCTACAATTTATACTTAATATATTTAATACCACAAGTAACCCTTGAAAATATATATATGTATTATACAAGTACTCCAACCATTTTGTAATTAGATTTATATCTACTCTTATACTCTGTTCTTTTTATTATATATATATGCGACTATATCTCGTTTTATGAGTCTTTCAATAAATAAATTTTATTTTCATTATAAACGTGTACATTTTACTATACTTACCCTTTCACTAATAATACCACTGGCATTATATAGGTATCTCGGTATTTTTTTAATCTTCACGTTTTCTCCGCCGGTGCGTTATTATTTTCAATTACATCATTGTAAGAGACCAATATATGCAACAATATCCTTTTCTCTTTTTTCCGTGTAATTTCTTTTCCTTATATTTATTTTACTACTTTTGTTAAATGCAATACTTTCAGCCAAAATAAATGACGCTAACAACTGTCAATAAATAATCCGATATTTCAATTAAAGATGTGCCTGAAATTAGCTCATTACACTTTTTTAACGCTCTGAACTTCGTACGCCTTAAACTTTTGATTTTACCACTCATAAAACTTATACCGGGCGCTATATATGAAAATCGATCCGTAAGGAGTAAACTGCAAAAACCGTATTTAAATGCAGTATTATTCTATTAATTAAATTTGTAGAAGTAGATTTCTTATGTTTTTGTTTCAAAGGTACCTCAAAAAGTAAGTAAATGTGTCTATATACAAGAGAATTCATTTAAATGAAAAAAAACGTTTTGGAATAGTTTATGAACGTTTCAGACTGTTTAGTTCAAGCCTTCGAAATTTTTAATTTCACAATTTTCTGAGTTCAATGCTCCCGCTTGATTGTATTTACACCTTGTATATAACAAAAACAATAGAAAACTTTATCACGACGTGAAATTATATTCTGAAAGGGCGTACACAGTTGTCTCAAAAAGTCTTGTATTAACATCTCTAGGTTTTTTAAAAGACCCTCGGTCGCACCCGTGCATGTAAAAACTTATGCTGGTAGCCCATTGGTGAACAGCTTGGTTTGCATTAGCTGGTATGGACCAATCACTGAGATACGTCTTGTGCATGCTGCAGGTGATTAAGTCACATATAAGTGTGAGATTGACAAATACCACCTATGGGCTGAATATCTATTAAGATAAAGTAAAATAAAAAAAATATATATGGGAGGGAAATGTTAAGATTATGGGGATTAGGACAAAATTAGTAATTGAAATCCTTTCAGTTTCGGCTTGCTAAACGTTTATTGGAAATGTTTCTGTTATAATAAATATACAACATCAAAAAACAAGATTAAAATTCGATTTTACGTCTACGAATAAGCTTTTCATGGTATTTATGAGCGTGCTATGGCGCTGTTGTTTGTAGCTTGTCGTATAGAGTTTCAGATTGGTGCACGTAGAATTTTAAGGAGTTTGATTCTACGATCGCTATGAAATTATATTTCTGCTGTATTTTTGTCAATGTTGATGTTAATACGATTATTGAGGGAAATCTAACATGTAGTTTCTTTAATGAATAAAATAACTTAGGCCCATGCGAGTGTCCAAAATTTCAATGTATAATTTTACTTACTGGCCTCCCTACTTTACTTGGATAAAAGAAACCATGACATAAAATGAAAACGCTTATTACAATAAATTCAAAATCTGTTGAAAATTGGGTATATGTGGAAAACATACTGCAAATTTTTAATAGATTACTTTTTAATATAAATTGTTATACACAACATTTTGACGAAGAAGAAAATTAAATTAAACGATACAACGCACGAGGGTTCTGGTAAACAATGAATATCAACAATGAATTCGGTTTAATGAACTTACAATATTTCCCATATCTAATTAGTGAATTTAGCGACAAAGTTAAAATAAGAATTCAATAACCTAATTTAATAAAATTGCCAAATGTGTAAACTAAAAAAACAATATGATAATTTAAGTGTCTAAACAAAACTAAATTTCGAAACCTTAACTATAATTTATAATAACTATCACCAATTTATTCCGTACAACATTAAGAAATAAGTTTTAAACAAACCACTTTTTTCGAATACTAGCATACATTGAAATATTATATAATTAATTCTTGAATCTTTTCCTAAATGATGGATTATTAATATACCAAAAATTCTAATTGCATTTAAATATTGTGTATGACAGAAATATTAATTGTTTTACAGAATTGCCGTTTTATTTAATGGTTTTTATGGAATAGCAGCAACTGCCATTTTATTTGATGGACGAAGAAATAACATTTTATAATTCTATTGAGTATTCAAATTTGGTTGTCATCGAAACATTGGCTGCGGAGTCGTCTTATGTCATGGAAATAATTTTAATTCCCATTTCATGGACTTATCCATCTAAACATTCACTATATTTACTGTATTCACCCCTGTTACACCATTGATTAAAATTATCCTATTGGAACCTTCCAGTTTGAGTTAATAACTGTAACTAAAAATACAAAAGCCTTTTTAGCTTCGTCCAGATAACCAACATTTAAACCATGTCCTACGTCAACGAAGCCATGAAACTGTTTACCGTCCCTCTCGACGTGACGACGTATTGCCATTTCATCCATGACAAGTTTGACTAAAATTTTGTAATGCGTGCTTTTGCTTTTATACTTTAACTCAATAAACCACTCCTTAGTAAAGCCTGGATTACTGTCAAAGGATTAAATGATTCAGTCTAGAACGAAACTGAATCAAATTTACCATTTGCCTAGAAAATATTGTTTACTTTTAATTACTCATCACGCAATTGAATTTTAATTAGACACAGCCCATTCACTCCAGTCTTACAACCGAGAGCCAAAAACAAAATAAGTTAGAATTTTAAAATTCTGCCCTTTCCCGAATTGTTTGTTCAAACATAATTTTTTTTCATTTGCTATATATATATATATATACACATATATATATATATATATATATATATATATATATATATATATATATATATATATATATATATATAATTCAAACAACGTATATTTCAAAATTGTATCCTTACTAAGTTGATTTGCTTTTGTAATCTGGCTTATGAAATGTATAAATAATAAAGCAGTCAATTTATTTTAACATCATTATTTTACTGTAGATATAGTATTCAAAATTAACTGCTTTAAAATGTGAAAGTTTTATCTTAAGATCACAGTCTTCAAACATATTGACGTTATCGACATTACGCGATAATGATATTAAGTGTCCAGTACTAGTGACGCATACCGGCCACAAAACAATAATATGTTCTGCGATATGGCACAGAAAAAAAACAAACCGGTACAAAGCTGTCACCAATTATGTTTTTGATTAAAATCAAAGGAAATAAGTTTAAAATGGCTTACCTATGACAGGAAATTCCTGAATTGGTCACATTATTTTTTCTCACTTTTATTTTTACACGTTATTATGGCACAAATTGGCACAAAGGGCGCTAATGAGCAATGAATGACGAAGCTCTATTTCTTATCACATTCGCCGTACAACTAAGGTATACATCACCGTGCAGAGGAAAATATATGCCATGCAGATCAAAATAGTGGCGCGGGTGATACGCCTACATACCATCTTTAGTTATATTATATGCTCTGTGGTTATTTCAATGGCTCGAATGTCGCCGCATCGAATATAATTAATTCCAGGTATGATAACAGCCTTCTGCAATGCTACTAAATTAGTTATTTCGAACCGCAATGGAAAAATGGGAAAATGCAAAAATGGAAATGAAGGTCTTTGCAATGGGTAGTATTGTTTTTGTATTGAACGTTAGACCATGAATATCTCACAAACTACACCTTTTATCAAATTGATCTTAGATTTCATAGCGATATTTTCACTCTCGTGTAATTAGTATTTCAACGACCAAAAACATTGGGTCTTTTGAATAACAGTATCTTAATAAATTATAACAACAGATTAATATAATTGTTTCTTTTATTTTTTCAAAGAGAACGGGAGAGGGATCTGACAATTACGCTAGATGTTTCGAATTGAGTCAACATTAAAATCATCCGACCTTCTTTATTTGATTTCTATATTTTTAGAGTTCCGTACCTCAAAATATAATATAGAACCGTTCTTCGCAGAAACTATTTAATATTGAAACTTGAAATTTAGCATAGTAATAAAGCATTTATTATGTCAGTAGATAATAGTAAAAAATATGGAAACATAAGGGGCGAGAAATTAAGTGCTCGAAAAAAATTAAAATTCCGTTCATAGCGTATAACATTGTTACTAAGGGCTACTTGTAAGGGTCTCGGATTTTTTTTTATAATTTTAATTGTAATATCTTTACAAATATACAAAAATAAAAATTGTGCAAAAAATGAGCTGCTCTCCTATTTTTGCAACTCCTGAACCTAAAATCATGAATAAAAACTAATTTTAGTAGTCTATGCAGAGGTTATGGGAAAAGTATCCTTTATCTTATAATTTTTTAAATATGCATGATGTTTTACGCTCACTAAATATTTAGTAATCAATATGTTTACATTGTGAACAATTACTATTTATAATTTAATGGAAATAATATGTACATTTAAATATTTATAAGTACCTAAATGTGTACGTAACACTCGTAGTGCGAATTTGAAATGAATGGTAAATATTTGTAGACCGTATTACATTTTCGTTAATATGAATTATAATTAAAATAATGAATTATAATAATCGTTAATATGAATTATAAATAATGAAAACGGCATACGTAGAATCATTTAGTATGTCAAAAGGCCTACGTTATACTAGTGCTTCCAAAACAAAAAGTTCAGCAACAAAGTAAGTTATTACGGAACGACGCAAAAATGCACGTTCTAATAATTATTTTTTTCCTAGTGATGCACATAAATAATAAAAAAGAGCGCAGCACGTTATTATTAAAGTATCAGTAATGCAATCGGCCTTGTCAACTTCTTTCCAATATTCGTGTCGACTCACTTTAAACGCATCCGCTGAACTTCAATAAAAACGTTACTTCTATATTAATGTTTTTATATATTAAAATTATTTTCAATTTATATATAAATCACTAATTAGAATTAATTTAATTTTATATATTCATTATAAAATTAAATGACGAAACAATGAATAAAAAAGTAAAGACTGTCGATTTTTTATGCACTTCAATTAAAAATTATAGTTAATAAAAAGCGTCTCAGTATAGACCGACGATCAACATTATCCAACATTGTTTAACACTAACCTCATTGATGGTATTCAAACTATTTTCTTAACACAAATGCTTTAATCATACGGTTTAACCTGTGATCATGAAATGTTTGGTTTTGGGTTAAAGAAGTTTATATATGGCATTACCTTGCATGTATTATTACATTCGGAATGTTGAAGCTGACATTCCGTCTGACTTGAAAACGTTTTAGATTTATGTAAAATTTAAACCCTTAGACAGGCAGATTCTCGCAGTCATAACGTCCTTCTTGGATGAAACCACTGTGAATGCCTTTGCTGAGTATTTTAAGCGTTTTTATTTTTTTTTTAATAATAAATCATACCACGACTCTCTAACGATGGACGGCCCATTTTTTTGTATATTGTTACATAGCAGTAAATTAGAGTATGTTAAGGTTGGTCTTCAAGCAATTCCAATAAAAAAACCCTTGACAGCTAACCTCAGTACTTAATCATGTCTGGTTCTGAAGTATTCCTTAAACCACTAAAATTTATGATAAATACATGCTATTATTATAGTTTTTCACCATCAATAATCTCAATAATATTGTAGATTATGTGGTTAGGAAATTGGATGTGACCTGTTTGAATGTTGAAAAGCGATTTTATCGAGTTGACAATGATATTCCACTAATAAACTTTTTGGAGGCAGGTGTATCTTCCATTCAAAGGAAATTATTAGCTAATTATTTTTGTGCCCATAAGTGCTACCTTTAGTTTGGATAATTACAATTCTGGTTTTATATTACTTAATCTGATATCAACTAAGGTAATAATGTAAGTACATTTTATTTTTCATTATATTAAATGCCCTCAGTGTCTCGTTGCCTTCTGTTTGCCGAAAGAAAAACCCATATAATATTCATCTCGCCTTAATATCTTTATAGGCTCTATTGACCATTTCAAGAATAAGGTTTTTTGGAGTTGTTTGATATTTCATGATTTATCCTAATTGAAACAACTGTTATTCGAACTGTTCTTTGTTTTTTCTCTAACACTTTATTTTTTGTATTATGTTTCATAACTATTTTTTTATGATGGTACTTACATAAACTTAACGCTTTAAATAAATCTTTAGTTGGGCGCGAGGTGTTTAATAAATAAATGAATAAGTCAATACACAATTTTTGTTTTATATTCACTATCTGTCATATTATAGCTTTCTATTTCACATATATTTTTTAGTTGTTTTAATATATGTGTGCATATGTGCACATGTCCGTATACGTGTGTGTGTATGCACACACACTACACCACATTTACTATTATTAAAAGTGGCATAGTTTTTTGGACATATTGATTTTTATATTTTTGCTTGATCGCCAAATGTGCGCAGTTAAATGTAAATGTCACTTTAGCTGGTGTTTCCTTGTTTAAAATATCACAAAATTCATTTATTTTTCTCTCCAAATACTCACTCAGCTTTTATTATTTTTTCACGGTATACTAAGGCTTTTAAACTTGTCCAAATATAAAATTCCACAAGAGTTAGATCTGTGCCCTTGCTGGTCATAAAAATGGTCTGTTTTGATAGATCAACCTATTTCGGTAATTCCTATCTAATAGCATAGAACTTGCATAATGTGCGGGTCAAATGTCGGTTTGATATAGCATATATCTTCTCAGATTTAATAGCAAGTTCTCTAAAAATCAGGTATTGTGCCGTTTATTAAAAAAAAAAAAACAATTGTTTGAGAGATATTGTCCACTAATGAACATTCCAATAATAACGCCGATTATGGAAATCTCTTATTCCATCTTTCTCAAATTTTGGTTCATTGTTCCGAAAAATTTTCTCTAAAAAATATTGTTATCCAATATCTGCGTTTAATAAATAATTATAGAATATATTGCAATTGTTACATACTTGCCAAATAATCGAATTTAAATCTTCAGCAATTTTTCTGACAGTAGTTATAGAATCGGCATTCAATCATTCTAATAACATCTCGTCTACCTCAACCCGATATTATCTGATAGGTTCATTACGTCACTAAAAGTTTAAATTTCTCTTTTTTCCGAGTCGAATAAATAAATTCCGGAATATTGTACCTTAGGGGTTCTTCGGTTAGGAAAGCGTTCCCGATACAGCACTCGCTTTCTAGTTGCGTTTCCCTCAGTTAGTCCCTATAAGGGAATTATGTCCATATGCTCGAGGTCGAAATGAAATGGAAGCAATAAATAGTAAAAAGAACACTAAACTCAATTTTAAGGAGTTTGGCACTAATACGAGTAGAGTTTCATCCTAACACGCATTACGAATTATGATTATGAGTGACAAGTATAGCAAAACGCAGATTTATTTACAACGTGAAACATATAATAGGTGCCATTTTTTTCAAAATACGCAAGGCATACGGACTGTTAAAAGACGAATTTTCTGAACGATAGCCTAGTGGCATTAGGTAAACGTGCCTGTGTAGAAAGAATACGAACCAAACAACTGTTTATTGTTTAAATATATTTAACCCTTTTCATATTTTTGTGTCAAACATTCAAAATTAAATAATTATTTAAAGAATATTTCTTTAAATGTCGTATAGCTTATTTTATTATTTTGTAATTATTAAGCTGATATTTTATCCTCTATTGATAACTATAACTATCAAATTCACGAAATTAACAAGAAAAAACAATTATAATGTGGAGCTTTGTTATAATTTTTCCGAATAAATTTTGTAACTCATAAAAAAAACATGAAAATGGCTATATCAAGAAAAGTGTAACATATAAAGTATAACAAAGAAAAGTATAACATTTTGAATAACAATAAAAAATATTCATAATGCCTCTCATTCTCTTAATGCCCTGTATATACGTGATTAATTATTGTGAGTGGCTTATTATCATTTGACTCTAATGCCGCTTGTTATGAATGTAAACATACTTGCGTTAATGGGAAAATGTTGCTTAAAATAGATAATGGTTCGAGTGCCGATATTTCAACTGATTTCAAAACATAATTGTAATGGATATATGTGCTGTGTAGAATAAGATAAAATGTATTTAATTAGAGACGTCTATGCGTAGCAACATTTTTATCTAGTCTTTAAAATATCTATTTATAATTACAGTCATACATAATTATATCGGTTCAAATGCAAAGTTTTGACTAAAAACCATTACCACATCGCGTTTGTTGCTAACCAAGACTAGCGAAAAATTCTTAGAAAGAAAGGCCTTAATGATTCTTTCGTAACGAAATTTAAGGTATATATATATATATATATATATATATATATATATATATATATATATATATATGAAATCAACTCAGAAAACGATATTTGAAATCGTTGTCAACTGAACTGTATATATGTAATTGTATATTATTACGTTATACTGTTTGTTATAATGTATCCTGGCTAGTAGTTTATAGTTATTCTTGAATGTCATATTATTAATGTACACGTTGTCATTGTAATGTTACCAAATAGTCTTACTACAAAATAACAAATTATCTAAATGTTTCCAAAAATATGATTTATGTTACAATACAGTGCAATATTTTAAAACAGATAATACAACTGAAAATATTCTTATAAAAAAGACAACTCCATAAACAGATCCTAGGAAGATCGCAATTGCCAAAAGAGATCCCTTTACAGCCTCCATATTGATTAAAGGTGAAATATTTAATACAGAATCGAAAATGCCGTATCAACAAAAAGACATTAAAAGCAGAGCCATTCAACAGAGCTCGAAAAGTTTTCTTTTTGGTTTTTTTTTAAACTGAGACTAGCACGGCTGACGTATGCCTGAAAATATGAAATTGGACCTAAGCTCAGCAGAAACATATGCCATTTTCTGAGTATTCCAAAATAAATATCATAATATCAAATAGCAGATAATACAAACGACTCTTTTTAAATTCGGAAATTTATTCAAAAGACGGTTTTCTATGTGTAATTGACTATTACATGGAAACTTGTCTTTTGGGAAAATTTATTTTAATTTGTATGTTTTCACATAGGTTCCTAATTAATTATCCAGTAATTCAATTATAAAACAAATGTACAACAATAAAATAAATATGTAACACGTGAGAATAGTTTTTTTTTAAGTTTCTGTAAAATAAATCTTGCAACTATTTTCTTAATTTACTGTACTTATACTTAAAACATTAGTATGTTTACAAGTTAATATTAACAAATTATATTTTTACAAAATCATACCCTATCTCCTCTCTCTACTCAACTTCAATATTCGACTCATATGCCGTATATAATTACAGAGATTTTTCGTACTACAAGTTTATAACAATAATAACTTTTTATAACCCCATAATTCGATTTATAGTCTATTTTTATACTCTATCCTTATTATTCACTTACGTGAGTGTAACTTGTTTTATGAACTTTTCAATAAATAAATAAGCATCTAAGTCGTATGAATATGTAAATCACGTGAAATAAAAGAAAAAACTCTACTAACGAACACAAAAACATATTTTCTGCCGTTTAAATTGACAAGATTTATTAATATTACCTTATATCCTTGTTATTACCGAATCCTATTTAAAGGCCTCCCTTTCCTCAAATCTACATTTACCGTATGGAAATATTCTATTATGTAACGATCGTATTTTTAAACGAAGCCGTGTGTCGCCATTTACCAATTTGAGAATCTATCGTACATATTGAGTACCTGCCTACGGAATTGTTAATTCATGGAATAATAGTAATTTTATTATTGAGCGTTGCTTGTTTCTTCTCAGTGTCTTTTCTGCTTTAACAATACTTTTCGCTTTCATGAAAATGACTCCAGAGCCGAAAAATTAATATTACGTTAAAACAATTTTTAGGGAGTTTCGCCGTAAATTGTATTCACTTTTTTTCAGACTTTATTTCAATTTCCACTTCAAAATACATTTTTTTTATAATCTAATCACATAGTAGGGCTATATGATGTAATTTTGTCACACAAGTTAAGCTTTTATCATATATTTGTGTAGTCTTAAAACCTCCCAAATACATTTAATGACCTCGTAAAAATTCATTCCTTGATCAGCACGCGATTAAAACTCTAAAAATTATAGACAATTTCTATGACTTTAGGAGCAATCTTGTTTTGCTCTTTGATAAATGTATTTTCTCAAACAATTCAAAGTAAATCAAAGCAAATTATTGGTTCAATAATAATGTGTAGAGTTGTATGGCTAAACGAGGCAAAGCCAAATACAAATCATTTACAAATCAATCGATACAAGTGCAAACGAATTAAATCTAGCCATAAGAGACGGAAAAATTTTAAAATATTATAATTTTAATTAATTTTAATTAGTCAAAAAAAAGTTTCTATACAACGTTTAAAGAAAGAAATATGTTAAAGGAGCAAGTGATGGTATATTCGTACACTGATAGTTACTGATACGTTTTGCTATATTATAAGAATATTGTAAAACAACAATGGCATGAAGAGATGGGCATTTAGTTATAGGTTACATTCTTAGTAAGAAATTTATAATAAAATGGGCGAAGCAACGTAAATGTTTGAAAAGACAGAATGTAACATCAAGAAACCGGTATAAATCGTAGTAGAAAAAATGGTTTCTATAAAAAACATTTGTTAAACTAGATAATGACATATTTACGGTTGCCATTTCAGTGTGAAAGTCCAAACAAAGATTATTTTTTTTAATTAAACCAAAAATGTTATATTCTGCTTAAAGTAAAATACGTTAACTGCAAGTAAGCGTAAGGTATCGAGAAATTTGTACGATATACAGGGTTTTATTAAACAATTGTTCTACTTATCCTTTCCTTGTAATAAATTGTTTCACCTATTATTTCTATTTATAATAAATGACTCGCCATTAGGAGTCAAAACTGCAAAATATACGCTTTTTGCCGACGACTAGAAGTTATTTTCGTAAATATGTAATTGTTACGATCAGGAGATGTTTTAGGAGTACACTGACAAAATTTTGCAATAAAGTATGATAGCAAGCTTATATTAATATAAACAAGTGAGTATTGATGACATTATCTTGTTTTCGCGTTCCAATCACGTATTAACTGACTATTGTATAACGTGTAATATTCAGCATCTCAGTGAAGATACGGATACGATTATATTATTGATACTTGCCACATGTATTTAAGCTACGCCGATTAGTTTTGTGGCACTCCAAGACATCAACTATATTGAGTTTTTTTTGTGACAGATGACTACATTGGTTTCCAAAATAGTGCGAGTTAAAGAATTGAACAAAGTCACAAAACAAAGTCACAATACTTCGTCTTAAAAATAATGGGAATATCACCTAACTGAACCTAACACCCTATAGACCAATTTTTTTTATGTGAAACATTTATTTTGTACTTCTTCGTTATAAAGATTATCTTTTTAGACGAATTAGTCAGATGTTTTACATTTTCTTGTATATTTCGTATTTGTAGTAATTACAACAATAGGATATTGTGTCCACAAGTTCAGGGGCCTTTGTAAATGCGACACAATCTACCAGAGACGAAGGCAATACGTTATAAGATAATTTTTCCATCATTTTAAAGGTCACATCGCCTCAAAACCAAACTAATTTCCTTCTAAAAAAACAGCTGATTTAAACAAGAAAAACTCATATTATTAGAGAAAAGCAAAAGAAAAGAAATATGTCAAGATTAGGTAAAAATTATAACCAGTCATTAAAAATCTGTCATGATTAAAAGGGTGGATTCCCATTTATTTTTCCAAAAAAATTGTTCATCCTCCATTAGAGGATTCGATTCAATGCAACGAGTAAAAGCAGTGGTGCTGTGAGAAATTTGCTGGTACGAGAGGAAGGAAAAGACCGTATATAGGCGATTTATGTTCTGAAAATAATAATTAATCTCGTTGCTAATCTGGTCAATATTCTTATTCTTAATTCGAAATATGTTATTTCAAAGATTTCATACTTGTTTACAGTTTGATCCTACTGGCACTAACATTGTGGCAAGTCACATATTTCCATTATTTATGTTTTTAATTTATAGATAAGAATATTTATGATCAATTTAACGCTAATTTTCAGCTGTGAAATTAACGATCTTGATCGTTAATTTTACAGCTGAAAAATTGGTGATTTAATTTTTATTATTAAAATAACAAGATTTGGATATAATTCTTTGCAAGTATTTAATGAGAATATTAAAAGATGACAGTGATGTGTATAGTATTGACAACAAGATAATTTTTGTGCCAGTATGTTATGAACAAATTCGGAGATATCCACTACTTGTTATTCCTTATGCAGATTCCAACGTTCATTCCCTATACGCGCCAATTTGTTCATCTTAGTATTGAAGGTATTTGGTCCATCTCGGTATATCCTTCTTTTCGATTTGCGACTTTAGAGTCAAAATAATGAATATTTTCATTATCTTTAATTATGCCTGTATTAATTTTATTAAGATGAATGTTTTTGTGTATATACTCGTATCTCGGTGCATTTTACAGACCAAACGAATTGTGAGTTGAAAAAGAACGTTACAAATAAAATAATTATTTCAACAAAAATAGAATTAATATGATAAACAAGCATTTATTAGGTTAGATAAAATTTAGAACCATCATAAATAATGAATTACACTTTTATGTAACCAACACCATGATAACGTAATATATACTAACAAAAGTAAATTTTAATAAAGTAATTTAAAAATGAAATTAATTAATGTGACATATATTTATAGAAATTTTGTCAATCTCTTTATTCAATACCAACATTCCGTCCCGCTTCGCTTGGATGCATTTTAAGGTAGATAATGATAGCATCTAAAATATTTCTTTGTTTCTTTATCGAACGTCATTAAAATGAGCATTACTTTTATTTATTTTTAGAAACCTTTCATTTCTTTTAAACTATCAATTCAATTCATAAAAGGGGAGGGAAAATTTTTATTTGTAACACTTAAAATTGCCATGATATTTATTTTAAGGAAAATTAATTAAGCCACTAGATTTTCGTACATACTTTTTAAATTAAAATCATTTACCGTGGCTTATCTATAAAAGATAGGTAAATACTGCCCTGAACTCTCCTTAAACATTTTTAGGACCTACAATCCTCCTACGTATTGTTAATATATCTGTAATAATTTTGCCAGCGTCAGTCACGAATGCGCTTGAAATTGCAACCTTTTCCACGACTACTTTGACATAATTTACTATATCTCAAAAATAACATGAAATATGTATATACTATGTAGCCTATGGCTATCTGAAAACTATAAATCATCATTTTATCAAAGTTGTAGATCAATAAGGTTAGCAATTTTTACATAAATACTTAAAAAGACAAATAAAATTTCCCGTTTAATAAATTGGTGGGATAATGTCGTAAAAATAATTTTAATTCAGTAGTTTTGTAAATAAAGAATGATATAAATTTTAATATTTTTTCTGCTCAGTCTGGAAAAGTCAAAATTTCAAAATTCCATATATATGTCTTACTATATTTTAACGAAATAACTTCATCAATTCTGTAAAATATAATCCAGTGGATAAGAACCCTTATAATTTTCAAGTTTCTATAGATTTAGACTGATGTGAATAAAATTTTGCAAACATGTGTATAAGCTTTGTTCGCAAAAAGTTAAGCTTCACACTAATATGTAATGTATGCTCACCATTCCAATGTTTCAACCATGAGTTTTAAAAATGTAAAAAAAATTAGGTACATGCATTCTCAAATGAAATTATTTCAGTTAATTTGTGTTAACAAGTTCAGTAAATACAGGTAATGACGGAACTTTATTTTTTTTGCTGTATTATAGCAGAATCTCCTTTCATTTATATTGTCACTGGTTTGTTGGCATCGCTACGGGGGACGTCTCGCCGCATGGCTCTGATTTAGGCGGATCGTACTAATTCCAACTAATACACTTATCCCGAATCAAATTGTTTCATGTAGAGTTAACTTAATTGGATGGATAAAGCACAGTTGCAACCCGGGGTGCGTCGATATGATCGCGGAGATGTATTGAGGCAATCCCTTGCCGTGTTAAGATACTTCTTTTTTGTATCGTCTTTAGATTTAGTTCAAAATGTATTTACCGTTTGAAATATAACTAAATCAATAAACTGAACATAAAAGAGTGTAACTGGTGAAAATATTTTCAATAGCGTCTAGACATTGATCAGCCGTATCGGTAACTCGATTATTTTTTATGACCCTTCTCGTTTATCTTATGTTTGAAACCTGTTTTTTTATTTAACATCGTAAAGGGTACATGAAATTAGAAAAATTCGAATATTACTTTACGTCCTAAAATGTACGATATTTAATTTTAGAGGGTTTAAAATGATTTATACGGATACTTTGACAGATGTGTTTATAAGAATTCTATTCAATAGAAAACTACTAGCCAATCAATTGAAATAACGAGTGATAAGGATTCCAAAATAATATTTTTCAGAATTTCATGTGAAATGATTTTCTGAAAAATATTATTTTTCAGAAAATCATTTCACATGAAGTTATCTCCATATATTCATAAATTATCTCCAAAAACTTATCTCCATATATTTTGACCTTAGCCACTACGGAGATAGACATATCCGAAGTGGCTATGGTCAAAATTTTGATGCAACTAGATTACTGAAAGGTAAGTAACCTTTTGAGATTACCGGAAAACTATAGCGGTGATTTAAATATAGCAGCTTTTATGAAATTCATGACAAATTTACATAGTAAAAAATAATATTAACGATTTTAAATAGGTCAACAGAAATTCTGTGAACCCTTATAGATTTAAGTATGCTTAACTGTGAATAGAATCTATGCAGTTTGAACCACTCTTCTTGTAGTTAATAGTATTTTATATACATGAAAAGTAACAAAAACAGATGAAGAATAACCGAATACATAATATGTAAATATATATCTCTTATATTGCCGTATGTTTTTAAGCTACCGTGTAATACGCCAAGGATTATTAAATAAAAACAAATGAAATCTATAACTAATTTCAATAGTGAACATAAAAGTAACGTAATAAAACCAATTCTAAGCAGATCAATATACCAAGTTCAAATGACATCCTGACTTTGTCAATATTAACATTAGTTTTTATCATAAAATACCAATATAAAGTTTAAAAATTGCAAAACATATGCTAAAACGAGTAGAATGTAGAATTAACAATTGTGGATTATTCTGAAAATATTACTTATGAATTTACAAAAGAAATAGACGTATTCATTTTGGGATATCCAAAATCAAGTCACCATTCAAGCTCGTATAATTTAATTCCAAGACAACTATACTTTATTTTCATGATAATGGACCACAGCCATATTACGAAATCTGCAGCTAAACATAGAGCCCTCCCTTTACTGAATCAAAAATCGTCATCCGAACAAAAAAATGCTTCGTCCTTGACGGGTCTTGCTACAAACAATAATATTAGTATAATTTTTTCTACCACTACATACCCAAATAACATTTCAAAGCAACTATTGAGAAAATATAATGTCGGTGAAGGAAAACATTCAACATAATACTCATTATTTCCACAAAATAGAATTTAAGATCACAGTCAAAAATGAACTTTATTTCCATTTTGCTTATTCCTGAACATTTTTTAAACATTCACTTTTGTTTAGTTTACTTTAATTTAATGTACTTTCACAAATATGTCAGGTTTATTGGCACCGAATTAACATCAAACCACTCCACTGTCACTTCTATACTTAGCCGTTAGCCAATTATATTTAGGCATGCATAAATGATCTGGAGCTTCGAGTTCAGAGACTAGACGCAAGAAGTAGGCTGAACACATCATGGCATTGAGAAACACGCTCGGTTCTTGCTCTTCACTGCTGCTCTCAGTGTCATTGTTGAGAAACTGAAGTGTTTTACCATAAGCGGCGCCAATCTGAAGGTCTGGCACCATTTGGATGCCGCTAATACATAACGTTCAAAGCCTTATCCCATTCCGTCACTTAGTTTGGATAACGAAACACTAATAAGCGGCACACACATTCTTATCTCTAAGTCGTTAATCTGAGCCAGACACTATTATACGTAAAGGCGAGTAATCTTCTGAATCTAAACTACTAGACTAGCCTAATATGCCGCGTTTAATATTTCCCTTCCAACTCAAGTCCTTTCCCGATAACAAAAAAAAATCATACGTGCAATTCACACGTGATAGAAGTGAAACCTTAAAAAATTTTAAATTTGAATTTTTAAGTTTAATATCAATTTTTAATTTTGATAAAAAGTAAAATAATTAGAAAAGTTTTTATAATTAATAATGTGTAAATAAAATTGATAAATTTCATCTAATTTTATAATTAAATTAAATTAATCTCTTATTTAATTTTTTTGCACATCTACGTTTTTTTTTAATTCTCTTTTTAATTGTCGAAAATGATCGAATACACACAAATTTAAAGTTTATGAAAATTTACATACAAGTACTCACAATCATTATATAGAATATCATTTTCAATTGCGCGCATAAACACGTATTAGCACACGTACAACGCTGAGACCCAAGCAAACTCTCGCTATGCCTTGATAAACACGAGTGGAGGGGGTACGAAGCAGAGCACAAAGAGAACCACGAACATAAGAAACACTGTATAATGCTTCTCATTTTCTCCCACGTGAAATCTTATGAATTTATGTGTCTGTATCTTTTTACTGTCGCTTTTTCGTTTCATCGCTTTCAAATCACAACGATGCTAAAGAAGTTTTCACTTCAAAAGTAGAACGGGAAGAACCAACAAGCACCAGATCAAACAAATAATAACTAGTATTTATGACCTTTAGAAGAAATAAAGTCAAGCGTAAAACCACGCCTGATTACATAATTACACGATTAAATACAATAAGACTAAATCCGAACACAAATATGATCTTTATCCTGAACGTTGAGAAACCTTCAGAGTATTAAGAAATAAATGTACACAGCTATGTAGGAATGGCAAACATACCTCAGAGGTGCAAATTTGATCCCCCTGAAGTCCCATCCCCCCGGTTAAATATGTGGGTATCGCGTAAATACACGGAAGGATAAAAGATTACCTTTATAAGTAATCACTAAGTATATAGAAACAAACTAACTTTTATAGCTAGATATAATAACTTCCGCCATCATCTTTGACATTCATAAATATAGCGCCAAGAAATAATACGACGTTTACCAATAATAGTTTCATTTTATCATTAAAGGGGTTATTGTATATTACCTATTGACTATAGGTATTTATAGTCAAGAACTTCATGGTCAAGATATAATAGCATTCAATTTTCCAGGGGCAGCAAATAGTTTTTAGCATTAATATTTTTTAGCATTTATGTATACTGGTCTGATCTTATAAATATTAGCAAAACTACATATAGCTGTCTTTTTACCCACGATGGAACGGAGAAGGTATATGCGTTTAGGGTGAGAGGTAGTTTGTTTGTTTGTGTGTGCAATCCAATATTCCCATTTATTTCCAAAACTATTTGACCGATTTAGACACGGTTTTCTGCATAATATTTGGGACAAATCAGCCCTGGTGCTTAGATAAGTGTTACGGTGATTACTCACCAGGGGGCGCCACAACGTTTTATTATAAACGAATGTTCACATTTATCTCCCAAACGGTTTGAACGATTTAGATACAGTTTTTTGCAGAACATTTGGAACTAATCGACAAAGGTTCTTAGATAGATGTTACGGTGATTACTCACCAGGAGGCTTCGCAATAAACATTTTGTTATAAAGAAATATTCCCATTTATCTCCAAAATGGTTTGACCGATTTAGATACGGCTTTCTGCAAAATATTTGGGACTAATCGACGATGGTTTTTAAATAGGTGTTATGATGTTAGCTCTTCAGGGGGCGTTACAACATTCTGTTGCAAACTAATGATTCCATTTATCTCCAAACAGTATAGAATAAAAAGCAAAATTAAAAATGTTGAAAAAACCCACGACAGATGTAATCATTGTAATTGAAAAACAATTAAATATTTTGTTTAAACCTTCCAACTAAAAGATACTACGAACCAATGAATATAATTACAAACCCAAGAAAATGTCCCGCCTGTGCCTAAAATTTTACAGTTTTATCAATTCGTGACTAATTGCAATTCTCTTAGGTGCGCAAATAACTTTTCAATGCTGCCACAATGTAATTTATATTGGGAACGAAAATGTCAATAACAGCCTTGACGAATTTTGTTGAGTTTTTATTTTAGCGAATTATATCAAGAGACGGACATTTAATATAAGAAAACGAGGACTTTTGTTTATTTCGAGATGATTAGCGTTTTATCCCTGCTATTGAATCTTTTTAAGCAATATATAATTGGAAAGATCTCACTATGTGATTGCTTTATTTTATTATATAGAAGTAAGGGATATGGGTAACGAAATGCGTGTAAGAAAACCACGACTTTACAACTATTAGAAATTCCACTGCCAATTATACCGTGGACCATGCGACTACCTGCCGTACATACAAACACTACACGACTAACTCATAGATAAAAAGGCGTTTCTGCGAGGAAGAAATATGTTACTCGTAAAATTTATTGCCTAGAACGATACAAAAGCGGAATTCTGCACAACACTAATGAGTCAATGCGAGTCTCTTGTCTCCATCTGGGTCCCTACGCTGTTTCTGTCGCAATTATTCACAATAGTATATTTTAATAATTTATGTGAAATGTATATTTAAGGAAAAAACATTATTCATTCAAAGTTTGTCATTTTATTGCCTTCTTTATATCTTTATATATTTGTTTTATTATAATTATTTTTCCCTCTCACCGCACCTACACGGTTTAAGGCCATTATGTTTGTTTTTACGTTTAAGTACATAATTATTATTATGCATTAGTAGTGTCGTGACTTCGTTTGCATGGGAAAGTTTAAAAAAATGTTATGTGTAATTATAAAAGCAAACTCTTTTACGTACGTATTGAACGGACAAATTAATATTTATATATATATATATATATATATATATATATATATATATATATATATATATATATATATATATATAGACATATATATTTTTTTATATATATAATAAATATTTTTTTCATAAATACCTTCAATATATAGACAAGCCAATTCCGCAGATTTTTTTTAATAGACAGTAAGGGACTTAACGAGCAATGTTGTTTACTCAAGCACCTACATGTCCCCCACCACTCCACACTTCACCTCTAGCCACGTCCATTTTGCCAATGCCGTATTGTATTGAAACGACAAATTGCCAAATATCCTTTTTAGACGGTCGATTGCCATAAAACAACCTAAATATTTTTTTTCGTAAATGCCTTTAAAGTACAGACAAGCCAATTCCGCAGATTTTTTTTAATAGACAGTAAGGAACTTAACCAGCAATGTTGCTTACTCAAGCACCTACATGTCCCGCACCACTCCACACTTTACCTGTAGCCACGTCTATTTCGCCATTTAATTGAAAATTTAATTGCATGATTTAAAATACACATACCGTCGTCTATTGACATGATATATATGCTTTATAATTATATTTGTTTAATTACTTCACGTTTGGTAGCAAAATATGTGTTTGTTGCTGTTCTACGAATGTAAAGTAAAAAATTTTTTTGAAAATATTGGAGTCAAGTATATTCTGAAGGAATAAAACAATGGCGATGAAATATAAACTAATATAACTCTAACACCATCCGAATTGGGTTATCAGTTCTTAAGTTATGCGTGCAGAAAAATCTTCAATGTGCAGGAAGCCAATGACAACTTGAAGAGGAAATTTTAAGATGTCCGAATTAAAGATAAATTATACTCCTGCGTTACATTGTTCTGTAACTAAACAAAACTTTTGGATACGATGAGTTCCATATAAATTGTTATATATGTTATAGCGTTTTCTTTATCGCATATTCGTTGTGTAGGAAAAATAGCAAAAGTTTGTCAAAATATTTAGGCAAAATTGGCAAAGTTTGGCAAAGTCTTAGAAATAATTAATTCAGAAGAGCAGTCGAGCGATCCACTCGTGTGATAACGAAGGCGGGCGTGCGGCGCCAGCACCGAAATTTATATACATTGATTTTTTCAATCTCTCGTACAACGATCGACGGGTAATATTTCGTAATTACATTTTATTGAAACTGATTGAAGTGATGGCTGTAGATCGTTATAACGCTTATCAACGTCGTCCGCTGTCCAAAACCGAATCGGTTTCATTAAATTTATATCGAATTAAAGTAATTTATTCAAGACAATGATAGTTAAGGCAAACGATGATAGTTAGGGCAAACGAAATTTCTAACTTCAAAATGTGTGATATATTTTATAGCGAAATAATGCGAAAATCATTCTCTTTGTATTGTAATAAATTAATTTTCAAATAAAGTCATATATTGCTAGTCTAGGTATTATTTCGTAAAAATCAAATACATATTTATGTCCTTCATATGTGACAAAAAAAACGCCACACTAGCCTATTTCGTTCTTGGCACACATTTTTGTGCATTTTCTGGTTGTTACTAAGATATATTACTCGGTATTTGAACACATTAGAAGGTAACTGGACACATTACTCGGTTCTTAGAAAGTGTACTAAGTACCGAAATATGTATCTATTTGAAACATTATTCAATACTTGGACACATTACTCGGCATTTGCAATACATTAATATAAATCACTCCATATATTTCCTTTTAAATTCTTTTTCTTCCATCAACTAGTAATTTGTATGTATTCAAAGAAGGGCACAATTCAGAAAATGAATGTAAGTTACGCTTAGAAACATATTCGCGACTAACGATACACTTTATTCATTTAGATATAAATTAATTTTAATTTAACCAAAGTATTATCGTTGGAAAATTCGATGTAGATTGGGAAGTTTGCCGATATTTTATTGATATTATAATAAAATGCATACTTTGGTAAGAAAAATGTTTAAATATTTTTGTATCTTAACTCCATTCGCTAGAAGAATAATATTCCACTATATTTTACCACAATGTATCTTACAAAGTCCTGTTTGTTCACAGCGGTAATTTTAAAGGTGACTTTCCCTACTCTAGCTCAACATGTGGTATGTTGAGCTAGAGTAGAGGAAGTCCCCAAACTGGTACATGCAGGGTGCGGTAAAGGGCCAAAGTAAACTTTAAAGTAATCCAGCTTTAATTTTACTAGTTAAATATTTCTTGTGACAATGAAACCTTTCTTTAACTAAATGACTTCAGGAAGGGGCTCTAAAGTCCACGCATTTCTTTTATTTACGCGCAATAATCAAAAAGTGACATTTGATTCATTTATATTTTGCGATAGAAGTTGTTATAATGAATATGTGATAGTTCTGCATGCGACTTTGCTCGCGTTAAATTTGACCTCTCTGCTCTTAAAGAGTTTTTTACAATTGGTTATTACCATAAAGTACTACGATAACAATCAGATCTTGCACCTATCTCATTCAATTGTTTCAGGTGTATTTAATAAACTTGTTAAAAAATCTATAATACGCGATATAAAACTGGCCCTCTATAAAAAAAGGTACACTGAAATCTAACCCGAATATATTTAATATTGTTTTTTGAAACTCCTGTAATGAATTCTATGGAAATTGAATTATTTTTAGACTTACTATGAAAATCGTAAGTTGTTTATCGTTCTGATATTCATCAAAAACCAAGAAACATAAATTTGCGATAAATATAAGAAAAAAATAACATGAACCATAAACAAAAAATTATGTGGTACCCATCGGATATCATCATCTATAAAGCAGATTTGCATACACGAAAGAAAACAGTGATTTATGATGCCACACTCGGCGTTCTCCCTTGACAAAATGGCTTTTACCTTCTCGCTTCCACTGATTATTGATAACAAAGACAAATTTCTCAGACAGTTTTGCAACGGTTATAAACACGATCGTAATGTATAAAAGGAAAATGATTAAAAAGTCGTTTGTCAAATTTGCACTTCCATAATTGAGCATTTAAGGCTTTTAGTGGTATTAAATTAAATTAAATTAAATTAAATTAATTATATGTTTGATGGTATTAAATATATGTTTAGTGGTGTTAAAGATATGTATATAAAGTTTTATTTAAACTGTAATATTGAACACTTTAAATAAAACTTTTAATAATTTCACATTTCTGCCTCAAATTGTTTCCTTTCTGATTACTTAACAGGTTCTATAGACACATTTAAAAATCAAATACGAAAGAATTTTACAGTAATTGTTTTGAGTAAATTGTAAGATCTACTTCGAGTATGAAACAGAAAATTACATCACGTGGTTTCTTATTGAAAACCTATTTATTTAATATAAAAATTTGATAAAAAATAAACGATTTATGTCAATAAAAGCCTATTTATCTAAGATATAACATTAGAATATAACATGTAATAACAAAGACCTTATATCATTGCTATAATATTATTTCAATTATCATTTAAATATATAGGTATATATATATATATATATATATATATATATATATATATAATATATATATATATCAGTTAACCGGTTTTCTAGATTTTGACCAACTTTGAATCCTTTCTGTCTGATTTTCGAGTCGCATGTAGTACACGGTGGCGAATGATATCCACTTAGCTAGGAATAAATCCCAATTGCAGTACTGGTATTTCACGACTTCATTACTTTATTCAGTTCTGTAGATTTGACATAGTACTTTATTTCAGACGCAAAATTTCTCAAACGCCTATATATTAAATTAAATCCAATCTTTAAGACCATAGATATTTGTTAATACTTCTAATATGTGTTCCTAATAGATTGCTTTAGTCATTGTCTCTCTCGGATCGGTCCTCGATGCGGAGTTTCTTGCCGCTTTTTTTAATAACTTTGAACACTATTGTGATGGTTATTATTAAATCTTAATAATAACAATCAGTCTATATACCGATGATATATAAATTAATATTCGCTTAAACCCTTCTTTTGTTTCAACCAGTAGCCATAAAGCTAATGCGTATCTTTCATTGGTCAATGAGCTCAAAAATGGGTTTTGTTAATTTAACCGATAATTGTTTTCCATTAGTTTCAAAATATTATGATGAGTAATCAGGTACATTTCTCCAAAATGTCCTGTCAATCTTAAAAAAAATTAATATTAAATTGTATCGTGATCCCTTTTTCTTCCGACTATAAATGACCTAGCATAATAATCGATCGAAATCTTAATTGGTATCCTCTAGTAAACTATGTTGTCGCAGAAATTTCAGCAAAATAAACTTTCTAAAAAGTTATCAACTATTTACTCCGACTAAAACTTAAATCCGTTTTTATCAAATACTTTCATTACCTTGCGTGACTATGGAGTTACATGCTACCTTGATCTCAATCACGTAATGGAACGCAAACAACGTGTTAAGGACAATTTGTTCAACTGGTCGATGTGATCCCATGTATCATTACTCGTCGAAGTTACAAAATATTTTCTCCATTACATATTTTTTCAATTTTTTATACATAAATGGACCGCAGTAATAGTGAACAACGAAACCAATTCCAGTGGCATGTTAAGCGCACACACATAGGCGATGATTATATAAGTAAGAAACACGTTTAGGCTATTAGATCTACTAACCACTAGGCGAGTATTAGAAAATAAAAAGAGAAAACTGTCAATGAAATCGAATGTGGCTTATTTATGTATGATGGTAATAAAACGCTTTGTCCATAGGAAATGTCCAATTTTTAACTATTAAAAGTAATTATAAAAATGATTCCACCTATTTTAAATGTATTCGTATATATGTGCTAAATAACTAACATGAAAAACAAATAAGAAAAAATTACATCTACATGCTAAAAACATTCTTTTACATGTTTCATTAAAAAATAAAACGTGAAGTGAGGACAACTTGTTGCATAACATAAGTTACTATAATATATTTAATAAACCATCACACTTTCAAATTCACGATAATGTATACAAAAGAAAATTTTATTAATAACTAAAATCTAGTATTTTAGTTATTAATAAAATTTTCTTTTAAAAGAAATCGCAAGACAACTTAATGGGGAACTAGTCTGAAATTCAGATTTTCACAAAATTATTATATTTATAAAAGCAAACATAATAAATATATTTACAAAAATTAAAACTAAATGTTCTTTTCGATTAATATCAAGAAACACCATTTGTATGTTTGCAAAAATCCCGTGATGTCAAAACACCAATCAACTTGCGGACGTTACGCTCTCAGTTGTCTTATGAATTAGCATACAATCCAGATTTTTCTAATGTTCTTATATTTGCAAAATTAAATATAAAATATATATTTACGAAAATCAAAGTTAAATGTTCGTTTTGATTAATTGTGAAGTGAAGAAATGCCATTTGTATGTTTGCAAAAAATCACGTGATGTCAAAACACAATCAGCTTGTAGGACGTTACGCCGACAATTATTTTATGAACAGCATAAAATTTAGATTTTTCAAATATTATTTTATTGAACGTTCTTTCGACTGGTGTGATGAAACGCTGTTTGCATATTTCCAAAAATAACGTGGTATGAAAACACCAATCAGTTTGCAGGACGTTCACCGTCAGTTATCAACTAGCATGAAATTCAAATATTCCTAATGTTATTATATATGTAGAAGTTATTAAAAATATATATTTATGAAAATTAAAAGAAAATTTTCTTTCCGATTAATGTGAAGAAACACCATTTTATGTTGGCAAAAATCATGTGATGTCAAGACACCAATCAGCTTGCAGAAGTTTCGCAAGGTCAGTTTTCTTATGGAATGGCATAAAATTCAGATTTTACTGATATTATTGTATTTTCAAAAGGAAATATTAAAAATATATTTATGAAAATCAAAACTAAATATTCTTTTTGATAAATGTGAAGAAACGCCAGTTGTATGTTTGCAAAAATCATGTAATGTCAAAATATCAATCTTGCAAGACAGTATGCCATCAGTTGTTTGATAAGAGCCTATCAAAGTGTGATGTCCATTATTGTCTTTTCGTGATTAAAGGAATTGAAATGTAAGCAGCCTTTGCTAAATTGAGTTCGACCTATCAGTTTAAGGTAAATACAGAAATGGTTATTTGGCTCTTCTCACGAAATCTGGATTTGCTGAGTATGATAAGGAACAAATTATTTGCTTGAACTAAATATTTAGTGAGTAGGTTATATTTAGATATTTTATGGTACATTACTTATTTTCTGACACATATAAACCAAAACTCAAACTCTAATGGAAATAATTATCAAAGAAAACATTCTCTGCAATCACTGCTATTCCGACACAGATACGAAGAGATTTTGAACTACCTTGTATCTGGTAATGAGAGAAAGGTTCTATACAAAAACAGCATACGAACCAGCCACTTGTTGTCGCCAAGCAAAGATCATTCAGCTTACTCAATAGTAAAGAACCATGGACATCAGACTCTTCTCTACGTGGGATGTGCACGGCGTGATATATTACAAGTTTCGAAATGAAGAACTCTCAGCCGGTATGTACGTCGACCAGTTAAGAAAGTTGACTACTGCTATTTGATAAAAGATAAAAAGAGCATCTGTGTACTGCTACGAAACGACGTTAGGCCACACATTATTACTTCAAAAATAGAAGGAACTTTGTTGACTATGATTGCACACGCGGCGAACTCTAACGCATCATTCATTCTCTACACATCATACACTCTTTAGTAATCCTCCTCAAAAACGTTTTATATAGAGCCTTTTTTAAATATTTGCAAAAGTTACACACCAAATGTGTCTGAATTTGTCCTAACATTTTCGTTCCATTTATGCTATTTTCTACTTACTTTTATTGACCTTCATTATATTATAATTTGACCTTCATTACATAATTTTTTTTGAATATGAACATTTTTTAGTTTACATTGAAAATTTTGTGTGGATAATTAGCAACTATTGTTTTCGAGGCAGTAATGTTATTTGTTTATCGTTACAAGCAGTAACATAAGGTATTTCTATGATTTCTTGGAAGGCGAAAGTTGATTCTGTTTCTATTTCTATTAGTATTTGCGCTATTTCGCTTTGTAGGTTTTCACCATATCGTATAATCGCACTTCTTATGCTGTTTATGTCATGGACCTCATTAGATAAAAAGCTTACGAATTTTCTTGTGTGTCTTTCTTGAAGAGACAATTCGTTTTACAGTTCCAGCGAGCCATATTGGAGTATTAGTAGAGTTGCCGCATATCTTTTACACGCTCAATTGAGCTACTTCTGATAACCGCTGAAATAACACAGACAACATTTATACATATAAATTAATATGCTTTCTATATCTCCTACTCACGGGACGAAATTTCATACCATAAAAGCATTAAAAACTATTTACCATCCACTAGAGTGGAACCAGATCAGCAAACCAGAGATGAATCCTCGCCTAAATAATACATTTCCCATTTATATATGCTGATATATGCGTTGAATATAGTTAAAATAGTATTTACATACATTTTTACATAGATCCCACAGGCAACCGACGATTAGCATCGCTCGAAAAAATGTCACAACTAAGTGAATTAAGCTAGTACTAGTTGACGTTATGACCTGTTGTGCTACATTTGTTTAAAAAACTTCCGAATAGTTCAGTTGCATTAATTTACAAGATATGACAGAGAATTTAAATTCATTGTAAATTTTATTAAATGAGGCAATAAAAAACTGCGCTTGTAGTATTTCAAAAATGTAGAGCTTTTATAAAATAGTGTCACAAGTATCAATATTAAAATTAATAAAGCTCTTCAGATAAAAGTCAGTTAATGACATAAGCTTAGACCGATAAAAAAGTATTTAAAGTAAAACAAACGTACATATATAATTAGACCTTTTAATGATAGCAAAGTCATAGCATATTCAAATATAGTATCAAAAACAAATATCAAATACACAATTACAAACTTTTACTAACTCGTGAATCATTCTTCATACTAAGAGAAATATTTTTAGAAACATCAATTAGAAGAGAACAACTCCATCAAAGTTATATCCGTGGGGTCCATATTATTATACCTCAGAGTTATCAACTCAGGATACAATGATAAAATAAGGAATTTATTATACTTAGTGGCATAATAACATAACTAGCTAAAATAAGTTAAAGAGAACGCGTCAAGATATTAATTTTTACCAGTAATATGCAACAGTCGGGTGCTTAATGTTAAGGACATCTCATTTTAACCACCACGCCGAATGCAATCTCCTTGTGCAATGAAGAATTTGAAGAAACTCGTCTTAAAGAAACTGTTTCATTTAAATAATTATGTTATTTATCAAGCGTTATTGTTAAAAGGATTTTTACTTCATTTTGTCTAGTTTAAACAGGTCTCCTGTTTTATGAACCGCATAAGAATTTAGCCTGATTTATTAACATTAAACTTAAATATGTTGTACTTGTGGTAATAATACTATTAATGAAGGTTATTTGTAAATGCTTTGCTATTCATAAAAGGCCTTATCACATATGCATATTTGAAGTCGCGTTTATTATCGATCGACGATATAGGTGGTGCCCACCAATTGTATTATCAGGCGCTGTCAATTGTTGGTTGCGCGGAGGATATGATGTACATGTAGGTCGATTAAATTGTAACTATCTGTGGCATACCTAAGCATGGCTAAATAGAAGATTCATCACTTATACACCTATCTGAGACTACTCTGAATGGAGAACGCTTATCATCGTCATTCGTTTTTTTTACTTTAAAATCTCATCTCATGAATTTACCGTTTCCCAAGATATAGAAACCACATTAAAATCATTAATAATATTTTTTCCTTAATTTCAATAGTTACGAATTATTAGAACTGCAGCTATATTGAATAGATTGAAAAGTGGTGTTTACTCCACGTATATTTTAGTATTGCTCGTTGTAACCATAAGACACGTTATCCTTTCAATGTCTAAACTTAAATAATACAGTTGTTCTCATGTGCCAAAATTATGGCTATTGCTTCTTTAATAAGTCATCTTCATGAAATGTCTATTAAATTACAAATTTTATAAGGTTTTTCTTTCAATTTGGAAATAGAAAAAATCTGGATGGATATAGGTCTACAATAAGCAGCGGGTAGTTGCTATATTTAAATTCCAAACAACATACAGCTTACGATATGTAAACCAGTACGTTGTCATAAAAAAGAAGATTTTTATCCATTTCCTGTCTAGCTTTTCTTTCATTTCATATAACATGTCGAGTAATAGAGACGTAATATTTTCCAATGACATTAACGGGCTTTTTCCTTTAGTTAATCCTTAATTTAATTTTCCATCACGATTCTAGAAAATTTTAGGATTTCAGGATAATCTCAAAATATGGATACATCGAAACCTGCCTGCTTTTCGATCGTATGAAGTCAAGTTTTTATCGTGTATCCAAAATTGATTCTTTACCTATTTTAAATTCCTAGTAGATAATAAACAAATACACGCTCTGTAAACTGCAAAATTTTTTAAAATGTTTTTTCTTCTTTTCACTTTTCAGTATTTAACCAGGAATTGAAGATTTAACGGTGTTCTAATTTCTTAAATATCGAAGAAACGTTCAACGTTTTTCGTCGTTGAAAGCAGTAAGGCTAGTTATCCCATAATTTAAATTTTAATATTTGAAATTCTTACGAAATACAATAGAAAATAATTGATACCGTTTATTTTAAATCCTGTTAATACATAATGGCCGAAAATTTATTTAGCATCTCTTTCATGTACGCGAATGTCGGAAAGGTTTAACGCATATACATTGGGTTGTACTCAATTGGGCAATCAAATCGATCGACTTAACATTATATAAAGAAATTTTTATCTTCTTTAACTTTTAAAATTTCTATTTACTACTTCATCGGTATAAGAAAGGAAAAATATTTTTTTTATTTCATCTGTATTTCAACGTCAACAAGACCCAACTGCCCTACGTGTTATATAGAGCAGTTTATATTTGTATTCGTCATATGTACAATTGTGAAAAAATAAAAAAATTAAGTTTTTTTCACATAAATTCTCCCATAAAAGTAGAGCAATATTGACAGCATGCAAGGTTGGTAATATGAATACTACAAGTTAACGTATATTAAGTTATTATTTCGATAACTTACATTATGCAATAATTTTGTTGTGAATTGAAGAATTAAACTTGAAGCGAATATTCTTCAAACTGTAGCTAAATATCGGAAACAGTTAGTTTACGGGGTTAGCAATAAAAAAACAAATATCGTTAAATAAAAAAAATAAACATAAAAAACATTTATTTCTTGAACTCAATGAATGCCAGTGAGAAATACACGTCAATGTTGAAACCCCTGGGTTCGAGGAAAACAGTTCACAGAACAGGAACAAAACTAAACAAGACTAAAGTAATTAAGTGTATCTTAACCTATTCTCAAAATAGGTACGCTATTATTTAAAATATAAAAATTGAAAGAAGCCGTAAATTAATTCCTTCACATTTTATTGAAGTAAAGTAAAAAATTACAACATATCAAACCCATTGAAGGCTTTCGAGTTAAATTTATAAGAATGTCGCATTCGCAAATTAAAATAAAATTTCTACAGTAATAAAAAATTCATTTTTTCTATAAGTAACCACATAAACATAATAAAATTAGGGAGTCTTTTTAAATTCTCAAACGGCACAATCCTTAAGTAAAATTGATATTTTTTTTTATGTTACGACAAATTAAATAAAACCACCAGACTCGTGTAAACGCGTATAAAAATAAATGTTGCAGAAAAACATTTTATTACTTATTTCAAATCCAGAAAATAGATACAGGTGATTTTCAAACGATTTTCCGTTTCCCAAACTACAAAGGCAATAACGTTCATAAATTCCAAATGCCAACATTTCATCAGGTGAAAAGCAATGAAGCATGTAACCTTTCAATCTAAAGATACGACTTCTATTTATCGTTATCGAAATTTTGTGTTGAGATGTGGGTCGACCCGCTGTATTCATTCGGGCGTTCATTAATATCAGACTCGCAATCTATTCGCCGACAGTTGCGATTGTTGTTCCTATCCAACAGCGTTTTGATATCAAAAGAGACATATGAATAAACTATAACGTGTTAATGATACGAATAATAGATGGCCAAAATGTAAATGGATGAGTTGTATTAAATGCGCTATTGTTAATGGCATAAAGTTGAGTACCATTTAGAATCGAGCGTTTTTCGGCCTTCACAAGTTCTGAATGCCTATATCTACTGTCTATATTTATCACTATACTATCACTATTTCTCATTGTCTACAAAAACTAAAATTAATAAAGTGTACCTATTCTTACGCAATTCTCCATTATAGCTTTCTTAATTTATTTACCTATTTTCTTTATTTCATAATTATATTGCATTATTCCTACAGAGAATATCAAAGAATACTTATAGAAAAACATCAAACTACATAATAAAATTTACTGGATTATGTCGCTACAAAAGCAATAACTATATTGCTTGCCCTTAGATCTGAGCTTCGGTCTACATTTTTATTCTTTATTACTATGTTATATAGATTACATAAGTTCAAGGCTATAAAAACTATTAGTATACGGAAGTTGAGAAACGAGAAGGATGAAAAATATTGTAGCTTGCTTTCTTCTCGTATGTTATCCGAGCTTCGAATGTCATTGAACGATAATTGAATTCGAATAAAAATACATCAAAATCACATTAGTGGTTTCACGGTCTCAGCCAAATGGGCGAAATGGGATTTTGCACATTGATACCCGTGTAGATTATTTGCTTTTGTTGCCATAAAAGTAGTTAATGTTTGGACAATATTTTTAAATTTAACCCTATATTGCTTAGGAAAAATAAAAAAAGGAAAGTAAGATTCCACACTTCCCCCTTAATAAATCACTTTCCGTTATATTTAGATCGTTGCATATTAATATTGGGTTAACTTAATTTTCATACTTATTTCTTACTTTGCAGTGAAACTACAAAGTCACATTTTTAGTCGATTCGTTGGTTAATCGATCGATTGCGATAAAACTTCGCGATAACACAAACAAGAACAGAATATGCCAGCAAAAACTTCCTTGAAATGTTATTAACTGATCTTTCGTGACGCGCAAGAAAATAAATATATAGACTCACAGACAAATGGAGAAGTATCCCAAAAACCATAGTTTATTTCCTTACTTTTATTATGAGTCTTTTTTTTGGAAATGCCTTCGACTTTTGAAAAAAACTTTGGAATTGGAGGGTCCGTGGTGCTGTAAAAAATCAAACTTTTAAGTGAACGCAATAGAACAAAAACACAAAAAACACGGCCATTTATGCCACATTTTTGACAATGACATATAAATCAAAATCCATAGGGTACTTCCTGTTCATGAAATTTGGCAAGAAGCAAAGTCTTACGGCTCAAATAAAGGAAAATATCCGAAAATCATTAATTTATATTTGTGTGACAAAAAAAATATTTCTTTCGAATGTGCTTGTGAAGGATTTAGTAGGCAATATATTTTTATTCTAAAAAATTAAAATTCTGTTAATAGTTTAATAGGAATATTATGTACCATTAAATAATTATAAATGCCTAAATGTCTACGTAACACCTGCATTGCTAGTTCCACTCGTATTTGACAGGTTTTTTTTATTTTTAAATACCTTTAGTCAAGCAAATTCTACAGTTTTATTGTAAATGTGCACCATCAAATTTACACAGCCTAATACTAAACCTACCAAAGTACTTAAAATACAAACGTTGACAACCGATTCAAATTTTAAACATATTTACAAAATGAAGTAACTTTATATCGAATATATCAATATCGTAAAATGTTATGTGTTGAAGATGACCACCAATGACTTCTGCCATCGTTTAATATCTGGCTATTCTCATTTCATCAAGGTATGCCGAGGTAGAAAATGTCATTGCCCGATTTAAAATAGACGCAGCGCTATCTATTAATTTACGTAGATGTACGTTTGTGAAATTACTACGCGTAGATATCTAAGCCCTTTTCGTTGATGATTTACTAACGTAATTGAATTTTTGAAAATATTAAATTCCCATATCGTCTGATTGTGTGAACGATGAAGAGAAACTAAATTTTACTTCAAATAAAGCCCTGTAGTTTTCATATTCTATCTAAATTTAATTAGTCATTTTTACATGAATTGAATTAGCAAAATTGTAACATTAGAAACAAGCTACTCAGAGTCTTGCAGCGGGTTTAGAGTTATTCGAGTCCCGCGGGAGATATTTGTTCCGTAAAATATGTAAGAACGGGCGTGTAGTAAATTTTATTTGGTTTATTTGATTTTATTAACTCGGCAGCTTTTTGTTATTTAATTATTTTGAACAATCACGTTAAACTATCTTGATGGCAAGGATTATTTCTTAACTACGTTTTAAAATTATCAGGAATAAAAATTTACAAATCTTGTGCATGAGGATAACAGATAGATACTGTCGACTTAAGCAAAAAAAATAGTTTAATTTAATACAAAAATGAATTATTTGTAAATTGTAACATAAAATTATTTATATTTAGTTGGTACACTGAATGGATAAAATTTTAAATAATAAAAGTTTATATCTAAATCGAGAATCGCTAACAAAAAATTTTCACATAAATTTTCTATATTGCTCGTCTATATAAATTTTCTCCATTTTTCGAATCCGATGTACATAATGAAATAAACATTAATATATATATTTTTTTACATTAATTTAAATGTTATTAACTTGCAATACCAGATTCTACTGTTTATCTACCATAAAATTCAACGTCGCTCTTAATTTTAAAAGTAAACTAAAAACTTAGTTAAAGCCAAATAACACTTTCAGACTGAAAACTTTTTAAACAATGTTACATTAGGCAGATGATGTGGATTTCAAAATATCTATTTATAATTTTAGATTCAAAATAATCGCTAAAATTTAAAACCCATTAAACTTTTTTAAAAGAGAAAGTCCACTTTTGTATGGCATTTCGTACCAGATAGCATCAAAATCTACTTTGGGGGAAATGGACTCCAAAATAAGAAAACCTCTGTTACAGAGTCGCTGCCTTGAAACAATATATCACTTCACCCAAAATTTACGAAGCTAAATACAGAGAAGAGCGAGACTCTATCTTCACATGCAATGGATTCAAAAAGTAAGGAAGTGGTGGCAAAATAAAACTTCTATGACACTAACACTAAACATCAACGCTTTGTATCACGTCAGCCACAACGCCATCCCATATACTACGCGATATATGCCTTCCTGTTAGTTTGTGTAATTTGAACTCCTTACCATCACAACAAAATAATAATTAACTACTCATTTGTACAGACAGTCAAGGCAATTAATGTTTTTAAAAGAATGGTGAACATGAAAGCTAATGTTTTGTTATAACTTAAACGTCACTTTTAGTGTTACCAAATTTCACGAGAATTAGAAGGCACCTGACAAATATATGTAAATTGTATTAAGGTAACATTTCTTTACTAATTTCTTTAATAAATATGTAACACGGTTGATTCCAAAACAATTGAAAACATTCAAAATACGAAATTTAATTTTAGAGAATAATTTTACTTTAAAGCTGTATGGTTACGGATATCGTAATTTAACTAATTACCATTAAAAATGGTAAAACTTAAAGGTAAACTTTTCAATCGCCGTCAATAATAAGAACAATAGCGCCAAGTGAACTTTAATGTTAACGGTTATCATTATAAAGCTACTTACGGAATATTCTTAATAAATATTTTCACAGGCAGGCTGGGAAAATATGAAATTAAATCTATTTTGCGAGATCGGAATTTACTAACAAATTATATATTATAATAACATGTTCACTTTCAGGTGACCATACCTTGCAATAATTATCATTAAATTAAATACAGAACTAAGTGAAGAACGGGTGAATAATTAGATTATTGAGATGATGAGCGACTCCCGCGTCTTATGCAAACGTATAAAAATTGATGTGTTTATAAAAATTCAACTAGCATTATGCATTAGTGCAAAAAATATGTCCCATCTGTGATAACAGAACCTCAGTCGTGTCATTTCTCGCAGCAGCTCACTGCACAATAGAACGATCGTTTTAATATAAAAATCATCAAACAGTATCACTGCAATATTTTCTCGTAGAAAACGCAATGAACAACCCACACTTTAGAATTTAATACGCTTCACTCCATTCTTAAAAAACGTTCATATTTAATACACTTCACTTCATTCTTAAAAAACGTCTATAAAATATATTGGATTTACTAACTAATTTTTAGCTACAAGTTCGGGAATTTCCCAGAAAGGTTGTCGAAAATTCAGGAATATTTTATTATTAAGCATAAAGAAATCGAAGTGCGCTCGGTGAATGAGACTAGCGCCAAGCCATCTAGTGTATTACATCAAACAAATGTATTTAAATCGGTATCAAGTACGGACTCCTCTACTTTACGTGTTCTAACTATGTCACTATGCATAGACCATAAGAAATAATATACATGGTATATATGTGTGTCAACATATGTGTGTGAAGTGGATCAACGGTGTCCTAAGATTTACGGAAATTTGGTAATGGGAGTTCGAGAAGGTTTACTTCACGAAGACGAACTCCATTCAGGCCAACCTATTAAATTAAATATAGGTACAATGTTTACAATATATCATTGAAGAAGATATTTGGCTGATTCCTCGTTAATGGTTGGAGTAGCTCAATTGAAATCACCGCACAATAGAAAAGAATTTGCATAAAACTAACTTTCAAAATACAGTACTTGGAACCCCAAAAACAGATCAGAGTTAAAAAAATATTTGTCAGCTCAATAAATATGAAGAAATTCTTACATTAATTAAAATCATGATCGAACCTTACGATATTTTTAACACCTTTCGTCTATACGGTTACAATCTACATACTATTTACGTTTTGTTAGAACCCACAGCATTTGCATATTTTTATTTCATTGGACCGTATTAAGCAATCTTACCTTTTTTCACATTATTAGTAATTCTAGCGCTGAAATATTATTCCCGTAAATGTCATATTTGTAGGAATTCAACAGATAAATTTTTCGGTAAAAAAACAATAGAAATATAATTACTTTTTATGCGTCAAAGTTAAACACAAATAAAGAATAGAAAGATCGTTAATAATTTATATCTGCGGATGTATGAAAATTAGAAGAAGCTTTGCTTTTTAGTATTAATAATTTAAAACTAATCGTCCTTGACTATACATATTCGTTAATATTTTCGTATGAAATTAGTTTTAGTAGTATCACGAGACGACCATGAAATTTTGCAAAGTTATTACAGAACTGACATATGCAGAAATAATACACACAGTACTGTCATATCCAGAAATAATCTTTGTACTAATATATGCTATAACCAGATAAACATAAATCGAATTAACTTACTTTATACTTTACCTATTTTGATTTTGTGGCTTTAATTAAAATTCTTACCAATACTCTCTCGTGTATATTTATGTATTTGCTGGCGCGAAACGTAAGAGCTCTATATAAAGGTTCCAAGGCTGACCAAAGTATAAACTACAGCATCTAAATGCGACTATAAAGACATTTATTGACCCATAACTACGTACATTAGCCGTGACAAGCGTTTACTTATGGTCCGCAGACTAGAAGTGAATTACGAAAATTCGATTGTGATCTTTACTTTTCCAGTGCTGATGTACAGTAAAATAAGCATTCTAGATGGTATATCACATATTATATTAAAATTAAGGACATGAATCGACCAATAAACTTAGAGACTATAAGATAGATAATGCAAGGATAAGCGATGATCTAGTTCAAACATATTGTCAATTTATTTATGTCCCTAATATTACTCTCAGTACGAGTAAGCAATTTCTAATCAGTAGTTTAAAAAAGTACTAGGTAAAAAGATAATTTAGTTTACCATGGTGTTTACTTAGGACAATCTGTCCGGATCAGCGGAAACAGTTTTTAATTTAAAAATAGGGAAACTGCCACATATTTACATTGAATTATACTGTTGAATAATGTTGCAAACGATATTGGGTTTACTAAATAAAATTATTGAAAAAAAATTCATACTATAGACATTGGTCTTGGCTTAATTCAATATGAAGCCTTCTGCAATATACATAAGTGAAGTCTTAATTGAATTTTAAATTTTAGGTTATGAAAATAATTTATGAAGTTGATCATTATTAGCAATTTTTTACGAAATAATATTTTAAAAAGCGGTGGGTCCGTTGGACTGCGTATATTGCTAACAGCTCGCTTTAGGTAGATTATTAACTAATTTATTTTTTTATGTGCCTTGAAATTGTTTTAAGTTTTCAATTATTGTGTAATTGTTAAAATATCTCTTCAATCAAAAAGTGACGGAAACCTTTCAAGTTAGACCATGCCATTATGGTCGAATTCAAAGAGATTTCGATGTGTACTCGTATCTTGACACTCACTTTGCCCATATCAATCCGTGAAAGAATTTGAATATATTTACGACATGCTCAAGTGCGTACTCTTACGTTATACCAAATTCGCGCGCCAGAAACACTGAAGATCACTTTTCTGTTTCACATTACATAGGAGACTTGACCTACGTGTAATTTAAATCGGTAGCAGGCTGGTTTTCAGTCTATAGATATACTTATGACTTTGTGTTACATATAAATGAATCGATCAACTTTTTCTCGTTCGAAAGAGGATCTGCTCTATTATAATTTGTTATAATTACCAATTATTTGCTATTGTTATGTAAAACAAAGTATTATAGCTTTTAATTAATTATTATTTCCGGAGTTAAATACGGGTGTGTTAATAGTTTCTTGAGTAATCTGTATTGATAGTTTTTTGAGTAATCTGTAGATATATTTAATTCAAAGAAATTAAATGATAATGTACTTTTCATTTAATATGTAAAATGCGAGTGTGATAAAATAACATTACGTAAATCTTGAAACATAAGAAAAAGCTTATTAATTGTCAAATAATCGATTTGAATAATGTCTCCTGAGTACACAAAGGAAAAAACTCACCGTTTTTTTTTATTTACGGTTACAAACGAGACAACTATAAAAAATGTATTAATTGTGTCATATTCAATTAATAAAGTGTGAACTATAGGAAAACATATATTTAAAAATAATTTAAACAAACCTGAAAAATAATAATCTATCAGAATTTCAAAGACAAGTAAGTAAACCGTGAAGCAAAATTAGTGACTCAAGAGGTATGATAAGCGCAAAAAATATCCAATTTAAAACTGAATAAAAATGTTTAAAATATCCATATCAACTGTCTCGTTACTATTATAGTAATGAGTATAACAATATATTTTAATAACATTTCAATTCTAATAACAAAAACATATGTAAAATATTAGAAACTTCAGTACATATCATCAATTTGAGTACTTTGATATCGAATATTGAATATATCTGGCGTTAATTTTGTAGAAATTCATTATTCACAATTAAATGAAAATATATTTTACAAAGCAACATATTTCGCAAAGATATTTTTGCTAATATCCCACCTGAAGATGTTGTAATACAACGAAACCTAGGTCGTGGTAAAGAAATTAAAGAAAGTAGAATTAATATTACATCACGTAGTTTCATTTAATTGTACTTTGATGTCCTTAGAATTAAATAAGAGGCAAAAAAAAATATTTATAAGTACTTCCATCTAGTATTTAAGTTCATCATACAACATTTATTTTTGGTTTCTATAATGGAAATTAATTTATCAATGTCCGCATTGACAGTATAAGACACATATTTTTTATTAGACGAAATTCTTTGCCATTTTTAATATATCATCAAAAAAGGATTTTAAAATCCTAAGGAAGTAAACATATGTGTATATCTACTTACGTATACAAACAACTAAGTAGATATATGGATATGTTTATATCATTGATGAATATATTTTCACCTTTAACTAATAAGTTTTCTTTTTGGCCAGTTTTGTGACCTCAGTTAGTTGGCTCTTACTCTACATCTAATATTTTTTCAGCCATAAACACTATCATACCAGATTCTATCGACGCTAACATAAATCTGACAACACAACTCTATGTATTAATAATCGGAGTACTAATAAACTAATAAATAATGCAGTTTATTACAAGAAGACAAAACACATTGATGTTAAATGTTATTTTATTAGAGAAGATCCAGCAAAAATAATTGATATTAAGTATGTGCAAAATCCTGAGTAACTGGCTGATATTTTTACTAAGGTTCTACATACTCTTAAATTTGAATATACAAGAGATGTAACATTGTCTGTTATGTAGGTAATTTTTTTTGAAGTCGGCAAACTGAAGTTTTTTTTGTTGTATATAATTTAGTGGTAGTATTGGATTACATTTTGAATTTATACTTGGGTGTTTTCATGTTTGCCTGCGCCTATGTTAAATTAAGAAAATAATATAAGTTACTAATTTTAACACCAGATGTCGTTTTGCAGAGTTACAGATGCAAACTCTCAGGTAGTATATTTAGATACTGTGCAATGGAAACTAGCATTTTCGATCAGTTTAAACTAGAAAAATCTTGTTCGTCGTTGTAACTAATTTTTTTTAACATGTTATTGAATGGCTAACTTATGACTTAAGAATAGAGATCACTTTAATATTTGGTACATCCAAATCGATAAGAAGGCAGATGGAGACGATCCAAGCAAAATCCTATAATTAAACATGAAACATTGAAACATTGTGATAATTGTTCTAGTTATTCTCTTCTTTTTGATTATTCTCTTCCAGATATTTTTCTAGTAGAACAAGTCTATTTATATTATATAAATGAATATTAAAATGGACGGATAACGCCCATTCCAATCAGTAGATTTTGAAATATTGTGTTTAGCTATTTTCATTAATAATAAATCTAGGATAAAGAATAGTAAATGGGGTAGTTAAGATTTAGTAACCTTTATATTCATAATAACCATAGTTTCAAATACGAACCGTTGTATAAGTCCTTAAGTTTAAGGCAAAGCTGCAATAAAAACTTAACTACTTCCTGTTGATAAAAAAAAATTACTTTATAAATACTTCCAATGATGCAAATTCATCAAATATTAATGAAAAACTTCATGTGCACTGCAATTATCCAAATTAGTATCACGTAATTCCTAAATATTGTTTGAAAAGCTAAAGTATTTCAAGTTAGTGACCTTTAAAAGTACTTTAAATTACTTGAATGGCTTTGAATACAGATTTTTTAAACAATTTTGTTGCAATCAAGATGACTTCGAATAAAGCTTTTAGGACTTTTTGCTAAGCATCCCTAGTTTTTAATAAAGCTTAATGAAACTTCGAGACGTATATTTTTTATTCAACTGTTCCAATTTTTTCATATTGATAAATCATACCTTTAAATTATTTTAAAAATAACCCACAATTTTAAATTATTAATGGTCAACTCTCAAATATTTTAATAGAGTGAATCATTTTTATCATTAATTTTTTTAAACACTAGATCATACTAAAATTACATATCAGCATTTCGAACAGGCATAAAGTAAAGCTTTGGTACGTTTCGAATATAATGAGCTATTTTATGCAAAATTCCTATGCAAAACTCGCTACCACCGCATGTCTCCACTACGCTAAACAAATTTTATATTTCTTTCTTAATATCTCCCTTTTTTTAGAAGCAATATTTTAAAATCTTAATTCCACCATACCTTAATTGCACTTTTGTGCTTTTATTTTTTATTTTATTTATAATTTTCCATGTTGCAGCAATAAAAATAAAATATCTGTGGTGCAAATTGCTAGTCTGATATATTATAGGTAAAAAGTTGTAAGATACGAAGCAAACACAGAACAATGGACTTCTTTTACGAGTAGAGAATTCTAATTTGATTTGATTACCCAGTTTCTTAACCTATCGTGTCGTGATTTGAAGATATTTTTTTATTTTATTTTAAGTAGAGACTGTATAACAGGTTTCAGCTCTAAGTCCATAATTGCCATATAGTAAACAGAAATAAAGATTATTTGTTTCCGTAAACTTTACTGTCTAGTTTCGGAAATTAAAACTCGAGTCATTCAACTGGAGTTACTCAATTCACTCTCTTCGACTACTGAAGTATCTCCGATGGAGTTAAGCGGCAGTATTGAACAGTTGTGTTTTTTTAACCACTTCGAATCTAATTCTGTTTTTCCAATATATGCACATAATACTCCAAAAATAGTGGGTAAAGGAATGGTTTGGTTAATTTTGCTTCACATACGATGTCCAATTTTCTATATTCAATAGAACTAGAACTAGCGATATAACCCGGACTTTTCTAATAATTTTTTTATTTTAAGTCTATATTCGATATTTCTACTTATGGCATCTTTGGCTATTGGATAGAGATAAAAAAGTTTATCTGATGGTAAAAAATAGTCATTAAAAATTAAATGGACACGGCAAAACACTAACACAAATGTTAAAATTTTCACATTTCCTCTAACTGTCTCTATCTCGTACTTACGCTCTAATGCAGTATCTGAAATTATTAATATAATAGTATGAATTTTCTCAGTGAAAACCTTTAATTAATTCCATAAAGGCCTTAATAATATTTCAACTTTACTAAGATAATCGCTATAATGAACAATAACAAAATAATTAACCGCCCTTCCGTTTCGTATTTACATTAACTTTGTTAATAAATCTCGGTTTTCCCGTCACGATTCATTTCCTTCAGCATCTGCCGGTTACGGAATAAATCCCTCCCAAGTTAAATGTTATCTATAAATAACGTCCGTTTTATTTACGCTCCGCACGCTGTTACTTCACTATGCTATTACTTCTTTTTATATTTAATAAATAACCGGACAATATTTTATATTATAATTCAAGCGTCGTAGTATGCGGGGTCTGAGTAAACTGCTGACTTGCCTAGAAAAAATCAGTGAACATTGGAAGATTATTCATGTCATTTTAATATACTTTCGTAGTTTTACTTCTAGGAATTTGCAGATAAAAATGATTGTTAAAATTGTAATGGATGATTTTTATTTTTTTCGTACTATGCTAGTATCTATGTTAATATCATTGCAATGTACCTTTTTCTTCAGTTTGAGCAAAAAGAACATTACCCGTGTAATATTGAAAGCGTTCATGGGAATTAAGAGAGTTTTGATATAAAGTTGAAGATGCACTAGTTCTACACAATTTCTTTCCAGAAACTGTTTCATGAAACGAGAAAATCAATTATGAGAATTATTAGTTTCTTCGGTGAAGTATGACGATGACGGAAAATTCAATTTTTCCTATCTTACGAAAAACCACAGTTGGAGAAAAGCGACATACTGAAACATTGAAATCTTAGTAATGACAAATTTGATAACAACGTTATAAATGTTTCATAAAATTCTTATCATATGTAAAAATTTTAAATTTATTAAATATATTTATAAATAGCGGTACCTTGCGACTTCCTCCGCATCTAATTCTTAAACGCAAGTGCGGTAATAATTCATTTATTTTATGTTCCTTCATTAGACACCAATATTTAGTTAAATTCGAATCCGGCTGAATCGTTTCACGAGTGGTTCTCACAAATTCCTACACTCCATTCCATCGCCGCGCTTCTCACTATTCGTGTGATTTATTTAATTTTCTATGTGATATTTCTAACATTAAAACTCTGAAACCGTTTGAATTTTCATGATGACATAAAAACTGAATTGATCCCAGGGCTATGTCTATAAACTGCATATTCATGCCAATAACTTCAGTAGTTTTCGAGTTAAATCCATTCAACCACTCAACAGAAAGACAAAATCAATTATATCATTAGATTCGTTTTAGTTTTCGAATATGCAAACGAACAGAGTAATTTTATTTATCTGTTTGATTTAAAATGAGTTTCAAAATTTATACAAGTACTTCACATTGACTGGGAAATCAAATAATATAATCCATGTAATGTCACATATTATATATATAGATATATAGATATATATATATATATATATATATATATATATATATATATATATATATACACGCACATAAATAAATATATATATATATATATATATATATATAAATGGAAAGGTGTGAATCGTAATACAACAAATACAGAATACTTTTGATGGCGTATTAAATTAATAAAAATGATGAAAAATTCTAATCTTCCCCTTTATGTCTGCTCTATAGAATCGTTTTTTTTTTATTTGAATTACTGACCGACATCATCCTTTGAACCAAACACCAAGACAAAATCAGGATTCATATTTATGAACGTGCAATTGAACGAATAGACGCCTATGAACACGTGTTGTATGATATTACTAAAGTTTATTAACAGTTTATTTAATTTATATTACAGTAACGTAAATGCGAATAAAATATTCTAATTTTTTTCTATATTCCTAAAAGGTCATCGACAAGAGAAAATGTAAATACTCTTTTATCTAGATTCCATCGTAATAGAATAGTGCGAATAGATGTAAAGCTGTTCTTTATTCAGCACACGAGAATTTCTACTTAAATTTATACAAGCGTATTTTTCATTACATTCTGGATTATCATATATAACATGATAAACATGATAATATATACATATATGTAAGTACGTTAAAATACGTTCAAGTAATACACTTTAATGCACAGTAGACCCATAACGTCTCAAAATGGCGTACATAAAAAAAAATAATTGTATGAATAACTTAATTAAAACATTCTCTAATTACTTTACGGATGTCAAAACGTAGCTGCCAAAGTTTAGTTTGGGGAATTGTAAATATGAAAATTTATTTTTTTACCGAGAATTCCAAACCGTGTTTTTTCTATACGAGGAGTGAATCCAGGATTCCAGTGCAGCGATCTTCAATGCAGTTAATTGTATCGACGTAATTCGTATCTATTTGCAAGTAATAATTGTCTGTGTTGATTTAAAGGTCCAGATTCAAAAGTGTAAGATTTTTCATTTCATGGAAGCTTTTGCTATAATTTTGTACAACAAACTGCTATAAGCCTCAAGTGGCATCGTCTAGGTCTCGTTAATCTATTATAGGCAGAAATAAAATAAGCAGAGGGTTGTAAGGTGTAGATAACAGAAAGTTCGTTGAAAGATTTATCAGTAAATTTTCCTCTCATATAGTTATGGATAATGAAGCTAATGTCATCAGTTTTCCTTAAGAAATAACAAAGTATTTATACTAGATGCTGCTCTATATCAATTTTGTTTCCTGTGGAGAGTATTAGAAATCAAGATTGTAGTATATCGGAAAATAAAGATCTGTGTTATTTTTAATCAGTATTCGTAAAAGTACAGTACAGTATTCGTAACTTATACAACTAACCCGCGTATCTGGGAATAGACTCTTCAAGAAAATATATTTCTGTCATTAGACATTAGGCCTGAGAAAGATCGATTTTAGTGGCATGGAAATTTGATTATCAACGACATTATAGTTATATTCAAATTTGTCTGAATTGTAACTAGAACTACTCAAATAATAAAATAAAATAAAACTATGAGCTTAAAATTATTGATCCCAAGTGATGTTGTAAATGGGCTATTGTTTAACGCTGCCACTATATTGATATTGACTTAACCAGAAATACAGAGTCAGTGACAGTAGCTGACATCATTGACAAGTCAAAGAAATTTGATATAAGCGAGCTTATTACATATTTCTTCTTATTACTGTCTTTTTATTTCTTCTTATAATTTCTTCTTATTAATTTCTTCTTATTAATAACTTATATTTCTTCTTATTGTCTTCTTGTTATGTATCGGGTAATAAATTTAAAGTATCTCAAAAACTGTCAAAAAATATAATTGGAAACATTGAGCTAACTCCGGTCCGGATTTAGAGTGCTAAGATACTCACCAACCAATTTATACTCAAAATTATCGAAAGACATCGATTAAAAACAATATGACATTTGTCTTCCTGTAATATTTGTTGTCCTAGCTACTACATGAGATGTGTGATAATTTATTTAATGTTGAACCAATCTCCGGTTAAATTTAGGGTGCTAAGATACTCACCAACCAATTTAAAGGTGTATACTCAAGATTATCGAAAGACATTGGATAAAAACAGTATAATATTTGTCTTCTTGTAATATTTATTATCCTGGGTACTACATGAAAGGTGTCAGTGTATTTCATCTGCCTAGAAAGCGCTAGAATATTCTACAGCATTCAGCTGTCTTTCTTACGTTTGAATTGTTCAATAATACAATATTAGGAAATGTTGGGTCTTTAAGTACACAATAGCCAAATCAATATGATCTTATATGTATATGATGATATAGATGTAATGACGTATCGATGCAAGTATAGAAATTATTAAGACTTTACAATAAATTATTTAGGGTTTTTTTGTCACAAGGCAGATTAGTTATTGCCTATCTTATAAAGTTTAAAACAAATTATGATAACAAATTAAAAATAAATAAAATAACTTACCCTACCGAATGACTTGTTTAATTTTCACGATATTTTCTTCAATTTTACCCTTAAATCTGCAAATAAAAGAAAAATTAAATTTATTATGGATATCAGAGCTAACACCTATAAATTAATTCGACAGTACGATAGTCGTTATTATTGTTTTAGAGACATTAGACAGTCTTGTGAATGATAAAATTAATTAGAAATACGAACAATCTTCTCTTTCTTAATAACGCTAATATGAAAAATATCATACAATTTCATCTTTATTATTTCGATAATTTTAGCAATTCGGTGCGTTTGTTCTGAAATAAAAAGATAATAAATAATCTTTTAAATATATGGTGAAAATAATGAGTTTCAGTTTTATTTGTAGATCGCAAATACCAGTGATGCGAGTATACTAAAACTAAATTACCGTCTTTTTTCTTTCCACAGTTAGGACAGTTATTTCATTTGAATTGCAAATGTCTTGAGCATATTAAGAACGTTGAAGATGTTCTTCGTTATCGCTCCCTAATACTATGAAATACATGAAGAAATAAGCAATACCTACTACATGCTTTATGTGCAAACCATATCGACCAACACCAGCAATTAATAACAGTTATTATTTATATATATTTATGGAATCTATCCATATTTTTGTGAACTTGTACTTACATATGAAGTAAATAAAGTATTGTATGAAATTAAAAAAAATCTCCTTTTTCTTAATCATCTATTTTATTAACCAAATAAACACTTACTTAACTAAGTAAACACTTATATGTAAAATACTTACATTCTGAAGTACTCATTTTGTTATGCATACCAAAGGAATAATTAAAACTAAATTAAAATGAAAGAAATTGTTTGATTTGTTCCTTAACTTTTTAATCATATACTAAGGTACATTCTAGATTAGCTTAGTTACGTCACACCATTCACCAGCTTGAAATACATAGAGATAAAATGAACGTTTTATTTGTTACTACAAACAGAAATATATGACAACGCAAATACTAGAGTGGCGTATCGGAACAGACATGAGTAAGATTTCCTAATGGTTTATATTTATTGAAATTGAAGATACAAGTTAATAGAAATAACTTTAGATGAAAATTCTAATGAAATCTAGAATTTTTTCCAGATTTTTAAACTTGTGATTGAAAAATTAGTGGGGTGTGGGGATATAGCATATCAATATAAAGCTTAACAATTAGCAAACAAGGTTTAAAAATGAAAATAGTAAAAGGAATCTCAGTCTCATTTGAAAATAGCTTTCCAATAATATCCTTCCCGGTGGGATGTCGAAAAAAATTAACCTGAGAATTAAGCCTATTGAGTATTAGAGAAACAATATTTTGATGTGTATTAAGAAGGAATTATTTATTTGTCAAATTTTAAATCGAACTGAAAAATTGTGAGAGACCGACGGACGGACATGATGAAATACAAAAGTTTCTTGTATCCTGTCCCCGGGAATCCAAGTACAAAATATCTAACCAGGAAGGATCATTACATTATTTTTATTTAAAATCAACTAAACTTCTGGCGGTAGAGCCACGTACAATGACGAACATTAATTTCAGCCTGTAAGTGCCGGGCTACATGCGGAGGGATAAATTGAGCAAAGTGGACATTAGGCTAATGGGAAATTCGTGCTCGCTAAAGAAAAATAAACGAGTGGGAAAACGTCTATGAAGTATTAGAATCACATGTATCCTATTCTTGTTGAATTTCAGTTGGTGAGAAAAAAATTATGTGTAGTGCGGTAATGGATGGACTTTTGAATACTTAAGTTCAAATTGCAGGTATTTAATGTAAAATTATTTTACTGGTAAGAATGCCTTCATATTTTAAAAAAGTTTATGTCATTTTAGATTAAACTTAATATGGGTTAAATATGAATATATTTAAACGATTAAAAATAATTTCTCATGAAGTTCTATTTAAACTATTCTGTTTGTAAACCAAATTTTAAAACACACGCCGTTTTTAGCAATATGAACGAAACAGTCAACGTAGCAGCTACTACGTTAACAGGAAGAGACAATAACTAGATGATAACAGTGTTACCAATATTACAACGAAATTACATTTCCATATATTTAACATCTTAAAAAATAAATATTTTGGTCCAAAAGGAAAGAATGTCTCACAACTCGGTATAAGTTAACTTTTTGAATAAGCTTAAAATATGAATAGTGATTGACAAAGAAATAACGTTAATGTAAAAAATAAAAGTATAGTTTAAAAAAGCTAAAAAAACACAAAATTTATTTTTTCAAACCGATGTATAGTATAACTTTTAGAATTAACAACCGATTAACTTGAAATTGAGAGTAGCTTCATTATTCTATTGCCCAAAGAAAATAAAAAAGTTCCCAAAGAAAAGAAAAAGTGTGGTTTCAAAAAAAATGCCTCAATTTTAACGGTCCAAATTATACTTTTCATCTAATGACTCATAAGTTCATAATTGCGATAGTTTGCAAAACTCTTTTAGTGAGTAAATATCGTGTAAAAAAAAAATGAATTGTATGTCATTTTTATTTGGCTTCAAAATATTTATTGTCATTTATGAATCTTTAAATACAGGTAAAATAAATACCTTTTCATTGAATCAAACTAGTTTAGGTAATCATCTTAAAAAACATTTTTACGGTTATTTTTTAGACAATAATGGGTAAGTGGCAACTTAATATCCGTATCCATTGACACGCAACTCCAGACACGCAAGGTTACCGGTGAACGGTAAGCCATATCGCTAGTTTTATACGGTGACAGGTAATATATCATGCACACTTAAACTCTACCAATGTGAGTGGGTAAGGTGGGGATTTGAGTAGTTCACGTCACGAAACATTAGTTCCCACAATTAACAACCGGAACGATCGTGTCAATTAAGTACAATCTCACTCCTTCCCTATTTTGAATAGTAGTCCGTAAACCTCTCGTTATCGGTTCGTTTTGGACGAGTTGATTTAGTTTTTCTCGATTATTTTATAGAATGCTTCACCACCAAAAGGATTTATGATTTTACTGTACTATTACTAATGCTTATTATTATTTCCAAAATATTCTGAATCGTCTTGATACTTTGTATTATTTTTCAATATCGTTTTTTTGTAGTGAATTTATATTTTTATAGTATTTAAGTAGAAAATAGGATATTGAAATAATTATTGAATGTCGACTTAATAAACGGAAAGAAAATTAAAGAATTTTTTAATGTTTATCAAATATTATGCACAAAGGAAAATTTGTTATTATTTCTTGTAGAAATTCAGTCTACTTTCCTGATTATTTCTTATTAAACACCTGATAAGTATTATGGAGTAACAAAGAAGTAACAAAACTGGTTTAAAAATTTAATTTAAATTATTATATATTTATCGACTACAAATTAATTTACAACTTTAATTGTTTATTTTCTTAAGATCTAGAAAATATGCACTACTGAAAAAAAATTCTTCACTGGGAACGTTCACTGATTCTATTGTTATAATTAGGTGTTAGAAATACTTTTAATGACATCACCACTAAAGGAACGGATGTGGGTATTTGAGGCGGTTTGATGTTTAAGGGCGCGTGCCTGTCTTATGTAAAAAAAATTCAGACCATATTTTTTGGACGTTTCCAACGTCTCTGGAAGTACCGTACATATAATTATGAAAAAAACATCTTTACACTGTAATTAGAAGTGAAAATAATGAATGATAATTGCGAAAAACTGAAGGTTTTCCAGCAATTACGAACGAGAAAATTTTGAAAATTGTGAATACGTGTTAATGTTACTGCGATTTTAATTTCAAACAAAAACTATTTGTCATTGTTATAAAGTCTACAACCATATAAAATCGGCTAATTGTTAATAAGATCATTACAAAACATCCCCCACTAACAAAAAAAGTTCTTATGTGCTTACAGCCGCTGATAAAAGTACATCAATATTCAAAACTGTTTAGTAAGTATTTACATCATTAAATGTATTAATTTTGTTATCCTCAGATTAAAAATATTTCATTAAATCATTGAGTAATTTAAACTATCATTATGGCTGGACGGTACCGAGTAATATCGATCGTGTTACTGGTCAATCATAGTACAGTAATATTATCCACCCTTTCCTTAATTACATAAACTGAAAAAAAAAACAATTGGATATAGCAAATAACTTCGCCACAAGTCCCTCTAAATTTACCATAATAAATATTTTTAAGTGTTGTCTATTGGGATATAGGCGGTTTAACATGCTTTACGTCTATGCCAAATGTAAACTCTCAACGAGAAATTGTTCCTGTGAAAAACGGCAATAGCAAAAAGATAGACTAACAAGTGAGTGATCTTTCGAGGTAAGAAACTATGAAAATAAACAAGAAACTTGTCAATTTATAAAATTACGGTTTTCAAAGAAACAATAAGCAAACAAGATAAATAAAAATGTTTGGTTAGAATGCATATATTGTCTCACTTTATTCCAAAATTATTCTTTTCCTTGAGGGAACTTAAATTGACCGAGCGAAAACTAAAAAGAAATATCAAAGTTATTTTCTTTGTTTTTTTATTTTATGACCGCTATATTGGTAATAATAGTATGTAACCCCTTAGCGCTTCAACTGTGTGATAGTACTTTCGATTCCCACTCTGGACAAGATCCTGTTTGTCTTCCATCTGAATTTTATAGCTCAGCAGCAATAGTCTGTAGACTTGATCTGAATCTTCTGTTAACGTCCTTAGCAGAGCACCGTGTCTTAATAAATTAAAATACGTGGGTGAGCGAGCACGGGGTGGAAGAAGATAAAAGATGACGAGCACATCTAAGTGAAAAATTAAATACATTTACATATTTAGACTATTGTAAATACTTAAGGGTACTTAGTATTTCTATTAAATTATTTATAAACATTCATTTTGCATAAAGTGAATATTTTTTCTAGTATATTTTTTACAGGCATGTAAACATAGTACATATTTAAAAAAATATGACATCTGGAATTCATACAACATTAGCGTGGACTTCCTAAAATCGTATTTATTTGTAATTTTACATTCAGTATTCTCGGAAATAGTGAAGAGAGGGGGCTATTTTTTTAATATATTTCCGTGTATGACCAAACATATAATATCTGAAATTATTAAAAAAATATTTTTAATGCTCTTGTGAATAGCGCTTGGAAACGAAACTTCACACGAATTAAAAAAATATTTTTCGAGCACAAACGGAACCCTTATAAACCATGGATCTCATAAGTCGTACGTCTCATAGATCGTACGGAACCCTAAAAATCAAATACAAAACAATTATCACACAATAATATCAGCGAAAGTGTTAGCAATTAGTATTCCACCACCTTTACAAATACGAATACCTGCACAACGCCAGCAACCTACAGTGGAGGACAAAACCGAATTTGGAAGAGGGTGAGACGACTTTCGCGAAAGCAACCCCAACTCCCTTAATTGCTTCCCGCACTTTAACCAAAGAATAACTATTTTTAATAACTATATTCACACTACTTACTATAAATAAGATAATAATTATTAATTATTGACGTTAGCATTAAGAACTAAAGTTACATCAACGGAAATTCCTGGTTTTAAGCACTAATGAAATATTTAACAGTCTTTTTATCGAATCTGGATCGCAACCTAATTTTGATACTATAACTGCTTCAAACAATTAAACCGCCAAAGCAGAGCCTTTCAAGATCGATATTACTTCTTAACCGTGGTGTGTCGAGTTGATCACAAAGCACACGGCCTTTAATTGCGCGGCGCAGCGCGGGTCGAGCGGGGCTGGACTGGTGTTCTGTAAGAGATTGCTTTCATACCAATAAGTCTGCCATGTGTATTAGATACATGAAAGTAGATAAATAAATAAATAAAATAAGTAAATAACACATGTCGACATTATTCAAAGATGTTTTGGATTTATTTATTTAAAATTATTTTCCATTGCATATGAGAGCAAATAGTGGTATTTTTTATTAAGTCAGGTGAATTTGGAATAATTATTTCATTGTAATATATCATATATGTAATTCGTAAGATTGAATGGGGCTCCTTTCACTCACTCGCAGGATTCGGTCCAAAATATTGAACAAAGAGAAAACGAGAAACAACTTTTCAAAAATATATTTTACAGAACAATTTTTGAAAAATATATTTTATGCAGTTTCCGAGAAAATTAAAGGTTCATGCTCACTTTCATAATTGAATTCTTTTCTTCTTTTTGGTACTCTTATTTTTCAATTTTTTAAACAGATTATAATTTCTTTCTCTGTAAACTAATAAGCTTTACACCAGCATTATTCAAGTCCTATCATTCAATATTTCCTGATCCGATCACAAAACTTTGGCAAATGTTCAATAGCAGTGCTTAAATAGAATTGCACAGATTACCATATGTTAATTATGACAATAACACGCAATAATATCTCATACCAATTTGCAAGGACATAACAAATTCCGGACAGAATCGAATGGTTGAGCGTTACGGATTCTTATTTATGATTTTTATGCAATGCACGTCGCGTCTCTAGAGCTGTCGAGCAAAACATGTAATATTTTGCCTCTTAACTCTTTGAATTACCTCAAAGGTAACTTGTTTTTGACATTTTTATGATCATTTTTTTTGTAAATATCACAGCATAGATAGTGCTGTGTAAGCTAATTTTCATTAACGCGCCTCGTATACTCACATAATCGTTGACTATAAGAGGCCAAGGAATTAATTACATTAATAAACGTTCAAAATAATCGTTCCAATGTTTTTAAATTCACAAATTAACCTCTCGTTTTCCTAATTTATATTTTTCTTTGTTTAATTTCTTTCTTCAACACCACCATTAAAATATATATCCCATGCTTTCTCTGATATTTTTATGTCACTCTCACATATTACTTAAATGTTACAAATCTCTACGATCGGCGTCTACGAGACAATTTCATTATTGATATCTAACTTCTATTGATGGTCGCCGTGAACTATGTTGTGACGCTCAAAATGTGAAATTGAAAACGTCCATATTTTCTGTTCCAAACTTATAAATTATTCTCTTACAACATTCTTCTTTTCTATTTCTACTTCATCTACGTCGCGATTACCTACCAGAGAATCTGTGTTTAGTGAGTGCTACTCAACGATGAAGTTTCAGATTGCTCAGAGTTTCGTAAATATCCTACATATATTTGCAACTAAAATTTAACATTATTTTTCATAAGTACTTCCTCTGTTCAACTCGGCTACGGACGTAGCTATATTTTTAAAGAACATCGCTTTAATAAAGATTTGGATTCCGAGCTTGTTCTGAGCTAGAGCATCTTTTAAGAAATTTTGTTATCCTTGAGGTTAAAGTTCGATTTGACGTAGCTATCCATTTCCTTCCGGCGTGGTACTTGCTTAGGATAGCTTGCTTAGAAATCGTAAAAAATAATTAAACTCCGACAAAAATGCGCAAGTATAAGAAATAAATAAATTTCAATCGTAAATCTTATCGGCAAACAATAAATTTACTTTGAAATTACATTTTTTTTAAATGTATATGTTTTCTAACGTAACGTTAATCATACACCTATATTGCGTTAAGCCTGCAATTTTGAAATTGACGTGAAAAATTGAAACCGTATTCATGTGTGTTTACTTGCTTTGCAAAGCAAGAAATTACTTTACCTAGCAGTTGAAACTTTGAAAAAATTGTCTTTTTGAAGTCGATAACTATTAAGTCGGTTTTTGACTTAAATTTGTTACGATTTGATATAATTAAGTAATCGGCAACCATCAAAACAAACATAATTTTATTGAAATTAGAGAAAAAAAAGATAATCGATACTTTAATTTCGTCCAAAAATGTTTGTTGGAATGGAATTCTGTATAGTGATATAGTATTTTAAATAGTTAACACTCAAAAATATATACATCAAAATTTTAAAAGGGTGGGGATAAATTAAAAATTCTAAATTTGTCTTTTTTTCAGTCGTCGTGTCGGATATCAATGAAGAAAGCAACTTTTAATGTTTCAAAAACGAGACAGAGAAACAGAGATTATTAACAAAAACAATGACAATTCTAAATCTGTAATTACTTTTAATAAATGCATCTTACTTTTTACGCATATAAAAGATATACCATAGGAAGTACCTATTTACAGGACAGAAAAATAATATTACTATGCGTTAATAGCCCAATCGAAATATTTATGTGAATGCGAATATGTATTGAAAGTTCTATTCATATCTCACAAGCTTACATTTTCTATTAAATTTAATGAGAGATTTAAAGCATTCCGATAAATTTTCCGATAAAGTACTCAGTTGCATTTTTTCAAACATCTCGAATCGTAATGATACTGGCGAGTTTTTCTAATTAAAGGGTTTATCTGTGACCATACCCTAATGAACAGAAACTTAATGAGCCCTTCGCGGTATCTAAGTTGCTCCCATCTTTTCCTCTTCTGCTTACCTGTTTAATAATACTATGCTATATTTATTAAATATGAGTGAATCAGTTCCCAATTTAAGGAGTCTACTCACATGGAGTCGTATCAATATACATCAAATAAATTCATGATAATTCAAACTCAAAAATATATGGGATCAGTCTTAGTACTGAGATGGGTAATGATTTGAGCACGCAACGTCCGGACGTGATAAGATTTAAATGTAAACAAAATTGGGTTTTTTGCTATTTAGCATTCAATCTCGAGGAAACGTACTTTCAAACATCCGTGCAACTTTAAAAACTTTTGAAATAATTACTGAGACTCTCAAATTTCTAGTCGCCATAATAAGGAAAAAACGGTTTTGTATTCCTGAAAATATTTGAGTCGTCTCAAAATAATCCTGTGATTGGCAGATTGACGGTAATTTGGTCAATAAATACAAATTCAACATCATCGACAAAATCAACATTTACTACCCAACGTTGGCATATTAATTACACAACGTTGGCATATTACTACACAACGTTGGCATATTAACTACATTGGCATATTCCATATTCTACTATTTCATTACATTGGCATATTCCATATTCTACTACACAACGTTAGCATATTACTACACAACGTTGGCATATCAACTACATTGGCATATTCCATATTCATATAAATAAAAAAACAGTATTAATACATACTTAACCCAAAATCACAAGTAAGAAAAATGAAAATACAAATTACCGACAATATTGACATTAATATGAGAACAAAATTAAATTTAAAATAATCACTCCGATCGTAATGAGAAAGAAAATTGAGCTAAGTCATCACAATAAATAAAAAAAATGTTATGAAAATAACAAAAATTATAATCAAGATTACATTAGAAACTAGTATTCACACAATTTCAACTAATATAGACATCAATAAATGACATAATGAAGTTCGGGAGCTCCGACAAGTTGCCAAGCCGACTGTAAAAAAATGGTTTTATTCTATAGACAAAATAATTAACGATATTTTTCATTTAATATCAAGAAAACGTTGAAAATATTAAGTTCGGATCTCGCAAGGAATCCACGAAAATTAAAGAAGGTGGATGTTTTCGGACAAAATGATATCGAATAAGTCGAATTCATCAGAATCTATGTTTGTATGTACTCTTCGTGCGCGCGCTTTCAAAAGTGGACAAAATATGTTTTCGGTTTTGTTTGGTTCCATAGTGCATAATGTCCTGTATATTTCTAAATTCGTACGACCGTTTTCAAATTGACGATAATTCATCAGCGGACGCCTTATCTTGTTATACAAGAACTTTAGAAAAAAATACTGATTTCAAACTGGATAAATTTTCTACCCTTTGTTTTGATACAAAGATACGATCAATTTTTTTTGTAAAATATTTTCAAAATCTGGCCAATAAACGGAATTAAATTAGCTTGTTTTTTTAGTTTGTACATTAAATAAATGAATTTATAAGAGAAATCGGTATTATAAAATATATCAACTATTTTTAGAAAAAAACATGATTTAATTTATGCTGGAAAACTTAAATACATAATCATCATTTCTCAAAAATTATCACTACTGTACATAGAACTCCCTCATATATTCCTGCAAAGATCAAACCCTGCCTCTCTCATACAATGCCTTTCAACGACCTATACCTATGCTATATGGAGAATATGGAGATATACTATATGGAGAAATGTAAAATGGGAAATACTTACGGTTAGGTCGATATAATCAATCGACCTAACCGTAAGTATTTCCCATTTTACATTTCTCCAACAGTCGTCGGTTCTGTTCGCTATATTGTGTAACAATGAGTACTTCTGTGGATCTTATTACTTATCACATTTTGTAAAAAACCTGAACATTCCATAGCTTGCTGAATTTCTTGGAATCTTTTTAAGCAGTATGAAGATATAGTAAGAAGCAATATACACTAATTAAAGTATTTTATTTTGAAACACTGAAGAAGTTTCCCGAACGCAGCCTAACCTAGTTGGTTTCTTCGATTGACTTCTTTCTCAGAGTTGCATTTTTGTTGGTATAATAATGATCAGCATCTTTGAGGGTAGCATTCCCAACATATGCCCATATATATGTATATACATATGAAATGAACATTAGACATGACCTTTATATTGTCCTTGTGCATTTTAAGACTTATCTGTTAAGAAACTCCACGTAGGTCCAGAGTATTGTGGATCCACTTTAAAGACTGAAACACGGTCCGACATCGATAGAGCTGGATAATATCGAAGTTCGTTTGGTTTAAATATTACCTTTTTTATGGTAAAACTTTCATTTTTCTTCCTTTTAAAGCTTTTCACTTTCCTTCTGAGTCCTTTTTTAATTGTTATAAAATATAATATTGATGGAAATCTGTAACTTAGCCGTATATAAAATACATTGAAACTTCATGTTGATCCTAATTTTCACGTATTTTCATCAACGTAAGGGTTAATACATTATAAAATTTGGAAATATTTGTGTCGCCATCACATAATAAATACGCAAAAATGTTTAACTTAAAAATATAATTTTGCACAACTTTTCATAAAATTGAAAAGAACGTTATAGCCCCATAAAAGTGTTTACTCAAATTTTTTGCCTTGTCCGCTCATAACATTTTAGAAATCAAAGTCCAGTTACACAGGCTATGAAAAATTCAATTTTCTTCAAACTTGTTTGCACATAATTTTTATCGAACATACGCTTACCGAGGTATAATAAAATAAAATTACAGTTTAAAAAACTAAAAAACACGCTTTTGTATCAATTTGAACTAAAAAATAAAAGATAATCATTAAATACGACGATTTTTCTCAAAAGCGAAACGCGGTCTCACAACTCGGCATAACTTAAAAAAACGTGGGGTGTTCTCAATTTACTTTCTAATTTTTACCATAAATAATTACGACTACTAATATCAAGCATATCATCAATTAATTAGAATCTTTAAATTTTAACTATATATGTATATATATATATATATATATATATATATATATAACATTAGAAATACATATATATATATATATATACATATATATATATATATGTATATATATATATATATATATATATATACATATATATATATATATATATATATATATATATATAACATTAGAAATAGACGAGTATCTGTTCATGCAAAAAAAACAATTATAAAAAAATCCATCCATCGGTCCTGTATAAAAGGAGCCAAAGGCCTTTTTCTAACCGCTCAATAATTCGTTCAGGCATGAGAATCGCCGTTCTATTAACTGGATCTTTATCAACAGAAATAGTCATAATACATAACTTAGAACTATCCGATGACTGAAGCGTTAACGTGATGGAAGTGCAGCTAAAACCTGAAACAAACATATATATTTACACCAATTAACAATAATATACTGTGAGTCCAGCACAACTGCCTTTATAATCCCCTTCTTGGTAAAGATAGAATAATAGCTGATTCTTTTCATAAGTCATTTCAAAAGTTTGCTTGACGTCCACTTGTTGTGGAGTACACCGGCCTTTAATCGTCATTCGAACTGTAGTTGCCTCTTTAAAACTCCTTTTACCACCAAAATACGGTAGATAAAAAAGGACGGTCTCCTCTTGAAAATGTACATTTTTTTCACGATATCCCTTTCATGACAAACCATGTTTGAACTTATACTCTGTAGTCACAGAGACATACTATCTCTTTGTACTACTAAATCCTCACTGATAAGAATGAAAAACATAAATGACTAAACTTGTCACGGTTATTGACAAATTCAATCGAACAAATACAATCTTGTGAAGACACCTCATATCGTAAGCTCGATGGAACAACCTACACAAATTGCTAACTTTTAAATATTTTCTTCCTTTCCACCAATTTCCTTGTTTTTCAAAAGATTTTTTCTTCCGAAGTTTTCCCTATTTTACTATCAATCAATTATTCCCTATATTGCTATCAATCATTTATGTTATTCCTAATTCTATTTTTAATCCTTGTAATCAGTTAACTAGAAACTACATATTTGCTGCATGAACATAAATAAACGGATGAAGCCGTGGATAGGAGTTAATTCCTCGTTAATATTTTTAGAATCTGTTCACCTATTGTCATCTGAATGGGTGCTTATGGAGCCGCAACCCTCTTGAGCGTTTGTTTAACCTCCACAGCCACCATCTGGGTAGTTTATATCTCTGCTCCCAACGCACCGCCTACCCATTAAAATTTATACGGTACACTTGAATACGAAAAAACAATTCAGAAGACATAAATGTAGCCTGGAATATACAGGATCCTCTAAAGGCAGTCGACGGATAGGGCTTGTGTTTTGAACAACATATGTTCAGCTAGACGCGAAATATTTAATATTGACAGGGCAAATATATTATGGTGCTGTAAATAATTTATAATATTGCAATAAATAAATGGTATAACAAAATACAAAGAAAAGGAAATAAAACAGCTAAACGAGAAAGCGAAGTATAATCACCATTTAAAACGAAATATAGAGTGCCTAAATGCGGGAATTAATGAAAGATGCAAAAAGATAATGATTGTGGTAATAGACTTAGAAGAATCTGAAATATTACAAAGTAATAATAAGGGAATTGTTCCAACAAACTATAATAAACCCTCAAAACTTAATAAAAATACAAATTGATTTAATAAAATCAATGGTGCGCTTAAAAATAATAAAGTAATGAACAATTCTCCTTTAATAACATAAAACATTTTTACTACTATACTAACTTTATATTATGATTTAATTCGGATACTACTTTAATGCAAAATACGCAGTACGTAAGTACCAATACAAATCGATAGTTTATATTATATATGTTAAATTAAATCAAAACCGTCCGAACAAAAACCACCTTGTGCCATTGAATTTTATCACCAGAATATTATTGGTATTTTGCGTTACTTTTGAGAGCTTATTGCAATTTTTTTTTATTGACTAAGAATTCTCTATTATTATCTCAAAAATGTATTATGTGTTGTTACTTTACATTATTTTAAATTTCTTTTTAGCATAAATTTTCGTAATACATGGTTTACTATGTTTTATTTAATTTTTTTGTTATCTCTTTTATTTTCTTATACGATTTACATATTTTTGTATATTATTACTGCTAACATTACACATCTTTTGTTATGCAACCAATATTTATAAAAGATGCCGTGTCTAGTAAAGCATTAGTCAACAGTGATTGAGATAAATGGTATTACCAGTTATTGATTGATACAGATATATTAGATCATATAAATGCTATTATAAACAATAAACAAATTTCAAAATAGAGTAAATAATATAAGTGCGTATTTCCTTACACTTGTTAGTGTGATGTGAAGATATGGCCATGTAGAAATCCTCATTTATTTTTGAATATTAAGTTCCATTTTCAATATTTCAAATAGTGACGAATCATAAAAAGTTTAAGAATTGGGTATTTGACTAAATTTTTTTATTTCATAAATCATAATTTCAAGGTACAAACTAATGAAAAGTGAATTTTTTTTTAATAATCTTAAAAATTTACCGAGTTATAAAAGTTTAAATTTAATCTTTAGACAAGAACGGAAATACTGTGTTGTGAGGTCATTTTTAATATTGCACAAAATATTTTACAAGAGACAGGGATATACCTAACCCTATCCGTATCTTCAAATTTAGAAGCCTATAACTGGTTTATTTTTCAATCGATTTTTGAATTTTTATCAAGGCTGGTTTTTACTTAACTTAAATTTCACAATATTGTACGAAAAATATCAAAATTTACAATGAGTCAACTACCGCATTGTTTTAAAAATCGTTTGTATAATTTCATCAATATATAATATTTCAATATACTATAAAAAATAATAAATCATATATAATTGTTTTCAATCTATTTAAAAATTGTAAAAAATATGTCTTATAGAATAAGTACTAGAAATAAAAAGAAATTCATGACTAACTTCGTATAATTGTAATATTTCATAGATTCGATAAAGTAGTTTCCGAATTATAGATTTTATCCCATTTTCTATCACCTACATCTCTTAATTATTTCATAAATATGTTTCAGTTGTGTACATAACATATGAATATTGATGATTTTTTTATGAAAATAGATCAGCCGTTCATGTGATACAAATGGAAATTTTGAATTATATTTTTCTGATTTTCTAAAATTATTTTTAAATTTTAGGCTTTGCGTTTCAATATATGAAAAATAATTACCGCTGACAAACAAATGAGTTAAATCATGGACAAGGAAGTAATTCTATTAGTGTATCTTGGTCTAACTGTTATGTAAGCTTTTACATTATTTCGGTTTGTGCACTAAAATGGTAAATACGAAAATATAATATTCTGGTTTTCAAGTACTTTGACACGTAGGAAATAAAATATGAATGTCGGAGAGAAATGCAAAAAATTATAAAGTGTTATTTCAGATACGAGAAAGTCGCTCTGCTATCACTGAGGAATTGACCCACAGAGAAGACATAAATTTAAGGGTGTAAATGTTTGCAGACTTGCGTATTTGTAAGAGAAATATGAGAATTATCAAAATAAACATGTATGCAGTGTCTCAAATGTAGAAGGTTTAATGTGTATATGTAAGTTGAAAGAGTGATGGAAAGCTAAGTGAAATACTGTGGAGAGATAAGAAATGCTATTTAGTCCGAGAATAGTTTTCTGTCCATACGAGTTCCTGTGAACGAAAAGACTGTGACATTTAAATTTCAACTTTGTCTATGGGTTCAAACCCGACAAAGCATTCGTTAATGTCAATGCCTTCATAGGAGGATGTGATACTTTAATTACGATAACAATTAATATGCTTGATTTTCAATTAAAAATTGTAGAAAATAGGGCCTAATTCTTCTGAACGGAAAGAATTTTAGGAACCCTGTTTGCTGGGCTTTCCTTATTAGTTTAAGAAGACTATGTATTTACGTTCTTCGTATATTAAGAAAATAATATTTCCGGTGATTATTTTAGATTAGCAACTTATAGACCCACCATCTCTGTACACAAAATTTTCAACATTTTATATGTAGTCAATAAAATAAATTTTTAATTATATAAACACCGTCGATATCAAATACTTGTCGTCAACGTGTAGGCTAAAGTTCCATCCTTGTAGAAATCTTTGAGTCTTTGACTGAAAGTCTGAGAGAAAAGGAAGTGAAAGTTTGAGGGAAGTCTAACGGTAATTTTGCTGAATTTTTGAGAATAAATCTTAGCTGTAATTGTACTGTAAACTTGAAAGAGTTCTCAATGAACAACTCAATGAATAATTCCGTTTATACACCATTATGCACTCAAAAGAGTATTTTACCCAATATTGTATTTTTCTCTCGGTACACCTTTTTCTCCAGCTCCTAGCCAGTGGAGTTTACGCTAAAATTTAACATATTCCACCCATTTTTCATCTCTTGTAACTATATACTTAATCTCTCGATGAGAACTCATTAGCTCTAGGCACACATTAGCTCTCATCTGAACTTGAAAGAGTGTTAGCTCATGTGGTAACCAGACGGAATATTCCCACTTGTTTCTCAAAGCATAAAGTTGATTTTCCATTGCAGTAAAAGAGCATGATAATAGCTCCGCCTAAAAATGCGAATTTAATCTGGCATCTGTTTCAATTAGGCTTATAATTTTTTCTAAATCAATTGTAGGAGGTCGCTTTGGATGAGATTTGTCGAACAGGTAACAATTTCATTCTTTGAATTTTGGGAACCAGTACTTGGCTGGGTCGTAAGAGGGTATACCTTTACGCATCGTTGTGTATATATTGCGTGATGTTTTGCTAGTTTTTTACCCTAAAAGACGTTCATGAAGAAAGAGTCCTCTAAGTTCACTTCGAAATACTTCCATTTTTAATTTATTCTTTATTTGCCCATTATTCAATTACAAACTGAACATAAGTTCGAATGCCGTACTCTTTATATACCCTATAACAAATATTCTAGAAGCTTCTATAACTTTGCAGGAATCGATCGAAAAAGTGGCGGGTTTATAAATTGCCAACCTAATACAATAATGAATGTTTAAAGGAAATAATAATGAATGTTCAGGAAATAACGAATGTTCAAATATCAGAATCCGTAGACTCGAAAGACACCGTATATTAAAGGTATCATAATTCTCCTTCAAAATTCGTTGGATCGCAATTTGATGTACATTTCATTTGTATATGTTGAAGTTTTGAAAGCATATATTAATATAATAATACATATTATTTGTAATTAGCCTAAAATTAACCAATAATTGGTTAAAGTATTTAAGATTTAAAAATAATGTAGATTTAATAAATTTTCTTAAAATTGATTTCTAATAAAAATGTACTAAAAATTACATATTTTTTATTTATTGGAGTTACTTGAAGTTCATTTATGAAGTGTATAAATTTCATGGTGTTATTTTTATTTAAATAAATTGTAAAATGCTGTAATAAAAAATATGTTTACTTTTTAAGAAAATGTTAAATAAAATAGAATCTTTGAAGGCCTTATTTGTTTAGGCGTATGAGCCCGATATTAAAGTAGATCGTATGATATTGTGAAATAAGCTAACCCTTTTAGATTGATTCGTCAAATAAAATTATGTTCACATTTGTGTTTCCAATATTCTCAGGCCCATACAAAAGGCTCCTTCAATTTAAATTCACAAGGTTTCTAAATCAATCATTTCTAAATTAGTCTCTGTTACTTTGAGTACTGGAATTAGAATACCATTTATGATCGAACTATTTTGGGAATTTGCTTATGGGTATCAATCGAATTTACAATAATTCAATGATGCCATATGGAAAATTTATATAATTTATTGGCCATATAAGCTCAATAAATATTCCATTTACTATCAATAAATTTATTCGTAATTATTAAAGTACTTTTCAGAGTGAAGACCCGTTTAAAATGTCTTACCCTATACGGGTTGCAACCTGTAGGCCGAACCGTTCATAATTGAGGTTTTAAGAATTTTAAAGACAATTGTTTTTTTTTCTAATATTACTTAATAATGACAGACATATAGCAGCTTTCACACTTTGATGTTTTTCATATCATTTTCATGCGATATATAGATTAACTTGTAGGTTGTTTGATAAAATTTCACCATTTGTAAATTTCCAGTATATTATTTTTAACTATATATGGCCGCATACAGGCAGATTTACTCAATTTTTTGGTCTAAACCTATAGATTAATTTAAAAGTTGAAGGAATCGAAAATAAACATAACTATATTAAACTAAAGCTTTATTTAACTCCGATTTACAATTTTGTAATATTTTTATCTATTGTTCTTTCTTACATATCTAATAAGTACTTTAATTCTTTTGGATATTTATATATTTTGAGATATTCCTTATAATATTTTATCGAAATATCCATAAATAATCTGGTTATACTAGAAGGTTATTAAACACATCTATATTTTGAGTTGGACTAAATTTTCTAAAATACTTTCTCTGTACATTATTCTTGAGCTACTTCTGAAAGCACAAAGCAAAAAGGCACAATACAATATTCATATTATATAATGCCTTTGGGATTAAGGCACTATGTAATTTTGTATTACTTCACGGCCATGAAATAAAACGTTGTGTACAGTTGTCGGTAGGGGGATTGATATTGTTTCATAAATACGATAGCTGTTTTCCAACAAAAAAATTAAACTTATTTGGATTGACTGAAAACGTACTAGTACGAGTCAAAAGAAGAAAAATCAATCAATTGTATTTTTGTTAATGCCTGTTATTTCTTCTGTACTGAATCTTCGTAAGAGTCAAAAAAATTTCCGTCATTGCTACTTGCAAATTCGGGCTTAGATTTATCTACTATGAAACCTATTTTTTTTCTGAATTCGTCTTGGATATTTTTTTCCTAATTTGAAATTGGTAAGCTTTGCTCAAATAACGACTACTAAAGCTTCGTCTGGTGCGTAAGGTATGTATAGCTTTACATTGTTCAGCAGATTTCAGACGACCCTCTTTTTCAAATTCATTTTAGCGGCAAACAAAAGTTCACTACTTGATCTGTCCATACGTTTCGATCGATCACTGCTCTCAGAGAAATTTTTAAAAAGTCTTCCAACAACTCACTTTGAAACCTTTTTTTTAATAAAACAGATACCATTGTTAAGCCAAGCAGATTATTTTCTATTAAAACAGACATTGTTTCTTTTAGCAGAAGCCTACTTCAGTCTATATTCGAATGTAAACTTCGACAATAATTGTTTTGAAACTTCTGTTAAATCACCCTCAACACCCAAAATTGTTTATTATTATCTTTTTAATTATAGTATCTGTAATATTCTCCTAATTTTCGACAACAAATGACGACGTTCTCAAAAAATTGTAAAAGAAATCAAAAAATATTTGTCATGATTTTTAACTGTAATTGTTAATTATCTAATATGAAGGAAAGTATCAACTACAATTAACACAGATATTAAGCTAAGATACGTAACTTTATTATAATTTTTACATATAGTCTGATTCTCATAATTTTATAACTTTATAGTTTAATAAAAACAATCATTACGTAAAATTAAGATTATGAATTAGTTTTATTTTGTTTTATTGCAAACAAACTAATAAAAGAAATAAATCTATTTTAAACACCCAAATCCATGATAAAAATTACACCAAACACTTTTAAAACAGGAAAATATTTTTTTAAATAACCTTAATTTTAAACAATGGTAATTGCTGCTTAGGGGTCGATACTTTGTAATAGTGGATAACAATGGAAACGTTCGTTTAAAATGTTATGTGGACTGTCATTGGATTCAAGGAATTAATAAGATTAAAAAAATCAAGTCACGTGACTGTTGACTGTTGACTGTTGACAGTTGCCTTGGTATATTGGGGTTTTGACCGCGAATATTTAAAAACTCCGCCTATATAGGCCGGTCTTATTGCGTCGAGCTGCCCCGTGACTGAAGTTGCATGAAGGTCGATGCAGATTGTGGCCTTGTGGACGTCTTCCTCTGTACGTCTTCCGTCGTTTATAATTGTCGAAAAGACAGCAATTTTTACACGAGTAATTTTTGATAATAATTTGTTAATAAACCACTTTTAGGACTTTTATTATTGGTATAAGTGGAAAGGCATTTACACGATTAAAAAAATTACTTGAAAATAAAATGCTATTTGAATGCTAATATTTCATTTGATGGTAAAAAGCTAATTAGACTTTAAAGTAAATTAATGTCACAATTAACGCGATAGGTATACTCGAAGAAGTCGCGGTGATAATAGCGATAATTGAAAGTTTCATATAACCGAGTTGATTCATATAGCATATACCGATGGTTAAAAGTTAACAAAATTGTCTCAAAAAAGCTGTAAACAATAATAAATAAAATAAATAAATGAACACACAAATTTACAACCAACTTTTGAAACCTATCTACGTTATGCTAATTCATGGCTTTCAAATTTGGGGTTATGTAAAAAAAAGTATTCAGCAAATGAAAACCAAACAAATCCGCATTAAGTTCGAAACAGTTACCTACACCGTGAGCTGCACACTGAACTAGTTCCAGAAGTGATCAAAATATATACACCAACCACATAGTGATGTTATAGAACCACGAAACGGTTCTCCATGTGCGGTGGTCTGTCAAGGGAAATAAACCTCTCGAATTGATGATCTAGATATCTGTCTATCCTACTTTAATTGCTCCACTCATGTGATTATTGCAAAAAGTAAATAAAACCCAATAATCCGTTTATTTTAAGTTGATTGTGATTAAGGTGATATTATTTTTGTTGATAAAAATTCAACACTACCCATCGACCTAACTGAAGAGAGTCATCGATAGGCACCCAGTTTTGAAGATTTTTTTCTTATTAAACAAAAAAATATGCTAAAAACATTATTTAAAAAACAATAAAAATAAAATTAGTATTACTTTGAACATATATTTATTTTGTAGTTATATTTAATAAGTTCACGAATTTTTTAATCTTTCTTTTAGGTAAATTAAAATCTAGGGATAGAATCTTTTTGAATTAACTGATATTTTTAAATATAGCTCTAACATTGTTCTAAGTATTTACCATATTTTAATGCAGCTGTATTTATACACAATGAAAAATTACAATATGAGTTAACTAGTGTTTTGCTCAGTAATATAAAGCACACGCTAAATCGAATTTTTTTTTTAGATTCCACTCGGTTTGTTTTAAAAAGTTATATTTTTAATCTTAAACAATTTTATAAAATAAATCAAAAACTGTAATTTAGGACGAAATTAATCAAAAACATTGCAAATAAGCCTTTGTAATCTTATGTAATCTGGATGAAATATTAAATTTGCTTAAGTCATCTACGCAGGCTAAGGAATATAAAAATCGTTAGAAATATAGCATGTATTTAATTGTCATTATCAGCAGCAGAAAAACTATTAGTATTTTTCTAAGCATTGAATTTAGATTACAATGGTTTGCCAATTCCAAATAATTTGTTTAAAAATAATTATTACTAAATGATCTGCACAAATATGTCACATGTAAATTATTTGTTCTTATATGCTTTTTTGGTACTTGAAGTGTAAATATGTAAATATGAATATTTTCTATAATTTTATTAATTTTCCACAATTTCAGATTAAAACCTTCCATTGAAAATTTTTAACTTATTTTTGACAACCACCATATTACAGTTTCTACTCCCTCGGGATTTTTTTGTCGCTTGAGAAAAACGGTTTTGATACCCTCAACAGTGTAAAAAACACCACCAATCATATCTTATTACAGCCACTGTAATGGGACGAAATGAATATTTGTGTATTTTTACTGATAAATAAATAAGTGCATGAACTTAATTGATATAACATTTATATTTACAAAAGTATATCATAATCTCAAATCGCAATTAAATATTTAAGAACTGTAAGGAGAAAGGTATCATATTGTAATTACAGATTTAAGTAACTTGTAATTTGAACTTTCCTAGAGCATATGAAAATTATACATTTAGGCATTTGATTTGGATGTTTTATTTAGAATTTTGGAATTGTTGGTGTACCACACTCGCATAGGTACCGCGAATGTTCACTTTTTGCCCATAAGCAAACTGTCTGAACATCAACTACTCGTATTTAAACTATTTAATACACTTTTCATCAAATTTGACGCATGAAAATTGTCTAGTAATAAGATATTTTAGCTATAAGATAATTTGTTACAACTTTTACTATAAGATAATTTGTTCACAAGAATAAATTTAAAACATTATAGCCTTTATAATATCTATAAGAATTAGTGAAATGTTTTATTTTCATTTTCTCTCATTACACATAAAATTATTTTCTTTAATTTTCTTGCCTAAATTTTCTTTCGTTTATTGTAACCAATTAAAGCTCTTTATGTTCCCAAGTGAATAGAATTTTGACAAAATTTTGAAATGGAGAAAATTAAAGACCATGTCGTTAATGAGTAACTATATAAAAAACTAAATTTATACATGTACTAGGAGAATATAAACCTTCATATCTAAAGTTTAACAAAGTGTATAGTTGGACTGGAGTGTAGTTGTGAGGGCAGTAAACATAACAAGGAGTATAAGACCTCTAAATCTAAGATATCTACCATTTCAGAAAACCAAAAGAATCTTTATTTTATGCTTATTCGTCATAGACTAATTCAAGATAAATCAAGTAGATTGCTAGGATTTTAAGTATTTATTATGAACATGTACAAAACAAAATTGTGAATAAGTTGGAATTTCTTAAGATGTTAGAGGGGTAAATGTTTTAACCGCAGTTTTCAATTGTGAAAAAAAACATATTCAACTCAAAATTTAAACAAATGTTTTAACCCAACTCGAAGAAACTAAGTAGCACGTTCATGACTACAGATGAAACCTGGATTAACCATAAGGCACTTGAATGCAAACATAAACTAAATGACTTTTTTTGAATTTTTTGTTTCTAAAAAGTTTAAACAATTTTGTTAGCAAACAAATTGATGACGTTGATTTCCCGAGATTCCCAAAAAAAATATTGATCGAAAGAAAGTAAAACTATTAACTCTACCAACTACTTACGTTGTTCCCAAAATCAATTAGTAAATATCTTGATTTAATATCTGCTGCAATTTCTGTATCTTTCGTTGCTTGATTTTGTAGTGTAAAGAATATTTCTTTTACATAGCCATTTTATTTGAAGCCTTTCAATCGATTGTCTTCTATCATTTATTGGTGCGTTTTCCAGCATTATTTATTATTATTATCACTATAATCATCATCGTCACCGTCGTTGTAGTCGTCATTAAATTATTTTCCTTATTCAATTATTAGACAACGTGTTCGGTTAATGAAAATTAATTTCTTGTCAAGCCGCCATTTATACTATAAAAGTTATGGGAACTTTCAAATATTATCTCATTAACAGGTAAGAAGTAATAGCTCTTAGTTTTAAAAGATATATACTTCCTTCCATTTCAATAATAAACTTGTTTCTACAGTTATAGCCTTCACGACAATAGAGTCGCAAGACCTTTAAGTTGTAAAATCATATTAACGTGACTTTTGTCACAAGATTAATGTTAAAGGTAATGTATAGACATTTAAATAGTTTTTGGAAAAATGTTTGATAACAAAATTACAACGTTTAATACCAATGCTGAATGTAGTACTAATGTAGTACTAACAATAAAATCAATTTTTCTGTATTATTAAAATGTCTAATAAATCTAAATAAAAAAATTAAATATTACATAACTAACTACAACGAACTCCAAGTTTTAATGAGATTATTCTGCAACAATCTTCTTCCGCAATTATAAATGGGTTTCCTATAGCATCTATTTAAAGACACTAGACTTGTTATTAACATATTGTAAAATATCGTTTACGTTAATGTTAAATGTGCAAAAGTTGACCGGCTTAAATCGACGCTGCGTTTAATGATAATTACGCCTAGAGCAACACCTTGTTACGAAGTTTGAACGAGAATCGAGGACGACTCGTGGGTGACCACGTGTGGGGCGCGTCGAGATTATGCGCCTTTGTGATCATTTTACAACTTTTGAATTAGTTTTTACTTGCCGAGAGTGGCGTGTTATTGATCAATCATAGCGGCTTTAATAAATGTTTCTAATGTGCATAGTTGAATGAAAATACTTTATATTCCTTGCTACATACTAGATATTGAAAATGCTTTTTATTCTATGCTAGACATGAATAGCGCGTAAAGTGACTTTTATTCCCAAGAATTTTAAATGCATAACTCCGAATGAAAAATTAAAATCAACAAAGTCACAGAAGTCGACGATATAATACATTCATTGCCATTAGTAATGTGTTAACCAGTCACCATTGTGATATGGATATTATGAAGAGAGCTACTTCATTTTTATATCAAAAAGGAATTAGTATTAGAAATGAGTAAATTTTACTATTTTTGATAATTAGTTGAGATTTCAATGTAAATTTAAATAAATGTAAACCTTTACTGTAATTATATTGTACATTAGAATAAACGTTTTCGAATCGCTTGTAATAAATTAGACGCCTTCAAAAGCCTTCTTGGCCAGGAGGCACCCTGTGTAATAATTGTTATTTACAAGACCTCGACAGAATTCGTCTGTTTCATAAAGAGCAACATCTCGAAAATTAAAATTAGAGCTGATAAACATTTCACTGCAAGTATTAAACTACAGACAGAAATGTTTACAGTACAAATGACCTGAAACAAGACATTAACGTAGCTAATGACTAAGTTCTGAGATACATATACAGCACTTACTTGGTGGATAATTAGTGGGCTCAAACTCAATAAAACATATATTGATCACAATTAAATGAAACTACGTGATGTAGTATTATTTCTACTTTCTTTAATTTCTTTACCGCGACCTAGGTTTCGTTGTATTACAACATCTTCAGGTGGGATATTAGCAAAGATTGCTAATACCCCACAATATAATATCCCCTAATATCAGATCTTTGCTAATATCCCACCTGAAGATGTTGTAATACAACGAAACCTAGGTCGTGGTAAAGAAATTAAAGAAATTAGAAATAATACTACATCACGTAGTTTCATTTAATTGTGAATAATGAATTTCTACAAAATTAACGCCAAATATATTCAACATATATTCATGTCAAATATGGCCACTGCTTTAATTTATATGTAAGTATTCTTTATCTGCCTAACCTTCTAAGAATTTCAAACGGCTAATTACGCTAAAAGGTAGTTAGATGTACTCTATATGCTAATTTTGAATACATAATGGTAATAACATAAAATGAGAACAAGCGCTCAGATGAACTAAAACAGACGCCAATTATATATATATATATATATATATATATATATATATATATATATATATACATATATATATATATATATATATATATATATATATATATATATACATATATATATATATATATATATATATATATATATATACATATATATATATATATATATATATATATATATATTAACATGCAAGGAAATTGTTTTAGGCAAATGTTTTTTACTCAAATTCGCAATAATACTAAGTAGTTTCTTGTTATGAATACTCTGAGACCTTTGCAGAATTTTTTTTTGTGGCTTAAATTACTGCGGCAAAAAGGCCCTTAGTTAAGTTTAGTTATCATACTTATGTGCTATAATATCTTTCAAATATTTTTCCTTGCTTTTTCGGAATTGTTTTTAATTTACACATTTTAAACTTCATAAACTTTAAAATATAAACTAAATTAAAAACAATTGCTATATTATGGAAACACTGAACATAGCCTAATGTGAAATAATTGAGAATATATGTGCAGAGTCAAGTTGAAAAGTATTCAGTTTTTTTAAACTGTACCAACGTAATATCCATGTCGACAATTAGATTTTTTACCACAACTTTTTTGTAAATTCTATCAATAATATTTGTTTTATAAAACAAGTTATTATTTTTCTTTTTATCTCAATTGGTATCGAAACAATTTTAGGTATAAGAAATGTATAGTAGAAAATATAGGCAGTTGTGAAATGTTTTATACTAGAGCTTCAGATAATATATCCAAAACCATTTACCACAGCAAATTTTGTTGACTATTTATTTATTGCGAAAGTTATCAAGAAAAAATATTTTAAACCTTGAAGGCTCTGATGGAAATAGCATTACTTTCGGTGCTTAATTTATTTTAGAGGGTGGAAATTGATAGAAAGGTCGATTTGTATCTTTTACTCTATCATAGATTGTTTATATGTTACTCACGTAGCGTACATTTTTATTTAAAACTTATTGAGTAGGTACTTTCAAATGATCCCACATTTAATGGTATATATTAATTTAAGTTTTCTTTTCCTTAAATTCGTTTTCTAAAATTCTTAATTAATGAACAATTTTAATTACGTTTTTCGATTATAGTTTCAAGGTTTTTATCTTATTAAATGATTAAGTACCATCAACTTAAACTGACATATGCGCGAGCTTAGCTACAATAAGCTGCTACCGACTAGACTAGAGATTAATAGTCTCAAGGCTCTAACACAGCAAATTAATATTAGACATAGATATTGGTAAACTTTTTAAAAATTTCCAGTTAGCCGTATTTTTAAATACCTACATTTTTATTACGATGTCCCAATAAATGTTAAATGTTCTCATTGGTATAGTACTGGCGTTTCGAGATTTTCAAGGTAAAAATCAAAAATTACAAAAACCGTTTTTAATAAAAATTTTGCTTCGTGTGGTCGAAGTTTGATGAAGATATTTATTTAAAATTGTAAATCTTTAAAGTCTGTATAAAAAAGATTCCATACGTTTTTTTCTTTTATTTAAGCCTTTTTATTCTAAAGCACGGAAAATGCATCACGCACTGCACTCAACATGATGTACTTTATAAAGGCGTGATAATAAATTTGACATTATCATACAATATTATACATATAAAGATAAAGATTAGATTATACCTGTATGTAGTATTCTCGCACACGAGCTCTCTTCCACCGTAACAACAAACTCAAAGGTCAGATTCAGCACTAGAAAACCCTATTTATATCTGCGACAGTTTTAAGTCGATATACTCTTTTCCTTTTTTTTTAATTTAGTTAAAAAATATTTCTGGGCGGCGTAAGATTGTAAATGTGCACTTTCACCAAAATTCTGGATTCTGCATCCAGGAGGATGTCAATAAAAGTAAAGGAAGAAGGATGTTTTGAAATCACATTACCTCATTTTGATGAAAGTTCCGTCTTACTGTACTCCAGACCGGTCGTTAGTTTTTATAATGACGTTCAACGTTATAATAACTTTTGTACCAAGAAATAACCACTAATCTACCAAATGTTTTATATTCAATAAACTACTTTTGGATGGCTGTACAGTGACCGTTGAAAGTAGTTTACAAACTTTTAAATACATTCAAAAACGCTGTAAGGTGCAAAGATACGGAAGGATTTGACGCCAAATTTGAATTCCAATAAATACATGTCGGCGCGAAATATCACAATAAGAATTTTTTTCAACCAACAAAAATGTAGAAGACTTTTGTTATTATTTATATATTAAAACATGAAGATAAAACTTTGCACCTTTTTATGCATAATGCGTGCGATAGTTTAAATTTATATGAAGAAGGAGTGCAGAAAGCTAATATTTATCTGTAATATGTGTTACAAATGCAAAGAAGAGAATTCAAAAAACTTTGGCAATGATTATAGAGGTGTACCCATCGACAAAAGAACCTTAATAACGCTCAAACGTAATGATTTAATAAATTACAGTCGAAATTCAACCCCTGGGAGACCACTAGTATATAAGATTACGAGGGGATTTCCCCTTTTATACTGGGTTAGTTAAAAGATATCGTAAAAGATTGTAGTCCATGTAATTCTACGATAATAACCAAATTAACAGCATATATTTTATTACAACATTAAATATTTTAGTACCAAGATTATTTGATAAATAAATAATTTGAATTGGATGAATATGAATAATCATAAATGAAAATTTTTATATATTTATTTATTTAACGCAATCGACTATAATATTGGCATAGGCTGACTTATTGCTACAGAACAGTTTCTCCCATTCAACGAAAAAAAAACACATTTTAACAAGTACACTTGCGAGAGATTGCAGGTACATAATAAAAAAAAACACATAAATTACTAAAAAATACTGTATTCAAAATGCACAGTGCTATTAAAATCACCCAATTCAATAGGTGAGCGAAAAAAGAATCAATAAAAGGGAGAAATGAAGAGGCATCAAGTAACTAGCTTCTTTAGTAATAGAATTAAACACAGGTATTAGCTCTAAATTCCGTTTTAAATTATAAAGTTGAATTCGTTAATACAAATAAAGCTGTTACACTGCTTTCAGCAAAAGCCCAGTGCACGTACCAAGAATTGTTCCTTCGCTACTAAAAAAATTATGAGAAACTTTCATTAGAGCCCAAGAGCAATGTTCGAGCTAAGAATTAAGCTTACTTATTTTTATTACCGTAGCTTCCGCTCGACCTTACAGCCTTAAGAAACTTATTTTAAAAGATTTTGCGTCCCAGCCAGCTCACAACAAAGGTAAATACAATGAAGGATACTATAACGAATGAGAAACAATATGAATACCACGTAATTATATCTATGCACTGTCATCCACTACCTTGAGGTGGAGAACACTGATGGAGGGGGTTCATTAGGTATAGATGCTAACCCGTGTAGACCTGGTTAGCCTATTATTTCCAGTGGGACGCATTTTTATTATTTCTTACTAGCTGAACCCAGTCAATTAGTCTAAAATTAATTCTTATTACCAATTATAAAGTGGAGTAGTAGCAATGCCATCTGAAGTGTCCTCAGAAAGATTTGTTTTTCTTGCTTTTTTGTTTTCCATAGGATAAAAAGTAATACGTTCTATTAGTGTACAAAAATTTATAAAAATCGGTGGGGTAGTTGAAACGTGAAAGCAACATAAAATTAAACTGACTTACATTTTTAACAAGTAAACATTGGTTGAAATTAGCTATCCTCGGCTTCGCTTGCCACAAACCAAAATTACAGAAGTTTCCTAAATATGATAAGGCAAAACGCCAGATTACTTTATTTTTATTCACATTTTACTTTGCTTGAAGAAGAACAAAATTATAACTCGTTAATTAATATATAGATTAACTTTTGATCCCCTAATTATTTATACTAATGAACAATTACTACATTGAAAATGAGGTATCCTGTTATCCTATACTGAATGACTGACTTTAATAAATTTGTCTCTTATCAAATGATATGAAAACAATCCCGTAAACAATTTTGTTGCAAGGTGTACGTTCAATTTGTAAATTAAGATTTTAAAAAATATTAATTATATGGAAGCATTTGCTACTGTCGGACAATGAGAGCAAACTGAACAATACAGCAAATAAATATTTAGACACCTAGCAACGCTACCTGCACGTATATCAGTTCTGTGCTTGTTCAAAGACTTGTTATGTTTCATCAATCGCTGCCAAGTTATCCGGTAACAAACAAACGCCTTTATAGCCTTAGCAAGGATATCTGTCATTTATTTGGAAAGTAAGAGTCATTTAATGATTGGTGCCTTAGAATTGTTGACAATATGATTAACATAGCAATGAAATTATTTCTAAATAAAAATGCACAGCATGAAGAGTTAACATAGCAATGCAATTATTTGTAAATAAAAATGCACGGCATGAATAAACTCAACTAAATTAATTTTAGCTCACAAATAGTTTTCCAGAAAAAATATTGACAAGTTCAGCAATAAAATATTCCATATTCAATTCGCTGATGTCGATACAGAGCGACAAATAGTTTTCTACATCACCTTTACCGCTCCTTAAAGTCGCCCTATGTACAGTAATATATCTTTACTAGCGACGGTAAGGGAAATAAATAAGCTTGATGTTTAAAACAATAATACTATAATACAAATAAATTTTAACCATAGACTTTCCCGATAACCATTAGCTTTTCTAAGTTATCTAGTTTTCCTGTGTGTAGTGTAACCAAAGTAACTAAGGATTCTATGGTAGCAGATGCTAGACGGTGTGGTTTTGATTCTAAGTAGTTTTCAAATCGATATGTTCGTTCTTCTGGCCGTCCAAGGTATGCGCGCAGCATTCGTCTCCAACACCACATCTAGAATGTGTCTATCTTCATGCGCTCCACCGAAATTCCACAATTCATTTATCTACGACTCAAAACCGTACTGGAAAATCGAGAAGACTAATATTCTTAAAATTCTCATTTTTATATTATTAGAGACCATCTGTTTTGCTATAGTCACGTTAGTTTGCTCATAGCAAATTTGGCCATTTGCATTCTTCTACTAATTTCTCTATCACTCCCTCCCCGGTCAGTGAGCAGTGATTCCAAATACACAAAGTTGCTAACAAACTATGGGTCAGAATTTTCCCCTGTCCGTGAAACTTGGCCACCTTTATCTATAACCATGACCTTCACTTTAGCTCTGTTTACTGAGAGTCCGACCTGCTCGCTCTCATACTCGACTCTTTTGAACCAGTCAGCTAGTTCTTTCTCTGACGTCGGAAAGAGAGATATCTTAAATTGCTAATGTTGGTGCCACCTACTGAGACGCTGCCCTCCCATTCTTCCGTGTCCCTTCTCATTATGAATTCGCAATATATATTTTTTTAAAAATGGAGATAAAATACATCCCTACAGTACACCTTTTTCAGACTTAAATGATAGAGATAGCACATCGTTTACTTTTGTCCTGGAAGTGCCTTCTTCATACAAGTTTGCTATTAAATTTATTAAATGCATAAGTACGCGCATTTCCAGTAGAACTCTCTACAAGTAATTCCATCGTACACAATCAAATGCCTTAGAATAATTAATAAAGCACGTTAGGATAGTTGCGTTGAACTCCCAGCTCTTTTTAATGATCTGTCTCAGGTTCACGATTTGTTCTCTAGTGCCACGGCCCTTGACAAACCCGGCCTGCTTGTTTGGTCTTTGCCACTGCAAGTATGAATTCGGTCTATCATTGACTATGTGCAGCATAACGTTACTGGCCCTTATATATTGACACCTGCCCACAAAATTTGGGAAGAAAAAAAGTGCTAGTATTTACGTGAAATACGATTATCGAAAGTTTTTTCAAAGAATATCACTTTTGACACGACTAAAGGATTTCGCAACAATAAAATTATACAACATAATCTTAGCAACCTTGTTTAAACACTTGCGTAATACCGTTCAACTAAAAACACTAAGTTGATCGTAGTTGAACATTTGAAAACTATATTGTAAGTCGACTACGTGAATTACATTATATCGAAAATAAAGTACAGTGAAATCAAAAGCTTATCAACGGAAATTCATACGGCATAATCTCTGATCTCCTTCCGCTTTTCTGTAACGAATGATCCGCGACAATAAATTAAATAGACCTTTATCTCGTGACAGGTTAAATATATAAAGAACGGCTTAGCGACACAACCTCGAATAACGCAGTCGGGTAAACCTACAAGATCAACAGAACGTTCTAATTGCTTAATGGCTTTTATTATATTGACCATGTATAAACGCACGGAGATTATAAATTTTGCGTCACCCTCATAATGAGGCAAATTATTTTCTATTAAACAACACGTTCTACTCTCTTTAAAACAAATATAAAAGTGACCTCATGACGGTTTCACAAACAATCTATGAAAAAAACAGAAAGTCAATTTTCAGAAAGGCTTTATAGAACTTGAATTATGCCTCGGTGGCCACCTCGATACGAAACGCATTATAATACGATCAAAGCGCTTATCATTATCGCATATCACACGAAAGACATTTTCGATGTTATACAGTATTTTTGTCAGTAATAACATATGAGATTTAATGTCTATAAACAAAATTATCATTTCATATGAAATGTTAAGAGATTTCGTTTTCATTTTTAATATAAAACGACAGTACCATCGAGTATTGCGGATTAATGTGTGATTAATCCAGATAAATAGTGATATAACAGAACCAGTGCGAGCGGTAAAATGATCTTTGAAGAGCATAATCGGGGGTAATAAATATAGGTAATATCGGGGAAAAGTTAGACTACTTACGGCACTACAATTCAGACTGATAGTTTAAACAGTCACTTCTATATCTCTCTATGCAAGCAATGAGCCATCATTGCTTAGCTTAGAATGGCAGTGAATTTAGCGGGGAGAGGAAAAGATAATCATCTATATTGCTCTCGATCATTATATTTGCAGGTGTGTAAATAAAAGAAAAGCTTAACCAAATATTATTTTAATTTGAATTTCGTATAGAGAAGTGATAAAAAGTATCAATCTCGCTGCCCACCATGAAATTTGCTTTGGTTCTCCATTACAATGGAGTTTGGAAGATAGTAAAATGGAATAATCGGGGTATATTTTTTTGTTACGGTAACATTAACAATTGACCGATATCCGACTCTTCTCGCTCTGGAGAGCAATAAAAAATAGATTTTTTCATTTCTGTTTAATTAAGTGCCTCTTAAACCTGTAATTAGAAAAGACAAGGCTCGCCGAGATTTTAAATCAAATCCGAAAGACTGAGAGGTACTCCTTTTTTTTCCTGTCGCGATGGTAACTTTAAACACATTAGGAAACATCTTTACATACAACGCTGCACAGTTTTGGTGAGTCGAAGTTAGAAAATTTAAGTATTTTTAGTCAGCAAATGAGAAACATTTCCACCAAATTTCATGGAATTTTTTTTTCAAATTTCTAAACCTCGATATTTCTTGATTTCTGGAATAACATTTTTAAAAATGTCACGAGGGTAGATTTAGAAAATGCTGCCCTTTTAACAAATACATTGGGTTTAATTCGGTGTTGACATAGTTTTATTTTTAATAAATTGAACCAAATTTCATTTTTTTTATTGAATGTATTTGGCGTTAATTTTGTAGAAATTCATTATTCACAATTAAATGAAACTACGTGATGTAGTATTATTTCTACTATCTTTATATCTTTGCTTATATATATCTTTGCTAATATCCCACCTGAAGATGTTGTAATACAACGAAACCTAGGTCGTGGTAAAGAAATTAAAGATAGTAGAAATAATACTACATCACGTAGTTTCATTTAATTGGTTCATTTTTTTTATTAATCATAGTCGATTTCATACCCTCATCCTCCTATAGGGGTCGATTAGGATTATCTTAATCATAATTTATTTTAAGTTAATAAGTAAGAAACCTAAGTAATTCTTTAAACTTAGAAAGTATTTAAAATTTTTCAACTTTTTGTGGAGGGGGGGCAGAGAGAAATATTACATTTTCACATAATTTTTGAAATATTTTAATCATCCTATGAATTTGACATTCATCTTTTCATATTTCGCAATATTTGATGTTATGAGCAGTGTAGCAATCGCAAAGTAATTAATTGCCTTTGGTATGAGAATTTAAAAGAGCTATAAAATTATGGCACGGATGTTAAAAATTTTAAAAAAGTCCGGATTGCTCGTATTTTACATGGTAATAAAAGCTCCACCCCCAATATGGTGGTAACACGGTGGGTTTGAAATCACCAACCCCTTAAGATTTGTTACTTGGGTAGAGAGAACAAGGGTATATAATTATTCGGAAATTGTTCACGGAATTGTTCACATACACATGTGTGTATATTTTTAGGGTTCCATACCTTAAAATTAAAAACGGAACATTTTTCTCATAACAGCCGTTTTTCACAGAAACCGCTTGACGTAGAAATTTGAAACTCTGCGTAGTAATAACACATATTCAATTATAGTTATGGCCATGTGTATGGGCATACATATGGCCATAACTATAACTCAAAAATATTAATTTGGAAATTTTAGAAAGGGCAAATTAAGTACCTGAAAAAAACATTTTTTTAATTCCATATCTAGAGTTACAAACGGTTACAAAGGTCCCAAAAATATTTTTTTCCAAGTTTTCGGTCTTATGTCCTTCAAATTTACCTAAAAATATGCAAAAAATTTGCCCCACCCCTTGAAATTACGTAACCTAAAATTATGGAAAAATATGGGTTTTATTAATCTATATATTTTAAATAGTCGTATAACAGTTGAAGAGTAGATGATTAAAGGCCTTAAAAAAATATTTTATATATCATGTGGAGAACTATTTGAAAAGACTCGTTATGAGCAATACATAATTTTTTTTCAGTATTTTAAATTACATATATAAAGTGATATTTTAAAAATATAGCATATCGCCCCCTTACTTCCGAAAATACTGAACCAAAAAACCATAAAAAAACAGTATTGATAAAACCCGACTATAAGGTTATATATAGCGATTATTGCCAATGTCATAATTTTTTAAATATGCGCAATGTTTTTATATCTTCTAAATATATAATATACAGTGAATTCACGTTGAGAAAAATTAATATTTGTAAACAGCTTAATGGAAACACCATGGGCGCTTAAATGTTTATAAGTAGCGAAATATGTGGGGACACTCGGAATACGAACTCGTGCTTGACAGGTTATTTGTACATAAAGATGAATAACTTTTACTCGAAGTTTTATTACAATAACAAGATGCAATCTATTAATGGTTAAAAGATTAAAAAAAATTAACTTTTAATCAGTTAACAAGAAATTTCCATTCAAATTTCCTAATCCGAACATCTAGTAAAGAATTTAGTTTCAGTATATGTACAATGTAGGTATGTGATTTTCTTGTTTCGAAATTTTGCGGCCACATAAGGACAGGGGCTTTCCCAAGTAAACGTGACTTATATATTTTAATGACCACCGAAGTTTTTACAAACATAGTATCTGGACATTTAAGTACAAGTTATATTTATTTAGATTATATATGCATAGTGATAAGAAAAAGGCTAACCAAGAAAAATTGTTGAAACCTCAGAAATCCTAGTGGGTTGATAATACTATTGTTTTTCATAAGAGTAGATAAAAAGCATCTAATTTAATATATTTTAAGGTTCTACTCTAACTCCCATAGCCTAAGAAATAATAAGAAGTAAATATTTAAAAACTACATATATTATTTAAAAAATCTGTATAAATTATTTTTCAGCCAATAAAGACAGAATAATTTCTTAATTTTTCATATTCAGAATTACATTAAAAAAATATGTATGCATGTATATATTTATATATATATATATATATATATATATATATAAATGCAAATATTTGACAGCGAGATATTAGTCATAGTCCCTTATTCTGAATGAATAAACAAACGTTGTACACGAATTACTTTAGCCGTCCGTTTATTTTGCAGTTAGTCCGCCGGAAGCCTAATTGTGTAATAAAGTGGAAAGGCTGGAGCGGAAATAGCTCTGAAAGACCATTCTGGCATAAAAAATGCTCATAGTGTGAAAGCGCTCAAATGTTTGTTATTATTTATCTAAATTAGACCTAACAAACCTTTTCAAGTTAAAAGCGTCTTTCCATTTCCGTTGCTGATTTCATCGTTTTCAATTATTATCAATTAATTACACATCGACGCTTAACCAATTTAATTATAAATTATAAAGCCGTTAGCTTGAATTGAAAAATATAAGGAATTTCTTTTAAATGTTTAATCATGTATTGATAACAAACATATTTTTTGCGCATAATAATATATGCATACGAAGAAAGAAAATAAATAAACCAAACTACGTGTTTATAAAGTCTCATTTCACGATCCAACTGAAGAATACCTTTCCATTCTTTCAAATTTTCTAACTATAAATCTGATTAGCATAAGTCTAATTATTTCTCAAAGAACACTGGAAACATATGCAATTCTTTTTGCCTAACTATAGCAAGGTAGAAAAGAGAAGTTTATGATTTTAGCAATTTACATACGCTGCTATGTAAATTTAATTATTTCAACCTAGCGACCAAACAACTGGAAGGATTTCAATAAATAAGGAATCATTAGAGCCACGTGATAAGCCACCATATTGTATCGGATGTTACATAAATTTAGTTTAAACGACCTCATAATAGTTATCATATTAATGATCTGAACGAAAAAACTTCATACCTTTTTTATTTCCTTAGAAATTACTGGGCACTAGTAAATACAAAAAAAGAGATAAAAATCTACATACATTATGTAGGTACATAGATTTTCAATCGAAAAAGCCAAAAGAAATGTTAACAGCAAAACCAAAAAGAAAAAAATACAAAATAAATTTTGTGAGCTTTTACGTGCTATAAATTAACTAGAGGTCTTAAAATTAAAAATTTCTTTTTTCCGTAGTTGGAGGGCTATTTTGATTGAAGATGATGTTCAGCTGCCGAACTTCTGAGTATTGAAAATTAGAAAAACACATTATTGTGAGAAATATTTTTCTTTTAACATATCTAAGATTATTATATTGATGTTCAGATAGTTTATTGCAAAAAATCTTGAAGCTTATTTCGTGTTTCTTTGTAACCGAATTTTACTTTTTCGCATTTTATTTTATATTTGTAGCATTTAAGATAAGTCACACTGTAACAATTAGAGTGAATCCCAACATGACATAAATTATTACGCTCTTTTCATTTTTTCTAGGAACTACTTTAAATATTTTACATTAGATCTGCTTTAAAATTAAATTATTATTGGTAAATTCATAATATTTACAAATATGTTTTCTGTAAAAGAAAAAAAATTCTTGGTTGAAATGATATAAACCCATTAAGAATAAAACATTTAAGAGTGGAATACGCACGCAATATTAGAGGAGACATTATTGGACATAATATAAAAGTTATCATAGCTCACAAGCAACATTGCTTTTATGAGGTAAATTTAAAAAATACCGATGTGCCTACGCGCCCTTTAATCTCCTATAAAAAGCATACGATATTATCGGTAAAGGTTTATTGAAAGAACTGACATATCTTCGTCTCAGAGTCTTTCTGATATTAATAACACCGCACCACAAGCAAACATTAATGAAATACTTACGTATAAAAAATATGGTCTGTGAACATGTATTTGTTGATTTATATGTGCTAGTGGTCGCCAAATGGTCAAAATTTGTCCATAATGTATTACCTACTTATTTTCGTTAAAATGCTAATAGGCAAGAGGAGATAAGTCAATTCAGATTGCTGCTATAAAATGTTCCTTTTGCAACAGATGCATGTCAAGCAAGCTGACAGAGTTTTTCTTCTTCAAGATGAGTATGAGTATAAGCGAGCTGTATTTCATAAAAATTTCAAACACAGATATCTCAGGCACGACCTATCTATTACACAAAATAAAAAAATTAACGCTTTTTGCATTGACATACACTCCACAGACTATCTAAAAAGGAATATTTGAGACAATACAAAATTCACAGCTCGAAACTCATTCAATCAATCTGACATTTTAAGATTCTTTGGCGACAATATCTACACCACAGAACAGAGAGTAAACTTACACTATGCAACTATATCACCGCAGACAATTAACACAATGAATATGTTAAGTTATTTTTAATATATAGTATAATACATTTCTAACAGATAAATTTTAGCTCTCTGCACTCCTTCTCCATATAAACTTTAACTATGTCAAATCTCGCGCACGGTGGAGGTGTGCGCAATATGTTTGAAAAGGGGTACAAAATTTTCTATTCAAGTATTTTTGTGTATATATTGAAATTATACTTCTTTAGGGATGTTATGAAAAAATGATGAGTGAAATTTTGCAATGTACGCATGCGCACTCACGATGCAACAAAAATCGACAGAGTGAAATTGCTCTCTAAACATATAATGATATGCGTTAATAGTGGCCCATATATTTTAAAAAGGAACATTTTTCGTGACGGAAATAGTGCTTACAAGCTTTTTGACAGATCAGTGTTCCACCATTTTAATTGTGCTGCTGGCTTCCATTGTGAGTCAACTATCTGCCAGATTACTTTTTATACACGTGTTTATATTAAACTGAATACTGAGCATTTAAATTTTGAAAGTAATTAAATTTATTGTGATATTAATTTAAATTTAATTTAATTAATATAATCAGTTATTATTATAAATTATATTATATTAAAATATAATGATTGTAATTTTAGATACAAAGATGAAATTTTTCAAAAGCCATAATTTGGGAACGGTCTGGCAGGTAACTGAAATAAAATAGAAAACGAGCAGAAACATAAAATAATGGAGCACTCATCTGTCAAATAGATTTTAAATTTGACTATGCCAAATCTCCACTCCTTCGTGCACGCAATGTGCTGAAAAAGGGTACAAAGTTCAGTAAGTAAGGGTACAGAAGCATATATATATATATATATATATATATATATATATATATATATATATGTATATATATATATATATATATGTGTGTGTATATATATATATATATGTATATATATATATATATATATATATATAATTGCTTGTTTAGAAATAAAAATTCAATTAAAATATGTCCTTCATCCGCTTCATTCAACTTTGCGACCTAGCTGAAGGACTCCGAGGTAAAAAAGATATCTCATAAATTTTCTACACTAATTAAAGCATCCGACATAAATTCAAGAAACAGATGTTGTCCACAAAGTTGTGGGCGATATTTATTGAGCACTAGATTATGGGCGTACACCGACAATTTCGCCGCCAGCCGGTAGTTTGCGCGGCAACTCTTCTGTGATGAGATATTATCGACCCCGGATCTGATCCTATACGTCAGCTTTACCTCGACCTTGCTGCCGATGTGAGTTTTTGCGAAACAAAAAGAAATTATGTTGTACCATTAAGCCTTTCACTAGAGTAAACAGATAGTTGGAGTACCATATTACTTTATGTAGTGCGGTTTCGGCCGCCGTAGTTTTTAAAACCACTAACCCACTATTTTTCATTTATATTTCTTGAAACATACACATACATGTGTGTGTGTGTGTATATATATATATATATATATATATATATATATATATACATATGTACGTGCACATGTATTTGTTTGTGTGTGTATAATATATTCATAGGTATCCCGTAAATGATGTATAATCTTTTTCAACTACAGTTAAGGGTTGATACCATGGCAAAAAATAGAATATCATGTTTAAAAAAATTTCCACGGTTTTTGAGATATTTCCCATTTTATTTTCTACACAATATTTGAGAATAGTTATGCTATTAAATCTGTATTATTATTGAATGACGATTGCAATTTTTCTTTCAAATTCTAAATATTAAATTTGCGTTTTTTTTTCTTTTCTTACGAGCATGAAGAGTTGGCACGATCTTAGTGTGTTTTGTTTGAGATCAAACACTTTTATAGTAATTGGATACTATGAAGTTATTTTTTGTGAAGATATGAAACATTTTTTGTAATGAATACACCAAGGTTGCTACAGTAATTGCGGTGTTTGATGTAATTTTAACATAGTAAGGCACTTGCCTTTCAAAAAATAATGCTATTGAAGTTGTATAGAAGATTTCTTTAAGAAATTTAAATTATAAATAACGTAATTTTGATCCCAGCTCACAAAATAATCATTAGCATGTGCAAGCGGTTAAGAAAAAAAAACACAACAAAAAACTAATTCAAATATCCATTTTATGAAAACTAAATAAGTCGTTTATCGTAAAATTTCGTCCTATAAAATATTATATAAGAAATTTTATGAAGATTCAGATTTTTTGAGCTACAATACGGACACGTTCACGTTGTCGAGAAAGGCTAACAATCGGAACTCTTCATTTCAAGAAGCATAAAACTAAAGTCTACAAAATTACAAGTCGTCCTTAAAATCACCAATATATTAGTTTGTGTTGATGATTATAACGATTTCCTAACTTCATACGAAATTCCCCTATATAAAGCAGACTATATAAAGAAAACTATATAAAGCAAACGAAGCACGATGGACGTTAAAATGATTATCATACTGAGAAAATATCTGATATGGGAGTTTACGGTTAAACATAATCTATCACTGGTGCATTTGCTATCGAATCAGTTATTAGTCTATCACTATCATCGCTGGTGCGTCATACCATAGAATCAGGTAAGATTATATCACTCTCATTGGTGATGTTATCATTAGTTCGTTATGCTATCGAATCAGTTAATAGTCTATCACTCTAATCGTTGGTACGTTATGCTATAGAGTCAGATAATATTCTATCACCCTCATCGCTGATACGTTATACTATCGAATCAGGTAACTGTCTATCGCTGTTATCATTATTACGCTATGTTATAGAATCAGATAATAGTTTATCACTATCATTGTTGGTACATTATACTACGGAATCAGGTAATATTCTATCACTGTCATCGTTGATACATTATGCTATCCAATCAGGTAACTGTCTACCACTATCATCATTGGTACATTATGCTATTAAATCAGATTATTATATGATAAAATAGCGTTATGCATTATGCTATAGAATTAGCTAATATTCTATCACTCTCGTTGCTAATACGTTTGCTATCGAATCAAGTAATTGTCTATCACGATTATCATTGATACATCATGCTATCGAATCAAATAATTGTCTATCACTGTCATCATTGGTACGTTAAGTTATAGAATCAGGTAATATTATATCACTGTCATACCAGACTGCGTTAGCTAATTGGCCGTCTATGCTCATGCGATTATTTAGGTCTAAAGACGAGAATTTTTAATATTATCCAATTCGTCTTGACTAATTTATATTTATATATATTTATCAGATTTTAGTCCGTGTGTGAAATTTTTTAACCATATGCTGTTAGTCTGACCTCCGAAATGGAAGGTTATATGGGGTTTATAAAGGTATATTTTGCAGAAATATACCAATTGCGGAGATTTTATATAATAATGTGATTTCATTATATCTTCATGATTTGTTGTTCCTAGGCACCAAATCTAAGGTCAACTTCATGGAAAGAAAAGAAACATGCACACTGTTACATACTCATGTATGTATACATACACATATATATATATTATATATATATATATATATATATATATATATATATATGAGATATGACGACGTTTGTGAACGCTATAGAAGCCTTTGTCATTCAATTAAGACATTTAGCATGGATCAAAACATAGTTTACTGTAAGAGATGGAAAACATTAATCAATACTTTCTGACTGCTTTTTTTTCTTATCACTTACGGGAAAATGAAAAGCGCCTTGAGAAAGATTCTAACTAATACGCCGATTATATTCACGGTAACTCCACAAATTTCACTTCATTTTGATAAATATTTATTTAGGATATAATATATTTTATCCCATATTTTGACGCATTCAAACGGAAATCCTGCTAATTAATTAATATTTCTTTTTTCTCATTCAGCGTAAGTAGGCACGCCATCTTAATTAAACTAATAATACATATTAAGTTAATAGCGAGGTACACTAAAATTTAGCTCATGTGCAGTTTCTTCTAGAAAGTACATAACATGCTTTTATTAATAACAATCCCGAGAAGACAAAGAATTTATTTATAATGTATGTCAAAATCGATACCAGAAAGCGTCACAATCGTAGATGCGTACATCAATACCAGTGACCATGATTTTTAATAATAAAATTAAATTTAAATTCTATTAATAAAACAAATTAAGTTTTTATCACAAGTAAATTAGACGGCGGCGTATTTTATTGTTATTTTGGTGGTTTTTTTAATTGTCACCAATAAGTGCCATTTTTGGATAAATTAAATGCAAAATATTTGCCCCTCTTGCACTGTGTCCTTTATTGTTTTACGTAACAATATAAACAATAACTGAAATCAAAAACTCAACGAAATTCACGTTATCTATATGAATAAATCAAAATAATTACAAACCATCAAACAATTTAAAACAGCTGTTGAATGAAACTCTTATTGAGATGGAATTATTAAGCGTCATAATAAGTCAGTTGTCATTCTTAGGCGAATTTATTAGCATAATATTTTATTTCAATATAGCCTAATTCAGGCTTTGATAAATAATGGAGTCCTACTGAAAATGTCAGTTAATTAAAAGAAAATTTCCAAAGGTAACTGCTGCAAATATTGAAATATTTACAAAATGAAATTGTGATTTATTTTCTATAGAATTTCCGTAAAAGTCGTATGAAAAAACCGTGTGGTGCTAAATTGAACTACCACAGCTAAAACCACTGTTTTTTTCTGTGCTTGTAATTTTTGATAATAATTTTATTTCATTAAAATATTTCAGTGATATATCACTTGGAATGTTATACCCTTGTATAATTATTTTAACCTTAGTCCATACCAATTTAATTCGATTTAACACGGTGGAAAATGTAAAAAAAAGTGTCTCGTTCTCTTGCAATGTTCTTCCAATATGAAATATGTAGCATCATATATCTCATAATACTTAATTTTCTAATCCAAATTGTTTCATTTTTTTTTTAAATTCAGTCACCAATAAACAATATTGCCTTATTCCATAAGCATTTTTCTCTCACTTTATCTGTTCGCCACTACAACCGATCTTATTTAGCAAGCATTGTATCTGGGGCTCTCACCCGGAGTCTCCGGTTTTAATGAATTATCTCCGAGCTCCGGTTTAGTGTCGTAATTCTCCGGAGCACACCAAAACATACATAAATTTATTAAACAATCGTCTGCAGTAGTGACGGTTCTCGGATAACTGAGCTAACGCACAATCGGTGTGGGTGATATGGAGCGGGTAGGACCGCGAGAATACCGCGCGGGGCGAGCTAAATGTAGAGACAACGCCCGCACTCAACCGTTAGTTCGACTGTCGTTTGTGTAATTTGCATTGACTGTTGTGTTCCAGAATAGTTATTATGACGGTGTGATAACGACGGACTATGTTATTTGGTGAAACTATTTATTTTTTGTATTTATCATACCGAGGCACGGGGAATTAAAACAGAAGCAGAAAAAGAAAAAATTAGAATCTATATTTCAAGAAGTGTGGATTAGAAAAGTCGACAAGAAGCGTGTGAAACGCACGTTCTGTATTATGATTTTCACAGTCAAGTAGGATATTGGAAAAGTATTAACATATCAGTTTTGAAACTCACAGAAAAATGGTAAGAAACTTGCAGTCTAATTAGTTAGTGACAACATTTAATCCGAAAAAAACATCACTGGATAAAAAACTATTCTTGAAATGGTATCAATTTATCATACAATTAATCATTATCTTTGTTACCTAAAACACTAAGTATAGCATTAAACTCTGTCTCAAAATAGGCAGATTCACTATCATCAAAAAAATCATTGTGATCGAACCAAAGCAGAAAGAATTGCTTTAAGAGTTCTTGCTTCAAACTCAATTGAACTGATTTGAAATAGCTCTACATTTCAAATGCATCACAGAACGGCGTAAACTATTCCATTTCTATTTACATATTAATAAGGGATTTTAAAAAATGTACCCTATTGTCATAAGGTATTTTGTCGCAAAAAAATATTATTGATTCTTTTTTTGAAAATTTGGAAGAGATATCCACAATTTTTTTTGATGACATAGAAAAAATTATACAGAAGCATGATTAAACCCAATAATCTTATCAGATTCCTCAGTTGATTAAGCGTTTATGGTCTTCGAGGCACGTAATTCTGTACACAACGAAAGCATTAACGTATGACGTAAAAAAATAATTTTAAATGTTAACACTGAATTTGCCAACAGCGCAATGCAAATAAAAGAACTGCGGAGGTTCTTCGATGAATTTTCCATTGAATACAAAAAAGTTTTATGCCATGGACCAATTCGCTAGTTAAATTTTGCAAAAGCCATTGATAGATTAATATTATCTTAGCTTCTTGTATCGTCGTTTTTTAAGAGTCGTGGTGAAGATGCGTGTCATAAAATTGTGCAAATTTTTTGATTTTGAAATTGGAATTTATGAAATATTGTATAAATACAGAGGATTTATCTTAAAAAATAACATCGCAGGTGTAGTAGACGTAGTTATATGTAGATAGTAGACGTAGTTATATATTATGCATCGTAATATGAGTATTTTAGATCAGAAGATAATGTTCCTTGAAAAATAAGCTGTCATCCAATAATGAAAAAGATGGAACAGAAAATTTAAAGCCGAATTAATGATGGACTTTATGGTGCAAATACTACCAAAAATGTAATTTTTTTGCAAAATTAGGAGCAACTATTGTTTAAAAAAGAATCTGATTCAGTGTATAAAAATATTATCTATCTATTACTTGAATAAAAATCATTATTTTAATAATTCCATCTTATAAGTGTTCTCAAAATTTGACTTAACTATGTAATCATGTACAAAGATGCCACTTAAACATTCGAACTGCTTGGACTTAAAAATATTCACTTAGATCAACTTTACTTTTTTTTTTATTGATCTCCGGGTTTTGGATTCGGCAAGGGTAGCAGTTTCAGTCGTATCTCATTGTAAGTTAAAAGGTAGAGAAAACAATTTTTCTCAAATTAAATTCTTTGAGCAGTTCACGTATTACTGATTAGTCTTTCTATTGGCTTTTCTAGGATTACTAAATGTCCTCTTTACTTTAATTTTGTTTCTTGATGTAGCATAACAAACTTACGGAATTTTCCATTTAATAAGTTACTTAAATATATGCAGCAGTTATTGTAAACTATACCTTTGAAATAAAATGGGCTCTTTCCTTGAACCTAATCAACTCGCATAAGGTGGTAAACTGATGTACATTTTTTTATTCTTACTGGTATGAATTTAAAGAGACGTAAAAAATTATTTTTATTCTCGTAATTATTGTTAGCTAGCCGTGCCTGTGACTTTATTCGCGTGAAATTCTCTGATGATTATTGTTTAGAACAAACATCATATGTCAAAATATTGACTTAAAATGAAAGATATGATGTCTACAAAATATATATTCGATTAAAAAATTACGCAGAGTCTTAATTTTCTATGAATCTAAAACATAAAATACCACTAACAGGTTAATAGTTAGCTGTACATTTAGTTTGATAGTATTATAAGTCAAAAACCAGGTTAAAAATGTTTATTATTTAAAAATAACATAAATGCAGTAATCACTATTCTAAACCACATGAAGAAAAAGACAATTGGCCGATGAGAATTATACCCACAACTACGGCGTGTCGTACCAACGCACTAACCATTACACCAAGGTTGATCTAACTGAACTGTCCAAACTATTATGACTGTTATAATTATTACCATCACTATTTCATACATCCATAAGCATAAATTGTACTGAAAAATTTAATAGATGACGTTGGCAATACTATATTTTAATACGTATAGCTTAAAATGTATAAGCTTATAATGTAGCTTAAAATTTACTAAAAACAACAATAGGTGGCGTTGGCAGTACCGATATCGTAATATTGAAAAAGTCTGTTTTTTAAATCTATAAAATGTATCCTATGTGTTGCTCGAGTTTATAAATTATTACCATACCAAATTTCATCAAATCAGCCCCGAAAATTTTGCGTAAATGAAAAACAAATTAACACACAGACTAAAATTCTCTAAACAAGTTTTCTGGTTATTTTATCATTCTATACGCTAAATAAATCACTTAAAAATATTTTTGATGTGCAGAATTCATTCAATATATATAGATTAACTTGTTATGTATATAGAGATCGATTATGTATATAATATATTATGAATAACAATTTGTTACTTCTGTCGTAATTAAAAGTTCAGTTCATTTTAATCGTTATTCAGTTCATTTTAAATATTAATCAGCGATTCATCTCATGATATACCGGACAGTGTAAACTATATTAAATGCGAGCAATTATGTGCCAGGATCAAAAAATTGTACAATTGATAGAGTTGTTATACATTCAGCCTTAAATCCGATAAAAAATGTTTGGCGAGATCCCTGACCGAATAGCCGAATTTAATGCGAATATTAAATAATAAAAACCACTGGTTCTTACAGCTTTGCAATACGTAAGTTATTCCATATTTTCACTATAATTATCGCGACGTTGCTATAATGCCGATGTATTAGACTTTAAACATACATTAAACCCTGTAGTATTAACCGTGTAACTTCAGTTAAAACTAGTTTAAGATTAAATAGGATAAATGCATTTTGCAGGGATGAAAAATTTACCGGCGTTTTTACCCGTAAATATCTTCTTGTTGGATAGGCTAATATATGTTTGGGAAAAGCTGGAAAAGCTGAAAATAGATACCCTAGAGGTGTGGTGCTTTAGGAAAATGCTGGGAGTGATGGATAGAATTTCGTACAAAAACTTCCATACTTCAAGAACTCGACAACACGCAGCGTCGATCAACCCTAGTATAGTCCCGAATTTTCAAGTTCTTTGGCCATGCCTCGAAACGAAACAATAACTCCATAGAGCATTTGGTGATCCAGGGAAGGGTGGAAGGAAACAGAACGCGTGGTAGATCTTCCATGTGATGGGCTGATCAAATAAAATCAGCAATTGGAGACCCTCTACATAAATGCACTAGGATGTCGGCCAATAAGTTAAGATGGCGAGAAATTGTGAGGAGGGTCACATCAACCACGAATGATTATGTAGCCTCATCATGACCACGACCGCTCTGTCAAGAGCGACACGACTGAGAAAAAGAATAAATGTCTGACCCTGAATTATTCTTCCAAAAAATATTTCTAAACCTGAACATCCCAAGAAATGAAACCACACATTATAAAGCATAGCAATTTGGTGACTTAAATTCAAAACATTTGACAAAATTTTTTTGAAAGTCTTCCATACTTATTGAATTTTCAATTCTTTTAATGCTTGGTTAGAGTTCTGAAGAAGTAATAATTAAATGGTGCAATGTCAGATGAATAAGGAACTGTGTAATGCTATGAATAAAGTACCATGTAAGTATAGTGTCAATGTACTATTAGAAATATAATCATAAGGATATGAAAATAATTAACTTTTTAAGAATTAAAATAAAAATTAAATGTCTAAAAATAATAAATCATTTTATTAAAAAATTGTGATTTAATTTGAGATTCTGATTTTCTAACAAATTGTGAGTATTCGATATTCTGATAAAAGAGTAATTCGGTATTCGAATAGGCCTAATAATTGTAACTTTGATTTTTAATTATAGTATATACATCAGAAAGAAAATATGTTTTTTTCAATATAGATCATAGTCGACCTATTTTCAACAGAGGTTTTGGAGGTTTTCGGTTATCGTCTTTTGATCAAAGCCTTCTAGCGATAACCATATTAATATGTGGTAGACGTGGGGGTGAAGGTTAGTTAGTGAAAACCGAAATGTCTACATTTTTTTCATTTCCTATTATGACGACATACCATTTCTTTCTATTCCCATAATCCTTTATTTTAAAAATATGCAGTAACTGAGAAATTGCTTCAGTGAATACGTTCAAATAGATACTTTTAAACGAAAAATAAAAATATACGGAAAAAATAAAATCTTTACTTGATTTGATATGGGTACAATTAACTAGCATATTTTAACACTGTTTTTATTATTAATTAGATATTAATATAGACAAATCAATTTGAAAAATGGTTGAACCGTAAAACCTTCGAAAAAATGTAACATGAATCTATAATTATAATAAAATTATAGAATTTTCATGCCCGTACATTGAAGATATTTAAAAACTAAAAATTACCAAAAAAGGCATGACAAAAGAAACAGAACACAAAAACTCTATTTCTGAGATTTTCCTTTGCTAGTCTCTTTGTGTATTCATTTTTATGCGCATCATGCGAGAACCACTGAAAGAATTTTGATAGAGTTTAAATAGTACATCCGGTAGAACTTCAGAGAATCTCTGTAGAAGCTTTGTTTTTTAGTAATCTGTCTATAAGAAAAGAAGATATTATAATTTGAAATTTACATGCATTATAGCCTTCAGTCCTACAGTAAAATTTATAAAATTTTCTAATATGCTCGATTCGTTCAGCTTTTAATCGAGTTAAAGGGTTCTGATAACAATATTTCTACAAAAAATCAATATATTGCTTGAAATGAATACGTTTCGAAAGGTGTTTTTTGATGTAGAAAATATCAACCATGCTTCCACCCTTTGGTTAAAAATTGCACTATTTACTTAATAGGGCCTAAATAGGACATTTGCACTTTTTCACAATTTCATTTGGACGCTCACTATATGATGGGATACAAGTAGTGAAAATATCGAAGCATGCATGAAATATTTATAGAAAGAACGATATAGCTAATCGCTAATGGAATTATTTTTAAAACGTAAGACAAGTTCGACTAGCACGTAGAGATACCATATTTTTGCCGTAGATAAAAGTTGGATAGATGATAACTTGACTTTCCGTTTCATCGTGTTTAGTTGAATAACATTGAACAAATCAAGACTGAACTGAGATATTATACTTTAGATACATAAAAAGATATTAAGTGCGAATGGAAATAGCAATCCAAGGTTTCCATACCTCTAAGTTTTTAAAGATACACAGCATTTCTATTAATGAAATTAATTTTCCATAAATATATTGTGTACTTTACAGGAATAAAACTTAGTGTACATTTCAAAAATTATAAGATATAAAATCATCGCCATAGTTTTCCTATAATATTCTTGTCAAAGTTTACCAGCCCTGTTTTTTTATAATTTTTTTTTCAGTAGTTTCGTCAATAAAAAAAGGGAATTTATGTGTGTCTATTTTTACATCTTTGTAGAATGTTTTTATAAGTATGCAAAATAAAATTGTGAACAATTATGATGTTTTCGTACATCTCATAATAAACCCCTTCAAATGTTACCACATCAGATGTAAAACTAGTACTGAGTGCTTTATTTAACCTTTCTTTAATCCCTATATTTTTTTCAATTAGCTAGTGCAAAATATGTATGTTATTAAAATATATTACTATGTGAAATTTCACGTATATAAGTCGCACAATTTCTTAGAACCGTTTACGACAGACGGACTAACAGCTACTGAGTGATCTTATATAGGTTCCGTTTTTCAGTTTAACGTACGGAATCTTAAAAAATGGTGTTATATTTGATAAAAATAGCCAAGAAACCAAAATTTCGGCGATAATATGAAATGAGAAAATAAACCAACATGAAAGTATTTAAGAAAAGAAGCCAAAAGGGAAGAGATTAAAGTTAAAAGTATTGTACAAGACCGTTACATATAAATTACTGCTAATGAACTGGAATATCAGTATTCGCAGCAAGTTGAAAGTAACAAAAACGAATATTACAAAATGGATGGGATGATTAAATTGAATATACGATTATGAACATGGATAGTATAGTAATAGTAGTATAAATAAAGCATTCTTCATACGAAATTTAATTGAAGCAAACTTTACTCTAAACTTAACGAATGATATCAACCACGTGCCCATATCTAAGCACCCGCTAAAATGTCAGCCAAGTTAGAGCAGGCGCATGTTGTATATACACTTATAGAACCTCAAGCCATATTTTCCCATACGCTTTTCTTCTGTCGAGCTAGAGATTAAAGGTCGAAGTTTGTATAAAAGGAACAAAGTTTCCTGCCACATTAGTTTGCTTCGTCGATAAATAAATTGAGGTCTGATTATATTTAAGTTCCAGCCCTGTGGCAGTTTTTTCTTGTTTGTAATTCAACATTTAACAAATGATTGATTTGAAGACTTTTATCAAATACGAGTATATTATACGTCTCGTTTACCGAGTTCCAATTGTTTTTATTTCAAGAATAAAATTCACGAGTCATTATTTAATTTTACTCCAAAAATTTCGGCAAATGTTAAATATTTAAATATTGACGAAAATGAAAAACTAACTAATTAAAGTTAAATGTAGATTAGTAAATGAAATTATGAAGAATTATTCTACTCGATCATGGAATTAACTTACCACATATACAAAAGGTGCACCCTCGTTCTTTGCGTTCAAAAGTCATCTGAAATTATATAATTTATTATAATCGGCAGGTCCTAATCACTTCTATTATACCTCATCCCCTCCCTGCCCCTAAAGTGTAATTTTGATTTGGTTTTTAAATAATCTTATTTTTTTACCATACATTATTACATACTTTATATTGTAATTAATTAATGTTTAAAAATCACTTAACCACAGCCACATAACTTAATGTTCTCATCTAATTCACTATGGTTGGCTGTAAGAAATTGGTATTGTAGCAATAAGTTCGTCACTGTATTGTACTTAGTTTTCCAAGCTTATAGTAAGGTTAAATAAATAAATTTCATTTTGTAAGTTACAAGACTTCTATGTGCAATAAACATTACATATTTTGTAGAATGTTTTTATGAGTATGCCTTTGGAATAATTGACTCTAAAATGGCGACTTAGAATTAATATTAAAAAACTGCCACAGAATTAGAAATTAAATTAACTAGCAGCCTTTTCGACCTCAATTCTTTAACGGCGAAACAAGTTAATATATAAAACTTCGACAATAATGTTTTTAGTGGGAGTTATATTATTTAAATCTTGAAATTTCAATTAATAACCCTCATTACCCAATTCGTCGTCAAAAAGGTTAGGTCGTTAAAAAAGGCCACGTAAAATTCGAAAAGAGGTGAGAACATATTTGTTCTTATGAACAAATGTCACTGTCGGTTAAGAGTTTACCAATAATTAATTTCAGCAATATATTTAAAAAGCGGTCGATTAGAATTTTTAACTGTCACTAAAATATTATTATGTACATAATTTAATACAATATGCGGTATGTTAACAAATGGCATATTTACGAATATAGTTTTTCATTAATTTGAAATTTTTCAACGAATTGTTTTTTTTTTACTTTTTTATCCTTTCTTGATTACAAATAAAAATCTGTTTTAGAGTTCTGTACTTCAAAAAAAAACAAAAATATTCCTCAGATAATCGTTTACATGTCCATCTGTCATGGCCATTTTTCTCCGAAAACGTTTGACATAGAAACTTGAACTTGGCAATGCGAATAAAGCATATTAACTCGCATATATTTGAAATTTTTATACCAAAATTGTATAGTGAGCAAATGACGTAACTGATTTTTTTCTTTTCAATCAATGAGGTGATACAAGGTTTTATTTAACACTCAGGTAAGTTCACGATAGCTGTGGGCGCAACATGTAATATTTAAACAAAACATTTCGAGCCACTTGGCTCCCCAAAAAACTATTTAAGTTGTTAGGAGACAATAACCATCACATTATTCGGAGTTGTTAGGAGATAATAAATCCCAAAAATTGTTAACTTTGGCACTGAACGACTCGATAATTATCAACAACTCTGACCAACTGTCGACTTAGAAAATTTAAATTTGAAAAGCAATTAGCGTGTTAATAACATATGCAAGATATAGAGATAAATCAAAGTTAAGTCAATTAAGTGTAAAACATTTTACACCACTATTTACTTGATTAAATTTGAATTTTTTGGGCTTATAGATACAGCTTACGCTTGATTTTTCTATTTCTGTTTTATACGTTGCCTCAATTTGATAAAAATCAATACCGTTTTTTAATTTGTATTGTAATTGAAATTAAACTACTATCAATATATTCTTGTTCAATGGATGGGGGAACTTGTTTTTTATATCGTGGTAATATTTTATTTCCATAAAAACTATATAAAGCTTAAGATAATACATAAAGCTAAAAAATACGTACGTTGTAAATTTAAACTTTAAAATAAAAATACATAATTTAATTTAAACTATTATGATTTCAATTCTTTTTCCTGCTAATAATATGACCCGAAGAAACTTCATTTTTCACGTATATTTTATTGGAATTTTATCTACATTCTATGTCAGTAACATCAGATTTACTTTGGCCGATCTTATTTCTATAGACGTTTAAATAGAAAACAATATGGAGAGTAAGGGCGGAGATGTAAAACCCAAAAAACTTTTGGTTATATAAAATTTGCACTAATTACTAAAATGAATAACCTAGTTTCTCATTCATGTTTAACTAATAACCGTAAAATAACTAAATAATTAATTTATATTTTGCATAAACAGGCTGTCGAGTAAGTTAAACCTTTCGCTTACATTATTTCCAAAATATCAATTTTACTATTTACTTTTTGACCGTGCTTTGAACATATTCAATACAACTGTAATTCTCTGTTTAATGTAATGGAAGGACCATCATGATGAAAAAAACACATATCTAAATTTAGGTCTTTTGTAGATCCAGCGTATATTTCTATTTATCAGTTTGATGGACGTGCTTGTTCTCTTAGTGACTATCCGCTGTCAAACTTTACGGAAAGTTTTATATCCAGTTTTCATCCGAGCAAAAAATGTATACCTTTAGGTCGAAAGTGTTTTGCTATTATATAAATACTGCCGCCAATGACATATGTTGTTTATTTCTTTATATAATATTTTATTGCATTTTTATTACTTGTATTCTATCTTAAATATCACTCATTGCGCAAGTCGGACATTCCATGAAAAATCTTTTTTTCCCTAACCATAATTTCTGGTAAATAGAAACGTTTATTTGGTCAAATTCAAATTCATCACGCGATCGATTATTACACTGAAAATCATTATAAACCGTAGGTTTATTATCGTTTTTTTGTTTTCTCAAGTTTCATGATCGTGATTTTAGTTTAATTTCTCCGATTTGATGAAAAATTTACTTAAATTTTTTGATTTGACGATAATTTTTCTGATTTTGACGCACCAACTCCAATTATTAAGTCGATCGTTTTGTCAATTAATTGATTGAGTTTTAATGTATGTGATCGCTCGCTCCTTCGTTATAACTAAATATCACCTGTATGATTGTTACCCTAGTTTGTCCATGTATCTTCTTTGGTGGCAATGAAATGTCTATATCCTTGATCTGTGTAGGTAAATAAAATTCGTAAGTGTTTATGGGATGAGTATATAATATTAAATCATTTGTCAAAAATAAAATAAATTTCATTTCTTTGACATTTCCAAAATCTATACAAAATAATGATAACCGTAAAAATTTTAATGGAAAAGTAGAGTACGAATCGGATTGCATCACAGAGTTTACGGACATGCCTTAAATATTACAATTGCAAGCAAGGGTAATTAATGGAATAAAAATTAAGGAATAATTTTGAACAAAATTATTCATTTCGAAATTTAAATGAATTAATACTTTCGGAAGAAAAGTATAGCTTCCTTTGAAACGAATAAAAAGCAGATAACATTCTTTCGCTAGCTCTCGGTTAAGCATGAAGAAAATAAAACGGTTTAGACGTTGTATCTATCTTAAAAAAATTATGTAATTCTACACGTTCATAATTTTCACTTTCGAAGGTGATCGGGAACAAGAATATTTAATTTCTTTGTTAAACAAATTTTATCAACTTTTCAATAATGTTTTGTGTTCAATTGTCAATTTCATATTTATTTTCATTTTTATCTACAAGAACCATTTTTTATTATCTACGGGAATATGTTTTTTACACCATTTACCCAAATTACCCAAAAAACTTTAAATATATTTATATACATATATATTACTTATGTATATAGTCCATGGTTTTGGGTTTCACACAATGCTCCTTACAAGATCATTGTGTAAAATTATATATTTCTAAAAAATTAAATTCGAAAACCTGTTACAGACCATCACACGAGGGAATTCCGTGTTGTGCTGTGTGTTGGGAATATTTACCAATTTTAATTCCAAGTGGTTCCATTTGTAATTCGTAACAATGCGCAAGTATCACTATCTATTTGATTTGAAATTCTTCAATTTTACAATCGAACATTTTTAATATACAACGTTCACTTATACTGGTGAAAGATACGTACACATTTATTCGACAGGCTGTTTTATATATGTGCACATTTATAGAATACCTGTAGTTATAATATCGCTATGAAAGCGATGCCTGGGGGCCTCGGTCGGTGGTTGTATCTACCGTAATGCGGTGCGCTCCGAGCGAGAGCTGTGGAATACGCGGAGCTTCGCCGAGATAGTTTCGATTACTTTGCATAGTTCTTCTTTGTTATTCCAAGAGGCGCAGAGCGAAAATAATAGAGTCCATTAAAATGTTGAGAAGAGCGGAGGCTGATATATGTACCGAATTACATAGAGCTATCTAGTTCGTCTATATTGCGCCAAGGTGTTAGGCACCATTGTAATTCAAGCAGCTTCTACTGACCTAATTTCGTATTATGATTTTGAGTACAAAATTTTCTGTGTTTACTTGCATAACTTACTGCGTTACTCATCATTTATAAACGGCATTATTTCGAACCCGAGTTTTCTTTCCCAGGGTTTAAATTTAATCAAATCCTTCAGGTTTTCGGAAACACTTACGTCTCGATATCCCAATTATTATTCTCCACGACATATAACGGATTATATGTAGTGGAGAACCTCCGTGATTATCCTATTCCATAGTTTGCTAAGTAACTTGAAGTCTTTACGAGGCCATTTATCGCAACTATTAACCGCGATGCTATTTAACGTATGTCACTACAATATATGGTCAGGGGCACTATTGGTAGAAAACTTTCATCTTCAGCCATTGAGGTATTTTGGATGAGAGGATTTGGTGAAGTTTCAATCAGAAAATCCAACGCTGCCCAATCAAATTGATTACTCGGATTATATTGGATTTACCTGTAGTTGGATTTACCCGATTCATTAATTTGTCCTAGGTTTACATGTGGATTTATTGATCAGCATCTTAGAGAGGTAGCATTCCCGAGATATATCGATAAAATTCGAAATGGCCGTTAGATAGGACTTTTGCCTTGTTCGTGTTCGTTTTAAGACCTACCTATTGAGAAATTCCATGTGGGAACTTGAGCATTCTGCTCAGATAATAGAGCAACCCTAATAGAGCAACACTTCCTTTGGCAAATCGAAAATGAATTATATGTTCGGCATTGACATTGAAGCCAAATTCGTTATGATCTAAGAGCTGGCGGCCGATTTTATTTATCTTTAACTTCTATATAATCTGGCTTCGCACATAGAAGTTTCCTATGGTATAGCTTTATTGGAAAGCGGTTTCTTGATACCTTTCGAAACTCGATTAACATGGCTTCGGGGGAGTGATGGATCAATAATTCTTCAGTAGAATGTAATCACCACTTTTGAAGAACAACACGTTCATAGTCTACGATTCTGGTGCAGTAACCTCAAGTATAACTGAACTAAACAACTTCTGAAGGGTTTTAGTTAATATTGCTTTCAGGAATTCGAAAATTATTACATCGTCCTTATTGACATTTAGTTGTTTGAAATCCATTCTGATCTCGTCTATAATAACGTCCGAAATATTTTTAGAAAAATGTTGGAACATTTGGGTCGTAGCCAGTATTAAAGACAAGTCTTTGTGATTGGGTAAAAACTTCTCGACCTCCCCCAAAACCTCTTATTTCTACAAAACTGCATCATCATAAAACTTAATACATATTATTGAACTTGGTATACTTACTTTCTTTGCATAGTTCTATACAATTATGAAAATTATGAAAATGTTAATGGTGTATATGGTTTAACAATGTTAAAAGCTATTTTTCTCTTGTTCTACGACACCCAGTTAACATTTTATTTTTAATTTTTCAACAATTTTCTTTACGATGGAAAAATAAAACCTGCAGCTCTGCTTCCTTTAGTTATGGAAGTATGTAAGTACAGTATTAATATACACCGGCAGAGAATGAAGTTTTTGGGGCGTAGAACTTAACAGGATGGAACACAATTACGTTTTTGGACTACTAAATGAACATCAACAAATTTTTCATATCAATTTTGACCTGATAAACAGGCAGATATCAATTAACCAATTTCCATTTTATTCAGCTTTTTTATGTAACCTAAAGGTTCCTTGTTATTGTATCAGCGTCGTTCGTTTTCGTTTTCTGTCTAAGACTTCTGACTTCCAAATTAAATAAGCTGGGACTTGAAATTCAAACATAATACACAATTTCTTAGCTCAAAACTTAAAACGGCGCCCAAAGTGATTTAAATTTATTTTTCGAAAGGGCCCCAATATATATAAAGAGGACTGATTTTTTTTCTTTACATAGCCGTATAGGATATCGTTAAATATAGTATAAATGTGTTTTTTTTAATATCTTTTTTACTGAAAAACAAGTAACAAATATTAAAAATATGAAAATAAAAAAGTTATGAGTAATGAATCAAAAATATCATGATATTTTTAGACTTATTAAACATATGCACTGAGCAATTTATTTACATGGTAAAATAATATTAATGTCGTTAATTATATAATAAAATTACTATGTACTTTTAAATGTGCATATTTGTCTAAGGGTTCTACTTGTTTTGTTATAAAATATGTATTCGGAAACTATTCTAAAATACTTGTGTTTTTATATAACTGTTAAAATCCGAAACTTTTCAAAATGATTTCTCTAATATAGATCCAGTCCCAATACAATGGGAACGAAAGATGATAAGGAAACAGTTTTCAAGTTAACATTTTAAGAAAACACTGAAAGTAAACCTGTCTTTTATTGCAGAGGAAACACTTTCAATAGAAGTTTTAAAAGGAATTTTTCCCTTCCTTTAAGATTTTAATCCCTTTATTGCAATTGCTGCAAACTTTTAATGAAGGCAATAAAATTATTAAGTTTAGAAAAATATAGCGAACATTAACCTATATTACTCATTAAGATTTAATGAGAACTTATTTATTGAAGTTTCATCGTATAATTAATATAAACCAAATTAAATGTGAATTCATTACAAAACACTTTCATTTCTCATCTGATAATGAAATTAATGTTCCGGATGGCGTACATGGGACTCTCAAATAAAAGTGTTTTCTTTACAGTGATTTCAAAGCCGTAGGACGTTACAGTCATTTTGGCACAACATTTAACTTGAATGCCGAATACATATGAATGATCCTTTCCTTCGTAACCGGAAAGACTTCATATATTTGTGTTTTTATTCGTAAATATTGTGAGCAATAATTATAATTGTTAATCATTCATAAATCAAAATTAAGTAACAGCTAAATTCTTTAAGATTAGGTAGATTCTCATGATTTGAAATGAAATTAGCCACTACATACATTTTTTTATAGATTATCCCAAGATGTTCGATTCTGTCTCTCCTCGACATGGCAAACGCAATCAGAACAAGGCAATTAAAATAGGTAATTCAAGCAATTAACACCAACTCTGTCGATGTTTACATATATATATATATATATATATATATATATATATATGTGTGTGTGTGTGTGTGTGTGTACAATATCTGTAGGTCTCGAATTGGAAAACAAGAAATAATTTAAAATATAAAAAATTTAAGGAATTTTAAATTCTTTAGAAAATATTTGGAACGAGATAAAACCCGCGAAAGTACTTGTCTTATAGAATTACCTATACATTAACATATAACAGTAATAGAATAGTCTTTATGCTAAAGAATGAAACTTACTACATTGGTACCAATATTTCCATAAAACTTTGTATCCCGTCCCTGGATATATTACCTTCCATGATGGTTGATCGAAAATCATACATTTTACTTCCATATTTTTGTATTTTGTTATACGTAATTTGTAAGATTATATTTGTATTGTCAATACAATGGGGTATTGAATCTCGATTATATTTCGCTCCAACAACAACCAAAAAATAATAAATATTGTTAATTGTTAATATGATCGAAAATTTATTTATGTTGTTTGTTGAAATTTGTTTGAATTCTTTCTTTGCTTCTTTTCAATTTCTTTTATTTTTTTAATTAAAAATTACTACTATTCTGGTGACGAATGACTTCACCATTTTTTTTGTCAGATTAGCTTTTGCGGCCCCCGGTGTGTATTTTTACTTATGAAGTATTGTTTGAAAACTGCTTGTACACTTTTTGTTCCACTTCTAAATTTTCCTACATTTCACGCGTTTTATTTTCACTGTAGCAATCACCAATTGTCATAAGTAGACGCTTCTAAACATTTTGAGATTGTAAACATGAAGCTATTCAAAAATATATAAATTTGATCTGCAGCCCACTTTTCAAGGACAACCTTGCAATTAAGATGATTCAATAAACTGTTTTCACTTGGTAAGCATCAAAAATAAAATGAATGATAATAATAGGTTATTTATTAAGAATGCGTTAATGATGCGTTTTTACCATCGGACTGAAATGCAATGAATTAGTGATGAGTTTTTACCATCGGACTGAAAATACAAGAGTTACCTTGCATCAAATTAATCATTCCCTAGCTTTTCTCAGACTCTTTAATATTAATTTTTTTATAAATCTGCCTACCTAAAATGCACAATTGTTTCATTTTTAACGCCTTGTTGACTGGATTTAATTTAAATGTTGTCTGGAAATAAATTGTAAAATAACATTATTTTATTTGAATTTCCTGCCCCAAAAGAAAAAACCGAAAACTTTACAATACTTACGAATATGCCCATCTGTTTGTCGTAACCGTATTTCTAAGAAAGTAATTTATATAGAAACTTAAAATTTTGCATAATAATAAAACGTATTAATCCGCATATATCTCAATAGTTAAAGCTTCAAAATATAAATTTCAAAATTTCTAATCGATTCGAAACTTCAAATCGATTTTTTTTTATGCCATGTATAGCCATAAAGGTACCGTTTGAAAGAGATTTTTATATAAGTCTCAAAAGTTTTGTTTTGAAATTTTATATGTTATATCTTCAGAAATATACTGAATAATATACAAAAAAAATATGCTAATCTCCCCAACCCCCTCCCCTTCTATTTCGTAAACTACTCAAACTAAAGTTATGAAAAAAATGTGGATTTTTAGGTGCTCGCGCAAAAATTATAGTGAAATTATAGCGATGATCTTAGATGTCATAATTATACCTATTCTACACTGTTACACTATTATTCTACACTGTACACTATTTTGTCATATTCTACACCATATTTTTACGTATACAACAGATATAGTAGGCAATGTATATTCATTTTTATATATTCACGGCCAATTTTCTTAGAAATCATGCAACGTAGAAACTTGAAACTTAGCATAGTAAATACATCTCATTGCCCTCATATTTTGTATTAGCTAACTTTTTTTTAAATATTCGTGTAAGATTTAAGGAGGGGATATAACGTGGAAAGACTTTTTATGAGGAATATAAATATATTTTTCATAATTTTCAATTGCGAATTTAAAAATATATTTCAAAAGAAATGCGATCGAATCCGCTATTTCGTAGCTACTGGCATAAAAATCATGACAAAAACAGGGTTGATAAACTTTACTAGAAGATTAGAGGAAAACTAGCGACTTATTGTAGATCTTGTAATTTTTTTAAAATATTCACCAGGTTTTTACGCTTTTGAAAAATATAGTACGCAATATAATTACGTTGTGAAATATTAATGTTTCTAATTATATATATATATATATATATATATATATATATATATATATATATAGCGTATGAACACTCCGCATTTGTCTTGTTTCAAAGTATTGACCGTTTTTTAATTGTTCCTCAGAAAGTTAAGTATGTAATTTTATAGTGTCAGCCAATTTAAGAGACTTTAAAGATGTGAACGCCCCATTATTTTATTTCCGAAAACTGTACTGTGCAGCTTAACAAAAAAATACTAATATATGGTTTTTTATGTGTAAAACATTAAAAAAAACTTAGGAAAAACATATTTAGCCTAATTGCTGTTTTACATATATGTTGGGTTACACCATGGTTAATTGTGAACTTTGGACGGCACACAACATTTTGTATACAATAACATGGACAAGATGTTGTACGACGCATCGCTCTTTTGTAAATTACGGACACGCTAATATGTAAGAAGATGTTTTTTTTATGAAAACCAATTCTCCAGTAGGAGAGTAAGAGTATCAAAATGCACTGAAAGAAGTAAAATTAGCAACCGGTTTATCAATTGTTCGGACAATTAATATTTTCATGGGCGCATTTATGTTCTACCTAAGTCGCTATTTCTTTGCTTTATTTGGTTATACTTGTTAGTTATCATCCAAGTAATTTCCTTCATCGGCAAAGATAAAAAAGAAAAAACTTATTATTTCTAATCTATACATACAATAAAATTGTAAGCAAGTAGATTATGTACATGGAAAATATTTTAAAAAGAGTGATTTATTTAGCGTATAAAATGATGTTATTTTCTGCGTCAATCACGCAAAACCTGTTGGGCGGAGATTGATGAAATTAGTATGGTAATAGTTTATAACTAAACGCAATATATGAGAGAGAAAAATATTTTCTTGTTCCGAATATCACGCGATTGAAGCCGCGGGGTACAGCTAATTACTTATTTTTCGATTTAAATTTTGTCAAGCTAGTTTATTATTTGGATACTGTATATTGCGTGACATGAGAATCGACAATGTTGCAAAACACGGATCGAACAGGGTAATACACTTATTTAATTTTTTTTTGGGGAAGTAATCATGTACATTTTATAAATAATAAGGTATCCTTAAATAATGTACCATTTTTCAAGAAAACAAAGACATAATTTATCTACCTACTTTAATGTTTCTAATTGATATATATATATTGCGGACTTATTGCTATGAGAGCAATCTCTTACAGCCAAATATAACACCAGTCCAGCCCCATTCGACGAACGGCCGGGAATCGAACCCGGGTCCCCGCGGTGCCACATCGTCAAAGGCCTTACGCCTTGTGATCAACCCAACACACCACGGCGATGACGAGCGATCCACGTTCCCCATTTGTACACACCCACATATATTTATATATATATATATATATATATATATATATATATATATATATATATATGTATATATATGCTATGAATGCCAGCGCGTACGTAAACTTTTAAATACCCTCTTGATAGAAATCTTTCGACTTTGACTAAATAATACGCAGGTTCAACTTCAAGATAATTCAAGCCTTTAAATGTTTTATCACATAAATAATTACACAGCGAGTGAAACAGATGTGACAATAGTTGTAGTGCTTAAAAAACTTGTCACATTTTTGTGTAGACATACCCTTTTCTCCAGCTCTTGGGCACCCTTACGCGGAACATTAATACATATAAAATTTTCCCAATTCTATATCTCGTAATAGCATACATCAAACAGTCATTCCATCAAGAAATCAAAATTTTCGTTTTTAAATCTTTACAAACTGTGTAATACAAGAGTATACATTCACTGTCGTTGTGCACATATGACTTCGTTCCCTTTTCGCCCCAAACCTAATTCACGAAGTAGGAGCACTCTAAATTTTCTTCGTGACTTTGCCGTATTTTCTTTGCTTTTTACTCAATGAAATTTAGTTACTAACTGAATAGCTAACATAATAAACCGTGATCTTTTTATACTCAAACATAGATGTTCAAGGTATTTCTATGACAGTTCAAAAACCTCTGGAAAAAGTGACGAGATTGTCTGTTACTACCTTAAAATGTACATATGTGTATATATATATATATATATATATATATATGTATATATATATATGTATATATATAAATATATATATATATATATATATATATATATATGTATATATATATATATATATATATATATATATATATATATATATATATATATATAGATTTCCACAGGATCCATAATTCACAATAAGACTGTTTTTCGCAGTAATTTTTGCTCTTATTTAAATTTTTGTTTCATTTTTTAATGTTTGACCTGAATATTTAATATTTTCTTCCTCTATTCTAATATCTTTTTTAACATCAAAACAAAGATAAAACAGTACAATGTTTGAAACCTGAATTAAACATAAAAATAGACAATTTTATATACTTTGTGCCAAAAAGAGGAGAGAAGAAAAAAGTAAAGAAAACAAAAAAGATCGGGAGGCACATATATATGTTTGTGTGTTCTATGTACGTGTATATATCACTTCACGTAAACACGTTATGCGTTTTCTAATTTACCATTTGTCTTATGGATCTATTTCGGCGTCCATCAAACAAAATTATCTTATCGCATTTTCGAAGCTTATCTCCTAGCAGCTCAACATTGACGAGATATACTTTTCAGCGTGCAATAAAATAATAACTTTTACTGTTTTGCCTGAAATTATGTTTTAGTTTCAGATTTTACTTTACGATTTGATGTGTGTGTTTTTAATTTCGTGTATGATTTATTAGGATTTATTACGGAGGCCACACACTTTAAGGGATTATCGGATCGCAGGTTCGATAAAATCTGGTTCTACATACAATAAATATATATATATATATATATATATATATATATATATATATATATATATAAATTATTTAAATACAGTAAACGTAAAATGTTGACAATTGTTGAAATATTTCACGTAGACGGGACTAGGATACTTATTATTGCTATTTTAACTATATACAAAACCGCTACCAATTTAAAAGTGTCACATTGAAAACATTTATTATTTTTATGTACTCTAATGTATCTAATTGATGTATATGGCGGGTTTATTACTACGAGAGTAATCTCTTACAGCCAACCAAAAGACCAGTCCATCCCCGCTCAACGAGCGTTCGGTAATCGAACTCGGGTCCGCGGTGTGCCCCGTAGTCAAAAGCTGTATGCCTTGTAATCAACCCAACATACCAATGTGACGACTATCTACTAATATAAAATAAAGGAGTGGTATTTATTTTGGTTTCCTGTCATTTAGTAAGTATATTCGATACCAGAGATATATTCGTTTATTATTCGTTATGGTAAATAAGTCGAGAGATTTAATGTGTATAGGTAAAATTAAAGAATATAATTATTTAATTAAATAAATAGTCAAAATGAAAATTCGCGTGTATGTAGTGGCATAATACCATTTATTTATATCCCAACAGTTTTATCTTTTCCTCTTTCCAAAAATTAAAAGTTTAAAAAACCAAAACAACAAAATATATTTTAGAAGTTTAGGTGGAAAGATTTTAATTTTAATAATTTATAAAGTTTACTTAAATAAAATATTTATACAAGAATTGAACCAGTCATTTCTTGTACTTCACAAAAATTTTGAAAAAACACGCATAAAGAAAAATTTAAAAGTTACATTACAAAAACGTGAACGCCTTAAAACATCTCGTTTTGAAAGTTAATTCCTGAGTTTGAACTTAAACTTTCATCATCTTTGGTAGGGAATGTAAAATTTTCTTGACCCATTTTTACTCACTGCCGGGCAATTGTGAGGAAAAAACTATTTTTTTTTGTTATGGAGCAAGAAAGTACCTTTCTACTTACACACAGTGATTGTAGGATTTAATAGTGATTTCAGACTCAGTTACGAATTTATAAATCCACCGGCGTGAATGCTATGCTGTAACTGTTTATTATTAAATGCATTGAAAATGTATTCTTGAAATATTTTATATGAATGTAAATAGTTTCATAGCCATCTCGAACATAAATAATTTTAAACAATCAATCATATTTTTAAATATATAGTATAATCACTTCAGCCTACAAATAGAGATTATATTATTATTAATAAGGATGTACTTAAACATATCGGGTACAGATTGTTCCAAATTTCAATAACAATCTCCTATCTACATTATATATACTGATATGTTCTATATGTAAAAGATCACGCACTTTTTTATCTACACTCCTTTTATCTCATGTAAAACTGCTACCGGATTGAGTTGTTATAACAAGATATATTAGCAGGTCTTATGAGATATAAGGATAACGAACATTGAAAATGGAAAAGATTACCTTGCTATTGATGACAGTTAGAGCGATGTCGTGGAAACGAAACGCGCGACGAGGGTGCAGGTACCGATAAGTACCGCTCGTGACCGCCGATAGCACGCGACTACTCTAGCCAGTGATATTACAAAACAATTATTTTGACTGTATGTGTATCGCTCACGCAGGTTCAGGGCATATCGCGGGAGGGTCATGTTTGTTTTTGATCGAATTAGATACGTGTCAGACGTAAAAAACACTCGTTCATAATGTAATCCATAAATAAAAGTAAATTTTGAGTTCAGTTACTTGTTTTTCAAAGACGGTTAGAACATAAATTACTTTATTTTGAAAAAAGGATGAAAAAAAATTTATATGCCTTTTTTATCTGATATAATTAAAAAAATTAGGTTGATATTAAAAGCTCAATATTAAAACTCTTAATATGCCTTGGCACTTTTAGAGAGAATAGAAAACCTTGGTATACCAAATGTCGCTTTTCCATTTAATGTTAAAGACTTCAATCTATTACCGATCAGTTTATAACAATAAATATTACGAAGTTAATAGGAAGAGATAAATAATAAAAAATTATCGTTCGAATATTTCTAAAGTATTAAGATAAAATGTGAGTACATATTTGTACAAAAATATTCAAATATATACTTCGTGTAAAATCTTTTTGAGATACATACATTTATATATATATATATATATATATATATATATATATATATGTATATTATAAGTGTAAGTGTGTGTGTATATAATGTCCATAAAACTATAGATCCGAAAACGGCAGATACCATTTTATCAACGTAATGACCTACTTACTAATTATAATGTAACTGGAACGGTTAAATTAAAATTGAACTTTGACAATGCTTGCACATTCACAATTGAACACCTGATATTTATTAATTTCTCATTTACCTAGTATTCATTAATTTAAGAAAAAAATGAAAAGGAAAAAACAACGCGTTTTACGCAAACAAACTTGGAAAACAATCGCAGGCGTCGGGCTATTGTGCAATTATCTTAAAAAAAGTTTTATTTATACTTTATAAAATTTACCCGAAATTATATACACAGAACTAATTTATGTTTTATCAGTTTTTAATTAAACAGATTTAGTAACATATTTTCACTTTTCTACTAACTCAAGAAGTTCCTGTAGAACACGATTAAATATCCTTAACAAATTAACGTAAGTCACATAAGCCATTTATTCGTGCGAATCTTTTTTGCAGATCTAAAAAACCGTTACTTTTTGCATCCTTTTTGCTTACCCATCTGCTTCAACTATTATAGCATGTAAATAAATATATTCATACTAGCTTTTTACCGCGGGTTTACCTGCGTGTATATTAAGTTAAGAGACCGGATTTACGTACAATTAAGACGGCGGAATTAATCACCGTTTCTCGATGACTATTGAATCAAGAAGGTTTACATTCATAAAATCCTTCTTCACAATATCAAATTAGTGACCGATATTACCTTAAAATCTACCCTAAGGACATATAAACACAGTTGATGGACCTGTATAATTTCTGGATACAATTTACAAGTATGATATCATCGTCTGTAATAATAATACTAAGTTGCTTTTACTCTAATCATTCAGAATCGAATAGAGCTGAAGGAAATCGACTATGCTATGGTCACAAGCAAACATTGTTTTAAGTTTTGAAAAAGTTTCACGTGATACGATCGAATTCATGTTCCCATCTTCAAAACTTTTTATTTAACTTGCCTTGTTGTTTCTCTGTTACAAATTTTGCAATTGATATTTCACCCAATTCCCGATGGGCTAGAAACTTGACGTAGGCACATTTGTATTTCGTGAAACTGGATAATGGGGTCACAATCTAAGAATAGAGATGGAAGGTGGGCAAAGGATCACCTTAGTGGTGAATAAGAGACCCATGGAGTTTGTCAGTCAAACTATCAAGGTCATTACGTTTTCTGCCTAAACGGAAAAAGATAAATACGCGAAATGAGTGAATATAAAATTTACAATGACACTACAACAATGTTCTTAAGTAAACGATCATTTGCACAGTATTTTTACTCCAGACCATTAAGCTTGTAAAATTAAATTGCTATGTCAAGTTTTATCCGATTCCAACGTTTTAAATCAACGCTATGAATACAGCATGGCAAGATAGAGGTAAATTTTGTAAATCGGGCAAAAACGACAGTTTGCAACGATTTTTAATATCCATCACATTTCGTATAATTAATTTTTTCGTTGAAAATGATTTGAACATTGTTATAATTTAAGCATGGTTTTAATTAACACAATTGCAATGAGCTATCACCATGCAAAGCCATATAAACATATTACGAGTAGCTTAGAAACTTATTAGATTAGTAAACGTAGCTTTATTTTCTCAATGAAAATATTATAGAGTTCTTAGGCTTAATAAAATTTAAAATGTATTTCATCCACAAAAAGCTTAAAATTAGCTATTCGATTATTATTAGCTTAAAAAACCCAATAGGAATCGTGCTAAAAGGGTTTCTTGAAATATTTACAAATATAAATTTTTCATAACATAATATGTTACCTACTATGTCTTTAACGGGTGTTAAAATATGGCGCATGTCTAAAAAATTGTAATATTTAGAATAATCGCAATACTTATCCTGCAACCTTTGCGTAGACCTCTAAAAAACCTACGTTTTCATAATTAAAGGTTGAGTAGTTTCGGAAATAAAGAAGGGATATATTTTGTTGAGTATTTTCCTGTATATTTCTAAAGTAATACTACCTAAAGTTTGGAAAAAATATTTTTAAGGCATCATCATATAACCCTTTTAAAACGATGCCCCATACTATACACAGGATTTAAAAAATGTTTCGAGTACTTATTCACACCCCTCCTACAATTTTTATATTTCCATATTTTGAGTGTGGTTTAAGATATTTCATTACTATTCCAAATTTCAAGTTTCAACGTCAAGCGGTTTGTAAGAAAGATGGCTTTGATAGACAGACAGACATATCAGTGCATTTATAAGAGTTGGGTTTTTTTATGTGTCTAATATATCTGTGTCGAATCATTCCAACTTGAGGTTTCATTTAATAATTCCATACACACAAAGATCTAAAATATACCATCTGGATATATATACATTATTTAGAAATGAAGAGTCACGTAAGTCAGTCCCATTCGCGAATGGGGTTGCCAGGTGTCAGAGATTTTCGGGATTGTCCTGGAATTTGTGATGTTGCACCGTATCCAGGAATGTAATAAGTTTGTATCGGAAATGTAAAATATTACGAAAATTCTTAAAAATTGTCTTTATTGGCATTTTTGCGAATTTATACAGGTTATAGCCGCAGTACCGTTTCATTAACTTGATTAATGGAAAAACTGGGTGATTACGAATATAATCAAGGAATAATTTCAAATTCTAATAAATTTCGAAGAATCTTACTCCAGAATTTAATAGTAGCTATTTAATAATCCCGATGACAATAAATTGATTGAAATAATTAAATCAAGACATTAATATAATAAACTAAACATTGTCATTGTCAAAGTACGAAAGAAAAAAACTCCTAATTGCAATAAGATAAGATATCGAAAGAGAAGAAAATCTTTACAAATTGATTTTACCAAATATTAAAATTAGATTTTAATAATTTGGATAGATGTGATTAACGTTAAGACTGTTTTTATTTAAATTTTCATAATTTAACCAGTCAATCAGTTTTGTTAAAAATTTTACTTCGTGTCTGGTAGTAGAAGACAACTTTTATTTATTTCTATTGATTTGAATGTTTTGTTAACTTCAGACAAACTTTTTGTTACGCCCAACTAATTATTTTTATTAAACTACTATTAGTTGTAGTACATTGGTTTTTATAATATACCGTAAATAAAAAAGAACAAATAATGTTACTTCAATGAAGTTTTATTTTAAGTTTGCCTTAAATTCCACATCTGAACCCTGTGGTAGAAATTTCTCGCAAAAAAACGATTATACCTATGGCAACCCTACTTGTGAACCCAGAAATAAGTAACTCTTTTTTCTTAGCAATCACGCCATTTGTCTATACTACTCGTCTACCTTAAACGTGACTCACGCATTCTTGTAAGGTCACTCAAGTGTCTTTATTATATATTTTCTAAAAAACCATTTGATGTAAAAACAATAAATGTATCGTAGTGACAAAGCATGTTAATCCGCTTCTACATTACTTTTTAATACTCACAATTATTTACGCAAAAAATTTACAAAGGCCAAAAAAAATAATTAAAAAGAAGATTTTTCATTAATTTCTGGTACCTATTATGTGGCATATCGATTGAAAGATAAACTTTTAAGGATTCCGAAACAATTTTTCCGAATTTTACGTAAGATATTTAAATAAATGTAGTCTATAAAATAATGAAAATATCCTCAAAAAATGTGTCTCAATTCTACGAAATTCCGACAGTTTGTCACAAATTCATGATATTTTGGTAAAAAATATTACTAATATTCGTAAATAAATTTACAATATTTATATACTAATATTCGTAAATAACTTTACAATATTTATATACTAATATTCGTAAATAAATTTACAATATTTATATACTAATATTCGTAAATAACTTTACAATATTTATAATACTGTATACTCTTAAATGCTTTTAAAAGCCTAATATATTATAATATTTATAAATGTTTCGTACAACGAACCTCGCAATGAGAGTTCTACTCGTACTTAGCAAATTTTATTTATTTATGTGTGTATATACTGACTTTCTCCCGCGAGTTCATCCACGTGATCCAGGATAAAAACCACCTTTCAGCCTAATCCAGGTCATGGTCTATCTGTATGCAAAATTTTATACAAATCCGGGCAATATTTTTGACTTGATTCACGGGAAACCCGCAAACACACGAAAGTTTAATCTTTTTACTCTCATCCCCCATTTTGGGGGTTGATTTTATTTAAAGTAGCCTACGTAATATTTCAGATCGTTGTCTATCTTTATGCAAAATTATATACAAATACATGCAGTATTTTTTGCGTGATTGACAGCCAAACCTCCAAATAAATATAGAAATTTTCAACTTCATAATATTAGTACGATTTGTAGGTAAGACAAAAGTTGATTCGATTCGAAAGTATATACTAAAGGAATTAGTTATTATTGAGGTTTTTTAAACCTCTAATAACGACAAAATGTTGATGATCGCACATTTGTATGAAAATAAATAATACAGACTGAATGCTTATACGTGTGCGATGAATTAAATTTTCTGGTAAACAAATTTGGCATTCTCAATTTATATAAGTGTTCCGAAAAGATTAACGTTATGTGTCAGTATACGTAAATGTCACTCGGGGCGCCCCGTAGCAACCGAGCGGTGTACTTATTTATAAAGGTTCACCTCGCGAGATTCACGAATGAATTTTGTCTTTGAATTATTCACTCATGGAGTTAGATTAATCATATTTGATCGCAACGGGTGCTGGATCGTGCTTTTTAGATTTGCTACCTGATATTATTTTTAGAAAAGGAAGAAACGACCTTATTATGTGTGTTAGTGCAAGCGAGCGTGAGTCTTGTAAAAGTACGTGTTTGGATACGGATGAGCCCGTACGAGTGCCACTGCGTGGGCGCGTATATATGTACTTTTCTGTATGCTGTTTTTATAAGTTATACAGTAAAATATCTTTTTAGAAAAATATCCAATACACTGCAAAAATATTCATAAAAATACACTTTTCTAAAAGGTAAGAGTAATTAATTCTCTTTGGTAAGGAAAATTTTGCTCTCGAGGTTTCAGTTGTTTGTATGAGAAAGTTTTATGTTGTACTAATAATTATATAAAAATATTTTGATTTACTTAAATTATACTATTATTTTATACTATAATAATTTGATTTACTTTAATCACTCCTCCAAGTTTTTTTCTACTTGTTTTACATATATATAAAAATTAGAAACCAAACTACTTTATATACATATTCATTAAGATTTCTAAGGCATAAAGGACTCATTTAACTATTGTTTCGAATGAATATATCGTGATTTGTTTGGTTATTTTCATACCGGGATTTTTAAGCCTTGTCAAGTTTAATTTCATTTTGAATTAAAATAATATTATGAAATCTTGATGACGCAAAATGCAATTCATACTAAGCTTATTTTATTTCCTTTCATTGATATGCTTACCTTAAATTAAACTATGATTCCAAACTTTTTGTGGTAGTCAAACATTAAATCGACAGTTTTTGTGAATTCCCCACAATACTCTTTTTAAAAATGTTTGAGTTATTTGAAATTGGTCAGTGCTATAAAGTAAAAACGTTCCGTTTTCTAAAGCAAGACAGAAAAAGGTGTGGCTATATATTTTGACGCATCGTTGGTTATCTTAAATAAGGGTGCGTGTACTTATGTACGCGCGTGAGAAGTTATACTTCTTTGGCATCATTAAATAATACATACGGATAGATAACCTCAATTATATTGGAGCACTTGAAAAAGTCTATTAACACAATTTTTTCACTAATATTTACGAATAGTAAATATATTAAATCACTACTGAATATAATTTATCAGCACATATATAAATCGCACTTATATGAAACTAAAACACGTGTGTGAATGTAGACACTAGAAACATGTGGATAAATACTATGAATATGAAAACAGTGAACAGAGGTGACGATGGTGCCAATAACTTTTGTTTCGAGACTGCAACCGCTGCAACTTCATACTGTAACTTTTGTGTGACGAATCTTAAAATTTCACTCTCATCATTTTTCCATAACGCGCCTAAAGAAGTATAACTTCAAAAACAAAAAATCTGATATACCCATTCATATATTGAATATATTTGGCATTAATTTTGTAGAAATTCATTATTCTTTAACACCACCTAGGTTTCGTTGTATTACAACATCTTCAGGTGGGCTATTAGCAAAGATTGAAATCGTACTTTCTTAAAGAAAGTAGAAATAATTCTACACCGCGTAGTTTCATTTAATTGTGGATACCTATTCATATTCAATATTTGTTGTTCGTTTGCTTTATTATATACACCTGGTAACATTTTTATAGACATTAAACACTTTGTTACTTAGATCGTGATTAAGAAAAAACTTTCATGATGCCGCATGTCCTTCGAGAGTATATTCTATTGCATTTGATTTACGATAAATATGGAGGTAACAGCGGTAATCCACTGCATGCTTTCATGACGTATTTCACAATGACCAATTCTAATTACCCAGTAGTCATCAGAAAGCATAAAACCCAATAAGCCAGATTTTTGGGTGACAGTGGATGGCCACCGAATGACAAATAGGCAGATGTGGTGCTAGAAATACGTGAAAATGGATCATAATCAAGTGTAAATGTTATTAAAAAATGGAATTTTAAATTAAGCGTGTACCTCAAGCGGACTGTTTAATGATGAAATTTCCATATGCATCCGTAATGAAAAGAAAATGCCTGCGCAGATCGGGGTTAATCGCAAGCCTAAGATTTTTCAGATGTTATATTATAGGTTGCCCCAGGAAAGACGGCATAGCAAACAATCAAATTGAACTACCGCATTCACTGTGCGTCAATATAACGACAACATATCAACCCATTTTCAATATCGGTCCTCGTATAAACACATATAGTAGAAAATATTTTGATTTCCTGAGAATGCTGTTCTTGTATATGATATTATGACTGTAAATATAATACTGTTTGCATGTATTGCAAAATAATAACATTAAATGATTGATTACGACTTATTAGTACAATCAAATAAAGCGAATAAAGACTAACTTTATGTATTGTTTAGCAATATTTGCTGTAAATAAACTATTTTTTAACTTTAAAAATAATACTAAATTTTCTGATATAACTTTGCAAAGTGCTACCATCGAGCTCCACAGTTTACATAATGTTGTCCTATAAACGACCGCATTCAAAAATTCCGAAATTTAATCCTTATTTGACTGTACTATTATATTCAATTAATAATTAATAACTCGCATAAATTTTGATAAATGTTTACGAGACACTTACCAGAGGCAGGTGCGCTGCTGTCGGCTTGACGACTTTCTGTAGAATAAAAAAACACTTATGTTTATTCCGTTTCTATTGGATTACATTTTACATCATCCACTTATAATTTGTTTCACTGTCTTAAATTTACTGAGCGTTATTGTTTCACTGTCATTACTGAGCGTTATTGTTTTCAATTTACTCTTACCTATTTATCCACTTCTTTTCTACCTTTACCATCCACAACTAAAAACCAATGACATTTTGACAATTATTTTAATATGATATGAAAATATGATATAAAATTCTGCAGCTGGTGATTATTTATTTAACCTTTTTTTTTCAATTTAATTCACTTTTTCTGTCATCACTAAGCACTTACTACACAATTAAAAAAATATGATTAAATTTAGTTATCAAACTTGAATTTTTGAAACTTGTCAATTTCAACAATTACTTTTGTTTATATGGTACTAATATTCAAGAAACCATAATCTTAACCACAAAGTTAATTTGTCTTTTCTTACATATTTTTTTATATTTAATGGTTTTCATTTCATTTAATATTTGTCTAATTTTTAAATATATTTTAAATTCACATATTATTCCTTCATTATATTCATTTTATTATTAATTTATTTAATTATAAAAATTTCAATATTGATAATGTTTAATATTTATAATTAAAATTTAATGGTCTTCTTTTTAAATTAAATTATTTATATATTTACTATACAATTAGTCGTAATTTTAACGTACTCTATATTTTTTTATAACGTAATTCGTTCTTTTCGTTCCAATTTTTTATGATAATTTTTTTTTAAATAACTTTTGGGCGGAAATTATTTTAATTAAAAATAATATTTGAAATGCATTTTTTTTTATGTAATAATATATAATATAAATTCATATTATAAAAACGAATTTATCTATATACAAAAGATGACATTTAATCAAAAAATTTAAAAAAGAAAAAAGGACCATAAATTAAATATTTGAACAATATAAAACAAATTACGTTTGTATGATTAATTAATGAATTTTTTTTTTTTTGGCGATAAGGAAATCATTAGGAATTGTATTTAATAACATAATTTAAATGTTTATTTTTTTATTTCATTAATTTACTTTTATTCTTTTATGTGTTAAGTGTGTAATATCTTACTACAAGTTCATTTCGAATTTAATGACAAATAGGCTAAAAATATACAAATTTTAAGATATTTCTTGTGAGAATTTTTTCAAATTAATTTTTTATAGTAAATAATCGTCAGCTGCACAATGTTTTTAAACATGTCGTTTTTCATATATATTCTTTCATATCATGTCAAAAAAATTGTCCAAATATTATTGGTTCTAAACTGCATTTGTATCAATGCTGAGATAATTCTTATGAAAAATTCTGAAAAAAATAATTTTGTAACACTTGTAGTTTAAAATTTGCAACTAGTATTTCGTACAAGGCATGAAAAATTTAAAAAAAAAACAATTATATTAACTATAGCTTGAATAGCGTCAGTGTGGTATCATATAAAATTGGGTAGAATTTAACCACGGAAATTAATGGTATATCATAGAATCTCTCGACAATGAACAGCACATATGCCTGGTCAAGTTTGGATAATATATATCTAATGATAATCTAATAATAAAGCTCATGAAGTTTTTACACGATTAAGAGCGACATAAATCTGATCTTTAGCAAAATGAGGGTGCAATACAAGAGATGGGAGGTGTTGACAAATACGCTTCTTTAAGATGATGAGTAAATTCATCGAGTTTGGTATCGTTTCACTTGTCTTAACGTAAGCAAAAAAATAGCAAAGTTAAAAAGTTAATAATTAGACAAGTATATGTAGGTTCCTACAAAGGCATAAAGCAACTAAAATATTAGTAGGTAGGTAGATGAATAAGTGGAGATATAAACAAATACATGAAGTAACTAAACATTATAACTTAGGTAGGTAGATAAGTAAGTATATATAGTAGCTAAGATATCAGGAGGTATAGTATGTGCATTTATATACAGACTTGAAGCACTGACTACGTTGAAGTCAAAAGAATGAACCCGATTTATACGCTCATATTTACGTAATTGTGCATACACATGTATATATGTAGTTATATGCGAATTTAATAAATCTAAATTTATTAAACGACGCAAAGGTATCGTGTGAGTTCTATAAATTAAATATTTTTGATATTGGATTCATCATAAGTTCGTGACTTTTTGGGTAACACGGAATGTCATAGGCACTAAAAATATAAAAAATACATATTTTCACAAAAAAATTAACCTATTCAAATAAAATCAGGTAAGGAACGCTCCGAAAAGTGGAAAATAATGAAGATATGCTTACTGAACTGAGAGTACTTAGTTAACCAAATTGGTTAGAACTTTATGGGTACCATATCATTTCCAAACTTAAATAAATTTGCAAAATACTGCTACTGCTAGAGATTTTTAGAGTCAATGAAATGTAGCACTGATCTATGTATGCATGAGTATATGTGTACATAAAAGAAGAGATAAGCTTAGACTTGTATATTTCTGTTTTCTTGGTAATAAGTGTTTTCATATTATACCCCACAAAAAATATAAAATATTATTAAAACCATTCTTTTATTTTCACAGAGGGAGGGGGGGATTTAATTTTTACATAAATATTCTAAAAAAGTTAGCTGCACTAGTTGTATCTATAATATATAGGATAACAAGATGTATCACTATGCTAAATTTCAAGTTTGTGTGTTGCATAGTTTCTGAGAAAATTGGCTATGAATGTAAAAAAATGTAAATATATTTGCCTGGTATTTCTTTCATAGGCGTGAAAGCGTAGTTTATATTTCAAAATTAAGGCATCTAGAATCATTACTATAGTTTTTCTACAACCTTTACGTTGGCTTCTAGAAACGCACATCTTTTCATTTAGGTTTAATAGTTTCTGAAATAAGCCGGAAATATATATTTTTTGCATATTTTTTAGTATATGTCTTAAGATGTAATATAAAACTTACAAAAAAAGTATTTTCTGACCCTTATCTACTATATACCTTACTTTCAAACTATATCTTCCAAACGACATTTCACAATGTATATGGATTTAATTTTTTCGTGTAACGAAAAAAGTTTTTTTATCAAATTGATCAAGCAACAATTATTTTCTTTGGTAATAAACATTTTATGGTAAGCGAAGGGAAGTTGATAGGCTTTCAATGGCACAACGACGAGATTTTTATTTGAATTACACTATACATACCACTTGTGCGATATTTTAAATCCATGTGACGGCAGGTCTACTTACTGCTCTTCTAAAATCAGGGTGGTCAGAATTATCGTCACCATTTGAACCTTCTTATTTCTTGAGTTTAAATATTATTAATGTGTACTTATTACAATTCACCGAACCGCGTCATTCTGGACAAATCTAATATTTACAGACTTCCTCCCCCGTAGATTTTTTTAGGACTTAATGCTGAATTCATTTTTAATACTTATTTCTATGAATACCAACAATAAAACAAGGGCACTAAGAAATTCATAAGCCAACAGAATAGAATAATATCGTTTTGGACTTGAGGTTCGCTTAAAAATGGAACAGATTTTAAAGTAATTATTTTTACATTAAAATCCACTCGTTAAACAGTACAGGATTCGGTTGTTCCACAGGTTTTCTTCGTTCGCAGTCTTCCCTTCCAAATGTTTTGTTTACATCGTAGATTAGATACGTTGTTACTTCGTAGATTGGACACGTTGTGACGGCGTGATTTTTGTACATCATAGAGTAGGGGACCCAAAAGAGGCACCCTGCCTAAAGCGACAACACTTCTTAAATCTGTCATTTTCAAACTTACTGGCATCCAACCCAAAATATAGAAAAATACATATTTTGACTTTTTTCGCAAAAAATCAAACGTCCGTGGTGTTTTGTACAGTAATGAGTATAATATGTCAATATAAAAACATGATTATTGTATTGGATCTATTCCACTATTCCGCTATGTTTTTGTCATATTTTCTTAGGTATTTCACAACATTTAAAGCTTAACAACCCAAAAGACAAAGTAGGGAAAAATATTGTGACTTTATTACTCTCGGTACTGGTATTGGTTACTAATTAAAAAAGTGGACATCTGGTGGAAAATCCATCAGTTAAAACTTACATAAACACGTAATTATGTAACACATTAAGTATAGTGGTCAAATAACCACTCACATCAAAATGAAAAATGTAAGGTTTAATATGAAAAAAACTTATATTTTGTTTATTTATGTTGCCCCATTTTTTTTAAACACACCTTGTTTCTAAAATATAATTCCTCACGGAATTTATCTCAAAAAACGTGAACGCATTATAGAGAATAATGTCTCACTAAAATAATTACACAACTCAAATTTAACCTTCAAATATTTTTAAAATCGGAACTGTCAAACAACATAACCACAGCAATGATATCAATACAACAGTATCTTTCTACTGCACTCGCGCGATCTACCGGTGACATTCGAGCAAACTGCTTTATTTTTACAAAGAAAATTATAAAGTAAAACAAAGAGCTTGAAATTTATTCATTTCGAATTCTTTATAAGAGAATATTTTCTCACGTTTGAACTTTAAAAGGATTAAGAACTGTATGATCCAGAAATCGTTATATAATTACCCTCAAGGCTTTAAAGAAATTTCGTTCACACCATTCAATTATGACATAAACATACGTTTTCCAGATTCCGATATAGATTTTACCTATCAACTATCATTTTGCATAAAACATCCTTCGTTCTCCTTCGTGATTTTCATAAAGAACCCTTCCGGATGCTACCGCACTGATAAAAGTTATTTCTTCAAGTAATACTTAACAATAGAGCTTGCGAATTATATTAGTTGATTCATACATGCTACACACGGGCTACGAATCTATTGATAATTAATCATTTTTTAAACTATGTTCCAAAAATCGTAATATGTTCAAATTTTTGTAAACAAAAGAAGACAAATATGGGCATATCTTTTAAATAATAATAAATTCGCTTGATTTTTAAGAATTTTTTGAGGAAAGTACTATCAACATTAAAATACTTATTTTATAATTTTAAAATTGAAAAAAATTACGGACACAATATATACGACACAGAATTAATAAAGAGGTTACGTTTAGATTACTCAAGTATCTATTATAGCTTCAGAGAAGAAATTTGTCTTGATTTCTAATATATAATAAAATTAAATTAAATACAGTACACTTTAGTACCTAGTGTGATTATAATTTAAGATATCTTATATTGACACTGCATCGACGATATCAAATTACTGTAAGTTTATCTAAGAATATTATTCCAGTGTCTCTGAAAAAATTATAGACGCTAATTTATAGCGCCAATGAGTTGAGTTGCGACTTATTTTTTATTTCGTACCGAATGTACTGTGCACGATTTAGATCTAAGCTACTTACTGGCCAAGCTAACACCGATACGGACTCCTTTGCGAGAAAGGGTTTGACGGACTGCACTTTATGTTTTAGGTTGCTATCAAGTGGAAACGTTCATATAACAGGGCGAGTTTCTTTGGCATAAGGCAACATGGATCCCTGTAATATAGCATATTAGTCAAGAGTAGCTTAATTATATTCGAAAGCCGCATTTGAGTCCCGAAAAATGGCCGCTAATGTTAATATTACCGCCTCCAAGTTTTACTTACTTTTTTGTTATTTTGAGTTCTACTTTTAAAGGACGCCGTATGTATTGTTTGCCACCTGATAAAAGGAGATTCCATCTAATGACATTGATCTCGTCAGAAAATACATATATTTTGTCTTCGAATAAGATTAGTGTACATATTTCCTGGTAAAAGCCAACCATGCTAATTTGTGTTCCCTTGTCAATAATGGTACTTTTTGATCAACTTTTCTGAACTATCTCTACTAAGCACCGTCGATTAGTCGTTGATTAGTATGCCTGCATTAGCAACAATAATTCAATGACGACTAAATTCAAATACCTTGGTTTCGGCAAACTTTAATGAATATTTTTTAGCCTTTAAAGTGGTATCTCTTGGCAATTGTGACCATTCTATGTTTTCCTTTTGAGGTTGTTTTTCTTAATCCTTTCTCTCTGGAAACACTTTCTGTTTTTTATAATGCATTTTAAAATATTTATTTATTTATTTATCTACTTTAATGTATCTGACTGATACATATGGCGGACTTATTGCTACAATAGCAATCTCTTACAGCAAATATTGCACACCTTTATAAAATATATTTCTGAAACGATTTAGATGAATTGCTTTTTTGCGGTACAGCCATTTACACTGTTAAAAATTAATTATTTATTTTCTCATTGTTACATCCCAACCCATATTTATTTTAAAAATTACGAGAATGTGCACATTATTGACGTAAAATTCAATAAAGGCGGGCGCCAAAATTAATTAACGTGTGAACAAAAAGTATATATAAAGTGACACTTACAAATTTCGAAGTTATAACAAAAATATTTGAATCTCTCTAATTCACATGCTGTAACTATTGATTTGAATTATCTAATTCTATGTTAATCGTTTATATATATATATATATATATATATATATATATATATATATATATATATATATATATATATATATATATATATATATAAACAATGAAAAAATCAATGTATAAAATTTAATGAAGTCGTGATAACCGTAAGACTAAGATAATTGTAATTCTATTTTCATCATACAAACTCTCTATTTGCATAACACCTAGACGAGAAAAAATTATAGTAATAAAATACTTCATTAAATTGTTTATATCAAGACCTCATTACTTACTTGTACTTTGATACTTTTCCAAGCTAAGAAGATGACGCATTAACGTAACGCTTTTTTGATAAGGTGACTCTGTTTGCATAACACCAAAGTAAACGCATTAGGTGAATATTAAAAGAATTTAACGAGGTGATTAATTTAACAAAACGAGTTCACATTTTTTGTTCACCTTTATTACAAACATATATATTTTTACCTGGTTGGAAATATTAAATTGCTTAATTGCAAAATTTTAAATAAATTAAAAGACTTCATTTTTGTAAATTTGAACTTTATTTTATATCAGTACGCAATTTATTAGTATTATTCTAAATTATAGTATTAGCCTAAGCAGTCTAAAAGATAATTAATTATGCTGAAATTGGTACAAATCTTTTTAAACTGATAGTGTAATGTAAGACGTAGAGGTCTTACATTTTTCCCCTACTCCTAAGGATCATAACCCACAACGATACGTACCATCTTGCTGAAAATTGCTTGGCACTAGTCCTCATGATCTCACAGTCTTACGGCCTCATGATTCATTTAAAGGCTGCTTGTAAACTAGTAGCCCAACAAAGTGACCTTCAACCGTGAGGTCTTGTCTACTCTACTCTTCCCAGCAAGATACCTCGCTCCAGATTGACTGTTTTTTTTTTATAATATGGTAAAAGTACCTCCGGATGACGATATATTTGTATCGGAGATTTAATGTGTTATAAGGAAAAATGTAATTTTAAAATAATGAACAGAATCAGTCAAGTTAGCTAAACCTATCTAATCTCACAAAATAATGAATGATTTCATAAATCGGTTGTCTATTATTTCATGTTCCAGTTGAAATCGGACCGTAATCGCCGAAAAAATATAATAAAATAAGTGGTTGAGTAATGGCAGTCTTATCAATGAAATGGGAATTATCGTCACGCTCTCTTCATCTTCTCTGACACTTAAAAGCATGTTCTATTTGTTAACTGTAACATAATTCCACATCCCTAAAAATGTCCGAAGTCAGCGTACGATAGATAAAATAAAGGCAACGGATCGGTCTCCGTACATATGTAATGGATACCATCTATTTATAACGAATATATCCGATATTTCGACGTATTTTTCATACAAATGAGCCTGCTATCGAATTATGGATATTCTTCCGGTATGTAAAGTGACACCAATTCGTGTAACTAATGGCAATCAATTTTGATAAAGTCGTTCGTCTGTATATGGTTTCAAAGACGCTTCGATGTTCGAACAATAACGCAGTAACAAATAACGATCCTGCAAATAGAAGAGAGCTGTCCCGCCCTAACGGATGACGTCGTGGAACCGTAACGAGATCATGAGCGCGCTTCGCCTGTTCACCTTCAGCCGCCCACCCTGCCAATACAATAAGTGCTTATTATTTTATATTTTTCTTCGAATATTCGGTGAACTGAAGAAAGAGATGAGTATAAGTGAAACTAAAATGTATCTTTCATAAACGCTTCATTATTTAGTTTTATTTACAATGTTTAAATAAATAATAATATGTTGTTGGCCAGTTTATTAAAAAAACATGTTTAAAAAAAGGTTTTTACTATCATAATTAATCAATCATATGCTAACGAAAACACATATAGGTATATAAACTATTATCAATCAAAATTATATTGAATAATTTAGCATCATGCGTGACCATATCAATATATTATACCATAGTCTATGGCGCACCAACTGTGAAGTATTGTCACCAACCGCCCAACATCTGATCATCGACTTTACTTAAGTGCCCGTTTTAATGGAAAAAGGCAATGTCATCCTACGTATGGACTTTTGCTTCACTTGAGAAATTGGTGTACATATAAACTTTAATTTCTTCGAATCGTTACTTTGAACGAACTGGATCTTGTATTTCTTAACAACCTGCGTAAGTGTTTATGTAATACAATAGAGCTATGGGCAAGCGCTAGTCGTAAAGGTGAATTTTGTCGAGGTTTTAATAACCTAAACCGGTCATTCTGTAAAAAATAAATGATAATGAGGAACAATGCACCAGGCAGAAATTTACTGCACTCAAGTTATTCCAAAAATCCATTATTAAAGTAGCGAAATAATACAACGATATCTAGTGTTAACTTAATTAGCACCATCCAGTACAAATTCAGGTGATTTTGTTGTATGATGTTATCCGCACTCTCTTGTCTCGTATCTAGAGTGTAAATGACATACATGTGGCATTACAGCAACAACTGAAAGAGATCATCAGACCTACAGCATTAACCCTTTCAATAAAAAAAAATTAATTTTGTTAGTCAAAAATATCTTTAACACACAATCATAAAGCATAAGGCATGGGAAAAATATGCAGTTGTTTCAAGTATTTAACCAAAAATCAATTATGACAGTTCTATGATTTGACGTTGACGTTTAACGTTTGTCGGTAAATGATAAGAATACTTTTTATATTTGCCGCCGGTCCTTTTACAACGACGAATTCTACAATATTTGTATGTCCTGTATATTGCAATAAGGGGTGGAGCAGAATCTAGTTTTATCCTTTTTTGAAGAATTTAATAATTTACGGATTATATTTACATACGATATTTAACTAGGGTTTTTGTTTCCCGAAAATTTTATTAAGATTTGAATATTTGTTGTGTTGAATAATAATATCTAATATTAGGAAATAAAATGTTTGCCAATTGTCTCTGTAGCCTCTATAAATCTTAACGGATTGAGGTCTTTGGATGAGATTTAGATTATATATTACTTAGATCAGCGCAAATTATTAAATAAACCACAAAACAATTTAACACCTTACGAAATCTGCTTTTTAGATCCAGAAAATACTTACTACTCCTGTTATCAATACATTCTCATGTATGGAACTGTCTGATTAAATTAAATATATGAATACCAACTCAAAGTCTTTAGTGTCTTTTAAGCTTTAGTTTCTTTGATCCATGTACTACTCTGGTTATCATCAGAAACTCAGTCTTGTTGAGCAGCCGGCATGAGAACTATTCAATATAATTGACAATTTCATCGAAAATGCAAAATCTTCAACTACTATAGTTGTCTAGATACATGGTATACTATCCTGTACACCATATGTCTAGACAACTACAGCAGTTAAAGACTTTCAGAACTTCAGGTTTGCAGATGAGTGACCTGCTCGACAACACTGAAAATTTGTATATAAACACGAAGTCTCTATCAACTACAGTTCCTTAACTTTTTTTTTCACAGATTGTAAAGAGCTACACCTATTTTCACCATGTGTACGTATAAACTAGTATATAATATATACTAGTTTATACGTACACATAGAGATCATTTCAGCTTTCAAATAAAGAACACGTCAAAATCGGTTCACCCGTTTTGAAAAAAATTAGTAGCCCACGCACTCATACAAATTCTCCATTCCGTCATCGCATGGATAAAATTTTGTATTATATATTTAATCCAAAATAGTTAATGGTAGTAATACGACTATCCATTCGGGACAATATGCATATTTATTCATAAAATTATATTATAGACTAAGTTTAATACAATTTTTTTATTTACTACATATTGAGACAAATAACTTGAAACTTCATATAATAATTATGCTTTTTGATGACTTTATTAGTCATGAATATAAAATGTTACTTCAATTTTAACTGTTCACTTGGTGCAATGTCTAAATACACAAAACGATAAACTTTCCACTTTAAATATTACATTTAAAAACAGAAATTAATGAAGGAATATTTATTTTATTTGGACTTTTATTGTACCATTTATTGTATTAGGTATTTATTATGTAAAATTACCATGACAAAAGTTGACATATTACAGCCAGCAAGTAGGAGTGGCTTCATTAACATAAACCTACAAGTTGTAAAGTACATATGAATTGATTGACACGAGGCTGACAAGAATGTTTCGATAAGGGTTCTGATAAGGGTAAATAGGGTCATTAATGTAACACAGTAGTCTATCACGGCTTCTCGCAGCCTTGAAATGTACAGCACGTCAGACATTGAAAATGGGGAGCAATGGAAGGATGTTTCTAACCTTTGAAACTAAAACGATCTATTCAAATTCTTATTAAGTGTTTAAAATAGCTCATAAACATTTCAAATATATATTTCAGTATTCACAACATGCGTCTTTATACTTTTAAATTTATGTCATATAACAATACTCTATTGTGACATAATTTAAATATTTCATTTATTTAAATAACCACATTCTGCGTTTTTACTTGCTACTTATTTTCGTGTATCTAGTTGTTGAATATGAATTATCACAAAAAGTTTGTTTAAGTTGTTGATCGTACGATAATGCAGAATTTTTATTATCATCGGTGTCGTTATTTGTTTTTTATATTTACTGTTTTCACAATAAATGACAAAAAACTTTGCGTTGATGTGATTATGATATTGTATGAATTTCGGTAAAGATTGAATTATGGCCTAACATGTTTACAAATATTTAAAAAAAAGTTTTTTTAGGACGTAAGTAAATTATTTCTAAATAAAAAAGGGGGTTCTTGGTGTGTTGTAAAGAAAAGAGGGCAGCTTTTTCCTATTTTTAATTTTGAACAACCATATGATGAATTAGCTTCAAAACGCAATAATATAAACGTGTTTTTTTCCAGTAACAAAGTTTAGAATAAATGGTAAATATTTTAATTCATGAAAAAGTATGGAAAACACAAATTTTTCAAGTTTAATTTCAATTTTATCTTCCCCATTATATTAATTTCTTCATATAAATAAATAATACAATAAAGTCTCCGAAAACTCAAACAAATATATTGTAGATAATGTGCACGATATTGTTTATGGTAAAAACGAATCACGATAAAATGGAACACACGTAGACAATCTTTGAATGAAATTATTTTGATGATCTAAACTTTCTATCACTGATCTGAACTTACTTGGTCAAGAGAGGTTATGTCATTCATTATAGTTATTTTGTAATATGTTCATTATTCGCAAAATAATCTTTAATGATAGTATGGTAAACGTGAAAGTGTGCAGAAATCGCTACAGTAACATTTCAGCACAAACGTCATTCGCAAAAATAAATAAACAATTTTAGCATTTGAAAGGGCATAAGTCGCAAATTATTATTGACGCAGTTAAATTATTTTGTGAATATACCTTGGCTTGGCGTTAGTTTATCGAAAAAAGTAAGGGACGGAGCTTCAAATCAGATCCTTCAAGATCATCAAGTGTTATCAGCGCCTTAATTCCATACCATATCGAAACTCATGAACATTCAAAAATATATTTTTTTTATAATACATTGATTTCTGTTTTCGTGAAGTGCTTATTGATACTGAAATATTGTGAAACTGTGTAAATAAAAGCAATGAAGAAATTTTATAAGGTAGAGAAGGAGAAAAAAGATAACAAGTTAGAAAACTTTTGATGAAACTAAATTTTGTAATATCTACGTACTTACGAACCATTCGACGTGTAAACTGAGTCAACAATGATTTTCATTCTAACTAATATGCGTTAAACAGATCAGCTTTCAGTTTTGACACCAGATCTGTTCGATCCTCAGAATTATAAACTAGAATTACTCATTAGAATAATTAATAATATAATTCTAATGTATTCTGAAGCCTCTTGAGATCAAACTCATACTTTGAATGACTAGAAAATACTACAATATTTTAGTTAATAGAATCATTTAGTTATTATTGAAATCATTTTCTTTCTACATTCTGGACAAAACAATTTGATGCCCATGTGTACGTTAATATGATCATTACGGAGCAGTTGATGATCAGACATATAATTTGGAGTGCGTGATATTGTTAACGTTTGGGGTAAAGACTGCAATTAATGAGTTCACATTAACACTGAAAGGTCTACGGGCGCAGCTTGTACGACTACCGTGCGACCCGAGAAGCATCACGATCGATACGGAAGAGGTTACGTAAGGATACAGAGGATATTGAGAGGAACTAAGAGCCCCAATCTGAGTGCTAACGTTCGGCGAGGAATATTCGCACATAAAAAACTATATAATTATTAGACTAAAAATTACATAAAACCATTGAAAACTTCAAATGTGTTTTAGGGCCTCAAGTTTTTAAATCTCTTTTCTAAGAGCGTGTCGGGACACATAAAATAGAGTTCCGTAGTTGTCTATATTTCCTGAAATTGTTGTTTAATCGAAATACATTTCCTTGAAAATTATAACGGAATATTAATGACTATAATTTATTCAAATGTTTCAAACCTATGGTTGAAAAATTGGGGTAAGTTAAAATATACTTGCACACATCGTTCAGCTCAGCTCGAGGGAATAATCCGCGAACAGCTGTGAAAACATCGCCACTGCGGGTACACACCACACTCCGAGCAAGTATTGGGTAGGTTAATAAGAGTTATATGTAATATTTTTTATATATTTTATATATATATATATATATATACATTAAAATTTTATTATTTACTACGGATATATTGTGATTACTGTTTTCTTTGACTAAAGTCGTTAAACATCATTATTCCAGACAAAAATATGTGGCAAATAGTTTTGTAGTTTTAATTAATCTCTACTATAAGGATGTAGACGGTTAGATAAATTTTCCGCTTCTTTTTCTGGTTTCAGTACCTGTCAATGTCACATCATTCACAGGCAGTTGCAGTCATAAGCGCAGCAAAAATGGAAAAAAAATCAGGAAAGTTAGTTTTCCGGATTATTGCATGGCGATGAGCATGCGCCGTACAATAATCCCGTGGAATTCACTTTTTTGCTGTTCTTTCGGATTATTATTTTTGGTAAATATTTATATATGATCAATCAATAACAAAGATGATAAATAACAATAATATGAAATGAAGCCTAGTTTCGTCGTAAAACTTGTCAATAATGCATTACATTAATATAAGATATATTATAAAAATAAGATCGATTTTATACAAAGGAATATAAATCACAGATGACAAAGTATGAAAGTATGCTTTTGAATTCTGCATTTTTCTAAAAAAAAATTCACAATGAAAAAAAATTAAATTAGCTAAACAATGTTTTTCGTACTTTTATCAAAATGAGAGATGGTCAATGAATGTGAATGAAGAAGATTGTTTTCAACAGAAAAATTAATGGATAAGCAAGAATAACTTCGGGGTCTATATATGTATGTATGCATATGCATTTTTGAAACGCTTAGAAAATCTGAAGAAGAAAACCAAGCGATAAGTTTCCAAGCTCAAAAATACATCCCGCCTTGAGTTTTCATACTGAAAATTTTAAATCTTTATGCTTAAGGACTAAAGATAAATTAATTGGATTGGATCCAGACAAATCTCAGGCTATTCGTATTGATTCATAGATGTTAACTATTGTAGTTAGTTACAAATCGAAAAGTATTTCCGGGGTAAATGCAAATTATTTAATTTTTCGATTGCCAGTTATTACTGAATCATATTTTATCACAATCATGGGGAGTTTAAATCCGTTGTTAAAAAAATTAGTGCACCTTTTTATCAAAATTTACTGTAATGTAATTTCTATATCTCATAACTCGATATGGCAAGCATTAAACTAGCAGGAAGTAAACTATGACTACATAGAGCTAATCAAGATAATCTGTAATAACAGTACAGCCCGAGTACGCAAACAAAAAGACCATCATTCCTTTTAGAGCAAAAGTAAAGCAGAGTGACCCGCCCTCGCCTAAATTGTTCATCGCAGTTTTGAAATTGATTTTCAGTAAAGTAAACTGAGCCTAAATCCTAAAACAGAGCCTGAACCTAAATGGTAAATATCTCTATCAGTTAAGATTCGCAGATGATATAGTGTTATTCTCAAATACCTAAAAACCTGCAATATATGGTGAAGTTTCTTAATGAACAGAGTATGTAAGTGGGTCTAGAAATAAACCAGGTTAAGACAAAATTATGATTAAAACACATAAAATGCCTTTGAAAAACCGATCATCTTCTTTGAAATATTTAGATAACTTTGTCTACCTTGGACATCTCGTATCTTTCTCCGAAGAAGAAAAAACACGTGGAATAAGTACTAGTCTATGAAGGAAATATTTAAAGGTTCTATACCGACAAAGCTTAAAACAGAAGCGATAAATGTATGCACAATACCATGCTGAACATATCCTTACCAAACCTGGTCCCTGACAAAGTCTAATCTGAATAAAATAAGATCGTGCCGAAAAAGGTAGAAAGAAGCCACATGAAAACTAAAAGATCGAGTAAATAGTACGTTTATCAGGGAAAAGACAAAATCAAAAGAGATAATAAAATACACACTGAAGTTATAATGGAAATGGATAGATCGAATACAAAGAACTAAAGAAATTTCAACAAACAGGTTCCCTATGTATAAAGATACAAAGACTAGACACACCGTTAAAACGATGGATTGATGACGTAGTAAAAACAGTTGGATAAATGTGGCCCAAACTAGCAAGTGGAAGAGAAGACTGGAACACACTGGAGTAGGCTTACACCGCTTGAGGTGGTTCTTGCGCTAACATATAAATAATATACTTAATACTCTTAACACAATTTTTTATCGTAATAATAATGACTGTAACATTTGGAAATAAATCACTCTAACATTTAAATGAGGTTTAAGGAAATAAAAAGCTTAATAATAATAATAAAACTTTAATACAAATTTAAAACGTTACTACATTCTATTTTGATAAATATTTTGTCTGGCTCTACTCCCGATTGCTCCTTTTACTGTTAGAGGTATTTACACTATGCTCCAGTAAAGTTTCAGTTTCGATCATCTCCACTGAAACACTCTCTTCATATTTTCTATGGAATAAGTTAATGAGATACTTTTTAACCGTTCTTCAATCCTTTTTTTATTATCACTAATTAATATTGAATATATTTGGCGTTAATTTTGTAGAAATTCATTATTAACAATTAAATGAAACTACGTGATGTAGTATTATTTCTACTTTCTTTAAATTCTTTACCACGTCCTAGGTTTCGTTGTATTACAACATCTTCAGGGAAATAATACTACATCACATAGTTTCATTTAATTGTGATCACTAATTAATATGTCATTAAAAAATACTTTTTAATGTTAGTTCGACTTCGTGTATACTTATTTACTTGTTTTAAGTCTAATTATAAACATGCACATGTTACTATACAAGTAATAATTTACCGTTGACTATAAAGTAACAAGTTGTATATTTTATTTTCTATGATTATAAGACATTGAAGGTATTATGAATGAAGGTATTATGATGAAGGTTATACGAAAGAGATTTCAAGTGTCACTATTTTAATTAGGTATTCCACAAAAACCTTATTTCAGCAAAATTTAATTTAATTTTTTTCCTATTTTTACAATATTCCAGACTTGCGTATTATATATATATATATATATATATATATATATATATATATATATATATATACATATATATATATATATATAATTTTAAATAATAATATATCATTACGCAGAGATGATTTTGCTCTTCAATTGTATTTATTTTTTTACAACATTTGCTTCGACAAAAGTTTACTAAGTAAATGAATGCATCCATTTGCAGTATAATCACTGTACCTATCATTTTAAGAGCACGTACCTCCAAAGGAATAAGCTGAATCCTTGTAAGACCACTCACTTTTTCATCTGTCACATTCGATTTTTGACATAAAAATTAGAAATTTAACATAAAGTATAGTAATTCGCAAAAATGTCAATAGGTAATGTACAAATATTCATATTAATATCAACAGATAGTATACAAATGTTTCAATAGATAATACTCAGAAATTTTGAAGAAATTTTAAATTACGGGGATTCTAAAACTGTTTTTTTTAAGAATTTAATATGAGACGGTATTAGACATATTGGTGAAAATGTCCACAAAATATGTTTACTGAAACTGTTTAAGTCAAAGTTATTAAAAAAAACTACTAAAAGTATACAGAAAGTTCACTGGAAAACTATAGAGATTATACTAAATATCATAATTATTTGGGAAATTCATGATTCTTTTGCACCTGCAAAAAACTTGAAAAATTAAGTTAAAAATTACAAATAGTTTAACAGAAACGTTAGGTATTATGTTGAAATAGGTTTGACTTTCTTAAACTAATATGGCAAATCATTTTATTTTTATTTAATGGCATTAAATCTTGAATTTTTAGGGTTTTGTATTTTGAATATATTTGGCGTTCATTTTGTAGAAATCCATTATTAACAATTAAATGAAACTACGTGTTGTATTATTTCTACTTTCTTTAAGTTCTTTACCACGACCTAGGTTTCGTTGTATTACAACATTTTCAGGGGGGCTATTAGCAAAGATCTAATAGCCCACCTGAAGACAACGAAACCTAGATCGTGGTAATAATACTACAACACGTAGTTTCATTTAATTGGGTTTTGAATTTAAAATGTATAAAATATGTAAATTTATATGTTGTTTAAAATGTATAAATTCTTTTGCAGAGAATTCAGTATCTGCTATCTGCATGTCCCAATAGATTTTCTCAACAAATGTTATTGCTATTGACATGAACTTTAGCACAGTTGTAGAATTTGTTGGTGATATATTTTCCTTCAGGTGAGTAGTATAGAGAATTTTACAACTTTACAATTTCGGGCTAACAGAAGCTAAACTTTTTAAGAAACACAAGTTCCAATATATTTCTGTTTTTGTTCAAAATGAAATCCAAAATGTATGCAATATATAAATAGGGCAAAATATCACAAAGGCCATCAAATATTACATGAAAGTGCTTTGCTTACAAATTGAAAAACTATAATTTTAAGCATACGCATAGTTGTTAATTTATAACCAAAAATGTACGAAAATAACCGTTCCCCTCTAAAACAGAAGTAGTGAGTCCTCACACAACAAGGAGTGGAACAAGGAGAGAATATAAAAATAAGAACTGGTTTAAACAAGTGAGGTAAAAAAAGCAACAAAGATATTAGGGGACATTTTTAGGACGTATTTTGAAAACGATGAATTCTGGAAATATGAACCTAGATTATTTTATAATTTAACACTAAATACAACAACTGAGAATTCGGAAAAAGGGAGAATGTGTTTATAGATAAGAGGCGCGTGTTTTTTCTCTCAGCTTAGTCCTAAAAACATGAGAAGAGCGAAGAGTAAATATAGAAGCGGGATGGGAGGCTCCGTGTATGTCTTGCACTAGAATTAAATTTATTCCATTACTTGATTGAGTTAATATAAAAACAGACTTTTAATAAAAGAGCGAACAATTTTTTTTATAAATGAGGGAGCCTAGACTAAAAAAAAGTCAGTGTGGAATATATTGCAAAGTAGGTAAAACATTTATAAATTGCGTCAGTCATATTTACATTATAAAGAAGCCTCTTGTTACCAAAGACGATAGCTTCAGACGCAGTTAGATTACAATATGAATTACAGTATTTATTGCACGAATCGCAGTCTCATTTGCAGTATTAATTGCACTGGGACTATTAAAAATAGCAGTGCTATTAAAACAACCAGTACATTAGTTTATTTGCGTATTTTTGAAAATTACTATTTTTTAATATTCATATATTCTTTACGTAGTTACAAGACTACCAAAATTTTTATTCGTTCATATATCAATGAACCAAAAATTTTTATTCGGTGATATACAATACGGGTAAATATTTATGCGTATATAGTCAAATGTCTTTACAATGAGTTTAAATGACATTACATCATATGTCGCTTTTAATAGGAGCATTTTCAATGTACCTATTAAGTTTGTTTGTACATGGCTGTTTAGCGGCGTCGGCCGACACGCCCAGTTAATTGTTCACCATTACATATTCGTGATAGAATAAATTATAGAATCATGATTAAAATTAAATTAATGTTCAAACGCACAAATTTTCAAATCTATAGGAAACATCTTCCACAAAATTATCGTTTCAAATTATGTCGTAAGCCCGTTGAATGTTAACAGCTTTACAACGCTGACTGAAAATGTTTAAGACTAATATTATTTAGAATCATTTATAGCGGAAGGAATTTAAATTGTTTTTTTCACAAATTAACAAACTTTGAAATCTGATGGTAACTCATAGATTAAAGCCTTCAAATGCTATGATAAATTGATAAAATATTGAGAAAAACTTCTCCGACAATAGAATTTTGTGAAAATTTTATTGTCGGAGAAGAGAGTTTTATATTTCAACTAATTAGGAGTGTAAGAAAATCATTATAAATATTTTTTGTCCATTTTATTTATTACGTCAATTAAATACGTATTGTATTTAATTGACATAATACAATAAAATTAATCAGGGCTGCTAAACTTCATTCAGGTGCTATATTTGAAGTAAATACAGTTCAATCAGACTAATAGACTGAAAATTAACTGAAAAATATTCAGTTGACAATTAAAATCGTACTCACGATCCAATTAGCCACGGTAATTTTCGGTCTACTCTGCACGCAATCGTGTATGACACGAATATAAAATCTGAGGCACAACTTTTACGTGATTACATTCATTAATTTTTTTTTCTAACTTTTGAATTTAACCCATGCTCTACTCACAGTGTTACGATTTTACCGTTAACCATTTTAACCTTTTGTACAAAAGCATAATTTATTACCAAAATTATGTGTAGCCTTCAGGAAACAGAGTACTGAAATAAGCTTGAAAGCATTTCAATTGACATACTGTAATCCACGAGCACATAAATTCTAACCAAATTTTGCTAAGTAAAATTAAACATTAGCAAGTAAGTTACGTTTCTTTAAATGAAAGAAATTGGAATTAACTATGTGCTATCCGGAATACAAAAGATATGTGCCTTCGTACCAACCATCCGTGAATTGCTGGCTTAGAATTCGGAAATGAAAATTATCATAAAACTATAGTCACATTAAAGCTTTTAGTGGGATCAACCCTAGGGAGTATATCCCTAGGGTTAGGTTAGGTCCCATTAGAAATATCTAAATTGTAAGTAAATGGAAACTTAAAATTATGTATTTTACTTTCAAAAAATTACTCATGAAAATTGTAAGCTAATCTTAAAATATGAATTTAAAATTCAAATCTAAAGCCTTTTGTTCCAATCCAATATTCCATAAAAAAGTTTCTGTCTGTAGATTTTTCGGTTTATCCGTTTTCTGGAGTATTACACAGTAACAACTAAACTGATATTGAATATATTTGGCTTTAATTTTGTAGAAATTCATTATTCACAATTAAATGAAACTACGTGGTGTAGTATTATTTCTACTTTCTTTAAGTTCTTTACCACGACCTAGGTTTCGTTGTATTACATCTTCAGGCGGGCTATTAGCAAAGATCTTTGCTAATAACCCACCACATCAGACAGTACTTTGAGATTAATTTAAATCTCCTTTCTTCCAAATCGAATATGTTCTAAGGGATTTGAAATTTAATTACTAGCATTCGTTTAGAAGTAGTAATAGGAATTGTCGAGATTGTAAAAAGTACATGTCAAGAGTTGATAAAAATGCTGTTAGTCAACATACGGGTTTCAGAGATATTAACTTTTCTCGAACGTGTTTATTTGATTATAGTTATGTATGTATTCATATTTGTTCAAACCAACGTCTTACCACATCTGAAAAAATAACCTTTCCAGTATGACCAGATATATCGAGTTACACCTGCACGGTGCACTTGATGAGAGTTCTTGGCTATCTGTCTAGTACGATATAGACATTCCTATAGTAGAAAGTGTCAAGTCGGTTAAATTTATCGAAAATCTTTCAGAGTCTTTTTAAGCGTTTTAATGTTTTTAGGGATCTGTAAAAAGAAAACATTTCCGGAGATTCCGAAGAAAACTTTATTGATATCATTAATTGTCCTTCACTCTGCCCATCATAATCCTCCGGCTTTTAAACTAAACTAATATACATGAAATCTGCACATAGTGTGGAAAATGATAATTCAAAGTCAGAATCAGATTCATAGTTGGCAAAAACCTTTTCCAAATATGTCAATTTTCACTTGCTACGGACAAATCCAGTTTAAAATAATTGTCGTTTTTTGTACGTTATGTTACATTCATTTCGTTGCAATTATTTATCTTATAAGAAGCAATAACTGTTATTTATAGTTGAAGAAAGTTATTTAATTGAGGATAATAAGTATTATATGTAACGTAGGTTTAAATTATAAAAATTCCCGTCATAAAAGTACCAATATATGGTTTTTGTTTCTATAATGACTTTAAAAGTTGATTGCTGGTGGAAAATCATTGAACTATTTTAATATATATTTATGTATATGTATATATATATATATATATATATATATATATATATATATATATGTCAAAAACCATTTTGTTCTACCTACACAGTGAGGGATTTACATTAAAATGCTAAAAATCATCACAATGCAAATACTCACTGTGCTCTCCCGCAAACTAAATATCATTAAGTGACATCACTACCTTATATTAAAACTCTCTTTAATAGTAATTTGTATGCATATAGACCTTGTGCTTATAGAAATGCAGTTGAATGATATATCCATATGGTATAGAAATAATACTACATCACGTAGTTTCATTTAATTGTGAATTATCCATATGGTACTTCCCACCAAACCATCACTAAACACGGATGATAGTTTTTTAACTCTGATCTTTTCCAGAAATTAAAATTGTTACATTTAGGAAAAGGATTTTTCTAGAAACTCCATTAGCTTATCGCTGAAATAAAGCTTTTACTCTCATAGTTTCTATTTTTCATAGAGCTACAATCACGCGTTGATCGCAGTTTTTCAGTTAGTCCGAGGTCTTGTTTTATTATGCAAAATATGTTTCTTTGCTATATATTTATCTCACGGATTATGTTTTCTTGCTTTCGGAATACATTTCTCCAAATTCTTTAAGTAACTTCTAGGGCACTCAAGGCCAAGGTGAGGCACTAAGGTCTCACAAGGTTTGTCGTTTCTTGATTTGATTATAACTCAGAAGGCATCCTTGTAACATTCGAACGAACGAAAAATTATTTTTTGCTATTTTTAATAGTTTCAGCAGACTTCAAAACTTCGACAAATTTGTATACTTAAACAGCGCAATAGCGATACGGTTCTCTTCACTAGTTTGTCTATATTTACTATTCAACGTATTCACCCAAACGAAGTTATTTGTTTGCTTTACTTTAGAGACCCACTTATCTTTTATTGAAATGATAAGCTTGAATATTTTGCAGCACGTAAACATACTTAGGGACAGAATTTATGGCAAGGTTAGGTTTCATATGTTTACTTAATAAATTTGTTTATGCTTGTAGTTAAAGAAATAGAAACTCAATAAAATTAGAACCTTATTCAAGTTCAGTTATGGCAAAAAAACAATTTTACAATATATACTGCGTTTGTTAATACTATCAGACTTGCCATACTATTGATACACAATCGTCGAAGGGGAAGATATGTGTTTGTATATTGATTATTTTAAGAAAATATTGTATGGGGGAAGTGTTAAGCGTCAATTAGGATTGAAAATAACTTTTCCAAAGGTTTTTTCTGTTGCCTCTCTGCATATTTGTCTCTTACGTAACGCACTAAAATAACTGGACCAGTTTGAATCGAACTAAGAAAACTGAATTTAGATTAAAATCTAATTTAGCCTTTTGTTACGATCCATTAATTAAATTAGAGTATCGTACGGTTACTAATAAACTAATTTAAATCTTTCAGAAGAGCTACACTTTGGGTTCAGTTTAAACCTCCTTTCTTTCAAATCGAATGTCGCCCAAGGGATTTGAAATTTAATTACCGGCGTTCATTTAGTAAAAACCCAACGGCTCCCTCCCTTGACATATTCCTGACATATCATTTTATATAGGCCCATACTTAACATAAAAGAAATAAGTGAGGAACAATGTGGAAAATTCCCAATTTTAGTTCTTATGCCGCCGATAAGAACTAAAACGAGGAATTTTCGACATTGTTTCTCACTTATTTCTTTTATGTTGAGTATGGGCCTGTATAAAATGATATGTCAGGGGTGGACAAAACAGTTTTAGTCAAAATACGAGAGTTCGTTATATTTAAGCATATATCTAAATTTGTTCATACCAACATTTTGTCACATCTTGCCAGATAATCTTTCCACTAAGACCAGATATTTCGAGTTACACCTGCATAGTGCACTTGATGACAGTTCTTGATTATCTATCTATGCAATAGATAAACTTAACTGACTGAATACTTTTCACTATAGGAATGTCTACCTATAGTGAAAAGTATTCAGTCAGTTAAATTTAATTTAAAAAAACACTGACACTTCTTTTTAAGCATCGTTACGTTTCTAAAAGAGAAAAATAATTTTCTTTAAGAAAATAATTTCGTCCGAACACACCCTTATTGATCTCACTCGATTATTCTTTCCTCTGTCTCTCATAATCCTTTGGTTTTTAAACTAAACTAATATGTATCCGTAAAATAATAATCCAAAATTAGAGTCAGATACAAACGTTTTCCGAGTATGTCTATTATTTGCAATAGATGATGAAATAACTTTTCCAAAGCATATATTTGTATGACACATCGTTGAAAAGCGCTTTTCTTGCACAAAAAAAAAGAAAAAAAAAGTATATATATATATATATATATATATATATATATATATATATATATATATATGTATATATATATATATATATATATATATATATATATATATATATAAGTGGATGCGTTTTAAGTATGCGGAATTTGTAATTAGGTTATTAGTAAGGGTACTTTAATGAGCAAATTTTACCTACCATACATACTCCATAAAAAAGGGGTATGTGAGTAGATAAAGGGGAAATAAAAATATCAATCTAAAATTATGAAAAATATAGGGTTTTACCCCCCAACCACCAACAAACAAATTATACATACAAATTATTGACACACATATTTTACATTGGCTATTTTTATAATATTCGTATAACAATTAAAGAGGAGCTAAATAAAAGTCTTAAACAATTGTAAATTACGCGGTGATATTATTTGAGAGGGTCGGTCATAACAGTACAAAAATATATTTCATAATTTTAATTTGCATTTTAAAATAAATATTCCAAGAAATATGAGAAAATAGAGAATCCCATCACCTTATTCCTGAAACTAATGAACCAAAAATAATGAAAAAACAGGCTTTGTAAAATCTGACTAGAAAATTACAAGAAAACTACAGCCCTTATACTAGATCTTATAATTTTTTAATATGCACCATATTGTTTACGCCTATGAAAAGTGTAGTTAACAATATGATTTAATAGAAATATTATATATTCATTATTATTATTATATACTAAATATTATATGTTTATAAGTAGGTAACTAGATGTGTACAAAAGTCCTGCACATGCTTGACAAGTTTTTTTATTATATTACGTGTTCGATTTTTCGACGTGAGCATTAGAACGCTTTTGACAAAGATTCATATGTGAATTTGGAATGTAATTTTCTTCCATAATTATAGAAACATTCTAGAACGTAGGTTATATTTATGCCGCAATTGAATAAATCTTTCGAATATAATTGTAATTTCCGAAGGTATTAATAGCTCGTAGTATAATTGATTGTTTTCTTGATCGTTAAAATACCTATCACAGAAATATTTACTCGAATTATATATTTATGTATAATTATTTTTTATCCAGTTAGGGAACCATTTTTAAAGGGTACAGATTTAAAAAATTATTATTGAGGGTGGACTTCAAGGAAATACGAGCAATAAACCTCTTTATCTCAAAAATATAAACATATTTTCGTGTTTATATTTGGAAAACACTTATTTTTATTAATTTCTTCGCTTTTCTTTTAATTTTTTGTAAAACCGGATAGAAATTAATATCCTGAAACGAACTATAATTTTTCACATATCAATTTGCGATAATTTACAAAATATTGGTAAAATATCTTTCAATTGTTATTAAATTTTTCCACGATATTAAAGATTTCAATAAAAGAAGAATTTTTTCTTATGGTTCAAAATGAAAATATGCAATAAGATCTTATTGCTATAGTATATATTCTTTATGAATTAAATTTTTAGCAGAATAATTATTAATGAATTTATAAAAGTGGTTCGTAAAGATGCTTGAATTTTCAAAAGATCGTTCACGAAATATGATGTTATTCGTCAGAAAATTTTTCAGGCTAAAAATGGAAAAGAAGTCACTCTTCAACTCGATTACAAGACCAAGTGAAATGGCTTTCTTACCACGATAGAATATTTTATACATTTGAAAAAATAGCAACTAGAACGCTTTTATTGATCTCACCCTCAATCAAACAGCAAGGCTAAAAATGTTCTACCTTTTTGTTTAATGTTGGTTTGAAATTTCTTTTTAAGCGATTAGATGCTAAAATGTTTCTGCTAGCTAATAAAATGAAAGCATGTTTGCTTGAGCGACTACAATAAAAAAATAGGAGATAGCCATAGTTCTTAACTGTTTACTGAAACCTCAAGATGATCAAATATCTGATATAGGAAGCCTGTTTCAATCTCCCAGCAATACAAATTTCGGAAAAAAATATAGTAACGCAGACCATTCACAGCAGACTTAGAAATATTTACTGGCCATCTATCCAAAAATCTATTAAACCTGAACTAGCATTTTCCGCTTACTTCGTGTACCAAAATAAACTGAAGAGTAAGCTCCAAAATAGCTTATTAGATGCAAAGCTATTTCTAATGTCCTATTTCCAAAACTTAAAGCAATTCTCTGTTTATGGTTTAAAAGAAAGAAAGAAATTGATTTATTGTTGAGATTTGATTTACGATTACCATGTTTCACTGCTGCAAAGGAGTGTAACGGATAAGACTGTCTAAATAAAGTAGCTGATAGGTACAAAACTTGATTTGGTGTCTTTTACACTGGCTAAACTATAAATTGTTAACTAAAAGTGTATTTAATTAATAATTACTTTTTTCTAAGTAATTTCTACCAAAACCGAAACTATATCGGGGTCTAATGGTAAGGTATGCATATAATTGGATTGAGTTTCAGAATGATGGGAAGAGGTTTAGCATTTTTAGAATTTCTAAACAATTACTGGTCGATATTTTTTTGTCTCTCTCAAAGTGTATAATAGGATTTTTACTGAATGTAATATATGTATCTCAATCTTTTGGACTAAAAATTGTCTTCAAGTAATTTCTAAAAATATTTCTGGACTTATGATGAACCTTTCTACTCCTTTATAGTCGCTACTTTATTTTCCATATTTTACGCGATCTTTGATTCATTTCAGTGGTAATATTGGATAACACAAATTACAAAAATTTATTGGTTCATGAGAAAATGAATTAGTATAGACTTGAGGGTGTTCAAAATATGGGTGTTCTGCACCGTGTAAAGCATACTTTTATTGACTTTTTAGGGCTGGTTTACATTGTAGTTATAATGTGTGTGAAGTGGTATACCAATAAGCTAATACAATTGCACAAAGATATAACGTCGAAGACTAATGCAGGATAAAAAGACACAATTGTAGTAGAAAGATATTTAGTAGTCAATACGTTATTTCAGTTTGTTTAACTCAATATGGAATTTAATATTTAATGATGATATTCTTCACTTTCTTTGTTAGGATAATTTGGTTGTTTTGTCAAATTTATTGAAATATGAAAATAATATAATTAAATTATAAAATATTAATAATTTAATTATTGTCATTTAATAATCGATATATACTTCAAAATGGCTCGTAGTAATTTTGTACGTTATCATTAACTGGTTACAATTAGATAATTTATGTATGAACATATTCCAATTGAGGAAAGGGGGAACAAGAGGTAACTACTGTTATACACAAATTTACAGTTATACAAAGTGAAAAAATATGCCCAAAAATCACTCTTTTAAATAAAAAGTCTGCCGATATATTAATAAATGTGTCAAGTCCGAATAGAACTGTTAAATGTCCAATTGCGCGTTTGTGAAGAATAAATATTCTTGAATTTGTCGCAGTGCTCCAAAAAAGTAACCAATAAATCATTATGCTGTGGATATAAGCAAAATAAACTTTTATTCTACTACCTTCTTTACTGATAATTTCGGTTCCATATTTTTAAATACATGATTTATTTGGTCTACGGTAGATGATTCAGTTATAAATTCTTTCAAATTTGTATTAGTATACAGAGTTAATAAAGACGGTCGCTTCTTTAAATGCAGGTAGATGTTTAATTAGTGTTTCCGGTATATTTGTAAAACACTTGTTAAAATGACTGGAATCTCAATATTATCGTCTGTACTGTATTCTTCTATTATTTTAAACGTTAATTTTTCATCAATATGTTTATCACAAGATTTATCAGTCTTTACCTTTATTATTTCCCAAGTAATCTTAATGTTATTAGGCTCTTAATAATTTTTGTTTTAGATAATTTTGTTTAGCTTCCACTAACATTATCTTAAATATTTTAACACGTAAACCTTAAAGTTATTATTATATAATATTCTGATCGCAAGTGTTGCCCTGTCATTAAAATATTTTTTACTTATTTATGTGTGAATTTAATTGGTATAAAATTATCAAATTGTAAAATAATATCTTCAAAGAAATCTTTCCAATCTACTTCATTATCATTTCCAAAGATTTCCCTATTGTGTCCTTAAGATGCTCAATATTACTTTTTGTTGGATGCCTTCCTAAAATCTGCATTCTCCATATGTTTTACTAGTTCATAGTTTAATTATTTGTCGATAGTGACTAGTTTCAATGTATTCAAGCCAACTCTTATTAAGCTAACCCTCATAACCGTAAATATGTTGTCAATGCACAATGCAGACCGACTCGTGATCCTTGTATATTTATGGAATTGTCGTTTTAAGAGAAAACTATCCAAAATATCGAAGAATGAGTTTTCATGAGTTGATTATATTGAAATACCCATATAAAATGAATCCCTTCTTTTCATTATGTATCAATTTAACGAGGCATTATTGAAATTACTTTTCTTTAATACCTCTATTTTGCCTAGCGATGATATATAAACAGTGAAAAATTTAACGCTATCAAATTCATCACAACCTGCTTCAAAGTCTTTTTCTACTCATATATTTACAATATCCTATTCTTGGATTTTAAATCATGTTTAGCCAAAATAAGCATCTCCCGATATTAAATACAATGTAATGGTTACTACTAATAATATTATAATACCTACAATTGTTATAAACCATGACTACATGTTTTTATCCATATTTCCGTCAAGCATAATACGTCTATAGAATTGTCCTCTAAGAACAGATTTAATTGTTGTTCTTCACCTGCATTAATCTGAATATTTTGATGAGCTGTACCAATAACATAATCTTTATTATTCCTTTTAAACTTTGGCTCTGTGCCTTCCAAGTTATTCATTATCAGAGAATTCATAATAAAGAATTTTCTTTTTGAGATCTATACTGCCCTCAATGTTGGTATAATTTGTTACATAGCGAAGAACGTATGAGTCAGTATTTTTTGAAGTATTTAAATTAAGTAATACGTTCATACCTAGCTGAGTTACATCTTTTTATTAAGAAATCCATTTCCGTTGCAGATGTTTACTTTCATTACATTTAAATAAAAAAATGTATGTCATGTCACTCGCTCTCATTATATGTATTCTATAATTATTTTTATAAATTTGGTGATTCAATCAATTAGAACATGATATTTTGAATTTATAAATAAAGTTATACCTTTAGCGATGCATAATCTTATGTGTATATTATGTATATATCTTTTTTATAGACTAAGGATTTTCGAGGTCCTATATTTACCTAATCCCTATGACTATAATATTTTTATTGCACTAGAGCAGAGGTATGGTTAGGGATTTATAAGAAGCATCGTCCATATCACCACTAACATCGCTCATATCACCACTAAAATCGTGAAGCACCGCACTAAGGCTTTTTCATAGTTCATCAATATGTACACTAACTTTTGGCTTAAGAATTCGCAGTTTTGTATTCATGGGCAAATAATCTAATTATAATGGGTTTCATTTTTATTTGTTGCGCCAAATAATCCCTTGGAGTTCTTTTCGTTTCCTTCTTTAAGACATTTATTTTAGTATTAAAATTTTCAAATTGCTTCCTTTAAGTGATACACATACTTTCCAGGTTTAAAAAATATTTTATAATTTTTTTCTTTTTATTTAGATGCAATAGCTTTGTTTTTTTTCCACCGATACCGTTTCCTTCCCATGCTCCAATTTGCTCTTCAGGTTATCTATTTCAAATTTTTGGTATGTACAATATTATTTATAAGACAGCGTGTCATTTTCTTTTTTATTTTAAGCGGCAATAATTTCTTCTATAAAAGTAGAATTTGCCTATTTTTTATTTTTATTTTAAACTTTAGCGACGTTATTTCTTCAGTTAATGTTTTATTTGTAGTATTCATATCGACAAATTTGTATTTGTATATTGTTATCGCTTCATGATAATTTGATTTATGGTAGTTAGTATATAACTTTTATTTGTATTGTTATTTGTTTTTAATTTATAAAAAAGTATTATAATTTACTGGCGTGATGGCATTTAAAAAAAAAATAATAATAGTATGTAACATCAAAATTAAACAACTTTGTTTTAGTATCCAACAGCTAATAAACAAACATGACGTTTGTTGTCTTCGGTCTGTGTGTTTTATTGGTACCAATACCAATATATCTCTTATATTATATTCTTAATCGTTTCGTTCATTCATATTTAACATGTAGATGTATATTAGTAGAAATCAAAATAGAAACAAAAACATATTCATAAGCTATCAAGTGTACTTCTTGTAATTTATAACTGCAATCTTCTTAGCAATGATTCTACGCCTATATCTCCCTCAATCTTGAACGTTTTCACCATCACGGAAGCCTGCTATCGGTTAAGATCGGTTTTTCCTTCACTTTCTATTAATATTTTCGAAAATATACTTCTGATATGACTTTAGTACTAATAAACGTGTATGCTCTTCTTTAGCTAATATTACACCACTTTTTATAATTTAAACGAATGGTGAAAAGGACTAAGTACCGCTATCTAAGGATAAGTACCACCATGTACTAAGTACCGCTATCGTCACGAAAGATCGCGGAATGGGGATGAGCAATTGACTCGTATATATGAGCTTGGCTTACGGAAAATATGAAATTTGTATAATTTTCGTAAGCTTGTGATTATGAGAAAGAATAAATTGCATAATAAAACGGTACAATATCCCAGCTTAATCGATCTTTGTTTCAATGTAAGCACATTGAAACAAAGATCGATTAAGCTGGGTTTTACTATTCTAGTTCTGAATAAAGCGAATTATTTAAAAAAGATTCAACCGATGAATCTTACAAGTATTTTTAATTCTTGCAAGTTTGCGATTACTGAAGATGCAAAGGTAAAAGTAATTTCTTATATCAGCGTAATTTGGACACACGCATTTTTGAAGTGTAATTTTCATATCTGGGAAAAAGAATTCTTACTAATTTTTTTAACTAAATATTTTATTGAACTGTAATTCTAATAAATATGGTTTCGTAAATTAACTACAAACATTAATTTTACTTTTGCAGGAAAAATTAAATTGGGTTTAAATTTATACTCAGACTAAAAATAATAAAACTAGAAAAAACGTATCTGTAAATAATACTGATATTCGACTTTTTTTAATTTTTTAAACATGCTTGATATTTAGAAAAGAATAATTTGAACTTTTTTCTATGACATTACTATAGACTAAAATTTAGCTCTATGTGATTTGATTATCTGTACGAAACGATATATTGACATGTTGGAGTATAAGAGAAGATAATTTGAGACATATTTTCAACAAAAATATTTTTCGTATTTTTATTCCCTAAATAAAAAAAGTCAATCGCACCAACAGGTGAAAAATATAATTTGCATGTGATGAACCTACGTTTTAGATGAACAATTAAAGCGATGAAGATGATTAAGTGCTAAAAGTGATTCATAGCGATTCGAGTTAAAAACCAGTCAGCACCAGTCAGCAATTGATATTCCTCAGTATAATGTTTTTTCTTCATCAATAGCTTACATCCACTAATATATGTAGATCTTTCTAATGCGCATCATTGGAGATAATTCACATAATAGCCACGCTGAGCAGGCGACTCGATTGAGCGCAGCGCACGGCCATCGTACCAGAGGCGCTGCTGCCCATCAATTGTCTGTGGCATTCAAGCTACGTGATTACATACAGGCTCATAAATTCCGCGGTCGGAAATGGAATCCAGATCCCCGCGATGCTTCGCGTCCTCGAAACCCGTAAATGTTTGTGATCAGCCCAACATACCACGACAACAATCTATTTCCTCGGCTTAAATAGACACGCTAATACTATTCAGGATAACTTGATGATATTATACCTTCTGAAATGTTCCATACCAGCCACACACATTAATTTTTTTCTCCAACTTTCTTTATTTTCAGCTGGACATGCTACAGACATTATTGAAACCATGCATTTGATGAGAAATTACTTTCCAATATTTAGTTAGGTACTTTCACAATTGTTAATACACTTCATAGAAACTTCCGCATCTCTGTATTACAGCCATAACCTAAATTCTTTCTGTCTTTTAATCATTATCACTTAAATGCGTACTTATATATGTGAAATCTAGGATAGTTTTACTGAAGATTTACTAAAACCTTTACCAGATATACCGAAGGTAATTCAACGTGTACTCTTCTTTCTCAATTATCCCTTGTCTTAACAAATTTCTCAGATATATAGGAAAAAGGTTTACGGAAAAAGCTTTTGCCATTTCAATAATAATAATACTAACATATTAAAAGATGTATCCAATGAAAAAATTAGCAAAACTAAATAGATAGAATACTTCACAAGTGGAGTGACATATTCATTAAACACTCATTTACTATTGCTTACACAATTCCAATTGTAATTCAAAACTTACTCGAAAGCTTATCAAATTCTAAATGTCTCAAAAATTAAAAAACTTAGGGATTTCGAGAAATTAATTTATGTGTCACATTATTCTGACTCATTACAGGTGGGAGTGTCTCAAATCTATAACAAGAGTTATTATTCTCTCTTTCCAAAATAAGATTGTATATACATATATGTTAACTAATTACTGTCCAGTAATTACCATTATGTATACGTCCAGACAATAAAGCAGAATGCGATAATTACTGTCCAGACAATAAAGCAGAATGTTTTATTTATATTGTATACCTATTTCAATGAACTTTACAAAACAATGACAGCAACAATTTCAAAATCCCAACCAATGATAAATATCACCATTAATAAATGTTATTTTCAGTGAAATATAAAACAGGATAATATTATCGGGTTAAATAAATGGAACTCCATTTAGGCAATTAAAGTATCGATGACTGAAATAGCTTTCTACCACATTAGTCTTCGACCTCATATTTGCTGAAAATTGTATCAATTGCCATAATACCAATCCCTATATATTATGACATTACTATATATACGTGATTAACAGCGTAGTTTTCTTTTCAGACTTTATTGTCATGGACCTTGGATATGTCATTGATTATGTCTCTTATAATAAAAACTCAGACTTAAGTAGTTCAGACTTAAGTAATTAAACTCAGACATCCTATAGATTATTTGACTAAAGAAAGCTCTCGATCATGCAGATAACGATATCTGGCTAATCCTTGGTGAGGCAAAGTATTCTGTTCCGCTTTTACAACTTTTCTCTTCGTACCTGGCGGATAGAAAGCAATACTTACGAATGGTACTTCATACTATTCGGAGTGAGCCAAGATTCGAACCTCGAACCTCTGTTATTCACTGTTTTGGTAAACAATATTGACGGTGCCGTGAAAACTGCCAGTTGTTTGTTATTCGCGGATGACATGATTTTTTTTGCGGAGTAACGCAAACAAACGTTCGATAGTGCGTTGTAACCGAGCGTACGTTTCTGTTTAACAACATTTAAGTCTTTAATCTGTGTAGTTGCAATACTCCTTAGTTAATGAATGAATTCTCTGCAATACAGAACATAGATATCGAAATAAACATTTACGAATCTATCTCTTTGCTCTTTATTGCTTAATGCTTGATCTAGTTATGTATTAATACTTAAATTTTGTCCTGATATTTAATCGCTAAATTAGGCTTTAGCCCAAATAAATACCATCGAGTTATAAATGTCGCAGGCGGTAGGATCTTCGAAAACTGAATAATTGAAATTGGTTGTCTAATTTCCATAACTTGCTACAAATTTAAAATCCATTCTATGTATTAAAATCAGAGACCAGCGAAAGATTTTAGTTTTCTACAGCCATATTCTTTGATACCCAACATAACTGTTTTATATTCATATTATTTTGTGTACGGGATCTTACCGTATAAAGATCTAATTCAGAAATTACACGTACTATCATAATACATTCATTCTAGAGTCATGTTTCTTGACGTAAAACGTTGTTTAAAGTTAATATTATTTCAATTATTATATGGGATCTTACCGTCTAAAGATTTAATTCATAAATCGCACAAACCATCATAAAACATTCATGTTTCTTGAAACACAACGTATTTGTTTTATATTAATATTATGCCGGTTACTGTATGGGATCTTACCGTGTAAAGATCTAAATCACAAATTGCACATAGTATTATGATTATTTCATGTTCTCTCATACCCAACATATTTATTTTAAATTAATTTTATTTCGATTACTTTCGGTGGCAGCCATTTTGATTTCAATTATCAGTTTTGGATCATGGAGAATGATTGGGGGGAGGGGGGTAATTGAGATCGTTCCCAATTACCCCGTTGCTACGAGTAAAGAAATGTATAGAGAAGAAATGTGTATGAATTTATCAATTCGAAAGCGTGCCCATGTCTACAGCGCCACCTATCTGAAGTTGTTACACTAAAGGTGCCATCTTACTCTGGCCGCAATACATATGTATTTTGTTATCTTGCTCGCACCCCCACGCCATCATATATATACTTCCACATTCATGTCCATATGTATATTAGACAAATCTGCGAAGCACGCCATGCCGATTTGACTTTTATTTCAGCATGCATAGATGTGAAATTACAGTGCTCAGCGTATACACACGCCAAGCGTTCGACAAATAAAGGTAAGCACGTACTAATTTTTTTTGTTATAATTAAATATCACTTAATTGTAATACAGGATCTTATCGAGTAAACATCTAATTCGTAAATTATATATTATCTTAATACGATCATTTAGACAATCCCCATTTTAGTTCTACATTTTGCAGTATTTTTGGTGGATAACCAAAAAATAAAAATAAAAAAGTCCATCAAGTACAAGCAGAACTCGCATTACGAAAGTTCCCTACATATTTCGGCAGTTATAAACATTTAAGCGTATGTAATACTTCTATTACATTAATCACTAATATTAATTTTCGCAACGTAAATATTATAAGTGTTATAAGTCGTATATCGTAAGTGTTATAAAATTTGCAGGCGTAAAAACATGTTGCTTAGTTTTCCTGTAACATTTAATAAGATGCTACCAATCCTGTTTTATCATTATGTTTGGTTCAATAGTTTCGAGAATAAGGAAGGAATTGGGTTCTCTATTTTCGTATGTTTTTAGTAAGTAAATTATAAACAAAAAATATTTTGTATTCTTCAAATGATACACCATTTTTTTATGTAATACATATAAATTGAGAAAAACAATATTTTTAAGACCATTATTTAGCTGCAGTTTAACTGTTATACGAGTATATTTAAAAAATTGGCGGTCTAAAATAGACAAAATATTTGCGTTGATAAATTGTTTTACTGCGCAAAATTTCTACCTAGCATGATTTCTAAAAAAATCGACTTTGAAAAATAAAAATGTAAATGGCAATACATCTTTCTTTAATACATATTATATCTTTCGCAGACTTAAAATCATGGGAAATATTTAAAATAAAAATGTGACATCCTTTGGTTGGACTTCTAAAAACCATATTCTATTCATAATTTTAGGTTGAGTAGTTTCGAAAATAATGGGAAGGAACCTATTTTTTTTGGATATTTCTCGGTATATTTCTGAAGATATAATACCTAATATTACAAAAAAATATTTTTGAAACCCTTATAACTCACCCTTTCAAACGACACCTCGCACTGCATGTAGAATTAAAAAAATATATTTTTTCAATACTTAATTTGGCCTTCCTACAATTTCGAAATGAATAAATATTTTTAAGCTTTAGCTGCTACGATTTGTGTGGGTTGATATATTTTATTATTGCATCAAATTTGAACTTCTTACGTCAAGCAGTTTCTGAAAAAAACAGCTATAACGGACAGACACGTGAGTGATCTTATATGGGTTCCGTTTTTTCCTTTTAATGTACAGAACCCTAAGAATTATGAGATCTAGGATAAGCGCTATAGTTTTCCTGTAGACTTTAGTCAGATTTTACCAAGCTGGCTTTCCCATCATTTTTGTTTCAGAATTGAATAGGGGTGGGTCTCTATTTTTGTATATTTTTAGAACTTTTTTTTTGATATGCAACTCGAAATTATGAAAAAAAATGTTTCATTCCATGATAACAAGATAGTGTAAAGTGATATTATATATTACCCACATAATATATATCACTTCACATGGTATATAAAATAAAATTACCTAGTAATTTATTACTTTTACTACTACTTTATTTAACAAACTTTAATTTTAATACGAATTTATAAAAAACTCAGCAAAATATACGAACTAATAGCATCTCAGTAATTTATTATTACTATGCCAAATTTCACGTTTCTTCGTCGTATAGTTTTAAAAAAAATTGACAAGGATATACAGACTAACAGATAAACACATTTTTCAGTTTGAGTTAATGAACCCTAATATATTGTACTAGTTTAGCTCTCAATTTTAGCTTTAACTTCAGCTATGGCGCCCTGATTGGTTTCTCATCTGATACCTTTGCAACAACTCTTTATAAATTATTTCATGAAGTCACAAAAGATGGAAACTACTTCAGATTTCTGAATAAAAAGTTATAATTTAATACAGGCAAAAATATTTTTACTAAATCCATTCAAAAATATGAAACTAAACATCCATGCATGTAAATTTTCACATTTATAATGTTAATTAGAATGGCCACAATGATCTCAAATTTTAAATCCAACTGAGCTTTTAAGGGAAGACATGGATAAAAAAATTCGGGGCTGCTATCTTATATAAAAAGAAGACGTGAAACAGTTTCAGTTTAGAAGAATGATGAAAAGAAAATTTTAAGTTAAGTGTAATATTCATCAGAAATTAGGCAAAAATGTATACTAAAAAAGGCCAGAATTGTAGAAGAGTCACCTAGTACATGTATGATTTTTCGACGAAAAGGGAAATTAGAAAATATTAAGATTATTGTAATTATACACAGATATGTCTGTCATTTAATAATTAATTAAATATAATTTATTAATTAAATATACATATATTATTACTTTTTATACTAATTTATTTGAATTTTTATCATTTTAATAGTTTAACGTGATTGAGAACAAATAAAGTATAGTTCTATAAGAAAACAAGAATACACGCGGGAAATCTAAAAAAATATAACAGACAACCCTCCTTGCTTGAAGCGAGAATTAAGTAAATTGATGTGACTCCTCGAGATGAAATATGACTGTTGCGAATTTCACTAGAAATATCGTGTTTTTGAAATTGCAGTGCAAAATTTAACTTACAGCATAATAAATTAATGTGTCTATTGTTAAGAATATATTTACTATTCTGCTTTTGGGCATAAAAGAGTTTGAAAATGGTAATTAAATTAAGTAATCGTCATTTATTTAAAAAAATAATAATTTTTAAGTATATCACGTTTTATAAGAAATTAATTTAATAATGAAAGTTGATATCGGTATCAAAACACATAATAAAAGCTATTGGATAGTCTATTTGTTTTAATCATTTAACTCGGTACAACTACCTCGGTACAACTACCAGTGTATAGTAATAACTACATCAATAGTAGTCAACGTCATTTATCTAATAACTCAGAGAAATATTTATACTTTATTGAGTTGAGTATTTACATTAGTTTTAATATATATTATTATATTTGATTTATATATACTTCAATACATACTTGGAGGACGTATGAGGAACCTCTTATGGTCATTATATTTTTATTTTTCAGCCTCTAAACTGATTATGTCAAAATAAAATTAAAAATAGCAGGCGTCGCTTACAATTAAACATAAATACAAATCAATTATTCTCCTTTTAACCTTTTTTTCAGTTCAAAGCCCAGTGTTTAAGTATGTATGTTTTGTACAGGATGGTCCAAAAGTCGGTTATCATTTGAATCGGCAGTTGCGTCGAGCAGCGAGGGAGAGGTGGGGCAGGCGAGATATGGAATATTAGAGCGGCCGATGGGAATTTAGTGCCATGTCGTCAATCAACGAGAATCTGCGTGTGTTCTGCGTAAGCGAGTACTATCAAAACAACGATTCTTCGACTCAAGCACAACGTAAAATTTGCGCTCATTACAATATACGGTATAAAAATAAAGCTCCATCGATTCAATGGATTAAAAAATGGGTCCAGAACTTTGAAGAAACTGGTTCAACAATAGATAAACCAGGATCTTGCCGACCTAGAACATCACGGGATCCCGAAAACATAGAGCGTGTTAGAGCGTCTGTTCGTGAACAACCTGGACTCTCTACGCGAAAGCGGTCTAGCGTCTTAAACGTATCAAAAACATCTTTAAACCGCATTCTATAGAAATATTTACATTTGCATCCGTAGAAAATCCAAATGGTTCAGCAGTTAAAAGCTCAAAATTATGCTCACAGGCTGCAGTTTGCTAACGAAATGTTGCTCAAAAGTCAGAAGATGGTGAGTCAAAATAACACGTGAAATGGTGAATCAGAATAAAATCCAAGGTTTCTTAGTTAAATAGCAAGAATACAACCATTATAATTTCGTTCTTCCGTCTGTATGTCACAGCATCATAACTTTATCAATTGAAGACCGATTATGAAAAAAATATTTTGAAAAAATGTAATTAAATTACATGAATGCATAGAAATTCAAATTTACTTAAGGATGAAAAATTTGTTTCTTACAGATTCCAAGATCGTCAAAGGGTTCTCCTAAAATGACAATCGAAAATCATCATCATCATCATCATCATCATATATATTTAATACGCTAAGGTTAAGATGTTACACTCCCTTTTTAGAAAAAACCTCACAACTAATCCCCATAAATTATATATCATTTTATAGATAATTGCTTGCTCTACCGGCATCCACAACTAAAAAATTTATTATTGCTATTGTTTTTGCAAATTAATTAATTATTAAAATTATATACACAAAACAGCAATGCTGCCATCTAACGGCTCTTGTTTGATCTGTCATCTGAGCTTCATAATGGAATAAATAATGCGAAGACTTCGCACGGGTCACGCTAGTATGCAATAATATACTCGTAAGTATATTTTTTACAGTATATAGTATAATGTTTATTATATGGGTTAATTTTTGCAAAATATCATATAAATCTGCAAAGCATTGTGAAGTATGTCAACCATCACAACTTAACTCAACACACTTCTCTTTTCAATTTTATCTCAAAAATCTAAAAAATAGTGATTTTAAGAAAGCACATCAATGTAAAATTATTTCAGTCAATCTGGATTAATAAATTAAAGTGATGTAGTCAGCAATTATTTTTCTTAAATTTAAGATAAATGAACTAGGTTTATATGGTGGAAATGGTATTAAAATTTCCAATAATTTAATAATATTATATAACTTTAAGTATATAAACTTTTATATACACCAAATAAGTATGGAACTCTCTTAGTGTTAGTTTTACTCATGCTTAATAGGTTTATTTTTCTCTAAGTTTCTCATAAGTAAATTGTTAATAATAAGTAATCGCTGATATTTGTGATTTGTGTGGGGATTATACTGTAAATAACGCGAAAGAAATATGTCGAAAGAAAGCTGTATGTTAAACTAAAGCTTTTTCGCTCGCGGCCAAGGATCTAACAAAGACCCACAATAACAGATTAAGATAACTTCTTTTATTAACAAAACACTTATACGTATATGAATTTAATTAATGGTAGCAGATAGTGGAAGGTGTAAAATAAAATAATTATCATGTTATCATCAAGACTCCTAATAATAACGTTATTAAGGAGCAGTAACATACGTTTTGCCTTTAATTGATGAACTTCAAGCAATTATAGTCAATGACGTTATGCTCAAAACCACTTTTGCCCATATCAAAAGGGCTAAAAAATATGGCTCCTAATAACGTCACGCGCGAACTACATTGAAAGAAATAGGAAACGCAATCATCTATCGAAAATACATAGCCTTATTTAAATTGAGATTTTTTAAGAAACACTTTTTTACGCTCACGACATGTCTAATTGTCTATATAATATAATATCATTGACTAACAGACTAACTTTCACTGACCGACTCAATAAAAGTATCACAAAATGTATTTTTTCATAATTAATATTAGAGAAATATTTCTAATGAATAATTCAACAATACCATAAAGGATAAAGGTACAGTCGGATCAATTTCTTTTATCCTACAACAAGTGGATCGGGTAGAGTTGTATTGTATGTGACAGGTAGATTGAGGGCCAGTACTTGGCGTGAATTAATCGAGCGTCGCTGGCACCCGCTGCCGCCCGGGCGGCGGCTGTTAATTACAGCGCGGTGAGATTATGCAAATCATTCATTAGAGCTCTCTAGCCCAACCGACGGCACATAACTAAGTTTAAGCGTCTACGCAGAAGCTGGTAAAAGTGAATAATACACAGTGGTCCGTAATGTGCTTACCAGACGTGAACTGATTCAATGATGTCGATCCGCATTAGGCAGTTATTTACACTCATTAGAACAATGAGGTGAAAGAGTTATAAATAAGAGAACCCTTATTTATGTTTTAAATATTTTATGTAACTACTTTCAACGTATCCTACGTTGGCAAAATAGGATAAATCTTTATTAATTTATCTATTAACTACAGGCACCTTTGCTATATTTCTTTTGTAGGTTTCCCTGCTAATTCCAAGGTGAAATAAACTTCTTTCTTAATTAAATAATATATTTGTATGTAAATTTTAGTTCGAGTTGAATACTTGGGATTCATACCATTTTAAATTTTGTTTATGAATTTTATTAAGAAAAATCGGCATTCAATTTTGTTATAATTTTACAATAATTATGTAGTGAAATATTGTTCCAATCAAAAATTACGATTTTATAACTGAATTCAAAATAGCTATAATTCAAAATTAAAGTTTAGAGCAGTTCAGATCGAGAGTCATATTGCAAAACTAAATGTAAAAATGACAATATATTGGCCAGTCGGTAGGACTTAAAAATGAGGTACAAAATGTTTTACCCCTACAATAATTTTTTATTGGAGTTTCTAACGGGTCCATTATTAGTACAAAACCAAGTTAGCACGGCGTGGAGGGGCGGGAGTAAGCGGCATCTTGATAAAAACTTTTTGCGAATATCTCGAGAGTAGCTAAGTCCATGAAGAAAATCCAAGTGACCTTTTTATATTTCCGAGTAATTGCGCAAGAAAGTTTTTACTTTCAATGGAAAAGTAAAAGCACAACCTTCCCCCGACCCCGCACTTCCATCCCCGCATCAACTTGGCTTAATACTTATAAGGGACACACTTATGAGACCCAATAAAAATATGTCTTTGAGATTTTTTGGAAAAATTTCTCCCTACCGAATGAGTTAATACTCAAGTGACTCAGTCAAAAAGGTAACTACGACTATGGTGCGTGGTAATAAGAGTGAACACTTAGTGCCCGTGGATATTAGATAGTGCTAAGCTATATATTATCAAATTTCAGAAAATCATTAGAGTGAATGAATATTTCGCACTTTAATTTTTCATTTTCTGGGAGTTTTTGCCCCAAGGCGCGAATGTAGTGAACGCGAATGAATAACCATCTATAATGTATGATTCACTCTTACATAATTTGTAATTAAAAACCAAATGTAACAAACAAATATACAAAATCCGTCAAAGAAACCGTAATTCAATGCTTTATATTAAATCTTAAGTATTATGTAAAATAAACATCCAAACAAATTTCCTTCTTATATTAAAAGAAATAATCTTATTATAAAACTAAATAATTACTCTCAAAGAATATTTTCATGATCAACGTATCTGAATCATTTATAACGTTTTCAATAAAAACGCGAACTGATAAGAAATGATTCTATATATTGTCAATTATAAATAAAGCAAAAGTAAATAAGTATACCTATTATCGCATTCGATATATTCGATATTTTTCATCTACACAATGATAATTTATCATTTGCTATCCAATAAAAAAATTAAAACCACCTCTCCACCCCTATTCATATCAAATCCTATAAAATATAAGAACAACAAAAAACAGATAAACACAATGTCAAATCCATACGTAGGCCTCGACATTTCCATAGATTTCTTTAATAAAAAAAAACAGATTCATTTGACATGAAACAATGGCGAGTCCTAATAGATTATAGTAAAACTGGGAACATTGCTACCGGACTTTCTTACGCCTGTCCAAATATTCCTGAAATCTTTGATCAGCTAAGTAATGGGAAATATTTAAACAGCCTTGGCCTCACTTCAAGGTTGGAAGATTTTAAAAAAAATTGGCCTTTTAATTCCTGATTGATATTTAAATTCAAACGTGTGTTTTTTATCTATACTAATATTATAAAGAGGAAAGATTTGATTTTGGTTTTTTTTTAGTTGGTAATGGATAAAATCAAAAACTACTGGACCGATTTTAAAAATTCTTTCAATAATATAAAGCTACATTATCTACGAGTAACACAAGCTATATTTTATTTTGAGAAATTGATTTATCTGTACTAATATTATAAAGAGGAATGGTTTGATTTTTTCTTTTTTTGTTTTTTGTTAGTTTGTAATAAATAAACTCAAAAACTACTAAACCGATTTTAAAAATTCTTCACCAATATAAGGCTACATTATTAGTAAGTAATATAGACTATACTTTATTTTGAAAAATTGATTCATTTCTTATAAAAATGTCAATAGTTCTACACAAGGTATAAAACATCGCCTACAAATATGCTTTCTTCCCATGCCCTGTAAAAACTATTGCTATTACATAAAAATTCATTTAGGCTGTTTACGTAGGAGTAAATTACTTTTTGAATTAGTCAAATCGGTACATTCGTTTAAAAGTTATGTTGAGTATAACAAAATAAAAATTGTCGTGAGCAAGCCGCTGTATGTTGGGTAGGTAAACAGAAATATTACTATCTAAACTAATATTATAAACTGTATGAATTTAATATTCATGAAAAATTGTGAGAAGATAACCCAAGGTATATAATGACATACGTATCATGCTATTAATCCATTTGCAACTAGATAGTTTCATTATGTAAATTCCTCTAATAAAAAATATGTAAATTCTTCTTTAAATTTATCGAATCGATTCTGACATCGAAAATTTACACGAAAAAGACTTTCGTTGGCTGTGTTCTAGGGCAAAAATATCACCTGAGAATAACATAGTCGATGAAATAAACAATTTGATCACACAAAAAGTCCCCGGCCAGGTCAAACACTACAAATCGCAGCACATTACCCACAGGCATTTTTAAATTCCCTTAACTCCGCTGGCCTACAACCTCACGAATTATCATTAAAAATTGGAACGCCAATCATGCTTCTGAGAAATTTAGGTCCTCCCAACATGTGCAATGGGACGAGGCTATTTATATTGGAATTAAAAGACAACTTAATTGTAGTGACCATTATCAATTACTTCAATTTTTGGTGAAAACTTCTTTTGCTTTAACAATTAACAAGTCCCAGGATCAAACTTCTAATTTGGTAGATATTGACCTACGAAAAGAATGTTTTACTCATGGGCAACTGTATGTTGGCCTATCACGAGTCGGAGCTCCCAAACATCAATTTATTTTGCTGCCACAAAATAAAACTACATCAAATATTGTTTATAGGGAAGCTCTAAGACACTAAGCTTTAAAAATAAATGTCAATAAAAATTCATTTTTAGCAAATAACCTTATCTTAAAATAGCAACAGAACTATGATTACGAAAATGACTGCTAAAAATTGTAATTGCTATATTCTGTTTTTTTTCTATTTGTGCTATGCCGAAGCGTATCAAGTTAGCAAATAATAGTATGTTTACTACACCTACTAATATTACAAATGCGTAAGAAATTTGGCAGAGATAGAGTACAATTTTATAGATTGTATATGTATGTAGGTAGTTTGGAGTATGACACAGGCTACTTTTTATGCTGATATTTGGGACTTACGCGGGCGCAGCTACATATGCTAATATTATAAAGAGGTAATGTTTGTGAGTGAGTTTGTATGTAGAAGGTAATCCTTGAAACTACTCATCCGATTTTAAAAATTATTTCGTCAGTAGAATGCTACGTTATCACTGATTATCACGTTATAACTTTCTAAAAATTAATGTAAAGTTATTACGAAACAATAATAATCAAACGCATAGCAACAGTTGTTTAAATATTAGAAACAAATATTGACTCATTCAAAAGCTACGAGTTTTACATGCTTATGACTAGCAGAAATAGAAATGTACCTTAATATTTCATAAAATATTATTAATTGTCAAATTTAGACGGACTTCCTTTAAATTATCGACTTTTCCGAAACAATACCGACTGTGTAGTATTACCGTATACAATACATATCGACATTTAGGTATACCGATATGTATTGTATTCGTCCATATTTTTATAGCTTAATGTTACTCTGATATGAAATTTGTCATTCAAATAATATCCAAATTTCACTAGTTTCAATTGTAGAATATCTCCGGATGCGATAGCGGATCGCGCTACAGTGAGCGCATTACTTTTTGCTCGCCCAGATAGGCGGAAAAATCGAAATTTATTTATATTATAAAACTAATTAATTCAGCTACTGACATCTGAAAAACTTTTTTCATGTACTTAAATTTTTCCCTAAAAAATTCATATGAGTAATTCTGCGATAAAAAAAAAATTCTATAGTATCACGCTAAATTTTAAGTTTCTACATAAAGCTGTTTCTGAGAAAAAACATTTTATGGGTCTCAAAAATCTTTCAAAGTGACATTTTCAAGAAGTGTTCATCACAGTCACATTTAAAAGTTTTAATGAAACTTCATACTTCTGACAGATTCACAAATCGACCGAAAATGTTCAATTTTAATATCTGTCTAAATCGTCTTTACTCCCCAACGCGCGAATGTAAACAAAAACAATGCCGAACATAATAACAATCAACACGGGATGGAAAAAGAGAAGTTGCGCACAGAAGTGTTAATGATGACGCGTGGTAGGTACGTAATTTTTTCGTTTAATTAATCCATTCGGAAAGACAAAAAAGCGAAATCTGATGAATTATAATTTCTGTGTTTCTATATTTCTGCCGTATTATAACTTTCTTATGGCAAATCCATGTCGTGTCTATCGACTATTGGCTCCACCTGTAGAAAACTGTGCGAAAAAAATTAACGAATTTCAGGTAGGAAATCAACATTTGTTCGATTATTATTTTATGATACTTTAAATTATTCTTGACTGCAGATGTCACTTAAATATAAAATAACACACATTCGGAAAAATTCACGATGACCAATGTAAAGACATGAAATCTTTGTCGCAGTGGGGCATATGCTGGCTGTAACAAATTGCTCTCGTGACAATAAATCCGCTATACAATTCTGCATATTATCGCCAGTAGATAAATAAACGAAACTATTTATTATAGTTTTAAGTAATTATCCAATCAAAATAGACATCGGCATTAACCAAACTCCGGTAGAGATGAAACTTGGTACAAACCTCCAAATAATAATTTTAAATAAAATGTCAATACTCCACATCGATTAGATACATGCTAATAATTTTATTCAAGGTCAAAGTTCGTCAAAAGAATTTTTTCCTAAATTCTCTTGAACTCTTAATTTTATTGTAAAAATAGTCATTATAAAATTAAACTATTATAAATTGTCAAAAATTTGTTTAAAATTGGAAACACAATTAAACCCCACTTATATTTATGTGAATTCTCAGCACATGGCCATCAGTTTAAGATTGCATTAATAGTCAATATCAGCAGTGAAAAGTTGAAAAAAGTAATCTTTGCTAATATTATAAATACGAAAGTTTTCGATGGACCGATATACGGATGCATGTTTGTTACTCTATAACTCCGTAATTTTTAAAAGAATCTGCACGGAATTTTATATAAGAATAGATTATAACTTAATTTAATATATAGGCTATTTTTATGCTAAAATATTATATATTTTCCGAGAAATAACGTTCAACGTTTAAGGTTTTCATTAAGATTCTACTTAACCACGTAGTGTTACCAATAAGCAAAATCCCGTAAGTCTAACTGCAGCACGTGTATCTTTAATTCCCAAATCCAAATGAGATTCCCATGGAATAACTTACAAAACTTTATCCTTTTGTAACTCAATCACATTGTTGAAACTGTAAGTGAACCAATTTTAAAGAGATTGATAATAAATTATAATCTGGATTGATATATAGGCTAAATAGGCCATGCGAACGAAGTGGCAGTAAGAGCTAGTTTGCTATATTCCTACAGTTAAATACATATTTACAAGTAAAAATGATATTAATATAAATAATTCATTTCTTTCTTGGTATAAATATTCTTGATACTAAATACATATTCTCCATCGTATTGATCATATAGAGGATAATTTTAGACTTAACGTCTATATATTACAATAACAACTTAGGGTCTTTTTCAAATAATTTATTACTTTCCTAGTTTTAAATCTATATTTACAAGTAAAAAATATTAGAACATAGAACTCGTTCTTATTGACATGAATTTTTCAATTTAATTTATCCTGAGACGTAACATTACGCGAAGTCTCGACCTTATAAAGTAAATAAAATAATTTTAGACGTTGATTATCAATAACACCGTTGACATTTCTTTAGTAATAATTTGTTATTTTTTTAATTTTTATTTAATATATTCTTTACAAAATTAACATCATTGTTCAAAATTGAAATTAAATATGGTTTATTAAATATTAGGTAATCATTAAATTAATAACACCCATAATAGTCATTAAACATTTGTCGGTTGCGCACAAAGTAAATTATGTATAATCGTTCTTGACCGTTTCTGTTCACGCCAGTGGAGAGAAACGGTCAAATACATTAATGGTCTTAAAAAAATGAAATAGCAACACCTGTATTGCAAGTCCCTTTGAAATAAACTCAATTACCAAAATAATATGTTTACCTACTTATTTTACAATACAGGCAATGCAATCAGAATTCACTATGTCGAAATTCTTTTTTTTTATTTGGAATATAGCTGTATTGTGTCCCTTTGAAATAAACTCAATTACCAAAATAATATGTTTACCTACTTATTTTACAATACAGGCAATGCAATCAGAATTCACTATGTCAAAATTCTTTTTTTTTTATTTGGAATATAGCTGTATTGCAAGTCCCTTTGAAATAAACTCAATTACCAAAATAATATGTTTACCTACTTATTTTACAATACAGGCAATGCAATCAGAATTCACTATGTCGAAATTCTTTTTTTTTATTTGGAATATAGCTGTATTGTAAGTCCCTTTGAAATAAACTCAATTACCAAAATAATATGTTTACCTACTTATTTTACAATACAGGCAATGCAATCAGAATTCACCATGTCAAAATTCTTTTTTTTTTATTTGGAATATAGCTGTATTGCAAGTCCCTTTGAAATAAACTCAATTACTAAAATAATATGTTTACCTACTTATTTTACAATACAGGCAATGCAATCAGAATTCACTATGTCAAAATTCTTTTTTTTTTATTTGGAATCATTGCATGTTTTTCAATATATTTTATACTTTCGGCAACGGTGTTTTTTTTTTAATTTTTTTAACTTCAGCAGTTTTTGAGTTAAATGGAGAAGATGACATATTTTTGTGGATATTTTCAAAAATGTCTTTAGAACCATCTTTTGTAAAATTCTGAAAAAATTGTTGCGAATTTTTTTTCACCCAACAAGACATAATTTCCAAAAATATTTGATCACTTTATTCCTGAAATTTTTCTCTCCTCCCATAAAATTTACAAATAAATATTTTTAAATATTAACTATTGAAATATGTACGGGTTGATGTGCTTTATCACCAAGCCAAATTACAAGTTTCTGCATCTCCAAGAAAAACGGCTGTGACAGACGGACTGACGAAGTTTTACAAGGATTCCGTTTTTTTCTAAAGTACGAAACCCTGAAAAGCGGACGGGAATAGGAATCGATCTCAAGAAAAAATCAAAAGCTACTCTGACCAACTCTCTCAACTTCTAAAATGAAACGTTGCTGATTTGGTCGACATTAAAATCCAAATAAACATAAAAAAGGTGTCGTCTCCTGTTTAGAAAGGACTACATAAAGTATTTAATAATAATACGTTATCCTTATTTATCAAATGATTTCAAGTTAAACAATGTTTCGACAAAATAAAATTGGTTCCACCGACAATTAAAGTTTAAATAAGAAAGTAATAAGACTTACGTTAAAAAATTTACTTGAATTAAGTCAGTTCTTTTTTCGTTTCGGAGCGATTACAATATATTCCAATTTTTTACTGAATTCCTATGTACTTCATTTATTAAAAACGCAAGAGCTCCGATATTAGGCACTATTAAACTAATTAATATTCACTTCCATATTGTTATATTCAATTCATATTGTATAATTCACAAAAGGTTTCTTCCCGTACGGCACTTTACTATGTCAACAGAGTATGCTTCACATTATTAAATCTTCGTTTATCGACAATATACAATACCGTAATATTAATTGATAAGGTAATTGACAATGTAAAACGCCACAATCCCTTGATTCGCTTTTCCAAGATAACAATTAGAGATAATTCCGTGTTCCATTTAATTTTCACAACCTCTAAACGGTCAATTTGCTTTTCCTGTGTATATAGGTAAGTGAAGATAACGCATACAATTCAATAAGGCTAATGAGAATCTTCAAAGTAATTAATATAATATCATTTCATCCCTAAACCAACTATCTTATCCAAATTTGCAATATCCAATTTCAATAAAACTATATGAAAATTTAATAGGAATGAAACCCGTTTGAATGGTACCATCAGATACTCGTCTTTTGCGTTAAAAAAATATTAGGGCAACGACTGACGTCATTAATATTAAAAGTAATGAAAAGATACTTTAAATGCACTACAGTTCAGCTTAGGGAATATGTATTTAAATATTAAGGTAGAATAAAGTATATTAATTAAGAGAAAGCCATTTTACTTTTAATTATGGCGCCGAAACACTTTTTTAATGTTTATCGTAATTTAAGAAATTTACCTAATTAGGAAGAATTCACTCTTTGTGTTTTAATATTTTATTTGAATTTATGAATAAATTTCACATTTTCCAGATAATTACCTAATTTTAAAACTAATTCAAGACGTGTCATGAAATATTATTTATATTAAATTATTCGCAATGATAAAGCTTAGAAAATAAAACGTTGCTTTAAAAAAAGATAAACCAACCTATTGTAATTTAGAAAACATGAATACTCGAAAACTAAATTAGTGTCAGATCACGTTTTCCTTCGCAATGTATTAAATATTTTGGCGGTCCCATATCATCTAACTCATGAAACTGGAATTATGCAAAACCATCAATATCTTACCAGAAGGATGTAGTAACATTATATATATATATATATATATATATATGTGTATATATATATATATATATATATGTATATATATATATATATATATATATATATATATATATATATATATTTATATATATATTCCTTTTTGTAAAAATTTAAATATTTGATAAATATACGAAATTAAACGAATTGTAACTTTTATTCAATTTAAAACAACAAAAAAACTTAGAATTTGATTCTTATGTTTTGAATTTGCAACATCCGATATATTCTTTAACATACTGACTTTAAATACTTAAACTAAGTTTGATAATCTTAACCACTTCGCACCCTTAACCTATAAGAAAACAAGAAACCTCGGTGTATGTTATGTTTAAAATAATGTCAATAATCATATCAGTTTTTCTTTTTTTAGTATTTTGGCCATTAGCTATGTGTTATTTTTTTCATTATATTATTATTATAAAGTTAATAACTGATATAAATTATAATAATTATTATGAACTTAGTTCCGATGAAAAATCTGTCTTAAGAACGCAGGCTCTAGTCTAATTACGAAAATTTAGCTAACTTGGAGACGTCTAGTCTGATCAAGGAGAAGTACCGAATGTTATATTGAGTCAACATTGTGCCCCATGCATATAGTTATATATATTACATTTCTTCTGGACTATATTTCCCAATATGTTTTGTAATACGATTAGCGAAAAGCATAGAGCTTCACCATCTCTGGCTTTATGACGCTATTAATATTTACACGTCGAAACTCACTTAAAGACATGACGAACTTTTAATTACTCTTAATTACCAATTACTCTCAGATATTTTATTCTTAGATATTTTTCTAGGATTTTGAAAACAGATACTTAACAATAACAAAAAAATCATTTAAGACTTATACGCATGCCCGATAACACACCAGGTATTGCATCATTGTTTCATAACTAAATAAAAAAGTAAAAACTGTACACATAACACTTACGTGCGTAAGAAAATACACTATTTAAATAATTTTATATCATTATCTCTCCTAATCAGAAAATCATCAGCATCGCAATCTTAATCAATAACGAGTACGGGACTGTTTGTCTCAAACTATGTTGATAAATAGTCTACTCGACGCGAAATCCATAAATAACTGTCGTACAATAAATAATACCTAATGGTGTCGACAATAATCCTACTTTCCAATATAAACATCACTATAAATCCGATAGTTAGGGTATTTGTTATTAAGTTACGCCTAAACGGCTGGACAGGTTTTCATGTAACTTAACAAAAATAATACATGATACGAATTAAAATATAGGTAATATGAAACAGCCTAATTCAAACTGGGGATTTTATACAATGATAAACATTCTATACTAAAACATGGCACACATTGTATCTAAATTGTTTTGCTTAAATGTCTTAAGAGTTCAATATATAAATCATTACATTTTAATTCACGCGATCGTTGTTGTGAGCAAAATCCAGTGCATAATGAATTGGAAAATAGCAAAAGAAAATACGTACAAAAGATATAAATGTACTTTGAAAACGTCAATAACGGCAAGCAATACACAGGCGCTAATATGAAACATCAATACTGGTTTTCCATTTAAGAAATTGTGATTTATAAACATGAACTATTAACTTCCTATTTGTAATGTGCAGGTCATAGGTTCCTCGCGCCTAATTGAGGTACTAAGCTTATTATTGAAGCGTCCAGGAGGGCAATTCCGACAGTTTTATATTCTAAAAGAATATATAACAACGTATCCGATAAAGCAGTGCTCGTTGTATACAATGTATTGTATTTTTGTGGTAAACAGCTATCGTGCAAATTATTATGTGTAGAATTAATTGATGATATAATTAAAATTAATTTTTTGTTCTATCTTACGAACAATCTTCCGGAAATTAAAAAAAATTGGTAAAATATCATATTTTATAATTTTTGAGCATCAAACACACATAATTAAAAATTCTGAAAATTATTTATTATATCCAACAGTGTTATACCAATATCGTGAATTACTTTTACAGTCTTGCCAATTTTTCAAAGAAAAAAGTATGTGTCCATGGACATTTTAATTAGTGCAAAGTCAAAGAAGAAATCGCAACGTCGAAGAAGAAAAGTTCGCGACAACTTCCTGCTTGCAATAGGAGCAAGCAGCAATTTTTATCTGTCTAAAGGTACTACATCTCTGGAACTCTATTATTAAAAATTATTGAAAAAAATAATTTTGATATCTTTGTACTCTTCTCCTTCAATTGATATTACATACGACACATAAAATGATTTTATTATTACCCCCTTAAAAGATACTGACGAAAATACACCTGACGTTACAAAAATAGAAAAAAATTGTTAAAAAACGTGTTGACAACCAGGAAACGACAAAGAAATAAAATACAATAAATAAAAAAGTAACTGTATACGGTAATACAAATCAAAAAAGACACCATCATAGAGGCACATATATTAAATTGTTATCAAAAATTATTAATTAGAAACAAAAAGAAACTAAAAATCTAACGAAGTACATGGAAACTAACATTGATAAAAATAATCAACGTCAATAAGCCTTTTTAAAAATAACTGACACCGACACTCGTTCTGTGCTGGCGAAATAAGTGTATTCATCACTCTTTTCGAGTTCCGCTTGATTTTTCCCGACGATCCTGTTGGCCTTCTCAATTTCATAGATAGTGCGTTACATTAGTGTATATGGATGGAACAGGATACAATTAGCACTTTTTTGATCTTGCTTTTTCAAAGAGTTCCGTAAAAATCCCATTACAAAATGTTGTAAAAAAACAAACTGACATAACGTCTAAATGAGGACTTTTTAATGACTTATTTTGCATTTAATCTGTAGAAAAATATCAGTTTTATCCCTATGACATCTGGGCGTAATACTATATGGTCTTTTTCCGGGCTCCTTTCTAAATAAATATTTTAGAGTATTGATTTCAAAATTATATGCCGATTAAAATGCATTATCGCTGTGCCAAATTTACAGGCCTCAATCTCAAATGGTTTCTGAAAAAAACCGCTTCGACATTTTTCTTTACTTAACATAAAATTCTCATAAAAATAGTTTTGGGATCCCTAAACTTTCTCTTTCATTTGATATCCCCACAAAAAACATGAAATAAAAAAATCATTTTCTTTACTTGACCCCTCTGAAATTTTGTATAAATATGTTTCAATGAAAACTTTATTATTTTTTATTTAAATATATGCGGATCAATATGCTTTAGCATTATGTGAAATTTCATTATGTGACTTTAAACATCTTCTGCGCAAAAGAGCTGCGATACATGAACAGACGAATGCAGGAACGATTATGTAAAATTCTTTATTTTATTTTTGAAGTTCCGTATTTCAAAAGGAAAAAAAACCCTTATATGATTAATAATGTGTCTGTCCGATTTTCTCTGAAATTAGGCGAAGGAAAATTAATTTTTGGAAAAGTCTTCATATAAAAATTAAAGAAGGGGTAATTTTTTTAAATTTTTTATATCATGTAGGGTATCACTTAAAACGATTAATTACAAGAAACATAAACATATTTTTACATATTTCAAAATTTTATATTTGGAAGGATACTCTAAAAAAAATGCAAAAATAAAGCATTCCATCCCCTCTCCCTTATTTCCGAAATTACTGAACCAAAAATCATGAAAATAATATTGAAAAGTTGTGAAAGCAATTGGTAAAATCTTACTAGGAAATTACAGGAAAACTATAGCGTCCATAAGTCTTATAACTTTTGAAATATACACCATGCTTACACCTGTGAAAGATGTCGTAGGCAATATATTTACGTTGTGAAAAATAACTTTTTCTAAATAGTTTTATGAAAATACAACGTACCTTTAAATGTTTATAAGTGCCCAAACTTGTACGAAACTTTCGTAATGCGAGTTTTATACTCGGCAGGTTTTTGAAATACAGAATGCTAAAAATAACATCTTTGTATTCAGAACTCATATTTCTCACTTACCCTAGATCATCAAAATATTTGAAGATCAAGGCTTAATCTATTTCATTGATTGATGAAAAAAATACATAAAATAAACTCATAATTGCTAGATATGTTATCAAACAAGCTGGAGGAAAAGTTTCAATACATTTTATACACAACCAACGCTTCGAGCCTTCGTGCCAAATTAATAGTTATATATGATATGCCTAATGTCATTATCATTCTAAAAGTGCTCCTCGATGATTAAAGGTATTTGTCTTAAGCTCAATATAACTATCGCATTTATATACGTGTTATCTTAGACTCTCCATGCTTTTCATTTTAGATCGCACATGACGTTACTAGGGCCATATTTTTTTGTTTTATTATGGTGTTAAGTATGAGAATATACCTGTTAATATAGCACCTAATTTCAAGTATTATCTAATAATATCAGTTGAGGTAAACAATCTTTCTCAACTTACTTAATCTTTTTAGATGTAAATGCCGGTTGGCACTAAAGAAAATTTCAATTTTATTCTTTCTTAAAATAATGTAATGTACATAAAAACAATGTATTTAGCGAATAACTTAGCTCTTATGATTATTTCATTTAAAAAAACGATTTTAAAAGTGCTTTGACTGGTGAAAACGACTGTCTAACGTCAAATTTTAAACGTCTTTCAGCAATCCGTTTTAAGTATTTAAATATTTTAGTTTTTCATCTTGTATTTTTGTAATTCATCTTTGTATTTACATATTAAGTGTTTAGTAATACCTACAAGCTACGTCAATTAAGCTCAACAATTTAGAAGTACTTACTTTATTACTGAAATACTTATAGGCGAAAAATATTTCATTGATTTTTTTATGTAAATATCATACCTAATATTATAGATATAGAATGTGTATAATACAAAACATTGTTTTATATTATGGATATTCTTTCATTTAAAGAAAGAAAAAAGAGAAAGCCTTCACAGGCACTAAACTACATTCGTTCCCTATTTTAAATAATAGCAGACCAGTCTTACGCATGAACATTTAGAACAACATATTACAGAAACTTCTATAAAAATAAGAAATACTGTTTTATTATTTTACTTATAAGTAAATAAACTGAATTTTTTATAAAATTGATTACCTAATTGAAATTTTATAACATTTTTATTATGCTTGCAGCCTTTTATACTGCATATAATTATATGTCGGAATTCAAATATAAAATTTTTTCCTTCACACATTAACAGGGTTTGAATTCACAAAATGCAGATAATGAACCCTACTTAGAAATGCTACATATTTTACTTTATTACCGACTATCGCTCTAACCGATTACCATCAAAATTCGACTTATTAAATATGCGACTAAATCCTGAGGTGTACATTTTACTCGTTAGCTCTGTAATTAGTTCAAAATCTCCGGGTCACCAAATCGAATCACTTATATAAATAAGAAAGTTGTGAAAATTCAGTACTACATAATACTATGTTACGCTGTGATGATCACTTGACACCGTGCCTCTAATGATGTTTGAATTTTCGTTCTGCTATGACAAGTGAACAAAATGAGATATTTGCAAGAATTCCATAACAAATGGGTATTTACATGAATGCTAGAAAAGTGTCCACATATAAATAAGATAAAACTAAAATACTTTTATGATAAGTGAAATATTTATTAGATACGGTAGAATAAACCTTAAGATTTGAAACAGAAAAAAATATGCAAATTGTCATTGGAATTTTTAAGTGTAGGATTTAATTTCTAGTTTTTGTATCCTGTAAAATACCTCACTTTAAAAACTATTGTTTTTTACATGGTAACATTTTTGGAATTCTGTCCTGGCCTAAATACAAATAAGAAATACTGCTGTATTTGAAGTTTTTTTTTAATATAGCATCGATACAGTTAGGGATAAATCAAGTGAAACACATCCACCAATTCATATCCCGTGCGGCAGTGGCTGAAACTGACATGGAGAGTGAAAATCAAAATATTCCGGCCCGTCATAAAAAATTAAGAGAGATAATATACATGCAAATTATGGAAAGCAATAAAAGACCAAGACGACTCCAAGTCTTCATTTACAACTGCCTTATTCCCCGAAGCTCAGAAGGGTATCCGCCCATATCACCAAACCGACTTTAATTGGAACAATCAAAGGAAAATAAAATTAGACCTCCTACTCACATTGGGTAGATGATTTTGCTGGCGAAATGCAGGACATCAGCATAACGTAGAGTGAAACAGTTCCTGGCGTAGTGAAGTACGGTGAATGCCGTTTGCCTCACCAAGGGACATAGGATATAGAGAGGGATAGATAGCATAAGTAAAAAAAATGAAATAAGTAAAAAAATTGCCTAAAAGACGTTTAAAATTTATTAGCCCTCTGATAGAATTACGTAAAATAATATTATTTAAATTATCGGTCAGTAAAAAAAGTCCTTTTTAAATAATATCTTTTATATTATTTTAAACTGCAATTATGTTTGTTAAATATTTTATTTTTAACTTCAAAAAAAGGAGGAGCTTCTCAATTCATCGGAATTTTTTTTATGTGTGTTCTTTACTGAATGGATCGATTTCGATGATTCTTTTTTTATTTGAAAGAGAGTACTTTAGATGTGGTCCCATATAAATATAATAATGATCTGGTAATAAAGTCCAGAAATAAAGGATGGAATTCCTAAACAAATGGCAATAAATCAACTAAGACTCAAGATATTTGCTACAGGTATTTTGTAAAGTAACTACACCACGTACCAGGGTCTGATGATAAGTTTCGGAGATGAGCAATAGAACTCCTTAACAAATGTTGGTAAATCAATAGTGAATAAATGTATTTGCTACTGGTTGTTGTTACTTTAAAATTAACTGCGCAGTCGTCCAGGTTAGGGTCTGATAACGAGTTCTGGAGATGAACAATGGAACTCCTTAACGGATGGTAGTAAATTAAACGTGGTTCAAGATATTTGCTACTAGTAGTTGTCACTTTGCAAAATAAGTACACCATCGGCCAACGTCTGATGATGAAAAAAATTATGGAACTTCTTAAGGGACAGTAGTAAATCATCCGTGATTCAATATATTTGCTACTGGTCAAGTGTTACTTTAGTTATTATTTTGCAAAATCTAATATTGGATTTCGGATATGGAGAACGGAACTCCTTAACGGCTAACAGTTGACCACTGGCGGCTACTACTGTCGCTTCATGTCTGTGTGTTGTTGATAATCAATTTAGACAAAGAGGAAAATATCTACATACTAGCTTTTGCCCGTGACTTTTGATAGCTGTAAAATATGCTAAGAAAGAAAATAATTGATTGTTAGCTGATTGGTGATGATTAATATTATTATTCACTAAAAATTCCAAAATATAATATCTTTTAAAAAACCGATTTCAAAAAAGGTATTAAAAAGTAAAAAATAATTAACTCAATATAGGTATTTACTTATTCGCAATAAATAAGTTACTTATTTTTGAAGTCGGTGCCAGCATCGCCTATCAACTTAAACAATTGTAAAATGTTATATTATAAATACGCCCTTTATGAATCTATTTCGTATTGCGAGTACATTAGAAGTTAAGGTTTACGCTATAAATTAAATTAAATTATTAATTTGTTAAAGTTGGTCGACGGAGCTAGCACCGACTTCAAAAATAAGTAACTTAGTTATTTATTGCGAATAAGTAAATACCTATATTGAGTTAATTATTTTTTACTTTTTAATACCTTTTTTGAAATCGGTTTTTTAACAAAAATCACGGGTAAAGCTTTGGGAAATTTACTGACGCAAATTTTAACAAATGTCTTCTTAAAATCATATTTATCTTTTTATTATGGAATGTTTGAATCTTCTTTTAAATGTATATATATATATATATATATATATATATATATATATATATATATATATGCACGTTATAATTTATTCATTTATTTCAAAGATTGACGAACAATGCACAACGCACGTTTGATACTCAGTAGATTAGCTTTTATCATATATAAAGGGAAAATACAAATACAACGGAAGCAAAAATATGTTTCTAAAATTTCCAACAAAGATTAGCTGAAAACCCAGAAAAATGTGGAACTGGGCGATTTTGAAACCCTCTTGAAGCGGTATATTTTCAAAAGCACACACATGAGATTTCATTAGGCAATTTACGTTTGACCAAAACTATGAGGGATATTATAGCAGGTTATATTCATCTATACATATAATAAATATATAAATTTCACCTTCTATAACACGCATAATAAAATTGTGACGGAATAAATGGTGTACACGGAAAATATTTTAAAAAGGGTAATTGATTTAGCATGTAATAATAGAAGCCGGAAAACCTATTTTTACAATTTTTGTCTATGTAATTCAATGAAGGAAAATCAACTTGACGAATTTTGATAAAATTTGGTATGGTAATGGTTAATAACCAATAGCAACATAAGAGAGAATTTTTTTTATTCCGAATTTTAGACGACTGAAATCGTGGGGCACATCTAGTTTTTAATATACAAGTACTTGTTTATACAAACCAAGAAATATTTTTGGAAAACTCATTAAACTAACATTAAAATATAAAACTAAGCTATATCAGAGAAATTATTATTTATAATTTTATTATTTTATTACATGTACTTTTTTTAATTAAAAAAAATATATAATCCGTAACTTCAAGGTTGGAAGAGACAAAGCCAAGGCGCAATATAAAAATCCATGTGCTAATAATAAATATTTTCTGATGTTTAGAAAATATGCATTCAAATATCTCATTCAAAGTTTTCTGAAAAAAATACTTTCATACCCATCGTGCTCATGTATCTCTAACTTATTCTTCTCAATATATAATATATGCTGGTATCATATACATAAATGTATTTAGATTAGTTTGTTTAGTTTAGTTGTTATAGATTTGTTTTATATTAATTACTTGTTTTTTGTTATTTCTTGTCAGTATTCCAGCTTATTTAATATTCCTTTTACTATTTTTTTAAATTTATTTTGTAACTGCATTCATAATCGTTTGAGGTCTTTCATTACTTATAATATAGTTTATAACCCGGTGATTCCCTAACTGGAAAAGATTGCTGTAATGGCAATAAGGCTGACTTATATGTATTTACATCAAAGACAAGAAATAAATAAGGAAATAAAATAATATTTTCAGTCTTACACCTCAATGTTACATATTTTGTGCACTAGACAAATATCTGTCCTGTTATAATATATATTTTCATGCCTTAGGCAAACAAATGTTCTATTCTAAATAATACCTCAGGTAAAGTGTAAAATTATGAAATAAACATTATATATATATATATATATATATATATATATATATATATATATATATAAAATATAAACTTATGAAATAAATATTTTAAAATTCTATAAATTTTAAGAATAAATAAGCATGTACTACAAAACTTTTGCTCCGAAAAAAACATTTTTTTAGTAACCGATTTCAAAAAAGTGACAGGTTCACCACTCGATGCATGTATATTTTTTTATATATGTACAGTCATTACTCATAGACGCGTCAACCGAAGTTCATGATTAGTTTACGTTTAAAAGGAAGAAAATTCTAATATTATCCCTATAAATACGGTCAGGATGTCATAATAGACTACAAACTGAGGAACTTCTCAACGGATGTGGGAATAAGGCCACTTTGAGAAATTTGATACAGAATTTGAACTCTTCTTACATGCCATCATAATTACTTTAGCAACAGATAATGGCCAAGGTCTGATGATAGAGCTAGAAAGTAGTGACAGAACTTCTCGATGATGAAGTGTAGATAACAACGAGTACGGATTAATTTGACCTATCTTTACTAGACAATTGGTGACATGTGGTGACAAGAGTCTAATGATGGAGCCAGAAAATAGTGATAGGAGCTTCTTAACGACGAGGAGACTTGGGTTCGTTTGGCTTGTCTGACTAGTCCTTTAACCACAGGTGGTGGTTTAACATAATCTAATGATGAAACGGAAAGATGGTGACAGAAACCCCTCGGTAGTAAGGAATAAACTCATCAAGTTTGGACTCGTTTGACTTGTTTTAACGTAACACAAAAATATGAAGCAACTAGGATGTTAGTAAATAGGTAGGTAATTATATGCAAAGGTATACAAAAGCTCAAAGTGATTACGATATCAGTATGAAGGTGTTTAGTTACGTAGGTTTATAAAGATATATCCTCGTAAAAACATATCATGAGTATAAAATGACTACGTTAGCAGTTTGGGGTAGACAAGTATTCACGGGTAGATACAAAGATATGAAACGACTAGGGTATCCATAAGCAGATAGTTAAGTATGCACAGATATACAAAAACATGAAGAAACTATTACCACCTCCCTGTAAAAGATGTTGCTTTTGTTCGTTTGACAAGATTGTAACTGTACTTTCACTAGTTCTGAAAAAAAAATGACTCATTAAAACGTTATGCAATTTGATGTGGCTGCGTTAATAATTCCGGTGCGGTGTTAATTAATTACAACCGGATCCCTTTCCCAGTAAGATAAAATAATAGGTAATGTTTTATTTAGTACGGGCAAATTATTTTTTTTCATTATTTTTATTAATTCAACGAGTAACAAAAATTGTCAAACCAAAACTGCAATATAACTGAATTTGGTTTTCAATATTTAATCTTGATCTTCTTGTTTTAGAAAAAAGTGATATATAGCGTTATTGAATTTGTAAATACAATTTTGTGTTAGAATTTATTCCTCTTTCAGAAAGGCACATTCCATTAGAAGTTGAATTGGATGCAATCTGCACAGAGCCTACCTACAGCACCGTAGGATACCCGTATGGGTTCGAATTGGTCACCGTTATGATTATTAAGGAATTTAAATATGGTTTTCCTACCGAATGTTGCTTAATATTCACAGTTAATTAAAACATGCTAGATTCTTTTTTCTATGCAATTAAAACTAAATTGAGAAAATTTATGACAACACTTTTATATGATGATGCATTTTTCAATTAACAAGCATACTTGGCATATTGTTTCTGGTTGGCTGTAAGAGATTGCTCTCCTAGCAATAAGTCCACCAGGTGTATTAATTAGATACATTAAAGTACATATTGATTGAGCTCGAAATATTCATATAAATTCAATTACAAAAGACGAATAAAAATTTTACAAAAATACTGTAAAATTTTGCTGTGAATATCACGTAAACTTATTTAATTTAATTTTGCATACATTCCCAGAAGAACTGGTTCTCACCAATTGGTTAATTCTTAAATTTTTTAAATTATGATTTAAACAGAAAAAGAATATGACCCTTTTGTTTTAAAGAAAATCCCCGGATAAACTCTAATACGCACTTGGAACATTTTGGCAAGCGTTAAGTAATATATATATATATATATATATATATATATATATATATATATATATATATATATATATATATATATATATATATATATAGATATATATATTGATTCATTTACAGAAAAAGAATAGTAAAAAGTTTGAAAAGTGTTGTTGAGTAATAACAAAATACATATTAGGTAAGAAATATGAACGTTTTATTAAACAAACACAAGGATGAAATCAATCTAAAGAAAATATTTAACATTTTTAAAAAGGAGTTGTTTGTTTTGAATTGCAAGTTAATTCACAAAATATTAATAATATTTATACAGTAGTCTTTCTTCTTCTTGTTGTCCAATGCGTCATTCTTGCTATTACTGCCTAAAAAATCATAGCTGCACTTATTTAAATATTCCTATCCAAAATAATTTATACAAGTAGATATATGCTTTCAAAATGTTCTATAGTAAACTTAATTATATCGACCCCATAAGTTCGTAAGTGAAAGTTAATGTAATTAATGAAATAAAAATTACCAAACCTTACAAAAGGAATCAAGTTAATGTTAACTACACAATTCTAAACACAATTAGTACAATTCAACAAGTAAAATCATATCAAAGGTTATTAAGGCAATTAGTGACAAAGTTTGTGTAACATTCAAAAATATCATAACATTTACAAACAAAGAGTATTATTCTTCAAAGTTTTTTTACAAAGAAACAAAGAGGCATGAAAAGAAAGTATAAACAAACAATTAAGGAATTAGCAAGATTCAATTAAATCTGTTATTAAAGGAATCGTTTGTTAGTGAAACTTCTATCTTTAATCATGCGTGATTAGTATTCAGGATTTTATTATTTTATAAATTCGTATCTGTTTATACCATTAATCTAATTTTAAGTCGAAGTTTGTTACGTGTGTTCTGTATATGAATAATATAACATACTTTTTTGTTTTTTTTATCTAAATATTGTGTAAAAGCATTTTTGTTAAATGTGATCTTTCAGAATAGGTTCGTTTTAGTACTACACTATTTTCAAAATTTTGCCATAATTTATATCTCAAATGTTTTAAAGTATTTGTACATATTCATAAAAAGTTCTCATATTTTTCTCATGAATTTTGATTTTTGAATTTATCTACGAGACGATAAATTTATACTTTTGATTGAGAAACTCTACTTGCTAAGTTACGATATTAGGTGATTGTACAAAGTACTGTTAAAAGAGCTGGTTAAAGAGAGGAGGGGAAATCAAAGTGTACAGTTGTACCGGATCTCAAGGAAAATGAGATTTATAAACTTGAGGTAAAAGGTATTTTATAGATTTTGCATGACATTCTGAATCTTTAGAATCAGTTGAAGCGGAGCTATCACTTAGTAAACCTAAAATTATAAAATGTCTTTGAGCTCCAAAAGCACATGATAAATAGCTAGCTCATATCTGTATAGAATATGAAGGCTGACATAGAATTTTTTTTATCAATATTATTAAGCAGCTGTAATTACAGGGAGAATGCTCGCTTAGAATAAGATAAAATATTTGAAAATTAATTATTATTTGTGTAGAAAATGATTTTAAAATATTTAGTAAATAAATGTCACTTAAAATATTGAATTAAAAATTAAGAGATCTCAAACTATTGAATATTTTATTGGTTTAATCGTGACATGTTAAGTAAAATTAATAGTGTAATATTCAAATTTCGCTATAATATAAGTATTTTCGCTATAATATAAGTATTTTAAATTTCGCTATAATACAGGATTTAATATAAATGTTTTCTTTAATAAGTCCATTTCAGTATATTTTGCCAGTCCCAAGTTTATCAGCCCTGAATTAAAATTACGATATTCACTGTTAGCGTTAGATATTCACGAATTAAATCGTATACTACTTTTAAGTTGTTTTTTTTCTAAATTGACGGGATTAAGCATGGCTCATATCGGTATAATATAATTACACTTTAACAAAAAGTAGATATATAATATAATTACACTTTAACAAATGGATAATAATGTTCAAAAAACCTTTTTAATATATTTTTAATTTGCATAACACACAAAAATTAATATTTTTATTTAGCTGTAAAAGAATTGTAAATTTTGTCATATCAACGCATATTTGAGTCTATATTTTGAAATATATTTGCATAACATTCAAAAATATTGAATCTCCATATATTTACAAACCTTATCTACATCATTCAGCGACTATTTCAATTATACACACTTTAATAATTGTTCAAAATGGAGTCCGTTTCTCTCAGTACAACAGCGAACACGTCCTAGATAATTAATATACATTCTTCATAATGTGACTTTTCAATGCGCAAATCACACATTTTTTTTAAAATCATCATAATTTTGGTTTACTTTGTACCTAAAAGTCTACGTGCGTAGGGTTTGGGCCATCTCGAATAACGTAATAGTTTCTTCACAGCCTATCCGCCTATTTCCATATTGCCATAACGAATAAATCATGTACTGGATGGAGCACCGTCATATTGGATAACTATTTAAACACAGGAGGCAATACGTTTAAGTACGTTATCGATATTTCCTCCAAAAATGAGATAATATTCCTAATGTCAAGATAGGTGTCCTTAGTCGAATGATCTTCAGTAAAGCAAGATACGATTACTTTATTTCGACCGCCCACACAATCAAACTAAATTGCACTTGGTGATAATTGAACGCTGTTAAGTACCACACGCATAAATATTTCTTCTACCCACACAGATGTCTTCATGTTTTATTAGACAATCAATAAGCGAAATTTATAAACGGTCCATTGGGCCCTCGGAAGGGATACGGATATAAACTAAGTGACTTTAATAGTTTCCATGCATAATATTAACTTAATTGAAACGGCGAGCTAATCAGAGAGCGGGCTTCGTAGAGGCTATCAAATTAACATAATAATATAAACCAAACAATATAATATAATAATATAACGCGGGAATATCAAAGAAATCATGCACTGTTTCGTGTATTTCGATATTTAGGGGTTGCCTGCTACGATCACATGCGTGAGTAGGAAGACAAAATGGTCCACATTCTAATAATGACTTCAGTTACTCCCCAGCTAGACACATTTCCGCTTAAAATTCCTCGTCTTCATAGACACAGTAAACAATAATTTTCTGTAAGCTCTTTAAATACCAAGTGAACTTCGATTACTAAGAATATAGATATGCACAATTTCGTAATATTTGCACTAAAATTTGGTGTTGCACCTTTCCGCGCGATTCTACACGCTCCTGCTCGCCGAAAAAAAACAATACGAGTGCACAACCAGGTCACGGCTACGCCTGAGAGGGATGTGAAGCGGATACTAAGCTGAAAAGGGCGCGTGTGAGATAGGTATGCGGTGAGATGATGTGTAATGGCGCCGGCGAATTAGGCGGAGCAAAGTAACCATGCACAAAGAATGCCAGTAATACTCTTAATTAAATATAATAATACATGCGTGATAGTATAGTTAGTGATTTTACTACAATATACCTTCGTAGTTTTATTTTTTCTTGTACTTTCGTTAGTCGCATAGTTCGTTTGTGACCCTACTTGAAATCATATTTTTTATTCGTTTTATATAGGTATAACTTGTCATAAAAAGCAAAATTAAAAATTTTGAAAAAAAAACTATGACGAATATAGACGTCGTAATTGAAAAACTATTTAATAATTTTTTTGAAAACCCTCCGACTGAAAGAAAATAAGAACCTATTAATATAATTATAAACCCAAGAAATTCTGTCAGGGCTGCCATGCCTTCTGCCTATGCCTAAAATTTTACAGTTTTATCAGTTCGTGACTAATTCAAATTCTCTTAGGTGTACAAATATATTTTAAATGATGCTACAATGTAATTGATATTGAGAGCGAAAATATAAATTCATAATAAAAGTCATAATAAAATTCTTACATTTACCAGCTTAAATTACTAAAGTTAATAATTGGAGTACTTAACTAATCAAAGTTTTAAATGTACTCTTAATGTATTATTAAACTGTTATTTACTTAAATACCCTAAGTAACGTATGCTTATGTAACGTTACCGGCAGTCAATACTCAGGGCTCCGCGCCTGCCTTCACTTTTTTTTCCAACTGGATGCTCGTTGTAAGACCCTATCACCCTAGAGTAGACGTTACAATTATATTGTAAATATTTAGGAATCAGAAAGCATGAAGGAACTAACAAATAATAAATTAAAAGAATTATTAGACACTAGAAAATTCTGTAATTTGTTAATAATAGTTGAAATATGGCAATACAATATTATGAAAGAAAATTCTCACATTTTACAATATCGCACATATTAAAGTGCTTAATGAAATAAAAATTAATAAAAATAATATAAATAGAATAAGAAGTAATTGAGTTGCGAAAATGTAAGATAATTTTGTGTTGACTCGTATTGACGATAAATAAAATGTTTCATTGTAAATAATCTGCGAATAATTCTATGGAGAAAACAATCAGGCTAAAATTTTAGAAATAGTTACAGAGTAATACTGCGCAAACAAGAGCTTGAATATAAATAAACCAGCGTCAATAACGGGTGTTCAATATCACCGCAATTGTAGATATACAAACAAGACTTCCGTAAATATTTTATACGTTAAAGTATTTTAAACGTCTTATATTATTCCTTGTCCAAAATATTTCTATTTTGCGAATCAATAAAAAGTTACTCGACCAAAAGTTAAACCAGAATACAAAATCAAAAGTCACCATGTATGATTGGGCGATATGAGCTAGCATACCAACCGATCAAGCAGTCGACCTGCTGAGACCGCGTACCTCGACCGCAGACACACTTTTTTAAAAGATGCTAACTATAATACAAAAAATGCTAACTCTAGTGGGAAAGAACCGAGAAAATTGTCCAAATACTAATTTCGTCACGAAGTACCGGATGTAACAACAAATCTTTTGTTTTCTTTTACTTTCTCTTCCTTGTTGTAGCACAACACATAATACAAATTATTTAAACGCTATCATCTTTATGACTCTTCACCCAAATGTATTCTCGTCTGCACAATCCAACCCTCTACTCTATATCAAACTAACAGTCGACTGAAAGTCGGCCATGCGCGTACCCGAAACTCGAACTAAGTCATTGAGAAATCAATGACACAGCTCGATAACGGTCAAACTCTCGACATACTGTAAAGTCTGCTGTTTGCAATGGCTATTTGGAAATGGCCAATAGTTTTATCGACCAAATTATTTCCATTCTATTCGGTCAACAGCCACAGTCGATAATTCGTCGACGCACTCGTTTAATTTTCGTTTGGATAACAGAAATTTTCACTATTTCATCGTGTAGCGTTTACAGATAATAATAAGGTTCCAAGTTAAATAAACCGCACGAACCACGCCTGCCATTTTAGTATAATCAATGGTAAGCTTCAGCGAACTGAAGAATCAGCATTTTGGAATTGTAAAAGAGAGCAAACAAAATCTTTTGTATCGCCTGTCTTCTGCGTTTTCATTTTATTAATTTCCGTGTGTTTTCATTTAAAAAAAAAATAATAAATTCAAATGGCAGACGTTTTTGTTGGTGTGTATAGGAGTATTTTTCTACTTTAACGATAACTATGTAAGAATTAAAGTTATTTTAGCTCAATTAAATTGCGGTAGCTATTATGTTTTTATCGTAAAAAAACTGTCAAGCACGAGTGGGACTTGCACTACGAGGGTTCCTTAGACATTTAGGTATTTAAGGTAGTTGTTAATATCTTATTGAAAATTATTGATTTTTGTTTTCCAAACGGTTAATGTAACATTATTTTTACAGTTTGAAAAAATAAACAATTTGTGCGTTTTTTTCTTGGGTTTTTTAGATAAAATAAAGTATGGTGAAATACTTACTTTTCCGGTAATGTTAATTGTAGAATTTTTATCAAAGCTAAACGGAAAATAATTTTCCTTTTTTTTTAAATTTTAATGTAATAGTATTTTACAATGTCTTAGTTTATTAGATAAATTATTCGACGCGTTTTTTTTTTAATTAAATGTGGTTATATTAGTACTTTTCCTGTAATGTTAATTGTACAATTTTGTGAGCGATTTTTGCCAAAACTAAATGGTAAATAATAATTTTTTTTTTAAATGTTAATATAACATCATTTTACATTGACTTAATTTTTTGGACAAATTGCACGACGGGTTTTTTTAAATAAAATAAAAAAGTATGGAGAAATAACTAATTTTTCTGTAATGTTAATTGTACAATTCTTGAGAGGGATTTTCACCAAAACTAAACGTTTAAATTTTAATGTTAAGTTATATGTTTATAATTTGAATAATATATAAAAAATTCAGCGAATTTCGTCGACATCGCAAAACTATCTTAATAGTATATATTAACTTATTTACAAAATTTTAATTCACGACGAAAATATATTGTCTACTATATTTTTCACAAGCGCATATTTACCATAAATATTTCTTTATGTGATATAAGCACAAATTTTTAAATTTTTTGTTTACTTGTGCCAAGAGACCTTATTTCTTCCCAAATTTCATTATTCTAGGTCAATGGAGAATACGCTACAGGTTTTAATTTATTTGCAAGTGTCAAAATATGCGGGATAAATAGCCGTGTTTTTAGGATTTTTCTTGATTGCATTGACTTAGAAGCGTGGTTTTTTACGGCTCCAGGGGACCGTAGACCTAAATATTTGATATAATTTCAACTTGATACCTCCACGCGTTCTTGAAAAAAAGGGTCTTGATAGACCGACAGACGTACAACAAAGTGATCCTATAAGGATGCTTTTTTTTCTTTTGAGGTACTAAAAATAAGAAAAAGAAAGTCAACCTAAAAAATTGTTGGCGCTTTACCATTTCGCCGTCTGTGCTAGATGCACAATGAACATCCAAATACTTTTTCTACTTATACAAATCGTAAAAGTAAAAGTGGCAGACTTTTCCAACACTAATTTTTTCAACACTAAATAAAAGTGGAATCAGCGTTTCATTTATACATTAGACGATAACATAATCAGCTGAACGCAACGATTATTATATTAAACAGCCACGTCATTTACGTCCCAAAAGTAGTCATCCAAAAACAAATTAATTGTCTTGTCTGCATTTGACTCTAATTAATAAATTAATGACTCGTATCGTGTGGTCTCTCCAACGCTGCGTTGTTTTATTCAAATAGTTATAAAAATGTTTTACATGAAACCATTTTAGTCACACGGCCACTACTCGCAAAAGTAAAAAAAAATATTTTATTTCTCATTACACGCAAAATAATGCTTGACTAAATTGATTAGGGTATTTATGATTTTTTTATCTCAAATTGTATGTTTGAGAAGAAGGAAATGAAATAGCAAATATTACGAAAGCTAATGTACTAAAACAAACTGAATTCTGTCGATTACTAGTTGATTAGAATAATATCTGTTATTTTCAGTTTTATAATAAAAATGAAAAGGAGATATAAATTGAATATTATTTTTCACTTTTAACTTTTAATTGTATTAGTTTTTTTTCAAATAATTTTTATATCAGTTACCATTTCAACTATTTATATCTACGTTTAAATACAATGCACACACATATATATATATATATATATATATATATATATATATATATATATATATATATATATATATATATGTATGTATATATATATATATAAATATATATATATATATTGCGGTTTAAATACTAGCACCTGTTCTAGACTTTCTCCGGATGTAAAGTATCTTTATTATTAACTTTTATTCTCATACTTATTCTTATGAGAGCAAAATCATCCTTATAAATTAGTTGAGAATTCAAAAAACATATTCATGAAAATATAATAAAAATTGATTTACCAGATTTAACCATTATCTCGAACAAACTACACAATTTTTTTTAATATCGGTATAGATGATATAAAACATATATCGAATATTAAAGAATATTACCTTAAGATTATTGACAGTAATGATTACGTAGCTACATTGAATAGTCATATGACACTCGTAAAAACATTCAAAGTTTTTATAATCTAAGTCAGGCAATGTGCGAATCAGAATAATATTAAAAATGCTATTCAGTCACAATTTAATACTAAATCAACTTTGCGTTATGACACAAACAAGGGTGTACGATTTCGCATCAAGACTAACAGACTTATCCAAGTTACCGCAGAAAACTATAAAATCTGAACTGTCAACAACATTACGATAGCAACGCCATTAATTGAGCAGTCACTTTTTTAATACCGCACGTGCGTGCCAGTAACTTTCTAACGTATGGAAAAAGAAATCAGTTTTTTGCCTTTAACTTCAGAATTACTTTTCCAATTATAACTAAAAATAGCAAATATTAATAACGTACAAATTACCCGTTTCCAATCTAATTATTTTTTCTTTTCAATCTAATTAGTTAGTAATCAATGGGATGCTCCTTCATATTTTATAAGCCTTCAAAGGATACGTAGATGCGCACGTATTTATACACGTATTACAATATAATTCATTCTAACCCACTAAGATCTCCTTGGAAAACATCCTTCTTCCCGTACTTTCATTGATCCCCTAATGTACAAATTTGTAATCATTCTCTCTATAAAAGGACAGGGGAGGGGGAGGTTCTCTGTTCATTTTAGAGTAAAGTTTTTATTAATATAGTTTAAAAAACATCTATCATTTACTCGTCCTACTTCTAGCCACTAAAATGAAGACTATGGAACGAGTGAAAAAGTGAATAAATCCGTACGTTCACCTTTAATACTTTTGTTAAAATTATTAAAGGTTCTCATAAAAGAACTTACAATATTTTCTTCGCAATATCGAAATACATTTTTCAAAAAAAATCAACGATATCTTAGCTAAATATCTGCTTTCCTCTCAATATGTTCTCTTTATTGTATATGGAACTACCAAAGTATATACTCGTATATGACGACGATATTTTATTTTTTTGGACTGAACTTTGTTTTTAGATTAACAATAACGATTAATGATATTTAACATCAATAAATTTGGTGCATATATTTTCATTTAATAATTGAAATCAAAAGTAATATTGAACTTTTCAAACTCACGGCTACACAGCGAAATACGTATTATTCGCCAATTAAAACACATGACGTCAAAATGTACCACACAGAGATTTGAGAAAGTCACATTTCTGTACCTGTCAAAAATATACTAGGCAATATATTTACTTGGTCAAAAATAATGTGAATTTGTAAATAGTTTGATAGATACGGCTATATAATTATATATGCCTAAGTGCATACGGAACTCAGACCCTCGTGGTCTGAGTTCTACTCATACTTGACTGATTATATCACAAAGTATTTTCAATTCACACATCTTATGAGAGAAGTTTTATAATGACAATAATTATCAAACCGCATCTTCTTGAAACACTGTATACCGATCTAATAGTGAACATCAGATCTTAATAAATGAATATACAATTAGAGATTGCGATTGCTGGATCGCTCATCCAGCAATCCATCTGGATCCAGTGCTTTGTTCGACCTGCTGGATTCAGAACCCGATTCGGGATCGAATCCAGCAGGTTCGCAAGTAACTAGTTTTCCAAGTAATGGCGTGAAAGTCTGCGTCGCTAACGTTTCCACGTTGCTAGGTGCACATACCGTTCTGTTGCACTTACTTACGCTCTACACCACACCGCCCGTCCATAGACCTCTGCTGCTGATTTGATCGTCAGTTTACTTAACACTCTCGCTGGATAAAGTGTTTTCGCGCTAAATAAGTATCTACTTGGCTCCGCTGTGGCCCGTGTTATTTGTTATAAAAATTGTAAGTACATTGGACATCCAAATAAGCCACAGGTATATAAATCTCAAGGTCAACCAAAGGAAACTCATTTTAATATTGGCATGATCAGAACTTACGGATCCTGTACTGCTGAACATTACATTGAATTAGTGCCAGAACGGTTGAAGAAATTTGACATAAAGTTTGAAAACGACATCATTGATATCACGTGATTATGCTGGCGCAAGCGTTATGGTGACAGCTAGTAAGCTCTTTCCATGCTATCAGCATACATACAGTTATCTGTGGCATACAGTAAGCTGTGGTAGACATTCTGTATAAAAAGAGATCTCAAAAAGAAGTAGAACTAACAGAAATAGACGAAAGTGACGAATATTGTGACAAAAACGTCGACACCAATGAAGTCTTGGAAGTAGTAATAGGACCAACACCGGCTGCTGAACCTGAAGTGATTCCATGATACAGAGAACTGCTTAAAAAAATCACCTACTAAAAACGATATGTTCTTAAGAAAACATGCGAAGGAAGGGAAGGGCAAAAAATTTAATTTGATTGTTGACTACCGCACTAAGTGGAAAAATTTGCTCAGCATGTTGGAACGTTTCTACAGTTTAAAAGTTTGCATCGATAAAGCCTTAATAGGTACTGATTCCGACACTAAATTCTTTGCTGACGAGTGGTCATTAATAAATGAATTAAAAATATTTGGCGTTAATTTTGTAGAAATTCATTATTCCCAATTAAATAAATGATGTAGCAACTTGATGCAGTATTATTTCTACTTTCTTTAAGTTCTTTACTGCGACCTAGGTTTCATTGTATTACAACATCAATGGCCCACCTGAAGATGTTGTAATGCAACGTATAGGCAGAAAGAACCTTCTCTGCAGCTGGATATATAAGCAGTTCATTGAGAAGAAGGTTGCTAGAAAACAACATAAATACCATTTGTTTCTTGAGATCCTACTTTCAGAGGAGTCAAAAAAATGAAATTGTATTTCAATTTAAGACTAATATTTTAAAACTTCTACTCTTGTCTACTTCTAAAAAAGAAAATTTTATAACTTAAATTGTGTAATACATATAATTAAAATGTAGAATTATCCATTCCGCACTGATTATCCGTTCTTGCATTATTATAATATAAATTATAATATATTTATAAAAGTTAATTAATATAATTACATTTGATATTATATAGTTTATAGACTACATTATCTATATATAATTATAATACTAATTAAACATTTAAAGTTCATTATCTCAAATACAAAACTGAAACAAAGTCAAATTTATTATCTAAATGTATAAGAATTTCTGCTGATTTGTACTGAAAGTGCCCAGTCTAAATAGTAAAAGTTTTGAAAGAAACATTGAAAAAACATTCATTTCTTGAGTATTTAAAATAAATACCATTTCTTTAAAAAATCGATAAAATTACTGGATTTGTGCTGAATTTATAATGGTCCAGCAAAGATCCAGCTGGACTGAAAACGCTGCTAGACTGCAATCCCTATATACAATCATCACATTGGTACCTGACGATAATATAACAATATTTACTATTATAACAAGGTGTTAAAGAATGCATTTGGTCTACATTACACTTAAGAATATTATTTTATACAAGGCTAATAGTAATTTTGTTGAAATTAGTAGAAGGCAAAAAATTGGTTTCACTTTTATAATTTTTAGGATTCCGTACCTCAAAAGGAAAAAAAGGACCATTATAGGATAATTGCGTTGTGCGTCTGTCTGTCTATCTGTCGGTCAAGACCCTTTTTTTCAGGAACGCGTGGAGGTATCAAGTTGAAATTAATATCAAGTCTTAACGGTACCTTGGAGCTTGAAAAAAATGAAGCTTCTAATTCAATACAACAAAAAAAACCTAAAAATACGGCCATTTATTCTGCATATTTTGACACTCGCAAGTAAATCAAAATTTATAGGATACTTTCAGTCGACCTATAATCATGAAATTTGAAAAGAAGTAAAATCTCATAGCGCAAGCAAAAAAAATCTGAAAATCGTTAATTTGTAGTCATATGAAATAAAAAAAATATGTTTTTGAAATATACGTTTGTAAAAGATATAATGGCAATATATTTTCGTTTTAAAAGAAATTAAATTTTGTAAATTTGCACAGAACCCTCGTAGTGCTAGTTCCACTGGCGCTTCACAGGTTTTTTTATAGTAAAACTAATGCTGTAACCATTTTATTTAAGAGATAACTATTTGGAAACAGCCATAACCTAATTTGTGCTTAATAAACCATTACCTTGTAGTGTAGTATTAATTTTTCAGAATGTATAAAAATCTTAAGTGATAAATTATTAATTTTATGTTTTATTTAAAAAGATATCGCTTTGGCGTATGAAATGGGCTGGAACCTTAGCGTGGCGAAGGACATTCTACCGCATGAATGTAAGCAAAAGTTTGCGCGCAAGTCTAATGCGACCATTTTATTATTCCCTTAGAATTTATTAACGTAATGAGACGATCTTTATAAAAATTTTCTTTACTACCATTTCCTTCCAAACCCTTAATATTTTTCTTCCATTTACAGGCAACTATTAGAACAATCATTCTGCAGATCATTTCTTTTTATTGAACACAATTGTATATACGGTCTGTTGTTAAATTGGCATAACATACCATCTTCTGCGGGTTTCCGAATGTAAAGCGAGGCGACGATATTCAATATTTTTTCCTGTCTCATCTCGTTTTAGAAATACACCATTTCAGTTCACCATTCAGTTTTAAATAATAAAAATATTATTATATTAATTGGTAAAATAAAATGAAACATTTAAATGTAATCATGATTGTCATTAAACATAATTATTTCTCCGGAATCAGAATCCAAATCAAAACAGGTCCTTCTCCATTATTTTCACTGAAATAAGTACGATTATGCTTGAATTCATTAAACCAGTTGTAAACAATAACACGGTATGGAAATTCATCATTAAATACTAATCAAAGTTTAAGAAAATTTTGTTGTCGTGTGAAATTTCAACAAATATCACAAAATATCATCACAGGAAAGAATTTCTGTGAAATCTATTTCGTCGCAAATAAATAATTTCCAAATTGCCACTGAAGTTACAACGCAAATGACAGTTTCATAATTTCAACTTAACTAGAGTTTTGCTTTGACAAAATTACATTAGACTTAGTACCCTTAAGACAATACGGCTAATTCCAAGGACTTTCAATACCAACTGGTATTATATTTTAATCAATAAAATCTCTTGTAATGCTTTTCTTTGAAGCTCTTTCTCATTACTTAAGCATCCTATGTTTGCTGATAACACATATTACCCTCTATATCATGTAAACATTTTTTTAAATTTCATTTAAAAGTAAAATAATTTAATTTCCTACCTCTTCATTTGCACGCATAAAGTCAGTTCTTTTTTCTATAGTTAATAAATCGTTAGATTAACTACACTCAATATAACATACAGTTATAGATTAAATTAGAGTTAACGTAAATGTAGATTAGTTCCAGTGTGCTTTTAAAGTAAACAGAAGATTTTTTTTATTATAATTTTTATATTATTGTTAAAGAATTGGTTTTAATGTTTTCGATTTTTAGGGCTGTCGTGTCTTACACAGAACAAAATGTTCTACTTTTTTGTCCCTACCATGAATTCAAAATTTAGCGAGAATTAAGCTCAGCAATATACGTCAAGCTTGCACACGGCACGAATGCACCTCAGGCAAGTTTTTAAACGCAGCGGCACACAGCGGACTGAAAACAAAATTGTTGGTGAAACTTGACCAAAACTAACTTCAGAAATGTATTTTGTTATTGAAAACAATGACTTTATTGTTTTATATTTTTTTTTAAATTCACTCTTATTTAAATTATTAAGATTTAAATCTTGTAAAGAAATCTGAAATCAAAAAATACCGTTTTAAGACGTTTTTTGGAAAAGAAAAATTTGGTCTTTTTCCAGAGGTCAAGAACTAATATGAGTTTTGTAATAAAGTTTTTCCAAAAACTGATTTCCTGATTTAAAATTAATTGTAAATCAATAGAAGTATTAATTGGTTATTTTAGATTCAATATCGCTGTTTGTAGTTTTTGTTTATTAAAGTGATCTCACCAACAGCAATATTTTTTCCAGATGAAGAACATAATCACTAAAATAATCGCTTAAAATTATGGTATGATATGGTAAAAATTTGTAAACTTTTAATGGTTCTTAATGAACCATTAAATATTTACAAATGCCTATATGTGTTAGAATCCTCGCAGTGCCAGATCCACTCGCGCATGACAGGTTTTATTTAGCAACGCGACGCTGGTCTAACGTATAACTTAAAAATAGACCACAAAAATCAATTACAAAAAAAATTGCTCATAAATTATAAAAGGAGGCATATCAATAGAGCTTATTGTACACATTGGTTTAAACAAGAATAGGATTAAACTGTTAAATTGTATCGTGATTTCATGTATAGACGTACCTGACAATCTTTTTTGTACATAGTTGTTGATACCAATTATTTTGCAATTGACTTTATTTTGCAATAATCATCAGACTCTTTTTCAGTTCAATTTAAGGTTAGTGTAAAAGTGATTTTTAAATACGCATTGATTCTTAAAGTAATAAATATATATGTGTGTGTGTGTGTAAATATATCAATTCAATATTCACTTTGAAATATACAAATATCCCAAAGTGAACATTGAACTGATTCACGATATAGACAAAATTATACGTTCCATCCTAAAACCTAGAAATGTTTTAGGACGGACAATGCACGTTGGTTTTTCAGAAAAAAAGATTGAACTTTTAAAAATATTAAATCATGTCTAATAAAATGAGAAAGACGGAAAGGAAAATGGAAAGTGTGGTTACTTGGATAATTCCAGAATCGCCACAAATTCCTATTATATATATATATATATATATATATATATATATATACAAATATATATATATATATGTATATATATATATATATATATATATATATATATACTTCGTAAAAAAGTAATAAATGTAATAATATCACTTTCATAACTACGCCATTAATATCGGTTTTATATTTTTATTAACAAAAAGCCAATAGATATTGATTTATTTCTTGTCTTTGATAAAGAAATGTCTACGACACTTAGAACACAGATGCTTCAAAAATATTTCTAATATACAGTTAGACTAACAAAAACAGAATAATGCTTCTTCATGTCACTTTCAGAACAAGTTTTGAAAGTGGTCTGGATATATAGATAACAGTTATCAGACTGGTGCTGAATATTTTACAAATATTCTTTGTTAGTTTCATATAAAATACTTGAGTGATCGGCGTTTATTGACAACTTCACTCATCGAACTTCTTGAAAATACAAATGATATTTTGCTTGTGTAATTGAATAATACATTACCAAAAGACTTGAAGCTCTTAGTCATTATTAATAAATCTCTGTAAAGTATTTTTGAAGTTAAACTTCTTAAGCGCGTTATGAAAAAATAATGAGAATGAAATTTTAAAAATACAGGTGAAGTTGGCAACGATGCAACGCCACGCCATGAAGTCGGTCACTAAACATTAACTTAATTTGTATTATTCTTTATCGATTTACTTGTCCGAAGTACTAGGCGCATACAGCATAAAAGCATTTGTTTGATGAGTGTCATCAAACGATTATTTGATAGTCGAAAATTATTCTGTGGCCGCATTTATTCGAATTATCACAGCTACCAAGCGATCATGAGTCAGCACGAGAAAAAATTCGTATTTCTTTCATATTTGATAGTCAAAAATTACACTGTGACCGCATTCGTTTGAATTATCGCAGCTACCAAGCGTTCATGAGTCAGCAAGAGAAAAAAATCGTATTTCTTTTGATAGTCAAAAATTATACTATGACCACATTTATTCAAGTATCCCAGCTACCAGGCGATCATAAATTGGTAAGAGAAAAAATGCGCATTTCTTTTATAGGGTGTGTGTAGATATGTCAAAGTTTATTTTTCTGCTGGCTTTTTATTGGAAGCCAATCATCTGCCAGACCAATTCGGAATCTATTTATTTGCATTATAAATTATTAAATACCTAAAATTAATAAATAAAAATAAATTTTAGCACATTCATTTATTTTCATTATTAGTTAAACTTTATTTAGTTAGTAATTCAATCCTGACGTCGAGACGTCATTGATATCCACCATTTTATTTTCCTGCTGGCTTTTCTGTATAATTCAATCATCTGCCAGACCGTTTCCAAATTGTCGTGATTCAACTTTATCATTATCTTTTTTAATAATGAAAATTTAATGATGGCCCATACAATAAACAACATTCATTAAAGTAATTTTAAATTTCATTTGACAGATAAGTGGTCCACCATTTTATTTTTCTGCTGGTTTTCCATTGTTCTTGTATTATGCCATGAAAGAATAACTTCTAACGCGCGTACATAAATACACATGACATTTTTTACGATTTATTTCACTTTTTTCGATAAATTTACCTCTAATTTAATAAATGTTTTTTAGTGGCATACTTCATATATTTTATAAAATATCATTGTCTGACTTAATTTGTTTATAATATGTAATTAAAATATTTTCTTTCAAAACTTCTTAATTTAGTTTCGCCATTTGACGAAATTTCGTTTTTTTTGTTTAATAATAGTTTTGTCGATTGGGCATTTACATTTCATTATATACCTATAAAATATTGATAAATCTGGTTATAATTTCTCTAAATTAATGTGGTGCAATTATATTAGTATTATAAAAATAAAATGTAACCATTCCACGCCTTATCATAAGTATTACAGTTATGTAATGAGCGTATTTCGAAGTTTTTCTGTTATAAAATTCGTGAAAGTTGTTGCGAATTTTCTAAAAGGAACACCTTCGGACGGGAATGACTGCGTTTGGTTTGCGCGTGGCTAGAGCGGACCTATTTCTATATTGATATAATTTTGTTAATAATAATTAATTCCACAGACTTCTTAGCCTGCACTGCTTAGGAGTACATTGAGTTAATTTAATTAAATGAATTAATATTTTTAAAAAATCAGCTTGCAAACAACTCCCATACTCTGATAGAATTTAAATTTGACAGTTTAATATTAGACGATACTTTTTATTTGTTGCAGAATAAATAATATTACATATATATATATATATATATATATATATATATATATATATATATATATACATATATATATATATAATTGTAACACAGAATATCTAGAACGCATTAATTTCTAGAACCCTATTAAACTATACTTATAAATATAATGAACTTATTTTATGATCCCAGATTATATTAATCAGCAACATGAGATAAATGGTAATTCTAATATTGCTTAAACATTTTATCGGTCTTGTCCCTTGTCTATTTTATATTGAATGATAAGACCTTATTGTAACTATTCATATTAACTCTTCATCTGATCTAATCCGTATGCAAATAAAGCCAGCTAAGCGTGTGGCAGAACACGCATGATGTTTTTCCATAATTGACTGCACCCCTTGAAATTGTTGGTAAAAATTAACTAAAATAATTTTAATCAGAAGTTTTTCTCAAGTGCTAATACCTAAAATTTTTACAATTTTTTTCAAACCCCTTGTTGAAAAATTAGAGAAAGGGGACGCGTTTTAATTGGCATTGAATATTGTTATTTCATGGATAGGACTTACAATGAAAAATGGCAAATAAAATCTTAATTTAAATTTAAAAATCTATCCAATTCTATCCCACATGTTAGAATATGTAAAAAAATTCATTCCTGCCCCGCATATTTTTTCATATATGGGAATTTACAACCAAAAAATATTTTGCTACATTTATATGAGATTTTCATACAAAGAATGCAAAATTTCATATACATAGATCTAAAACTATAGAAAATGAGTAACGTAGGGATAGAAATACACGGCCAATATATAAGTTTCCTTTGTTTTACAACGAAATCAAAGACTTTTTTCCTTCCCATTGCAAATTTACCAATAGTTCATTAACGAAAAAAATCCTTTAGAGGTTAACCATAGAGTTTGCCTATGGCTCTTATCTACTTTTATATTGTCGATGATATTGAATATATTTGGCGTTAATTTTGTAGAAATTCATTATTCGCAATTAAATGAAACTACGTGATGTAGTATTATTTCTACTATCTTTAATTTCTTTACCACGACCTAGGTTTCGTTGTATCACAACATCTTCAGGTGGGCTGTTAATCTAACAGCCCACCTGAAGATGTTGTGATACAACGAAACCTAGGTCGTGGTAAAGAAATTAAAGATAGTAGAAATAATACTACATCACGTAGTTTCATTTAATTGCGAATTGTCGATGATGTTGAAACAGAACATTTCATTCCCAGCAGTGTTATTTTTTAATTAACAGTGTCATTTTATAGCATAAAAAGAAAGAATTGGGTATTTAACAAATTTCATCGATTGGCATTTTTGCCTTGAGAATCTGCGTTTAGCTTACATAAATGACTAGTTTGACAAACGTAAAAAGGAATTTTTGAAAATTTGCATTCCTTTCTACTTTAGTCAATCTAATCGTTTATAAAGCTAAAAAAATTGTGTGCAACTCAGTACAAGTGACAGAAGTAAAAATTCTTTGGCGGTCTAAACCTCGATTTAAGTATATAGCAAGGGGTAAAAGGGCAGAAAGAAGAAAGAGAGAATATACTAAGTGTAAGTCATAAATTGTACTAAGATCACATAAGAAGATTTTAATACTACATATTCAGAAAAAATAATGAAATGTCATTAAAAATCGACGAAAACATCTAATAAAATCTTCATATTAATTTACAGAGACAAATATCAATTAAAAAAAAAGCAGCAACGCCGGTACCAGAACACGGCTAAGTGCAGCTAAAGGAAGTCGGAATGTATTGTTCCAAAAATAAATTATATTTACGACTAATATGTACGTATTCATCTTGGATTTATAAATGAATTAAATACATATATTGTTAGTCTTATAATCGATGAAATACACGCAAACTTAGTAAAAATTAATCATAAATACTTTTTGACAGTTTACTTTTAACACAAAATGTACAAAACAGCTAATAACAGTAGTGAGCTATTTTTGTTTGTTTTTGCGCATACACGTCTTGTTTCATTCTATCGTGTCTATCTGTCTCGGTTATTAGCTAAATATATTTTCCAGTTAACCTACTTTCCATCCTTTTTAAGATAGAATCATTTCACTCAGACATTACAACAAAACGTTGCACGAAAACGTTGCATTGAAAACGCTGCATTAAATTTGACCTTGATATTTCACTCTCACCGAGCCCAAAAAAGTTTCACTTCAATAAATGCTCAATATTTTCGCAATGCAAATAATTAATTGACGTGGAAAAGAAACTGCAATTAGCTCGTCGGAAACAACATATACGATTCAAAAAGTTGATTAATTAAATGAAATCTTAAAATGAATCAAAGAAGGAAAGCTATATTTCGAATATATGGTATATTCTTAAATTCCCATAATTGATTATGGTCCAAATAAATATTTTATAGTCCTTGTTCTATTCGCATGCATGAAAACTTTCAATTTTATGTGTTTTTATTAAAAAATACATGAAATTACAATCACAAGGTTAATTCTCTTAAAATTAGATACGTTAAACATTTTGTAAGTTGTTTACAAAAATATGCTGTAGAGATAAATAAGCAGTGACTGTACTCAATGTAGTGAGGATGCAGGCAAGTTCTAAATTTATTGCCTTCGTAGTCAGGATTCTCCTTTATCGACCCTTTCATCTCATTCATTTTTTCCCAAGTCAACTGAATCAATTCCCGTGGATAAAATTTGCTTCGAAAGCATATCCTACGTGTGGTATTACCAATAATCATAATCGATCTATCGATTATCATTTTTAAAGCATATTATTACATATATAAATATAATAAATGTGTTTAATATAATAGTATTAACAACTTTTATACTAATTCAATTTTAAATTCTTTGAAGTGGATAATATTATTTTCTTTAGGTTTTTGCGTCTATCCATCTTTCTTTAGGTTATCCATCTGTTTGGAAAATTTTCTGGGTAACTGCTGTCTGTACTTAAGTCAGTTTCCAGGTGCGACGTAAACTATTATAAACCTGTGTCATATTATCGACGTTTGCTAAAGTATTCGAAACCATTTTCTATTACCGGACGGAAATAATGGGGCAGCGCTACTTTGTCCCCGCTAAACGCATAAAATGAACGGTTAATTATTAACTATCCGTATTTCTTTCTTTCACATTTTATATTTTGGGTAAAATCAGATGTAACTCACTTTAAATTTAATGGAAACAGCTTTAAAATACTGCTGAAACGAGATCGCTGTGATTCCGGCCAAATAAGAGTCTCTATCTTATTTCATGGTCACATGAAGCTATCATTTCGAGAGTTCACATCTCTTATACCAAAGACTCCAAACTTGTGTGCTATACAAGAGTCTTATTTCACGGTAACCTGTTACGTCAAAAGTCAAATATTTTGCCGTCACAGTTTAAACTGTAAACCCCGCGTAAAATCATGACGAATAACACTGGTTCACTTTAAGCAAAAAAACGTAGTTAATTTAATTCAAAAGAAAATCGACAGCTGAAGAGACATTTACTGAAAAGTAATTTTAGGATTAATTTTAGATATGTTATGAACTATATCACGTTTATGTATTATTAAAAATTTATGTAACAATAAAAATAAAAATAATATTAGAAATTATAATATTCAAATAATTAGAAAGTCCATTAGTTGCATTTTTTTCAGATTTATTCCTCATCGTTTATTTTATATTTTATAACTAAAAAGAAATAAATAAATACAATGGGTTTATTAGTTTTGTCATTAATCAAACGATATCTACAAAAGATATATATTTATTAATTCGAGAATTTATTCATTGCATGTATTATCTATTTAATGAATGTGGTGATGAGATTGTAAATAGCACAGTGTAATATAAACGGATATTGTACATAATTACACTTCTTTAAATAAGTTCTCAAATAATATAAATAACTATAATGGCAATGATATGTAAATATAGCTAGTAAAACAATATTCTATGTTTATGTATAATTTATCGTATACAATAGATTATCATGCAAAATAGCTCTTTAAGTCAAGTATAGCTGTGATACGATGAGTTGAATTTAATAGTAATAGCAAGTAACTAAGAAATAAAAGAGGAGTGTCACGATTAGATAATACGTAGTGCGAATGTAGGGTCAACATTTTATTAATGTTCGGGTTAACTGTATAAGGAATTCTGAATTATTTTTTAAGTATGATTAAAAAAATTGTTTGTTAAATTTGCCGTCCTTCCCAATAAAAATGGAAGAAATTTTTTTCCTACTAATATTAATAATTACTCGTCCGGTCGTTTATTTTATTATCATTTAGGAGCTGGTAATAAAAAATGAGTTACATAGTAACGGACCCGAACTGGATGGGTGAAATATTCAAAAATTCCTTTGCTCCATTTCTACCATCAGATTCATCATCATTCTGACTCCATCATCATCATAATCATATGTTGTTAATATAACAATGTATTTGTACCAAGTTACAACACTCTAGTCCATTGGAATGGGAGTGATATATCGATTATAAAATTATGTAGCAAACACACAGTAAACAAAGAATATTAAGTAAAATCTTTTAATAAAGAGATGAAATATGTATACGCAGCGCTCATACGAGAAGATGGTAAAGACTCACTGAATTCTAATAATCTCTTTGTCTCGTCTGTCCATCAGGTGACGCACTCTAATTTTTAAAAAGTTAAATAAAGAATTTTAACTTTCTCTCTGGCATTTACGACGCTGCTCGCCTCTCTAATATTCATAAAATACTTATACACACAGATGAGTGCTATATTTCACTTGACACTGACTATTATTTTCTTCCTACGCCAAGACAAGCTAAACAAGTCCAAACCCAGTGAGTTTACTCCTCACAACTAAAGAGTTCATGTCACCACCTTCCGGTTTCATCATTGCACCCTGATTTTTCTGAAGAATAAATATATGTTGCCCTTAGTCATGTCTTATTAGATTATAATTAGGCCTGAACCATCGAAAATCGACCACAGCACCTGTGCTTTTCAATGTTGAGGTATTCTATTATATATCATCAATTTCTATGGTGAGATTCTAATAAAATTTTCATGGACCGCACTAGAAGTATATTTTTTCAAATAAAAAAGAATCATCTAAATTTATTTTACCTGTGAGATCCAAAGTCGGTCACGGCTTTTCAATTTTGAGGAGTTATATGGTACATCTTAAAATTTCCATGGTTAGAGTCTAACCAAAATTCATGGGACTTACTGAGAGTATAACCTTCCAAACAAGGAAATAATCATAGAATTGGTTGAGTACACAGTCGAATTGAGTATCTCCTCCTTTTTTTAAATTAGTTAAAAAGTTAATTTCTCGAAGATAACTGGGATTGCTTTTGATTTACGAATTATATTTACGATGAACAACAAATAAAACAACACGCAATAACTGCACAATAATGGATGAAGATGTACTTTTCTACGATATAGCCGAGCATTGGTTCCAAAAATTTAAAGAAGGAAATGTTGCAAATCCTCATTTTCAGACGTTTTATTTTTTAAATTGAATGTCAGAGCGACCTCCTACATTCAATTTAAAAAATTAAAAAGTCTTATAGAAACAGACATCATATTAATTTCCTGTTATCTGACAGAACCACTCTCATGCTCACATACATAGAAAAACAGCTTAATGTTTTGGGGAAATAATGGAAATATTCTATTTGACCACCATATGAACCGAAATGGTGTATTTATTAGTTGCCAACCGTAGGATTAAATTCCCAATTAAATATGGCTTGCAATCCATATAAGTAAGACATCAAAATTTCTAGCTAACTAGTCTTGGCTAAATTATTTTCTTAAAAAAATTATATAATTAAAAATGGACAAGGTACCAGATAACTGAATCCGTGATGGCGCGGGTTTCTGGCCATTTATTTACTTAGTCTTGCTTTACACGGTTTGAATATTTACATGCAATAATAAAAGTTTAACAAAAAAAATATACATGGATTGGAAATGGGTAATATTATTTTTTTCATAATTATATATTCAGATACACAGAAGAATATGAAAAATATATGTCCCTCACCCTCTCCCCCACCCATTTTCGAAAATATTCTCCCAAAGTAATGAAAAACAGAAATAATAGGACTTTTGGAAACCTACGCGAAAACTGTAGGAAAACTATACCGTGTATCCTAGATCTTACCAGTTTTTAAATTTACACCATAATTTAACGCCTGTGAGCGACATAGTAGTTAACATATTTTCGTTGTAAAAAATTAATATTTGTAAATAATTTAATAGAAATTCTATGTACCCTTAAATGTTTATAAAGGCCTAAATATAAATATGACCCCATGGCAGTTTCTTTTTATTTTAAAATACCGTTGCAGACTAGTTTAATTGCATTTACGCTCTGACTAAGTCAGATTCTCTTTGTAGAAAAATAAAATTAAAATACCTCTATATAGTGGTGGCCAAATTTTTCTTTGCGTACTTTGCCAAATAAAGTATCCTTTGATAAGTCTTAAAATAAAAATAAACTTCCTAATGATAAATTAAATATAAGAGATGAACATAATAAACATGAGAGTGTTTTAAAATAAAATTATGCTAGCTAATGAAATAATTAGCCTTGAATAATGTTGAATTATAAGGGATGAAATATAAGCAGCTGTTGCTTTTTTCATATTTTCCGTTCAAATTGTTTATCCGTAAAATGTTCACTTCTAATGTACTTTGTTCCTTACTCTCCACTTGTCTTGCGAACTCGTATTACTAAAGTACGCTAACGATTCGTTTATCGACAACTATTTAACTGGCTAATTCGTTATTTACGTTCCAGTCATCACGCTTAAATTTAGTTTCAAGATTTCATGTAATATTTTTAATGTAACGTTGATTAAAAATACGCAACGAAATATCACTCTGAGATGAGAAGAATAATGAGCATCGTTTAATGTTCTGCTACGTTTATTGTAACCTTGGTGGATATCACTAACTGAATATTAATGCGTAGCCAGTAATTAATGTGATGTGAATAAACAGTATTTAATCTGATATAAGTAATACGCTAGAAATCCAGTTCCTTAATAATATTTTTTGTTACAGAATTTAAATTATAATGGTTGATAAAAATGTTCTGACTATTGACTAGTAATTAATTATTTATTTGTTATATTATTATAAAAATATAACAAATAAATAAACTTCAATATCCTAAAAAAAGTTAATGACAGTTTTTGAAACATAAAGGGGTAGATTATTTTATAGTCCATAGTCCAAGTATTTTGACTAAAATAATAATCATTCTTCCGAAAAACATACCAGCGATTTGCTCGTTTTTAACCTTTTTTGTTTTTACATCAAGTTTTTTTTTGTTTAATTACAGTAAACGATAATCATTATAAATATAAAAATCACAGACCAATCAAATTTATATTCAATAAAATGTTTGTTGTCTATGAATATGTCCATTATCTTCAATTTCTTAAAACCTTATTCGGTTCCAAAAACATCGTACTCGATACATTCGTTATACCCCTATTTAACGAACAAAAATATGACCTCAATTAGTGCGACGCGAGAACAATGATGAGAGAGTCAACGAAAGCACTTATATAAAAGAAGAAGTTGTGTTCAAGAAAAGATAAATTACCTCAACTGCTGAGAACCACTTCTAGATCGCCAATGATACTACTATATATATATAAAGTCATTGTTCGCTTCATGATCTCAAGATCAAACCCTTGTGAACCGGCACGAACCTAATTACTAGGTCAATATTAGTCGATCTATATCCAGATATACAGAAAGAATAATGAAAAAATCTTGGACTAAATTACTCCGAAGTTGAGACTTTTCGTCATATGTTTTTCTAGTTTAACCTGGTTATACAGCATTACTCTCTATAAATCAGTGAACATGCCATAGTCTTACTTATTACTATGTTTCCTTCTCTTGACAATTCATAACATACTAGTAAATTACTACGCGCAATGAAAGAAAATAAAATGCAATTATGTATGAAATACAATACGTAAGTTTTAATAATTTATTTTTATTTTATTTCCCATAGCCACTAAAATGTCCTAAAATGATGATATATGAGGACTCTCTTATCTACGCAGATAATTAAAATTAAAGTAAAGCTGCGTCTAAGAACACGAATTTATCTATAAGAAAAATGTTAATTTATTTACGTTCGTCTGTCCGTTCGAATTCGTTCGTTTTACATAAAAGCGGTTTAACAAATTTTAATTAAATTTTATTCTTATACAGCTTACTATCCTGACTAGAGGATTTCGTGAAATGTAAAAAAAATTAAGAATAAAAACGTTTATAGATCAGCAATATCCTGAACAAATTATATTATCCAAGCCACTATACCCGCATTGCACGTAACTATGTCATTTCAAAATAGTTGTATCGATTTCTTCTCGAAAAAGTTCTTTGGAAAGAAAATAAAAGAAATTAAAAGAGTGCAACAAAATATTTTTTTAAATATTCGCCATCTCGACCAATATTATTACCTGAATATTAAATTGAGTAATTGTAGCAGTAACAGAGTTGAGTATTATCGTTGATGAACAATTATTTTTTCGTCATTTTAACATTCCTTATGAAGGAATGAGCATTGATAAAAATTTTGTTCGCATTAATTATTACAAATTTAATATGGTATTAACAGAATAAATATCACCACATCATTTTTCATTTATAATGGCTCTATAAGCCACGAAAACAAACAATAGATTAAAAATATTCAAATCGTACTAAAGTTGATGGGAGTTGACAAGTATTTCGAAAAGGATTATCATTTGTTTATGGATTAAGTTTTCAATCCCACACATCATCAAACAATTTCATTCATACGAGACTTTTTCTTTCGCAAAGACATGTCCTAGGAACCCTACATAAAAACGACAAAATCTGCTAGAATATTTAAAAATTAATATCTTGTCAGCGAATTAAAATGTGTCAGAAAAATATATTAAAAAAAACCTGAACGTCTTTTTTCAAGTCATGCTAGAAACTAAAAAATTACAATTTATCGTGGAACAGAAGATTGTGGAGAAACTTGTATATATCCTTAATATAACGGAAATGCATACGCGACGCATTGTGGCTTTTAATATAAATGGCTCTTAGATATTATACAAGAAAAATCATCCGAAATTTTTAAAAATTTATTGAATTTCTTTTCTTGTTTAAATCTCGAATAATACATGAGATTGATTAAATCTTTGAAAAATTTTCCACCGAGGATTAATATGGATCCATATTAGAGGGTAACAATATGATTCGAAATATATCTTGTTATACAAGTTACGATGTATTCAATGAAAAAATCTACGTATTATTAACATTTTTAAATATATAAAGTCCATTTTTATTGTAATACATATAACACGTACAAAATTGATAGAAATAATATAACTTGTAAGATGTGTTTATATTAGATCATATGTTATATCCTGATTAAAATTCTATCACGACCGACTACTTAGTATAAAAATATTTTGCATATTTTGTAGCTTACAAAATAATACAAAATATTTTTTCTATTTTCTCACCGTTTGATGTGTTCAGTCCACAGTAATAATTTAAATAAATCTAAATTCTCATTTGTTCTAATTTAAACAATCATATATTTTTTTAAAGTTTTCATATCAATTGTTTAAATGAGAATGACGAAAGTAAGTAAAGTGAGCATTTAATGAATTATATTTTACATCTATAGAAAAAAATAAATACAAAATTCTCATTTACAATAAATTATTCGTAGAAGTTACTTTAAATTGTATTTTTAAATAAAAAGTCTTTTGACCTGAATTTATAAATTGCGACTATTATAGTCAGTATTCACGTGGTATTCAAAAATCATGAATAAAAAGTTATCTAAGCAATCAAGTTACTAAATCATTAAGTTATTTTATCGATTTAATGTTATTTTTGTATTTGTTATACTGTATTCGCAATAGTAATAAAAATCACTTTCAAATGGTAATTGTAACTATCGGAAAAAGGTAAATTTCCCAATTTATGGTTTTGTAGTACTTACCTATTATTTTGCAACTCTCTATAATGGTACTGAGAAAATCAAATCATTACGAGGATAACCAAGTTTTTAATGCGACTTAAAATGTGGTTGTATATAAAAAGTTATGGTTATTGAATAGTGGAATAAGAACATAAATGTTTCCAATCAACATAGAAAAATATAGACTTATACACAAACGTCCACATATCACGGCCGCTTACACGAGTCTGCACTCGTGAGAGGCAGTTTCACACAACTAACTCGGTACAGAGATGCCCGCACCACTTCGCACGCTCAATAATGCGATTGAAATGGCTAACTGTGTTATATTTGAAAAGTAAAGTTGGGAACGCGATAAATAACAGGTCTTTCCATTATCCCTATCATCTTATCCTATTTAAAGTGAATTATTGTAAGAGTGTAACGTGAAATTAGTACTTAAGAAAGTAAGTAAAACAACCGGTAAATGTATAAAATGCTTCAAGAATATATACAGCTAATTAGTACAGATTAATATTGTACCATCGAAGATTCATAATGACCCGTTTTTATTGAAAAATTTGGGTTATAGAAGTATTTTTGGGTTAGATAAACTAAAATGTTACAGCTACATTAAAGAAACGCTTGAAAAAATTGTACACGATAATTAACTTTAAAAAAAAAGTTCCAACAACATAATTGATTCACTATTAAGGATTATTTACTGTGTCTTCAGCCTATAAATAATTCTGTACTCTTTTAAAGCATAGAATAATTAAAAACAGTGAAGTATGTGTATCCAAACTATGAGTGGTCAACAAAACGAAACATAATAATAAATAAGACTATATTACGTACACTGATTTATGGGAAGAAATTCAGTCTTATCAAGTTTAAAACAGAAAAACATACGATAAAAAGCGTCAGCGCAATTTAGTCTAAGATTTTTTTATCCAAAGACATATAAGGATGTGCCTACATCGGGAAAGATGGATGCCCTAAAGTGGCGCTTATATAACATTTATAAACATGATAATAAATATTTAAAAATAACGTCTGGGTGTATTTACGAGTACTATGCGAGCAAATATATAACTCATCACTTAGTATTTTTTTTTGAAGTAAGCTTCAATCCACTCATTTTATCAACTCAAATGTGTCTGAATGACACTACAGTCTAGTCAGCGATGCTTATCACACCGAAACAAAACTATATAATAAAGTCATCGACGAATGTAAGTCAGAGTTTCCTTAAATGCACGGCCCAGCCCATTTACCAAGATAGTGAATGTAAGTGGCCCGAAACTACTCCCAAGTGTGAACTCGATACGCTTATATCGTCTTAAATGTGGTTGTCATTATTTTTTCATGAGTATCTGTCATATTTTCTTACACATTATATATAATCAATGGATTATACATTATATATAATCAATGGAGCAAACAAACTCAATGTTTCTATGTTACGCATAAATTTGTGTGGAAATTTCATAACGCAACTAGAAAGTTTGCTGTCGTAAAATTTCCATAATATATTTTATTTCGGATAGATTTAGATTATAGAGAAAATAAAGTAATAAATACACCGGACCTTCAGAAAAAAACTTTCTTCTAGTTGCTAAAGTCGATAAATACGCAGCAAACGGTTAATGTAAATAATACAAAAAATGAGAGAATGTCGTTATATGATTCTTATAGGCAACGAAGTTTATAAAAATGCATACAGGTAAGCTTAAGATATCCCGTACGTAGCTTAAGGATGAAACGGTAAAACAAGTAGTGCGATTCGCATATAAGCGAGGCGCATATACGCGATTGACGCGCTGCCTTACTCTTTTCCCAACCGAGTGATTACGGTTCGCTTCTACTGTTAAGTCATACGTTGTTATTTTACAACATGTAATGGTATATAATATTATGTAATATACAATATTATATATTAATATGTAGTATTATAATACATAAACGTGTGACCCAACAGTAGAAGTGAACTATCATCAGTCGGTCGGGAGAAGAGTCACAGGAGGGCGCTAATTGCAAACATACGCCTCGCTGATACGCGAATCAGACTACTTGTTTGACCAGGATACAAAATAATGCAAAATATTTTTTCTATTTTCTTTATGTTTTTTTTTATTTTGCGAATATATTTACGATGTAGTGACTATTCTTAATGTTACACAATTGACGCGTTACAAACTAAAATTCTACTTTCATGCTCGTACCATTCACATATTATATGCTAAACTGTTATGCAGATATATTGACATATATTCTGTATCTTTTTTTGTTTTATATGAAAAATAGCCACAATTAAATGAAACTACGGGATGTAGTATTATTTCTACTTTCGTTAATTTCTTTACCACGACCTAGGTTTCGTTGTATTACAACATCTTCAGGCGGGATATTAGCAAAGATTTTTGCTAATATCCCGTAATATAATGCTGAATATTCCAAGAGCTTTTGTGGTCTACCTGGTATTGGAACCAGTTCATTCCGACTTTTATTATCGTAACTGTCAGCATCACCAGGAACACAAAATAAATTAACCCTTTTTTAAGCTATATTCCATACTTTTAGAAACATCTGGAGAAAAGTTCTCTAACTATAAAGAAAAATAACCTAAATAGCGTTGTTAAAACGCGTTATTGGTATACAAAAACCTACGAAGTTAAGACATACTAACTTGGTACAGTTACGCAGCTATATCGATGAGAACCGAAAAACATATTTTCTCAAGCTTAATTTCCAGCAGTCGAATTTTCCTCTTAAACGGTTTTAGTCTATCATCATTCATTGCTTGACCACTAAATTTAGTAAATACATGTCGTATAATTGCCTCTATTTTATCCTTTTTCAACGTAGAGCACTAAACATAGAAAATTTCAAATAGTAAATATTAATAGCCTCAGTAAATATTAATTCACTATAACCATGTAAAATTACATATATACAGAGCTCTATGAAAGCAAAAGGCTATAAATTTAAAAAAATAGACAGTAAAAGCTTTCACGTATATTAAAACGGCAGCCTTATTAATGGTACCCTCTTGAAGACGTTCTGGTAAATGTTCGAAACTTGCAAATTTAAAAGAGCGCTTATTTCTAAATACTTTTATGACTAAAATAAAAAACATATAGCTACCTTCAGTCTTGTTTTGTACAATACATATTTCAATTACTGCAACCTTTTTTTCAGTTTTTGAAAGATAGTTTTTACCAGACAACTAATTTTAAATTCACAACAACGAAATGCAAATGCATAAAGCTGGCAGTTAATACTTTCTTATTTACTAACTCATTACGATTATAGGTAATTATTAAATGCATTTATTATTACTAAAAATTTAACTATAAGCTGCGGCTATCAATGTGGATAATTATTTATTCGTATGAATAAAAAAAAAATAACCCAAATAGCTATTTGGCATAAATAAACTGTATTACCAGATGACTATTAAAATATTCTATATTTTTAATAACACTCTCTTCTAATAAAAATTTAATGTGAAAATGAGACAAGTTCCATTTAGACTATCATTTGAATAACAAAGAAATTGGTCTGATTTCAATACAAAAATAGGGAACGTTCTAGAAGCCTCCATGATAGAGGACATATAAAAGGCGCGGCACAATTTCATTGATTTAATAGTAACTAAAACCTTGCACTGTTAACACGCATAAAATATGGACGGCATTAAGACGCATGTGAGGCGCTGTCTACTCTAAGAGTACCAACCTGGTCGCTCTGCTGCTCAAGCTACGCATAACATATGCCAACGCGTAGCACCTGAAGTAATATCTGAAGCTACTGCTAAATGCTGGTTCCAGCATTTTCGTAGTGGCGATTATTCCCTGATTAATCAGACATGCTCTGTTCGAACGGTAGAATAGGATAGCGAGAGGTTAATATTGTTAATTGAAGAAGCCGATTAACGACACATTGCCTAGCAACTAAAGGCGGGTGCTCCAACGGAACTATAGAATTATTTCCACTACTAGGAAAAACCTTCAGATACGGTCCGCGGCTACCACATGAACTTAGCCCGGATCAACTCTAGTCGTAAACTGGTCCTCGTGTAGCCAAACAACCAAAGGCGGACCTTGAAGTTTTGGATTTTGGTTGGACACAGATTCTCCACCCGCCAAATTCCCCAGACATGTGCAACTGATTATTGTTTGTTTAGATCGCTAAGCAATGCCTTACGCGAAAAAAAAACTTTCATGATACAAACCAATTATGACAGTTCCTACATAGACCCATCCTAATACATAGGCCCATTTTTTTCATTCCAAGATACCTGAATTTTACGCAGATGCTATCCACACCCTAGCAGTGCGTTGGAGACATGTAGTAAAAAATTATTATTATTATCATTACTTATCAGCCAACCCAATAATTAATATTAACGGGTTGGTTGATAATCATTTTTGCAAATCCATGGTTGAATAATTAGTGGAAATGGTATCCCCATTGCATCCCGTTGCACCTCAATTTAAAGTTTAATATTTCAAAAATTAAAATTAAACATGCAGAATAGTAATTAGAACTTTTCCATCTAATGAAATTTATTCCGATAGAATGAGAAAAAAAACCGGGCCCCACTTTACATGGGGAGGCACGTTCATTTTTTAATACCTTGCTAAAAATTGACTGAGATCGCTATATCATGCATATAGTTAGATCTGAAATTGTAAACTTTTAAACTGTTACAGACAAATGGATGGACAAACATGGAGTTCGATATATTAATTAATGAGACTGTATCTGTATAAAAAAATTAAATTAATTTCACTGTAATGTTCAAATTTGACAAGTCTAAAATACAGTCTTTCAGCTGAAAATTAAATTTGTTTTTTAAGCAAAAGCAGTATAATAAAACGATTGACAGCCGTCACGATATTACCGAAATAACTTTTCATTCAACTCCGGCATTATGGATATTAAAAGAAAACGCCTGTTTAGACGGTTCTGAAATTAATGAAAAATTACATTACAATATAGATAATAAAATATAAAGGTTTTAAATGTAAACGAGTTGATAACACAATTGATATTCATGGTCAATAAAACTTGAACTGAATTAATGATTGAAACCAAGAAGCATTTAATTCGGTGTCTACAAATTTAACCTCATAAGCCTTTTGGCAAATATCTACGTAATGAATTTCTAATTTTAGATCGGTCGGAAGCGGTTTGAAAATTTTTATGATTTGTCACTAAATTAGAGATTCGGTGCCAAATTAAACGATTTTCTGGGTTTATTTTGTTTTCTTTTTTCTTACGTCCGGTCACACGCTTTAATCATTGTAGATTGAAAAAAAAATATTTAAAGTATTGAAATAAATGTTAAATTTAAGAAAAAATGTAAATACGGAAAAACAATATTTTTGTCTTTCATTTTATATGTAGGTTTGCAAACCTGTACATGATATAAATAAAATGTCACACGAAATACTTGTAAAATCATAAATATGACGTGTTTGTATAGAAAAAAATAAAACTTTGCTATAATTAAATGGAGCAGATATTTATCCGTGGTCATAAAAAAGTAATGACTAACAGTAAAAAAATCACAATTGTTATTTTTTTAATTTATGAGAGTTTCGATCGATTCGTTTAAGGCATGACGTACTTGACGTCACCCAATCGTTTTCCTCCATATTTCACGTAGCTATTTTGAAACTAGATTGTAATTATTAATTACTGTTATATATTTTTTTAATTATAAAAAACGGTGTGATATAGAGAAACTGCCAGCATTTCAAAAAACTTAGATGACATTAATTCTTTGTTTTTATCTGAAATATTACTTTTCAAAAACCTTGGCGAATGAAAAGATTTACCAAGAGAATTTCATCAATTTGTTAAATAAAACTAATATTAGGTTTACTCATAAGCAAAATATGAAATAACAAAATACACAAATTTATTCGAATAAAATAAAACCAATACATATAATTTAAAGAGTATCTTTATGATTTACATAGTAATCAGCTTATCCTTATGTTAATATGACACATAATTCACAATTAAAAAAAAATTTCTACTTTCTTTAAGTTCTTTACCGCGACCTAGGTTTCGTTGTATTACAACATCTTCAGGTGTCCACCTGAAGATTAATCGTGGTAAACCTGAAGATTAATCGTTAGATCGTGGTAAAGAACTTAGAGAAATTTCTACAAAATTAACTGCAAATATATTCAATATATGACACATAATGGAAATTTAATATATTTCCATTTATTTTTGTCTGGTTTCAGCAGACATAACTCAAAAAAATATCATAGTCATATAGATAATATTAACACAAATTACAGATTACTTTTCCAGGACTATTTTAACTTTTATTTTATAAAATTTTATTCATATCTTGAACGGCTTCGAAATTAAACTCTGACTCATTTTGACACAGCCCATTGCCACAGCGAGTAAACACTTACTCCGCATTAATTTGCGATCGCCAGCAGCTTCTGTTGTAAAGCGTATATTTAATGGTCAACGGTATTTATTTTTTTCCATTTGTTAGGTATTACTTCATAAAAGCGAATTCAGTTATTTTGTATATCCCGAAAAGTGCGTAGGCAAAATCGAGTGTGATAGCTGGTTAGTTACAGAACACAATATGTAGTTAATCAAATACAAAACCATTCTATGAGCAAAAATAAGTAATTAAAAACATTTTTAACCTACTTCAAAAAAGAAGGAGATTTTGGCATTCGATTTCGTATTTTAAGTATTGATCAATAAATTTGAACGACTGATTTATTTGGAAGGGTGTGGTCCCCTAATAGGGTGTGGTAGAATACTATAACAATGAACACCATACGCGCCATGATCAAGTTTGAATAATATAGATCTAATAACAAAATACTGCTACTGCTGGAGATTTTTAGAGTGGATACCGAGTAAAATATTGCACTCAAATGTGTATGTGGGTATACCACGTAGGAGAGACAAAAAGAGAAACGTCGACTTAATACGTATCATGCCATAACATTACACTAATTTTATGCAACAATTTTCTGCCGTACGTTGCTTACGGTAGCATCGGAAGTGAAATTTCTACAGCGGTATAGTGAATCAGAACAATTTCGAAACGGCAAGCGGAAGTCTAATAAGTTAGGGAGTAGGTGGCAATCGTACAGATGTAAGCAGTCATTATCACCTTTAATAATGACTGTTTATATCTGTGTGAACCACAAAAATTGAAACTTAAAGCAAGGTAGCGCTATTTTTTGTTTTCAAAAATGATTTTGAACACTGCGAAGAAACTTTCCTTAATATTATTATGGACCTCTGACAAATTCCGTTAAGTGCATCGCATAAATAAGAAAAACACAATTGAATCCTCTACACTGCAATATTTTTAATAGTAGTCATAACGAGCAGATAAAGAAATAAAACTTTATTATTTAGGTACTTTTATCATTGTTGCTTTATTAATTTCCACTATAATCCCCAGAAGTAGGAAATATTATAAGAGATGATGTAGGTTTTTGATTTTCAACCCTGTTAAAAAATCCTCCAAAAAATCCAGAAGAACTCTGTGGATTTTTGAAAAAAGTGATAATTTTTAATTTACGTATGTTAATTCAATTTTAAAATTAAGGTTATGTTTTATAAAATTTCAATTTATTATTAACATTTTGCATAATTAGATTGAATATTTTTTAATTTTTTTCATTTATACATTTATATTTATAAAAAACAAAGAAACAAAGACAAATATTTATTTTTGGTCCATCTTCTTCATTCTCTATATAATCAAATATACTACATATTTTATCTGTATTCTATTACTTTTAAATAGTATATAATATACATTTTCCTCGTTTATTACAAATAAATAAACTTGAGGCTGACAATGGCTCAACAGTTACCTATCTGTTCTTCCTGTTCTGTTCATGGAAGGCAAATCTTGCAAAATGTCCCTGTATGATAGTGAGACTTATTTCCCTACAAACCATTTGAAGTACAGAATAATTTCATCTAAGTACCATCCATAGTCAGTAGCTTCAAAATATACCAAAGAATATTAAAATAATCATTTTCCTACATTTTTGTTATAAATAATGTCCTTGACAACTAGTTAATTTTAATTCAACTTCACGAGCCAGATAAAAATATCGAAGTGATGTGTGCTCTATTGAAAAGGTTTTTTTTTAAATTATACCTGGCTTTATTAACTTTTTCGATTATATATTATTATTATCAAAGTTTTTTTATTTCCACGTAAAATATAATAAAAGTTTACACCCATAATCCACTGTTTTCCCTGCCTCTTTTCTATTTTTATATTATATTTTCTCTCAACGTTATATTTTCTTTTAGTAACCACACTACCATTTTAAAACTAACTCGTCTACCTCCCGCTGAGTTCAATACTATAGAAATATTTAAATTACTGTAGTCCAATCCAGACCAAGCCTAGATTCGAATAAATCACAACGCATGAACGAACCTGTATGTAACGTAAATACAGGTAAAATATTATATGAATATTAAATTGGAAAAACAGATATTTAATTGAAAAATCCTAATAATTACTTTTTATTACAAATATTTCTACACATATATTTAATATTGTGCAGAATAAGTGCTAAAATCGTCTACCTTAAAAAAATCAGCGATGGGATGGGATTTTTAAAATTACAAGAATATATGAAAAAAGAAAAAAAAACAATTCTTTTAAAATTTTACTAAAATAATTTTTTTACGATTTTACATTTTTTTTTTAAATTCATGTCATTGTACATTCATAAAAATTATTTAAAATAACTACTTACAAAATTGACAACTTCCAAGTTCAACCCTTTTAGATAAAAAAATTTTTTTTATTAGTACGCTTTTTATATATTTTACTCAATTATATAACCATAGATGCCCATCATATTGAGTTTATTTTAGTGTCACAAAGTCTTTCGTGTATTACTCGTCAAACCCTTTTATTTGCTACTCATATCAAAGGGTAGTCGAAATAAATTTAGTCTGCCATCTAGGGGCATCAGCATGAATTTATAACAATATTTGCATTACCCCGGACTGTAGAAAATTTCAAAGCTATAGCTTATTTAAAATTATGACAATTTTTATTGCAAGATTTCTCTCGAGCAAAGGAAGTGAGTTAATAAATTTAACATTTAATTAATTTTTTACAAGATCGCAAGGTTACAACTTGAGAACGCAACAATACCATGGCAGAGATTGCCTTTATCGTTATTTTATGATGCTTTAAAATTATCACAGTCTAATTAACTATGAAATAATATACATATTTGTATATTATGGAATTCCAAAAAAAAATTGTTATCTTCAACGCGACAACAAAAAAGTCTGACTCTTGCGTTTATTTTTTCTTTGCATTAATGTGTTAACAGCGAACGTAACTATAACATAATAGACACGTAGTCCGTACCATTTATCTTACCTATAACTTTACGACTATCAGCCTCTGCTCCACGATAATATAATTTTAAAATTCCTGACAACGTCTCCCTAACTATCAGAGAAAAGACAAAGTAAACGGCGAGAGCCAGCATGCGACCTTTTATGTGTGTGCATATACGTGGAAGAAAGGAGAATAGAAGTAGAAGTGAGAGGGGTCGAGAAGGCATGCAAGTTCAATGTGTAGTGTCAGCTGTTCCAAGATGATGGTTTTTAAACAGTTTTACGAATGATAATTACAATTTTATATTGATTTGAATTGTTTTTTTAATCACGTGTAGTGATTAAAAAAACAATTTTTAATCACGTGTAATGAAGCGGAAGGAAACCATCGCAGAAATTTTACTTGTGCCAAATAGTCTAGGCAATGTGTTGTTTTAGTCGTTTCGTGACTTAAAAGTTAAAATTTCGCTGTTTATTTTATAGAACGAAAACTATTTTTGTTAGAAAAGAGTTTTAATTTTTATATGGTTTTAATTGAATAATAATTAATAAAAGTAGTTCGATAATTATCAGATTTATTAAAATAGATCAGCAATTTCGGACCTAAATTAATCAATATTTACATAAGATCAACTTACACGGCTAAAATAATTTTAACTAATAGCCAATTAAATTAAGCTTTGCATATTTGTTTACAACCTTAATTTCGTCACTGATAAAACATAATTTTAAATATCCTTAGAGAATATATCTATATTTCATAAAAATAGTTTTATAACTCCTTATTCTTAAATATGTTTTCACAGGGAAAATTCATTATATATTTTTTGGAACTTATTTTTTTATTTATTAAACACCCTATGTCCAACTAATTTTCCTAATCTTTAGGCATGTGGAAGTGGTACAAAACAAATGGATATTAAATGTAGTGTATAAAAATGAATATAAATGGATATAAAATAATTACCAAAATTACAGACAATAGAGAGCAATTCAAATAAACATCACTGTAACAAGTGATCAATCGTGTACTACCAAGAAACTCAGTAACCCCATTCAGTCATGAATCATCAGGCAACTAAATTAACCCATCAACATAAAAACCCCATTCTTGAAATCTAAACAGAAAAAGCTTTAATACTGGGCACATCTCTAAATACTGTGTTCAACAATGAAAATGCATGAAAGGCAGGTGGACGCTATAGGATATTTATGCGCGCTCTAGGCTGGTGAAATAAACTATCACATCGTCCTCATATGTGACAGCCCGGAGCTTAAAGCGCTATTAAACTCAAGATCAAGAAGTTATCAACGTAATAATTTAATTATTAAAAAAAACACATGGACAAAATCAATTCACGTCAGAGCTGAAGACATTTGATCATGCCCATTATAAAATCAGAAAGAAATAGATACGGAAAATAACCATACGCCTTGTAATACAGAAACCTATTGAACTGTTTTTATATTTAATAAAAAATGGATTCATACAGAGACCAGAAACTACATTCGTTTATTTGATACTTGCCACAAAGTGCATTTAATTTTGCCCATAACCCATAATTTTACCAATAATCCATAGTTTTTGTTTTAAATGAATTTTAAAAAAGAGAATTTCGTAATCTTGAGGTGTATGTATTTTTAATATATATATAAAGTCATAACTCAGAGACGCGTTGCCCGATTCATGATCTCTTCCTTTATTTTAAAGGAAATAATTAGATCCTATGTAAATATGGTCACGATATGATGATGACTACTACGATTCTCAACAGATGAGCGAACAAGACCCCTCTGAAAAATTTGGTGCGATATTTGAACTAATTTAACATGTATTTATAAATACTTTAATTATAGGTAATGGCCAGTGTCTGATGATGAAACTATAACATAGTGACACAACTCCTCAATAGTGACGAGTAGATTCATCGACTTTGGGCTCGTTTTTTTTTCAATGTCTTAAAACTATTCATCATATATTATACAATAAATACATCGGTGCGACATAACTCGAGTAATAATAAGCAACGATTTATTTTAATTTCATAAATCCTTACGTTGCCACCATTGGCAACGTTGCCACTTAAATATTGTTGAAACTAAATATAATTGAACATAACTTGAACACATTGTGAACTCATTACCTTTTATGTTTAGTGCAGAGTATTATGAATAAAACGACAATTTTTGTGAATAGTATGATGAGTCTACAAAACAAAATATATTTACTTTCTGTTTTGTCAAAATTTAGGTATCCTTTATAGTTAAATAAGTTATTTTGTTGAAACGAAAAAAAAATCAAAATATCAAGTCCATATGAAATAATGCATAACGAGCAAAAATGCTAAACAAGCCGTGATGCTTTGTAGAAGTTAATCATAACACCCAAATTTTCAAACTCAAAACTTTTTTGATTAACAGTAAAGCAATATAATGAGTATATAATGTACACTGTCGGAAAACACCTCTTGGCAGTAATCATCTGAAAGTCTTTTTTTCCATTACATTATGAAGAATTGTTTGTAATTCTACTTGCCTTTCTAAATAGAGAATGTGTAGCTTATATTTAAATGTTTTTCATTTAAAAATTACTATAGTAACAAAAAATTAATGTTTTATGATCCGAGCACGACTTCAATCATCACATTCATAGTCGCTCTTCGAATAATTATACCTCAAGATTGTCGCGATAATTTCAAACATTTTAGGATGTTTATTATCCGATTGGTACGTAAGTAAAATTGACTTCAATTTTCTTAATGAAACATTATTGATGTTTTTATTTCTAAAATCAAGTTTCATCAAAATATTTCATTTCCTAAATATGTATGATAATAAAGTACACGTTTGCGTTCAAAAAATAATTTATGTAATAATATCCAAAAAAGTCAAAGCATCCTGAAATTATAACTTTTTGCTTCTTTCTATTTTTCCAGGCTTCACTCTTTGACAATTAATTTTGTTTATAAATTACAATTTTAACTCAATTTTAATTCGAAAAATGATTAATAAAGCAATAAGTGAATAATTGTTTTATGCCTTTGCCCTATCGCCATTCTTCGATTTATAAAATATTCAATGAAATTGTTTAAACTGGTATGCATCAACGCCTTAGGTTTTAAAATCAATTTACTGGCAAACTTACGTAAATTATCAAGATGTTAATCTAATACAATTTTCACAAATACTCGGTTTAACAATTATCCTTAGTTCGAATGTTTGCGAAAATGTTAAAATTAAATACCTCGTGAACCAATTCTACAACAAAAATGCTGAATCTTTTATATACTAAATCCTCTTTGCACAGTTTTCTGCGTTGTAACTCATAAGTGATAAGTTTTACAAAGTAATCCGGTAGAAGATTTGTAGAAAATTTTATACCCCAGAGAAAAAACATACAAAATAATTTTTATCAACTTTTTTTATCGTAATATCAGTGATACACAATTTATTTAACTTTCATGTTATTAAATTACGAACCTCCCTTAATCCCACGAACCACGTCAACTTAGCAAATAGTCTAGTATGTGAAGTTGATCCTAACCTAACCTAACCTAACCTAACCATGCAAAAAAATTCAATTTTAATCGACTACAGACTCAATTCTCACTCTGCTCAAAAACTTCGTAAAGCCTATTCATGAAATTGAAATCCCAATTTGATTTACTACGCCAACATCCATTTAAAACGTTACTGTATTGTGCTGAATTGTAATTCCCTTTATAACAGCTACTTATGTATGTATTTACGGATATACGATTGCTAGTATCCGCAATCAAGCAGGTGATGTAATCACGTAATAATTATTAAAGGTATTATTTAACACTTTACCCCCAAAAATGTGCAAAAAAGTAATAAAATTAAAACTAATTGTTTTCACATTTTGCATTAATTTTGCCCTGTTTTGTCTGTTAGTTTCAAAATAACGTGTATTTTATGTACGTAAATATATGCGTACATCGAATCAATCGCGCATTATTATCAAGTATAGCATTCTTAGTGTAAACCACAATTTCGGAACTTCACCAAATACACAATTTCAGAACTTCACCACTTTAAAAATAATTATTCCATGTCACATATTTAAAAAAAATGTAACATGCGTATTTAATTTTATTTCTTTATCGTTCCGGCATTATTTATATACAGTGAATGCACTCGCTAAATATCAAGAGAGCCCAATATTCTTAAACTTAATTTAACATTAATACTCTTAAACTTAATTTAGACTTAAAGTCAGTTTACGAACAAAACTACTGAAGTAGTTTAATTAATTTTAATCTAACGCTAACACAATTTCTAAGTGAATAGTAATTTCATTTATTTAAAGCGAAACTTTTATGTATGTATTTTAACCTATTATTTGAAAATAGTATTCTAAATGTAATTTTAATATAAAAAATAAACCGGTATATTATAGTAATGAAACACTAACATATTTAATAGTAAATACTCACCGTTAACTTTAGAGCGATTAAAAGTTTGAAATGAAATGAAAATTACACAAACAGATCGTTTGAAGTGTGATTCGACCGCCAGCGGTCGCTCACAATAATCCTGTATCGTTTTAAATTTTATCACACTCTGGTTAATACTCACTTAATTTTTATTTTAAATCTAGAACTAGAACGGTTTCGATATTTTAATCGGTCTTGGAAGTTTATTTACGAGGGTAACTACGAATTTATTCTAATATTTAATTTTGCATTTTCTAAGTGATCATTATTATGTTCGTTACTGTTTAATGTGTTTATAAAGAAAAATCGGGTAACGATATGAGTGACATCGTATTATTTCCACTTGTCGCAACGTCAACAAATATGAGGGCGGAGAGCGGCGAGCGCGCGGCGTGCGGCAGCGCGGGGCGGCGCGAGGCGGCTGTGGAGGCGCGCTCGGGCACGCGGGCGGCGCGCAACAGATCGCGGCGGGGAGCGGGGGCGCGAGCGGCGCGCGCCGCCTACTGACGTCACCGCCGGCGGCGCGCCGCACGTGCACCGCCCGCCTCCGGTCTGTAGCGCGAAAGGCGCTACATCGATTCACACTTTCGCGGCCGCCCTCGTAGCGAGCCTCCCAACTCGCCGCAACTATTGCAAGTACCGATTGTCCGCCGTTAAAGCAACGGACATACGTTCGAACTAGTTGTGAAATTTGCTTTTTAAAAAAAAGGAAAAACAGAACTGTTACTAGGTCACTAACGTGTCTGTCAGCATATCTGTCACTGCTGTTTTTCCTAGAAACCGCTGGACATCGAAATAAAGAATTTAGTTAACCGCACATATCTCAATAGCTAATGCTCAAAAATATTTCAGGAATAAATTTTAGGGAAGAGGAGGGGGTTTAAATACTCGAAACTTTTTTCTTTCATTTGTATGTACTGTGAGGTATCCTTTGTTAGTTTTAAAGGCATCAATTTTTTTTTAAATGTTCATTTTTTGTCACTATATCGCGTGGTCTGGAGCATATCGCGCTTACGTCGTGGAAGCGTATTTCTGTAATTGTTTTTCTGTTAGTGAAGCACCATCAATGTTTTGTAATCATTTTGAAATACGGCCTTTTAGTAGCGAAGTTCAGAGTGTCAGGATGTACACTAAAACGTTCAAGTGGAAATCCTCAAAATAGACCTATACGATCATTTGGAAACATTAACCGCGTCGTCGCTGTGATCGAAGAGTATCCACGAAGATTAATTAGAAAACATTCTGCATCTTTGAATATTCATCGTTCAAGTCTTCAAAGAATTTTGGCTGTAGACTTAAAATTACATACACATGAAATACAGTCATTCAAAAAATCAAACCTGAAAACTGCACAATACGAAAAATTCACTGTCAGGAAATGTTAGAGATTTTTTCAGAGGAATTTGGGATGGACAATGTTTATTTTAGCGACTAATCACACTTTGATATTGAATGTTACGTAAATCGTCAAAATTATCATGATTGGTCATCCAGCAATCCATAAGAAAAGCATCAAAAAGCATTACATAGCTCTAAAGTTACTGTGGGTACGCAATATCGCCTAAAAAAGCATTGGGCCATTTTTCTTCGAGAATGACTGCTGTGCAACGGTTACAGTGACGAGCGAGCGGTATATCGAAATGATTAACAATTTTTTGTACCGCAGCTACGAGAGAAGGATGACTCAAATGTGTGGTCAGCAAGATAGCGCGCTATTTCCGGGAAATGTCATAAGCTGATTTGCAGATATGATTTGGCCACCCAGATCGCCCGATTTCAGCCCATCTGACTTTTTTCACACTTTTCTTTTTTCACACACATCTGACTTTTTTGACTTTTTTGACAGCCCATCCGCACAAATGTACTTTAGTTTATTTTATTGAAAATATTTTAAATACAATAATTGTTTTTTTTATTATTATTTAAAGTTTTAATTCCGCCATGAGACACCTTTTAGTATACTTTTAGAGTACACTGGAAATAGGCAAAACAAATACGAGTATGTTCCCCCTTATTTCCGAAAATACTCAGTTTAAAAACCTATGCACATGTTGTGAGAAAGTGTATCGATTATAATCTTAGATCTTATTATTTTAGAAATATGCACCATGTTTCTACGCCTGTGAAGACATCGCAGGCAACATTATTGAGTTAAAAAAAAAATATTTATAAATAATTTAATATAAATATTGTGTAAACTTGAAAATGTTTGTAATTACCTAAATGAAAGTTCGAAATATTTAAGGGTACACAATATTTCTATTAAACTATACCAGTATCAGTTCTACTCGTGCTTGACATGTTTTTTTTTGCTTGACGACTTTAGCTATAATAGCAACTTTTAAACTGTTGCATAAATAAATTATATAAATAAATTATACCCTCAAATAACGGCTGTTGTTCTATGAAGGTAGCAGTAATATAGAAATATACCTCTGTAGTATAAATTCATCTTCAATTTAACAATACGCAAAAGCGGCTGGCCTTATCGGTCAAGAAATCATTTGAGCACGATTCGCGCGTTACATAATTGTATAGATAAATACAGTCCTCAACGGCTGAATAATAAACTTTATCGGCTGAGCTGAGTAAATGTATTTTTCAATCAGTTTTTCTACTTCCATAAACCTCATTTTTAACCTGTAATTATTTATGATGACTGTAAAATAATAATATTTATCTTACCATATTAAATATAAGTAAAATTAATGTGATTTTAATAAAATTATTATTATACTTATTTCAAGCACAGTTTTTTTTAAGATATATTCGAAGGAACAAGTTAAAAGCTTAACGCACGTAACATTATAATTTCTCTAGATGTTTTTATATCTGTAAAAGGTAGGATCCGAAAAAATAATTTCTTTTTAAATTTCACCACCTTACCCAATTTCCGCATTGATTCCGTATCAGTACAACTTTAAAATAATATGCCATTTAGGCAGTTTCCATAAATTTTTTTATGTAATTAACTTTTAACAACATTTACCGTACTAGGATCCACTTATTTCCACTTTTGGAATTTCATCTCACCGCTTTTATTGTAAAAGAATTTTCCGTAAGTATTAAGGGCTCATTTTTATAACAAGTGAAAGATAAATTTTACGACACGAACGGAAGCAAGGTTCACCACCTTGCATTGGTAAAGATGTGGTATCACTAAGTGAAATAAATTGGATATTTCCCTTTTGTACATTCAGAAAAAAATTTATTTTTTTGTTTAATCTAGTTTTCGTCATATTTTATTGATTTACATTCAAAGTAACTTTTAAAGAAATCAGTAGATGATAAAAATATAGAAGAGGGAATTTAATTTCTAACTCAATAAATTGCCACAGGTCTCGTAAGTTTTTGTGTATTTAATTGATTCAATTAAGACAAAACGAATATATACGAATTAAAAATGTGTAATATATAAAATGTACTATTCGTTAATTGTACCTGTTTTACAATTTTTAGGTTATTAATTATTGTAACAAAATTTACTATTTCTTATAAAAATAATGTTTTTATTTGTAATTTATCTACGTAAATATTGATTTGAAATAAATTGTAATATCTATTTTTCTAAATAAAATTAAATATTAGAAACTATTTTCCACATTAAAAACTATGTTACATTTTAAAACTCGTTTTATATATTTCAGTTGTGAGGTCATCTAAACGATATTATCAAAATTAAGGTTTTATATAAAAATATTATTTGGAAAACTATCACTTGCCTTTCATGTTTAATATTATGTAAATATTCATATTTAGTACAAATATTACTCTTACATCGAGAGACTTATGAATACATATCCTAATGTACAGTAAGTGCCCATATATTTAAATCATAAAAAATCACAAGACTCCTTTGCAAGAAAAAAAATAATGTATATACATTTTTTTCTATACAAACCATAAAAATATTTTTATTTCTACAGCTGTTAAGACACTTTTAATTTTACATGAAGTTGATGCTGTTGTGAATAAATATCCATATTTAGTACAAATATTACTCTTACATCGAGAGACTTATGAATACATATCCTAATGTACAGTAAGTGCCCATATAACAAAAATAATGTATATATATATTTTTCTATACAAACCATAAAAATATTTTTATTTCTGCATCTGTCAAGACACTTTTAATTTTACATGAAGTTGATGCTGTTATGAATAAATCTTTTAAAAAGGTCTTACTTTCTGTCGTAACTTTTCATTTTTAGCAAAATATTTCACGGTGTTTTTCCGAATAAAAGTCTCGTTCAACATGCAGACAGAAATTCGTTTTTTTTACTATCACTTCTATCGTATCCTGCATTTCCCTAATAACTCTTTAATTTTTTTATCAGTCCTTAAAATGAGACTTCAATTAAAAATTAATTTGACACTTCCATCGTGTTAATAAGAACTTTGTTTCAACCTCCACTTTAACTGTGTGATTAACAAACTATGAAAGTCAACTAAACTTCAGTAAACTGTATCGCTTATAAGGCAAAATTTTATAAATTAGGTCATGTAACTAATTAAAGTATTGCAACATAAACTAACACTGCAATTTTATTAACATCTGCACGGTTTATCCATTTGTATATTTCCAAATAAAATTCAGTCAATAATAATTTTACTTTGCTTTAATTGGTTCCTGTGCACTATAGCAAGTTATACATTAATGTTTAAGATACTGAATCTTAAAAAAAAATATTTTACGTTCTAATTAAATATAAAATAAAAGAATTAAATCACGTAAGAAAGAGAAATCGTGTATATTAACTACTTACCGCATGTTTATTTGGTGTCATGAATATATTACCATGGCTTATTTTGGAAACTTTGCATTACAAGAAACTTTTATTTCATTTTAGCCAGGAAATTAAGAACACACCGCAAACGCGATTGCTAACACTGCCTGTTAGTTAGTATTATCATATTTTATACAGTTAGCTTATTTACAGTGATCCAAAAAGTTCTTTAGGTAGAGAACAATATCAATAAATTAAGGAAAAAACATCATTTCCGACAAAAACAATACTGGAAAAGTTATGATTTATTTGTACTTTTTTTGAAAAATCTTTACCCCAGTCATACAAATCCTTTTGTTCGAATACCATTCCTCAAATTTACATGAAATTTGGTATGGAAGTAAAGTAGCCATGTAGCAAGTATACAATGAGTGATATTAGTGCTAATTTTCAGCTTCTACTATTGCTTGAACCTTTATGTTGATTTTTCCTGTCCTAAAAAAATGCATTTAAAAAAATCATCGTCGTAAAATCTATACAACTGGTGATCTTTATATGATCTGAAAAACTACCCTAGGATGTGGGGATAGTCTAGAAATTAACATCATATCTCTAAATCACTAGATGTGAAATTTCTGCCATAATCCCAATTTTAGCAAAACAAAGAGTATTTCTTTTTAAAACAACGTTAATTAAACACAGATTTACCTAAATTAGTTGAAATCAGTGTTTATTAACCTTAACATAAACAAAATATAATTACGTAAAATGACTCTGTTAGACAGAGCACTTTTATGTTGTGTACGTGCTAACCATTTATACCCATACCTGTTGTTTTGGTATGGGTATAAATGGTTAGCACGAATAATTCTTTAAATTGACGATCTAGGAACATAAGAACGCCTTTCCATGTGTCTTTGACAAGTGGTCGAATCACAATATATTTATTGTAAGACGGCGGCCACGGTCAGCTCGCCCAAGTTCTCGACCACGGAAACCATTAACCACGCCTTCCAACAATTATTTATTTAGTCACGTAAAAACCAAGTAGTTCAAAAAGCATGATTGCAGTCTCTGGCGAAATGCCTCTTGCAACGCCGTAAAAATAATGCATCATAACGTACACGTAGTGTATAAGGCGCACGTGGTGTATAAGACATAAGAAACTCACATCGATTTTTAGCAATGGGTTGTTTAAGTCAAACAAGGTGAGTAGTCCGGTGAGCAATGATCAATCGATAAATAAGCCAAAATCGTTAAGGAAATCGTTAATGCTGTGGAACAGACTTAGTAAACGTTAACGAAAACAATAACTGTCGAGTGCCGTTGTTATTGATTCAAAGGACCGCAGCGGGTGCCTAGTTGAACAGATTCTAAATAATAACAATAGGGCTTATCGCTCTCTTTCTGATACGTGCACAACATAAAAGCTCTTTGTCTAACAGAGTAATTTTACCTGAACACATTTCGTGTATATTAAGACTAATATACATTGAGTTGCAACAACTGCACCGCGCATACAACAAAATTCTTTTAAATTCTTTAAAAGTACCCAAATAATATTGTAAAGTAAACTAATATTGCCATTTTCATAATATCTGAATAAATTAATTGGAATGTTTCTAAATATGATGCTGTAAATAATATTTTTACTGCTCTTTAATTTATCTGATTATTGAAGTTAAAACTTTTTTCACATTTTGATTACTGCCCACTATATAACCAAAAATTAACAAAATAATATACGAAAACTTTCCATGTGATATTTACATATTTGCGTACAATATTCGCGTTATAATCGATATCACAACCTTTCTTTTACTTAATATCACTCGATCGCTTGCTGCTTATTACTCTATGTTATGTGCAAATCAACTTCAGCAATATAAATTGATGTCGTAGTCCATCTTTCAGTCAACATCACTCGATCGCGAGCTGCTGATTACTCTATGTTATGTGCAAATCAACTTAAGCAATATAAATTGATGTCGTAGTCCATCTTTCAGTCAACATCACTCGACCGCGAGCTGCTTATTACTCTATGTTATGTGCAAATCAACTTCAGCAATATAAATCGATGTCATAGTCCATCTTTCAGTCAACATCACTCGATAGCGAGCTGCTTATTACCCTATATAACATGGATATCGAATTCAGAAATATAAATCGATTATAATCGACATCGTAATCCTACTTTCAGGCAACGTCACCCAATTGCGATCTCTTTATCGCGTATTTTTGCCATCGCTTTGGATTATTGATAGTATTAGAATACTCTTATGATCTTTGAAGTCATAATTTTTTTATCAATGCGGAAAAAATTGCCATCACTATGTTTCATCTCTCTATGAAATTTAAGACGTAAATAATTGTGTTCATGTAATAATTATAATAGTGAAGATGAGGTTCTCACACTTGTTTTAAAAAACGTCAAATTTGAAAATGTATCTTAAGACTCAATTAAAACATCCTAACTTGACAATATATAGGGTTTGCAGTACCGGATATTTACGAAAACGTCATAAATTTAAGCGATAATTTTAGATTTTAATTTTTTATTTACATCACAAAACTGAGATTCAATATATATCGTGAGTGACTTGTAAAAAAAAATAGGACTTTTAATTCACATATTACCGATTTCATAGGAAAATAATATTAAATATTTCTACACAGACTTAGTTATGTAAAAAAAATTATGGTCTACCCGAAAGCAGACGAAAACTTTTTCATTATCAAATTTTACAAACGATGAAAATAATTGAATCAATGAAATTAAATCTATTCAAAACGGAGTAATAATGACTCTTAGCTTTCCACGAGTTCTAGCTTTCCATCTCTTATTACTTTTCATTCGTATTTTCTGTATTCAAAGTGCTTGCCGTTGCTCTTTCTTTTTCTTTTCATTGTCATTAAGATTATGAAAGCATTACGTTAGCATCCAGTAAATACCAGGGACAAAATCGTGAGAGGAAGATGTTTAAGGGCAAGATACACTATCCACATCGGAGTTAAGCTCTAACCACATCGGAGTGCGTGAGTATTTATATACGCACATGTATAAGCATGCTGCGTGAGCTTTTCCACATTTGCGCTATTTAAGTACATAGTCGGAGATGGTTACTATTAATATTTATTTGGTGGCTAATAGTATTCAACCCTAACTTGGAAGTAAAAATTGCACTTAACCGATTTTATTTTTTTGTCGTGTAATTTTTATCAAGGAAATAATATTTCTGAAATGTGACTTCAGACATTCGCAAACCCATCTTTAGATAAAAGGTTATCTTTTTAGATAAACATTTATTTGTTTAGATTTCTTACGTTTTTTCTTTAGACAAGATCTCGTTTCTTTTAATATAGGTGCCTCGAAGTCGGGTCCTTAGCTTTAACTAAGTAATTGGAAATTTATAAGCTTATGTTATATAAAACTAACGTTTAAGATGGAAAACTAAAATTCTTCGTTGAAACTACCCTTTCTATTTACCTTATAAGTTATATCACCCTCGCAACAATATCTCGGCTCAAAGGAATATAAAATTCAATTGAGTAGATTGAATTTTCTTAGAATAAGAACTATATTTCTGAGACGAGAGATCCAAATAGTAGGAAGTTGATTCATTTAAGAAAGTTCAGTCAATTAATTCAAGAAGTAAAACATTATTTTTCAATTTCCCTTTTAGTACTAAAAATCCAAAAAAATTGTGCGCTAGACTGGTTGAAGAGAAACTTTTAGAGTTTTGGTCTACTTAGGGTTCACAAATTCACACGTGACATTTAGCTAAACATATCACAAATTATTATTACGTATTTGGTAAACAAGTCATATTCGAAAATAACGAATTCATATTAAATAAGTATGACAGTATTAAAAGAATTGAAAACACAAATACAACAGAAAATGAAAAGGGAAGTAACCACATTGTCTTCTACGTAAGATCGGAAAAAGTTTTTCTGTGCTTTTTTTAAATATAAGATAATGCTTTGATGCTCAGGTACTCAAAATAATATTGATGATAACATTGCCTTATTGTGCACTAATATGTTATATTGTAAAAGTGTAAATTATGAAATCGCATTTCGCTTTTTACATAATAAATTTGTTTGTTGAGATGGAAAAGTTATACATTTCTAGTCTATCTTTATTATATAGATTTTTGTGTAACCCTTTTCTCAAATTGATTTTGCCCGAAACATTTATTAAAAGAAAAGAAATTTATAAAGTAGATTTTCATAGACACAAAACTCTTTAAACAAAGTAGAAAATATTGACATATTCCAAATTATTTATAATTATAAGTTAGCTATTAGGCGTGATATTCAAATTATTAATTCCTATGTTTTAATATTAGACGGTATATATTATTCCGTTGATAGCTTACGGATGGGTGGGGCCTCAAATACGGGTGGAAATAGTACTAATCGGGTTCCGTTTACATTTAGGCATTTAAAAGCATTTAATTACTTAGTGTTTCCATTAAACTACTTATAAGGATTAAGTTTTCGAGACGTGAATATATTGCCTATTATATCTTTCACAGGCGTAAAACATTATTTTTGCAGTTGATTCGAGTCCTTTGTATGCAATGTCTACGAGTATGAACTTTTTACAGATCCAACTGCGTAAGTTAGTTGACTATTACTCGTAAATTAATAGAACCTGCTCAACTGCAAAAATTGTATTTTTAAATATGTATATATATATATATACATATATATATATATATATATATATATATATATATATATATATATATATATATATATATATATTGTGAATACTTTTAGGTATTCAAAAATAATGGTTTAGCTGATAGAGGGTGGGTACACGTGAACTCTAACAAAAATGACCACTGTAAAGCTTCATATTTCGTAAACGGATATCTGTATCGAAAAAGTGTTAGTGACATATCCCTAATATTTTTGAAAGACTTTTCAATGATACTCTATACAAAGGGGTGTGCAAAAATTATTTTTTATACCCACTTAAATGTAAGGCAGGCACCCTAAAAAATAAAAAAAATTTTTTTTTAAAGTTTTATTCATACCAAATCGTAAAGAGTTTTATCCATAAGTTTGTAGGCCTTATGAATATGCTTAACCATGCCATTTCAACTTATAACACTAATATTCTATGAGAAAAACGACTTTTACGTACAGCGGACAGACAGATGGAGATGACAATACTATAAGCGTTCCGAATTTAGCTTCGGAATCCTTAATAGTATAAATTTAATTATAACGATTTTTTAAGCACACTAAATATTTTTGAAGTGAAAACTTCTTTAGGCTTTTGATAGGGGAAAATTTTAAAGGTTCGCGTTACCCACATGCTGTAATAGCAGTATGTCTGTAGCTCTAAGGGTGACGTGTTGTACAACATTAGTGCTGTGTATATCTATACAAGTAAAGTTACTACGTGGAAAGTTCAATGTGTAAATACTGTGCATTGTTTAAATTGTGTTTCAGTTTTATTATTATTTTAACTGTTTAATTGTAGGATCACTGTGCAGTACAACAATGAGTATATCCTATATTAATATTTTTACATATAATTTTAATTTACAAATTATGAAATTTTAAATTTTGATACTACAATTAATTTGAAAATTTAATAAAACACTGTTAGTTCATAGTGTTAAGTTTTCGCTTTTGTCCGCAGACCACGGCCTATGTTTTGTTTTATTTAAATTAATAAACATTAACATCCAGAACTAACTGCTACAGTAGTCAGCAAAATTATATTAAATGACAGAATAACTGACAGACGCCTAAATTTATTTTTTCAAACTAGATGACTGAATTATTAATCTGGCGCAATGACATTTACTTCCGTTTTAATCAAAAATAAAAAAATGGAAAGGCTTTGTTTATTTATGACATTTGTGGTTTAAAAACCAAATTTCACGTGAATCATTTTTTCCTTAATTTCAAAATTTTCTGACTGTTTAAATTTCTCAACCTGTAAATTAATTTGTGCTGCTCTCAGGAACTAGATAGCTGTTTATTTATATTTTCTTTTTTGCATTTCTAAGTATTTTGTCCGAAAATCAGTGTCACTTCAAAACTGGGTTTTGAGACTATATAAATGCAAATATATTTATCTTCTTTATTTTCTTTATCTAGACATTTATTAATGAGGAGTTTACAATTAAATACTTTATCCTTGACCTCCTTCTTGCCAAAAACCCGTTTATATATCCCGCGGCGACCTTAATTTCTTCTTAAAAGGTCTTTCAGAAATATTGGAGGGAATATATGTATATATGTATATATATATATATACAAATATATAACGAAATTAAAATAAAAATTAATCACGGCTAAGTAGGCTCTGCTTCTTTACAAGTAATAGTCGATCAATTTATGAAACTTGTAAAGAGTTCATAGCAACTCCATACAAATGACTTAGATTAACTGCAAAAAGTAACTTTTAATTTTGAATTGTATATTTATTATGACTTTGAAAGAGTTACTAGCCAATATATTATTAAATTTACTGGGTGGGGAATAATATTATTCAAACATTAACCATATTTTTACGCCTATGATAGATACAATAAGCAATACATCTAGATTGTAAAATGTTAATATTTTTAAATAGTTTAATACAAAAGCTATATACGTTTAAATGTTCATAACTACCAAATATCTACGACACCCTAGTAGTTCGAATTCTACTTGTACTCGACAGGTTTTTTTATTATTTCTACTCCCTTTGCCTTCTTCTTTTTGAGTTTCGCGGGATGACTCTTAAGCATTCGGTAATATAATCTTCCTGCTATTTATTTTTTTTTCTTGTCTTTTATAAAACTTTGCTTCTTTTCCGTTTTCTCCATACATCGGTATATTTATATAACACATTATTGTGTACATGATATATATGTGACATGATATATATACATATATATATATGTATATATATATATATATATATATATATATATATATATATATATATAAAAATATGCATTTTTAACATAGGTAGATATTTGATACATTAGCCAATACATAATTTTAAGTAGTACAAAATTATAAAGTATTTAATAAAAATCATTTATCCACAAACTGTAAGCACAAAGAGATTTTAAAAACTGTTACAATGTTACAATGACGAACACTATACCAGATACGTTAAAATCTTTTTACGACAGAGCGTCTACATTAAAGATAAGCGTAACGTGACAAGTACAAGTGATTCACATTTTGAAAAAAAACTGAAATCCCCAGAGTCTTGGACGAGCCTAATGTTCATTATGTGGTTTCAACTGAGGCAGATGAATGTATAGATGTATCAGCTGATGCTAAGATGAGAACCAGGGTAAGATTAAATCTACCTATCAACTTGAATGAAACATTGGTGATTCCATTTTCCCTTATAATACTTTACACTCCGGATTAGTACCAATAATACTATATGCATGAATGTCATTACCAAATATAATAAATACAACCAGCAGCACAGTCTTAAAACAACACATGAATATAAATAAAAAACATTACACTACTTTAGCCAGCAGTCCTACAAAAATACTCAAAGAAAACTTTACAAAAGGATAATATATTTATCAAGTTTAGAAAAGCCTCAAAAAATATTAAAAGGTATAAGGCTAATGCAAACAAATATGAGTATTTTTGCATTTATTTTTTTGTAACAAAGCATATGAAAATTATACAGGTGAAACTTTTTCTCGTAGCTATGTCGGAGATTTTTGCAATGAGAAATAGATTATTCATAATTACCCCAAGGCGTTCGCAATTTTCTCATTCGGTGTCCGTATTTATCCAAAAGGTTTTGATTGGGTAATTACAAATAGGTAAAATTCTGTTTTTTTTCAAAATATTTTTCTTAATTACAATTAATTAATTATATTGATATTATAAGGTAATAACCAAAGTTTAATGACGAACAAAAAATAAATTGATTAATGTTAATACTTTGACTTTTATTTAAGGATTTCCCCAAGGGTCTGCAATTCCTCCACCATCATCGACGCTCTCAAATATGTTTCTAAGTAATAAATAAGGATTAATAACTAAATTATACTACGCAATATGTACGAGTAATAATCGATTTAGTACAAATTCATTGACGAACTTCTTTTAATAATATAGGTAATTCAAATTAAATAATTCCGTCAATTCATTGCAGCCGTTTGAATCCAACAAGTGTTACTCAAGTTTTGTAAAAAAAAAGATACTTTAAGTACCCTTTTCTGAACGCAACATATTTTACTGTGTGCTTAAAATGATGGCACAATATACGCTATCAAAGGTCACGTTTTGAAAACGCACAACACGTTCATCATTTTATCCGAATTCAAAATGAAGCAGGTCATCGTTTCAAAATGTTAGTGCGTTATATTTTGTCTCTCTCTCTCTCTCTCTCTCTCTCTATATATATATATATATATATATATATATATATATATATATATATATATATATATATATATATATATTCATATATATATATATATATATATATATATATATATTTATATATATATATATATATATACACCAATTTCTTCAAAAATACCTTAACTTGTTTACAGGATTCTGCATCTGAAATTAAATAAATGCAATCTGTGCGCCGTTACTGCTCAACTTAAGATCAGTGGAATTTGTATTTTGTAACAAAACTGAATAGGCACTTTCGGATAAAATAGTTTTTTTATATTAAAAAAATCCTAGAAACTATTTATAAAAACCAGTAAATTGATCTGGAGCTTCATGAAAAGTTTTATCCTTTAAACAGAGATATTTCGTAGTTACTTTTCGCACTCCATTTATGTCTTTTTTTTATTTTCTCTAGGCCGGCGATTATGTTCACTTAGTATCTCTAATATTTGAAGGGTTGTTGCAGTTACGGACGTAATTAAACATGATCGACAGCAATATGCAACAAACGTCCATAAATTTTATATTATTGGAAAGATACACTCAAAAACTTCTATTTTTCCAGTTACGAGTCGTTTCAAGATGAGAAGAATAGTGAAATAGGTGATTAATCTCAAATCTTATGCAAATTCATAACAGAAAATTATATTCATTATATTAAGAATGCATTTGTCTTCAAAGTTAGGCAAAAGTTTAATAGCTATCATAAATATTTCAAAAAAATGAATTCAAATCACCTAAAATTAGGCACTGAATTCTCAAGCCTCATACCTTCATACCTTTTTAAGTTATGAAACAATCAAAGAAAATTGATATAAAACAACCTTGGCAATTGTATAACCTCCATAATAAAACATTTTTTAATGGAAAATTTTATATTTAGAAAAATTAATAAAATGTGGTTACAAATCGATGTAAACAACTAAGCTTCATGTAAATTTACATAGCCAATTAAAAAAATAGCTGCAATGTTACTTACGTTGCAGCTATTTTTTACCACAACACTTTTAAACGCCACTCGCGTTGTAAATAATATTTACGTTGCAAATTTATAAATAAATTAAATGCAATGTATACCTAGTATCTTCTCATTCTTGTAATGGATGAAGTACATGCAGAGTTACTAATAAACCAAACATAAACATATAAATAAATTGACAAAATTTTGATAGTCTACTTTTGACACACGCAACATAAATAAGATAACGTATGCGTTGTTCATTAGCTGTTCATGTGTAACGTCTGAGGCGTACATCTAGAACGTGCGCATCTTAGAATAATGAGTACTCCAGAAGGCAAGAACACACGCGATAGTGTGTCCAAAAAAACTGCGTAGTATCAAAACGCGGCTGTCATTCAATTTAAGACACAGCTCTGAAAGGTTTTGTGCTACGTGGCAATATAGCTTAAAATGCCGGCCTGTGCTATTCCCACTTGCAAAAATATCACAGGACTGCAAAAGACACAAATAGGGATTAATTTCATAATAATATAACCTAATTTAATTTTCAATTAACTATGTAATTTTAAAATATCGAAGTAGATTATTATTAACAGAAGAGCGCCATTTTTGCTGGTGTTGTCACCTCTTAAAAAATTGTTTACCCAAATTAAAACGTCTTAATTGCTTGGTAATGAAAAATTTAAAATTTAATCACTTAAAAACTGAGAATTTGGAAGGTGTCGTTGGAGAATTTGATGCAATATTTGAAATTTCCGTTGTCATATCCTATTTTATCTACCTACACATATAATAAAATTGTAATAGAGTGAATTATGGACATTAAAAACATTTTTAAAGAAATATTGATTTCAGCGTATAAAATTATTTAACAAAAATTTTTAGGATTTTTTTGTCTTTATGTTAATTTGTAAGCAAGATGTAAGAGAAAAAAAAATTGTTTTTCCTATTTACTTGCGAACGTAAGCAAAGCTATTTACATATACGATCATTGTATATAGGATTACAGACGCGCGAAAGAAATTACTGTTACATTCATTCATTTTTGCCATCTTTAATTTTTTGAAAATATTTTTTAAAATAAGAAGAAAATTTATCACGACACTGAACACTAATTAATATAAATATTTTTTTCGTTCTATTTTGAATTTCTTTATTATGGAACCGATTATTTTCTAATTTTTATTGCGGGCTTTTTAACCTCTCTTTTTACTTAAAGACACTAAGCTAATTTTTTTCTTGCTGTGTTGACAAAAAAATATTTACTTGCATATGTACAAAAAAAAATTGTAGCATGATTTGTATACACTCGTATGCACGCATGCACACAAACGCAAACGCGCACACGCACAGGCCCGCGCGCACACATATACACACACTAACACTCGTATTTAATGATAATGTATTTTAACACTCATTTTAATTAATAAAATGGTAAAATGTGACATAAAGTTTTTAAATAATTTTAACCTAAATACTTTGGCTATTGGTTGTGGTCATAATAAACATTTTAGAAATTTAACATGGCGGCCTTAATAATATTTCATATAAGCCAAACAATGCACCACATAAATCGACGCAAATGTGAATCATACTGCCGCAAGCAAATATATTTATATGCGTCAATTTCATAAAGTTGGTGGGTAAATTTCTTCTGCTGGTAACACCGTGCGCGTAGGGTGGAGCGCTAGTAGGCGGAGCGCGGTGCCCCTTCCATTGATTTTTGGCTTCACCGCGACCGCGAAGAGATTTGTGCGTATGCACCTTCTGGATTACTCTATATTCTAAGGTGCGCATACGTGACATTATCTTATTGAATCGCTTTGTATCGTTATTCTACGGCGTCGAAATATATAGCTCTCTTTCTTCTATGTCATATCTTTCTTTATTCTTATATAACGAAATGTCGAAATCAATTCTCGTCCACTTATCGATTATCGAATCGCCGCCTAAGAAGTTTCTCTTCAAAAATATCTAAGTATAAAGATTGAGTTATGAAACATAAATTTAATTTACGCGTGAGATATAATTCTAGTAAATTTATAGACTTAGTATGCTCGGTTCACGAAATAAGTTAAAAGTGAATATTTACCGTTGAAAATAGTGATTAATTTTGCGATTCATTCTTGAAACAAGTATTACGTTTAGACGAAAAAATTAAATATTCATCAGAAGAAATTCTAAGCGGTCGTTATCACAAATCTCTCAACCGTACGGATTATATCGAATAATTCATAGTTCTTTTCCGCAGATATTTGAGCAACCCAGAATAATAAAAATATTATTCCCGAATTTGAAGCATCATATATAACTTGTAAATATAAATAATCTACGACTTAACGAGCAACATTGTATAAAATTAATTCTCAGATAACCAAGTTTGTCTGAGTAAAGTGACGTGTGCCTTGTGACATTCCCACGCTAAATACAATCGATTCTCCTCCTGAAGAATCTTTTAATTTCACTTAAACTATTGTACTAAATTATAAACAATTCCTTTTAAATTGACTAAATAAATCGGTCTAAACTTCACCACTATTACTTCGCCCCCTATTTTAACTTGAAAATATTCATGCCCCGTATTTAAATTTTTTTCATTGTCACAATAAAAACGCCTCATTTTTGCGACGTTTGCTTCTCAATTACCAGCATAATAAAATAAATTTAAAGCATGGTGTTCACTCCTAAAAATATTTAAGTGTTATTAAATAATAAAATTGTGCTAATGCGATATTTACGCCTGCATGTTCTGAACCAGTTAGTGAATTTCAAATTCAGTTTTTACCAGAGTTATCGTCGAGTCGCTATCGACAGCAAGACTATTTGGCTGTTTAGTTTTGATTTGGAGCAATGCTGAAAAATTAATCTCACATAAATAAGTCGAGAAAAACGGCACAATTATTCGCAAAGCAAGAGAGGCAACTTTCGGAGTGAGGACGAAACGTTTTACTCAAAACTTCTCCAATATTAAGAGGTAGAAGTAATTTTTTATAGTGGAATAGGTTAATTTCCAGAAATTCTTCCCAAACATTTTTGTAAATTTTAAGAGGTCGACCACAAATATATGTCTAATCTTGTATAATACAAGTGATTCTGAATTAATACAGCTGTAACATCGGCGAAATAGTAATTCTTAGCGGTAGCTGAAAAAAGATTTATTTTTAGCAATTACCTGAGACCAAAATTGAAACTTTGATATAAAATCCTGTATGTGGTCGTAGTTACTAATTAAAGTCAGTTTTTACCCTGAAGTTTAGTTGATCCAAGGCTTCAGATATGTCTTGTATTTAATTGATTCAAGGCTTCAATGCTTAAATAAGCCAACCTCCATTGAAATTGTTCATTGTTGAACGTTTCCAGAATGTCGTTTTTTTCTTTGAACTCAAGAAAGAGGATGACCTCTTCTTTCAGTTCATAAAGGCGCGCGAAAATGTTGCCCTTAGATAACCAACGTACTTCTTTGTGGAAAAGAAGAACTCTTTGATCAAAATTGAGATCTTTGCAGAGAATGTAATAATCGACTCTTTAAAGCGCTGCTTTTAAAGTAGTTCAAGAGCTTTAGAGCCAAGTTTAAAAACTGGCGTAAATTCTAAAGCAATTTTTTGAAGCCAAAAACTGGTGATTCCAAACATAATTTGTATTTACCGGGGTGAGATACTTTCCTTCAGGTTTTGAGGTAAGCAGCGTCGGGCAGCGCGGAGCGTCATTCGCGCAATTTCAACTTATGGCAAAAAATGGTGACGACTTTACTTTCTTAATAATTTTGAGTTTTAGGTCTGCAGCAACATCATTGGCTCCGAGTTTGATTGTGTTATTTAAAAGATAAATAGACATAGACATTTTTGTTCTGATTTTTTTCCTAATGTTATCGGCATGGCATTTATTGCGCTTTATTAATTCTTCGCCCATAAAACGAGTTTTTCGCTTTGCTATCAAAAAAGTTATTTCGTACGAAACATTAAAATGCTGTGACACGCTTTTTGATAACTTTCCCACTTATTCAGTTCCATACATTTCAGTGTTTTTTTTTTAATTTAAAGAAAAGAATTATTTTGGCTTCGTTATCATAGTTGAATGTCGCTGGTTTAAATATTTTTCGAGGTGAGTGAGTGTCATGGCGTTATTACTCAAAACCTCTACACATATCACATGCTTAGGCCTCGATTCCCGATCCCGAATAAAGATCCCGTCACTTATAAAAAATGTAAATTCAAGTTAACATAGTTTTCTGAAAACTTTCTCTTCTTTACTGTTATTTTTCTAATGGAACAAAAAAAATATAAACTTATTAATTTCGCCTAACTAAACAAAACACGTGCGCCGTGTATAATTACAGATTTTAAGCCAAACGAAGAAACTTTAAGCCACACGACGCGTTGTGACTACGGTGCGGCACCTCAGCGCTGCCGCTGCGACAACCAGCATATTCATCACAGTGACGTACCACACGGTGCATGTTATGGCGATGTATATATATGTCGGTTCGCGTGGTGCACCAAACTTTGCACCAAAGAGACGATGCGAAGAGGGGTGATACCGTGCTGGCGGTAAATCACGCTATCGCAGTTTTGTTTGTTATGCTCCATTGTCGTTGACAGCGTGACCCCTGAACGCCGAGTTAATGATGTCACTGCGCTGCACCGCTGCAGCGCTACTGCAACGCATTGTGTAACCTGTATCTAGTTGTTGGTTCACTTTGCAATTCTGTAATTTTGCCGTTTTATGTATATAGACTTTGACTCGATTGGAAGTGAACCAACGAAATATGCTGCGAAATAATGTAACAGATAATACAATAAGGTCCTTATTTTCTTACAATTTATATACTCCCATATTGATAAGAAAAAAATATAATGTAGATAACGGTATAAAATTACTGTTTATTTCATTATGAAATCTCTTGCAGCAAACAGGCAAAAAGATTCATCTAAGGAGGTTATACAGGTTTTGCAATATTATATAAATAAATAATACCTATGTCATCAAACATATCAAAAGATTATTTTTTACAGAAAATATTAACATATTTTTATTAAACAATATTATTTTTACAATTATTCTAATTAAAAATGTAATGCTTCATTAAAACATAAATAGTGTGCTTTTATTATTGAAGTTTTCAATGAACACCCGTTCAACAATTTCGTATTTTTTTAAAACTTCAATTAAGTAAGTTCATTTCAAAATAAAAACAATTGACACCAGTTACGTCAGCAAAAAAATTATTACATCATATATTCCAAATTCAGTAATATTCAAATTGACGCAAAATAGATTCATTTAAAAAGTAAAATTAATGTTTTTCAAAGTATCTCAACAATTATGTTGTTAATCTGTACCTATATGCCCGATTAATTAATTTAATAAGGCAATTAAAATACCAACCTAATAATAACCTTAATAACAATATAAACTGTTTTATACATATTAAGAATAAAACTTTGATATATTCCTGAATTTGTGAAATGAAAAACCGACTAGTAGTATAGTATACAAATATAATAGTTTTATCTAATTTTTGAAATGTATTTCATGAAAATTTAAATCCAAGGTAATTAAATATTCAAAGGTGAAAATCAACTTCTATATTTACGCAACTTAGCTGTTATAAAATAAATTACTTTTAATTACATATTTCTTTTCATATTTCAATTTAATGCATGTTTAATTACATAATTTAAATATTTTTATCTTACATTAAACTGAAAGAAAATTATCATAATTGACACAATTATTCATATAAAAAGGGGAGTGAAAATACTAAGCTACTAAATAAATACTAAGCTACCTAATAATTTTAATGTAAAATGCGAAAACATTTTAAAAGAATGGAAAGTAAAGTTTATCCTCGGTAAAAATCTAACTGACACTCGTAAAATATTGTTAGCAAATGTTGGTGGAACACGTGCAAACTGTGGATACTTGAAATAAGCCTATTGTGCTATGACTGTTACTAGTAAGTCTCATGGGTTACAGGGACCAGCAATTAGGAGTTCGGTCAATATTATCGTCATAATTAACATTTCTCTTTTTTCTTATTTCTTTTAATATGTACTTTTCCCAATTCATTTAATATTCTCTTTTGTGTTTTAGACTCATTGTTGCGGTTTTGGAATATTGATCCTAGTTATTAGTGTTGCTATAGTGTTGCATAACAGATTCGGTGCTCAGAACAAAATCAGTCTGAACTTCTCGTCCTTCAGCTAATTCATTGTTGGACCATCAACTCGTTATCTTCTCGCTATGGTAGACTTTCTAATTCGAATTATTCTGAATACATTTTTACATTGAATCGATGGTCCCCTTTCTCAAGAAAATTTATATATAATATAAAATCTCTTGAGAAAAGTGACCATCGAATATTTTCAGGAATTTCTTATTAACGGAATTTTCCATTTCATGCTTCATTTTAACTAGGTGAATAATACATGCCCAAAACCTAATTTAAAATGGTGTAATATCGAAAGTTTTCCAAAGCATAAAAATTTTTTTTAAGAAAATTTTAATTATTTAGATTTTACAAAGATGTTTATTTTAGTAACAACGATTTTCCTATATTTATTTTAGTGAAGATAAACTGTTTTTTTTTACTTTTTTCAAGCAGTTTTTTGTTGAAATTTGTAGTAAATTCGTCTTTTCTCTTAAATGTGTATCTCTCGTTTGAAATGCAAATTATAAACTAAATCAATTCAAAATATTATATATTCCTCTTCTTTTAAAATATGCCTCGTATAAGCACTGATACTACTGGTTTTTCTGTAGCGTGCATCTCTAAAATAACATTTAAAGAAGAATAATCTTTGGTAGAAGTTTCCACATTTATTCGATATGCTAATTATGGAATTCAAAGTTTATCACAATAATGTATGCTGTAGATTTTGGGATCCTTGTTCGTTTCTGAACCTCATATATGTAAGTGTGTTTTTCGCCCTTCATGCACAACATCTTTATATTCACCATTCTACAGCCATATTTTTCATTCCATAATCTGGGAATTCAACCTACTAAGTATATATTGTGCACACCAATTCTCAACATTTGAGACATTCCACGAAGTCGTTCCGATAAAGATCAGCGATTTTGTTTGCGTTATTGCCATATTCACTGTACATTAAATACGTTTGATCAAACTCACTAAAGTAGAGTATGCGGTCTCTTCAAAGTTTTTTTTTCTTAATAGCAATCAAAATATAGTAGTAGATCATTTATTGGGTAGGAAAAATTCTTAGTCACCAGGCAACGAAATAACTATAGTTTAAATATAAAAGTAGCATTAAATTAAAAAATAATGTATAGAAATATATTGAATTTGGTTAGCATATGTGAGTAGTGATATAAACGTAGAACGGTTTGATCGCACCTCTTTTTATTTCTTTCTGTTTTAACCAAAATTTTAATTTGATTTTGAATGCACTTCAATACCAGATAAATGAGATATAGTAACATTATTAACAATCATAAATAAATGGAAATTACAAGAAACATTATAGACTTATTGTCTAAATGCCACAAAATAAAGCTTTGGTTCCAATAATTAAATCCTCTGGTTTAAAAAAAATTGAACTCAAAAAATGTTGTCTTTGAAGGTCTTAAGAGTGCTGGAGAATATTTTCACGTGTAAAAACCCTTAATTGTTTTTATTCCCTTGGCATTTGAAAAGATCCTAACAGGATTTACTTTTAAGAAATCCCTCATGAGCCAGAGAACCGAAATTATTCAAATGATATACTTTTAGGAGCAATGTTTCCATACAAAATTTTACCGTATGAGGCTTCTATAAGGTCAAAATTATTACATTTATTATTACAAATTCTAACCAGATAATTTATTCTGCTTTCATAAAATATTTATATACCTTTAGTCTCATCATCAAATAAATAATCGGAAAATCCTTAGTCTAGTCGTAAGTACAAAAAAATTTACTCCCGCACCTCTGCAAAGGGAGAGGTTTCTTTGATTTTCATTGTCGTATATTCACCATTCTTTATCAAATACGTGACTCTTCTGGAACTGCAAATCCTTCAAAGTATATCATTATTAACATACTGTAATATGGCTAAATACAAAAAAACCTTAAGTGCAAGTCGAACTTATACATTTAATGTTCCATTCTATGTGTATCCTATAAAAATTATCTAAAATAATCCAATTATAATAACTTTCGCTCGATTCAAACGTCAACACTAACATTTTTCTTTTTTTCGGTTTTTAGACTACAATTTTTCGAATATTTTAATTTACTTATGTTCAAATTTTTGAGGATTTTCTTTTAAAAACTTCAGATAAAAGTCTCAGTACAGATTTTTGTAATTAGGCTATTACTTCCCACAAGCGTAGAAAACAAGTGTCCCATCAAATAATTTTGAAGAAAAGTGGTCGTGGCATACAGTTAGACACTCCAGTGATTCCACAATCTTTCCGTGTATATATACGCATGTACATATATAAACAAATTTATGCAAATGTATGGTAGCCAGGTTTTTTAAACATTAATTACATCGAAAGTTATTATTCTTTAACCTTTACAAAAAAATTGTTACATTGGCCACTTTTTTTAATAAACTCGTAGTGAGACTAACATGGGTTTATATTACAAATTATAAATTAATTACACGTGTCAAAAGTTGGCAAGTTAGCTAACTTGGCAAATATTTACATTTCAATTCTTTTTATCGGCGAAGCCAATAAACCCACTTATCCTCTTTACCGAACTTGTCGCCTGTTTTCACATTTTAATTTCGATAAGATGATGGCAAAAGGGACCTGACTTTATAGAAATAAAAAGTTATTAAATAAAAATATAAAAAAGCAAATAATTCAGCGATTTATAATTAGGAATGTGCAAAATATAAAATATAATTTGTAACCATAATGCATAATGTAAAAAAGATATCTTCATAAGTGTGCCTATATTATATTTTTAACATATCGATAAAAGTTAATAAAATGTTTAAATAACAAGAACAATCTAACATAATATCTTCAAAAACAATTGCGGAAATAACCAATACCTATTATTTTTTTGTAACCTTTGCCTAAATTAATTTAAAGTAAACGGTTAATATTGCGTTGATTGCTTTATTGTCGTCAAAATGAATGCTTTTTTCACTAGTTTCGAGTTTTATATAGCTTTTTTCAACAACCATGTCGGGTTTGGGAGTGTCATGAACTAGTATCAATATGTAGTTATATAATATGAATACAATGGAATACAATTTGCATTATTTTCGATTGTTTTTTCTATAGATAATAATACTGAATATAAACAGACATTTTTAAAATCGGAAATGAGTTCAGTCAGCTACAACTTGAAATTAAAAATAAAAGAGTTTTGGGGTTGAATCCCATTTTATTACCCCAATTTTGTAAAGTGATCTTTCTCGTGAAACTACTTCCATAAATAAAAAGCGCTTTTCCAATGGAAATTTCACTTGATTTTTTATACTCTTAATTCAACTATCAAGTGAAATATCTTGAATAGTTTATCAACAAGTATAATTAGTTATGATCAATTTTCAACCTCGGAAATTTGTGAAATTGAAGTCAGTGTGAATATACTTTAAATAAAATCCGAAGATGTTTTGACTTAAGTATTTTTCTATTAAAGCTCTCACTATCACAAATATATTTAATATATCAATCGCTACGTTTCCTCCTGACTGGAAAAAAACGGGAATTACATTATCTCAAATAACTACCACTGCTCAATTTTCAGATTTATGCAACGTAACCATTTGTAGCTAGATTCCTACAGTGCATTTAATTCTGTATATTAGTCCATATTTGTAATCTTCTCTGAATTCAGATATTGTATTCTGACAATTGAATTTGAGCACAAATTATGACAGAAGCTACATTAAATAAAAATTATGTTATTGAAACGCAATGTACGGTTCAATGTGCCCGTAACTAAAACAAAAAAGTGCATTATATTTAGTTGGACTAGACAATACAAATCATTCTTTCATAGGGTTTCAATATGAAAATCCTATTTCATTGGTTAACATATATTTCATTGAACATTTTTTTATGAATCTCGTACCAAATCGTAATGTATACTTATATACCCCTATTGGGAAATCTTGACAGAATAGATGCGTCTTTAACAATTAATAAATAATTCCCACAATTTTTTGTGCAAGATAAAAAATATAAACATTAACATTTTTTAGGTTTTAAATGCTGTAAACAACGTGTTACACTGCCTTTTTCTGACTATGTGATTTATTATTGAAAATTGAACTGTATGTTGTGAAATTTAAGAAATATAAAATAAAACAAAATACGAGTAGAAAATATGAGCAGAAAAATTTATATTAATAAAAGTAATGAAAATAAAAATAATACGAAAAGTAAGATATGTAAAAAATGAAAACGAACTAAAAAAAACAATATTTAAAAACACAAAATAGAATAAAAAAATTTAAATAAAAAAATTAACAATCTAAAAACGTATTTCATTTATTTTTCAATTTTCTCTCCGCAACTTCAGCACAAGCCTTCGCTTTTCGATCTTGACTTAATAGAATTGCCTTATGAATTTCAGAGCTCGTCTTCTCTTCTTTGTCTCTGCTCCACTCATACCTCGTGCAATTTCTTTTTAATTCTTCAGTCTGAAGTAACTGACTTTGGCGGAAAATGAACCGGATATCCGAATGCTGGCTGCTGGTGTGTCTCCTGCGTACTGATATATTCGTGTCCACGTCCAACATGGTTTCCTGTACCTCACCCCTAGGCTCACTTGCAGGAACATCTTCCGTTGTCTTGGACGATGTTAGTAAAGTTTGCGCGGCTTCAGCAAGACTGTAATTAATACAATGTCAATTCATGAATAACACAAACATATATTCGCATATCTTGAATATATATTAGAAAGAAAATAAAATAAGAGAAAAATGGAAAGGTTCTTAAATTAATTTTACAATTTTTAATTTTAAAGGTGATTAAATTACAAACCACTTCGTTTTCGTCGTAATACTGCTTTTCTCAGTATTAAATAAAAATTCGAATAAGATTCACTTCAAATAAATCAATCCAAAAACTTTCGGTATCCCATTACTATATTAATCAGTTCCTAAAAAACGCTATAAATAAAAGATTAATTATACACTTATTTACCTCTATTATATTACACACGTTGTTTACCTCGATTGAATCGCTGAGAAAAATCGTTTAAAGGGACTTCCACAATTAGCCATGGCGCTATTAAGGAAACGATGGAGTCAATTTGGATGTCGCTAATCGCGTTCTCCGCCGGTGGTCATCCGCTGCTGCCTTTTCTTTGCCAACTCTCTTCTCTGCTTGGCTTTCATATTAAACCAAAGCCGGCACAATTGATTTTGTTTTGCCAAAAGAAACAAATAAAATACACGTTTCTTAAGGACATTATTTAAAAAAAAGAATTTACATTCGTGCAAACAAATTAATTCTGTATTCACCAAACAAATTAACTCCGACTTCATTTGGAACGAGAGTATAGATCCTATAAAAGGCAATTAGAGATTTAATTTGTCATCACTAGCTGCACGGAGAAAAAGCGCTGATCTATTATATTTATATAAAATCATACATTCACATGTTAATTGTCCATATCTCCTCTCTCTACTCAACTTCAACACTCGGCTCAGATCCCATATACCATTACAGAGATTATTCGTACTACAAATTTATAACAATAATACTTCTTTTTATATCCACATAATTCGAATGTGCCGATTGCATAACGATATAGTTTCTCAACATCCGTCCTTGGATATTTTTGAATAATAACCCTTGGAAATGTATACATAAATACTCTAACCATTTTGTGCATATATAATGAGAGTTATAGTATAGTTTTACACTCTGGTCTTTTTATGATAAATCTACGTGAACATATGACTGTACTTACCCTTTCATTACTATATCCACTAACATTACATATCTCGGCACTTTTTTCATCTTCACGTTTGCTCCATCAATGCGTTTATTTTCATTTACATCTTTCTGAGAGACGAATTTTTCACTGTGTTTCCGTGTAATTTAATTTTTTTGTATTCATTTTACTACTTTTCTTATAAGCAATACTTCCAGCCAAAATAAACTTCGCTTACAACTCAGTAAACAATTCGATATGTCAATTAAAGATGTGCCTGATATTAGCTGATTACACTTTTTTTAACGCTTTGAACTTCGCACGCTTCGAATTTCTCATTTTACTATATATGAAAATCGATTTCTCAGAAATAAACTCCGAATATGTGCCATGGTATTATGAGCAAAATACGTGAGTCAATAACGGGTATTACTATGCCACATTTTGACTTACTACATTCGCATTCTAGAGACGCGTGAGCAATCTTAATAGGGTTCCATTTTTCAGTTTGGCGTAACGAACCCTAAAAATGAACCTACTAATTAACACAATTAAATTTCAGGCCTAAGTTATTGGTAGTAGGAGACTTTTTTTCTAAAATTACCACAAATTATACATAATATGTATGTCTATTACTTAAAACCTTGACCTTGTAACCTTATATCTATTACTATAAAGGATGTTGACTTATAGATAGATCAAAATTTTTATGAGTAACCCGAACGCCCCAACCAAGTAAATGATATTAATTGTTAATATCATACTGAATATGTTTTCTGAAATATATTTAACGGTGCTTTCCCTTTAAAACTGAAATCTATTACATTCACAGTTTTTTTATTACCTTTACTTGACTGTAAAGATATTAGCAAACTTGATCTTATCATCTAACAATTTAGAAAGCTTTCAAAATGTATGTGCTGGTTACATAATAAAACTCAAGCAATATCACAAGTTTCGATCACGGCCCAATTGAACAGCAATTTATGATTGGGACAATTTTATATTTATTCGCTGTTTCATAATTCTATGCATGTCGAATAGTTTCAAGTTTCAACACCATACCTCATTACCTGGCTATCGTATTAACGTATTATCTGCCCATGGACCGGATCTATGCTATGACGTTTCGCAAACGGTACAAAATAATACTAACGTTTTTAAAACTTTATTACTGACAAAACAGATCATAACAATGAAAATTTCATTCAATTCTGTTACATCTCGGAAATAAAGAAACTTTAAAAAAAAATTTAGGAAATTGCAAACAGATGTATAGATTAGGATCACCATAATTTTTAATTAATACTCCATCACGTCCCAAACGCTTTTGAACTCCACCAAACATAACTAATTTCCGATAACAATGGATAATTTTTTCCTATTCTTTATTAAAAGACGGCTTGGGTTAGGTAACTGACATAAATATTAAGAAAAAAATTATCACACTTATATCTTGAATAGATTATACAAGTCTGAAAAAGAACCAATTTTAAAGATCCAGGACATAATCCTGAAATCAAAACTACTACTTGTTTTGAAGGCAATGTATTTCTGAAATTTAATTTCAAGCATTAGTGAACACTTCTTCATTCAAGTACTAGCAAACGTTTAGCAATTACTCAGCGTTTTGAACTCTACCTGGTAAAACTATTTTTGGCAGAAAAACAATGACATAAAATAAACCTAATTACGATAAAATGATAAATTCCAAAAATTTTAATTCTTACCGGCATGTCGTATATTTATTAAACTATTTACAACTATTAATATTATTTTCTACCACATAAATATATTGATTAGTATGTATTTGACATGCTAAAAACTATCATAATTCTTTTAAAAACTGTGAGATATAGATACATAAATTAAATAGATTTCCTATAAAGTGTAAACCAACTTCTTGATACCCTGTCGTTTCCATGATTTCAGATTGATAGTTTTTTTATGTGAGGAGCAAACTAAATGATATCAAATGGAATTTATAAAATATTACTACAACGCTTTTCTCAATATTGCAAGAGCGACTGAAGAGAGATTGTTTTGAAAATGTTTAATCACGAACAACGACAACTCTTTTCTCATGTTTATTAATTTTTGCATTTAAATGTAATAATAATTTAACTTAATTTAATAATTTAACTTAAATATATAAAATTATTTATAGTCTTTTTATTTATATTTGATAAACGAAAAACACATCGAATTCAACTTTTATAAAACGTAAACCTTGTTCATAATCGTATTACTCGCATATTATCATAGGAGAATAGTGGTTTCACTTTATAATATTAATTGAAACTAATCACAAATAATTTGTAAAAGCCCGAAAATTATCCACTTAGTTATTTAATTTTACGCGAATTTTTCTGAATTAAAGGTCGACCTGTCACAACTAGATTTTAACTTGTTTTGTATCTAATATTGTTTTTCCAATTGAGGTTGTCTTATCCATCATGACTTATCTAATTAATTTCATCCATTCATCCCTTGTTTCATTTAAACTACGTTTGTAAAACTTTCATACATGGGAATTCAGATGAAATACAAAAGAAGCTTATTTTAGTATATTCGAGTAGCATTAGAAGTTGCTGATATTCCCTTATTTTTAAATCTGTTTATGGGTATACAATGTATCGCACCCATCACTGACTGCCGCGATCTATTTTAGCGATTATCATCAATATTGAAATCATTCCTGAGCGATATCCATTAGTAACCGGAAAAATTAGAACCAAATCTCCTGAAAAAATTAGAATCAAGCCAAATCTCATCATGCACCATTATATTTTATTCGCTAGCGCTTGTATCTTTTTAAAATTTGATCTTACGATGATACACTTAAAACATAACTGAAAAAGTCTTTTAATTTTATACAAACGCGTATTTGGTCCAACTCAATATAAATTGTACTTATGTCAAAAGGTTAATCAAAATAAATAATTTCTTAAGAATATCAAAATGATCCGTATATATATATATATATATATATATATATATATATATATATATACCACTTCGTCACGCAAATACCTTAGAATTCTATTACTGGGCTTCAAATAACTAATGGAGTATCACAGAGTAAAAAGTTATTTTCATATTTTCTCAGATGCCGTCAGGAAAATGAAAGTTATCGTTAATGGAATTGCCGTATGATGAAAGCCCTAAATCATAAAAAAACAGGCAAAGTAATACAATTGATATAATGCGTTTATTTATTTTTGAAATACGGAGCAAAGGGTAAATTCTGTGTATTATATTGGTAGTTAGTTACTATAAATCTAAAACAGGCGGACATAACCATTTTTAAGACTTAAAACAAGAAGCACTTTAATAAGCAACATCCTTGCTTTATCAATCAGCAAATATTTCTCCAGGTATACTGGGTTGATGATGTTGCCAGGTATACTGGGTTGATGATGGTTGATAGATGACTTCAGATGAATATACGGCAAACTCCAATTTAATGAAAGGAATAAAACTAAATCGACATCATCTTAAAATAACCATGCCGAGTTAACTCTTCTGTGATACAAAAAATTCAGCATTCTATTTAAAATCTGTGTCGATTCTGTTTAAATAGAAACTAAAACAGTTAAAAGTAAATTTTGACTAACGAATGAACTTAATTTCATGCTTTCACAATTTAAAATTAATGTAAGATCTGTTTCCTCAAAACTGTCTCTACCTACTTTATTACTCCGAGACAAAAAATGAGAGTCTACAGCGGTACTCTCTTACATGTGTTATTACAGGCACTTTACTGAAGTCTAACTACCATTTGAATTCCTAAATGAGTAATACAGAATGGAACTAGTATCCATAAGTCCACTAAACGTAATATGATGACTAAACAATAATCTACATTTATATAATTAGCAGTATTTCAAAAAGGACTTTGGTATACTCATGATTTGTATATACATAATTTTTTATTGATATAATGTAAAGTGCATAGCTTGTGCAGAAAAAGATATATTATGGAATAATATATATCTTGTGTATAATATGTAATTTGATTATTATATTTTTCTATTTCAGAAAACGCACGCACCGAAAAAATAAAATCAGAAGATCATGGGAATAAAAAAGATTTATAACTAAACCGTCTCTCGTATAAATATTATAGATTTTTTTTTAATATGCCTGATCATTTCACTATGTTGCGCCCTTTCACCCTTGTAATTCAGATTTTATAGTAATTTACAGTAAGGGAATTTATAAAAAATTAATTGAGACTCACCAGTAATCCTTTTTGCAGTATAACTCGGAATCAGGCATTTCAAATGCTTTGCTGCTTACACCATAAAACCACAATAATTTAACACCCAATCGAGCATGCTTCAAAACGATGAAAAATGATATTTCGACGGTAAATATAGAAATTGCTTTAAATAGAGAATATAAATTCCTTTTCATGAATTTTCGTTCAATGATATTAAGTCATAGAAATTTTCACTTGATAATATGCTACGATTTTAAATTATCTTCTTTGAAATGTAAATAAATAACATTCTGCCTCAAAATGTTTTTTTTATAAAAAAAAATACCTTTCATGCATTACCTGTCATGAGGCGATGATTTGCAGAATTTAAACGTAATTGAATTTTCCTTCACAGCAAATCGAGTGAAAGTTATTACTAAAGAAAACGTTACAGCTTTTTAACAGTCGATTGGAGAAATTCCAGAAGTAAAAGGTATAAAAATACAAATAATATTTGCCACAAATCTGAATAAAATTGGTCCGATATTAGAACATATTAGGAAATAACATTACGGGTAAATTTCGCACGTGCTGGCAGTAGGTAGATGTTATTTGTAAGCTAAATGGTATGAATCGTATACCAAAAAGAAAAAAATTGAAATATTAATAACGATATAAAATATTTCGTGTTGTTCGAAACTAATAAATGTCAGAGAATTAATAAAAGTAATATTAAACTCTATTTTCAAAACTACTCTAACTCAATAATAAAAGAGGGACTACAAACAATAAATCATTGTCAAAGAATCTAATCTCAATTAAGAAATAATCAATTTCTCAAATACTACACCATGCTAAGTAATAATAAATTTAATTTATCTATTATGCAAAAAATAGCAACACATAGTCGCATTACAACCTAAAGGCTGTAAATCGAACGCTGTACTTAATATTTGAAATGGATTTTTTTTATTTTTCCGCACTAATTTCTGAAACCACATATTTGAATTTAAAAATTTTTCTTGAGTTGTTAATTCATGCTTTGAGAAAAATTATAGGTTATATACCGTCATCCTACACTTTATACAGGCAGAGCAATAAAAAAATGTACCAAAAGTTGGAGACAACCGCTTAAACAGCGCAAAGTGAGAACACCTGCTTATTTATTGATTAATCACCCTGAATATTCCGCCAATAAACCGATGACCGTAACGTCGACCATAGACAGGATTTTTACCGTAAATTCTTTATTTCTTTATTTATTTATTATCAATGCGGGAAAAAGTAGATACAAATTATAGTGAGATACAATGAGTGAGTCTTTCAAGTATTAGCTTAACTTATATTGAATATATTTGGCGTTAATTTTGTAGAAATTCATTATTCACAATTAAATGAAACTACTTGGTGTAGTATTATTTCTACTTTCTTTAAGTTCTTTACCACGACCAAGGTTTCGTTGTATTACAACATCTTCAGGTGCGCTGTTAGCAAAAATCAATCTTGTTAGAAATAATACTACATCACGTAGTTTCATTTAATTGTGCTTAACTTATATCCTAACATTCCCACATCAAAATAATATTCTACGTACATATATCCTCTATCTTATATAAATATTTGTATAATTAATTAAATACTCAGAAATTGAATAACACTTTAAATTAAAATATAAAACATGTAAAATACAAACAATAAACATTTAAAGTTTCGAATTATCTTCCGAATGGAAGGTGCCACTTACTCAAAAAAATCCTCATGCGGTTTTACATATGAGTGAAATAAACAATATAGAGATGAATCGGAAGCATTTCATCATCGTCGCTATTCCACTCTATCGATAGACAACGTAATAGCGCAGGTAAATAGACAAAATTCATTTACCAGCATAACTAATTTATGATTCGAAAAAAAATAATGAAGGAATAAAGTACTCCAAGAACATTAAATCTTTTAATTATTCCTGATAATAAATATACCTAAAAGACAATAAATTATCGAACACTTACTAAGTGCGTATATGACTAAACATATTTGCTTCAGTAAGAAATGCGAAAAAAATTACTCAATATTAAAGATAATTATAATTCGACAATGAGGTATATAGATTTACTTAAAATTATTAAAGCAAAACTATAGGAAACTTAATACATTTTCATAAGGGGCATTTATTAATATTTCAGAACCCGGCTCAGCGTAGCAACTTTAGCATAAAGGAAAAGTAATGCCCACTTATTATATGAATAGTGTCATTTATATTTTGTTTGTTATGATTAAAACTAAATTGTATTCAGATAAAGATGTGTAAATAGAGAGTGGTTAAGCGATATAAATTTAATCTCTAACCTGTAAGTAACACATTGTAGTTTTTGCGTATTGTTTGTCTGTTTTTTACGCTATTTTTTTATAATTATTATTAACTTGAATACTATAATAAACAGCAAATTTATGTGTACGAATATGATTAATATCTAGGGGAAACCCGGGCAAGACGCATATGTTAAGGAAAAGTGTAAATGAAACCAAAACCTAATAATCAATATAATTCTGCTTACTTTTAATTTGTACTATATTTAGTCATCTTTGGAAAATACTATTTAAAATTTAAATACTTAAGTAATTTCTTTAATAATTATAAGTATTAAAAAGAATCAATTTATCCGTTTTACCCAGACGGGTCGGGCAAAACGGATACGCCCTAAGAGCAAGACTTGTGTTAATCAAGGAATAGCGGCCAATTCCTACATAAGGAGTGCAGTCTTCATACGCCCAACTTTTACACTCATTACATTGAATCCAATCCTCCGTTAGTAGTTCGATGTACTTCACAGTGCATACTACACACTGAATACTATACTGATTTAGGGTTATTGCTTTGCCATTTAAGAGAGGATCTTTTATTTTTCGTTTTGCTAAAATATGCTAACTCAGAAATCTTTGTCTTCTTTCTATTTACCTTTTATTATTTTTATTTACCTTTCTATTTATCAAATTTCATATCTTGCTCATCATTTTTGTCTTTTGTTTTTGCAACCTGTTTTTGAAGCAGCCATAGTTGTTACAGGTCTTTTTATTTGCAACGGTGTAAGTCTCGCTGCAGGCAGTGGGTGGATTTCTCCCTCTGAATTAGCTACTTCTATTTCTGATGTATTAATTGACTGTATAGATTCGGCTACTGACTCCTTTGCGGTAACAGATGCAATTTCAAGTAAATGTGGATCAGTCATAATTACTACTGGTGGAGAAACATTTAAAGTGCAATTTGCCATAATAGACGATGGGCCATCGAAATGTCTATCATCCGTTGTGAACGGAGCAACGTATACTAGAAGTTCAGTCGTTGTAGATACTGCGATATGAAAAGGACGGCTAAACAGTAGAAGGATTGAAATCTTCTTTTTTAACATTTGGTTTACAAAGCCAGATTCCCGGTTTTTTAAAACCACTAACTGCGTTCTGAACCGAAACGCTTTTGGCGTACACTCCCCCTAACAGTTTTGCCAAATCATATTGATTATAATTCAGCCTCGGTTCATTTTTGAAACGTGTTAAAATCTAGTTCAAAATATTTTTGAGAGATTTAAACACAGCCACTTCTGGTGGCTACATTCGGTCAGTTATGTATTGGTTCGAATAACGCAAAGATGATGTGATTTTTTATCGCAAATTCCATAGCTGGAAGATATTTATATGATTCGTGATTATCGAGCAACAGATACACTTTCCTGGTCCACTTTGGACCAATATTCTTAGTAAAAAATTGCAACCAATTTAAAAAATTTGGTCCATGTATCCCAGCCGTTGTCGATCAGGGTGGTTTGTGACCCTGGTGAGGCATTATCTAATATACATTCTTGCATATGTTTGCCGGTAAATATGCAAAAGGGTGAAACAAACGTTACAGCTGCATTACAGCAGCATATGACAGTAATTAATTGACCCCATTCTGCACTGGAAAACCTTAGGTGGTTTAGTTGTACCGTTCTTTTTTCTAGTCTCATCCATTTGTATATTATTATTGCATCGATTATATTTTTCTATCAAGCTCCATTAATTAGTATAATAATAAACTCCAAACAGAGAAAGGAATAATCAATTATGTAAACAGTAAAAAGAAATAAGTATCCATTTTGCCCATATTAATTTTACCCGATAGGCCATTATTGGAATCAAATCAATACGTGAAATATTCTTAGTAGATAAATGAAAATGATAATCACAAATTACACTTAAATAAGCATGCAACTGCATAAACAAAACGTTTTCATAGGTAACATAGTGGTAATGCAAATAGTTGGTGTGCAATCCTTCACGAAAAATGTAACAAAAAAATATATTGTTTTATCTCCACAACGATTGCACTGGCATATTGTTTTGATTGAACCGTCATAATGTCGCCGGTCATACAATGTCTTGAGAAGCTATCGATCCGCTATCTATTACTGGTTTTATATAAAATCTATTAATATTCTTACCCATAATATGCTTCTTGCCCGGGCTTCCCCTATATCTGTATGTGGACACAGACATACATATACATACATATATATATATATATATATATATATATATATATATATATATATATATATATATATATATATACATATACACTCTTTTGCATAAAAAACGGGCGGTTTTGATTTTGTCTTATTATTAACAAAATAATATTTATTAAGAGGCTGTATTAATTGTAATTGTTACTGGCAGGTATAGTGTATTCTGGCACATAAAAACGAACGTTCTAAATTTGAAATTTATTCTTTCGAATGAAAATTCTCTTTCACTGACAAAAACGTATTTTTTGGCGGTAAATGAAATCCAACTCTTATTAAATTCTTTTTAATTTGTTACGTTTTTTATCTTAACGAATAAATTTTAATTAAATTTCTGCTATTTGCTACATTAGTTCACTTCTGATCTGACTGAAGTAAGTAAAAACGATATCTTAATAATAAATAACAATATTCTCATCATATCGCCATATAAAATGCATCAAATAATAATAAAATAACTCTGATATGGTTCATTCCTATAAGTGCCCGTTTTTTTGCAAAAGAGTTTATATATATATATATATATATATATATATATATATATATATATATATATATATATATATATATCTTCTTCTTCTTAGTCGTGCACTTTTGTCAGAGTGGTCGTGATTATGATTCGGCCCGTTTCTTCGCCACTGCCGCCCTCGCGATGTGTTCTGTGTTTTGCGGAGTGAGAGCAGTCATTTACACTGGAGTGCGTCGCAGATTTTATTAGGTCTGTCCACCGTGTCGGAGCGCGTCCGCGGGATCGTTTGCCTTCGACTTTGCCTTGCACCACCAGTCGTTCCATGGAGTCCTCGTTACGGGTGACATGTCCAAAGAATTTGAGGAGTCGACGAAAATCTCTCTTTGATGTTAAGTTCCTTGAGGATCGAAACGTTGGTTCGGTGCGCGGTCCATGGGATCCTAAGCAAACGCCTCCAGCACCACATTTCCAGCGCGTCAATTTTGTGGCGGTCTTGCATCCTCAGCGTCCACGTCTCAGTTCCATATAGAAAAATCGGAAAGACCAGGCATTTCATAAGTCGAACCTTTGTATTTCTGGTTATTCTGCGGTCTTTCCAGATCTTTGTGAGTTTTTCCACTGATGATCTCGTCACGGCGCAACGTCTTCAAAACTCACCCTCGCAACCTCCATCATTAGCGATAGTGGAGCCCAGATATACGTAGCTCTTCACTACCTGGCATCCTGCTATATTTTGGATGTTCGGTTGGTTATTGTTAGCACGATCTACAATCATCATTTTAGTCTTATCGCGATTGATTGTAAGCCCAAACTCCAATGCTGTGGTCTCCAGTCGTTGTAGGAGAAACTCGATTTCATCTTTTCTTGACGCTAGGAGGGTGGTGTCATCTGCGTATCTCAAGTTTTATATCTTCCGACCCCCCACCAATATTCTCTTATTCCAATCTTCAAGAACTATACGCATTAGGTATTCTGTGTATATGTTAAAGAGAAGAGGAGATAATATACAGCCCTGTCTAACACCTGCTTGCGTCTTGAAGCGTTTGGAGTCAATACCGTCTACTCGGACCGCGGCTGTGCCATCTTCGTATAGACGCCTAATGAGTTGTACAAGATGATGCGGTACACCCATTTCCGTCAGGACCAGCCACAGTTTCCACCACTTCACGGTATCGAACTCTAACCTTTTCTATAATTTGTCGCAATATCAGCAGCTGTTCTCTTGTACCTCGACCTTTTACAAAACCAGCTTGTTCGTCGGCGATTTCTCGGGACAAGAAATGTCAAAAAATATAACGTGCATTTATAACGAGTATATAAATACACGTTATATATATATATATATATATATATATAAATATATATATAGATATATATATATATATATATATATATATATATATATATATATATATATATATATATATATATATATATACATATATATAACGTGTATTTATATACTTACATACTAAATATTAACATCATCGACAGAAGTACTGAAACAGGTGATAAGAGATCATTTAGACTCAAATATCACCAAATATGGTATTTTGCGAAACGTCACCGATTCCGAAGCATTGTTAATTTTTCTATTTTTTTGTTGTTTTAACAACTAAAGGAAACTTTTTATTCTTTATTTAGTCCGTTATCTTTAGTTTGCGTCTATTTTACTATATCAAACTTCTCAGTTAATGATAAACTTCAGCTAAACTCATAAAAAAAGGTTCTAATAAATTACTTATCTAATTTCAAGCACCTATGAAAACAAAATGGAGTATTTTGATATTTGGGATGCTAATTAAATTTCCATTACTTTAAAAAATTCGGTATTATATTCCACCTTCACTGATACTAAGCAAAGCCGTTATTGAACAAAATAGAAAAAGTCTCAGACGTACTTCCAAAGTCGAAATTTATATAATCAGGCGCACTTAAGGTTTCTTCTAGTACGTGACCAATAAAAATTACCTAATATTTTAGTCCACTTTCACCTGTCTCTAATTCGTTGACTTTTAACATTGTGACTTTGGACTTTATTTCATTCACAATTTAATATGAATGAAAGAAGATGATGTAGAAATTTCACCGACCAATAGAACGCCTATATTTATGGTAAAATCGATTTCGGTACTCCCAGATCGAGAGTTATACTCGAAAGTTATATTATATTTTTCCAGATTGGGACTTTCTCCATCCAATAAACCCATTAGTGTTTATAACTGTCAATAGCCGTTACTCCAAGAAAGGCAAAATAAGCCATGTTTTAAACTATGTCTATCCATTGATCGGCTTTAGCTAGAAGTAAACAAAAATGTTTTGGATTTCTTTGAAGACGATCCCACTACAAGTATTAAGAAAATACCTCACGATCTGAGTGTATCAATATGCAAAGTGAATTCTATTTTAAATGCAAGTGCAATTGCCTTGAACCTGGCGATCGTCCCAGACAATCGGCTTTATTTACATTGCTGTAGCGATAAAGGGTACAACTCTCTAAAGAAACGTCCAGTATATTCTCAGTACCAGTTCAGTATTAATGTTTGAGCAAAATGTAAGGCCGGTCATTTCATACACTCACATTTTCTCCCACAAAACTTAAATGGAGATAGCTATTTACATTTTTTTCGAAACACCCAATGTGCATTAATCGAAGATATGCTATTTAATTTCAAGACACATTATTTTTCAAAATGATGGTTGTCCAAAAAATTACCACAAAGCAATGTCTGAAATTCTTAAATGTACAAGTCCTGAATTAATTGGGAGGGAAACCTCAATATCTTGGTAACTCGCCTAATTTCAAGACTTCATTTCAGTTGACTTCAACGTTTAAAAATGAAAAAAGTACCTTGTGTATACAAACAAAATTATGAGTGGAATGAATGTACTGGGCAAAATAAATGAAGGTGCTAATCAGATGAAGAGGCTATTGTGAATTAGTAAAACTACCTCAGATATACAATATGTAACTTGCGAATGTGTTAGAAACAGAAATTTAGACTTAGAGTACGAAAATTATATATCTTCGTTTTTTTCATATTTAGAAAGTTTTGCATAGTATTTAGAATTATGTTTTATTCAGACCTTATAAACAATTTCTGTACTAGAGTTTGATGAAATTAGACGTGTTGGTTGACTCTGTCCCATCTTAAGAGAAAAGACACATTATAAATATTTTACGGAAATTAGAATCCCAATTCGGATTCTAGAATTTTTGGCAGGTGCTTATTTTTGATAGTCAGAATTATTAATTATTAGAGTAATATTTTATGGATTCAACAAAAAAATAGAATATTATAAACTGAGTAGGCTAATTTAGTAAAATAGGTAAAAATTATAAGCATAAACCATTCCGACTAGAGAGAGAAATGAAAAGGCAGTAAATATGGCCAAAGAATTTGTATCAGCTCACGAACATTCGTTCGGTCGGGAGACAATAAGTGTCAATAATTTAGCTCTCATTTTTTTACCCCGCAACAAAGAATTTTGTCGCGACAACACGCAACGAATGTCCGTTGCGTATTATCGCGACAAAATTCGACCGATAGGGTGGCTGTGGCACAAAAGGCAAATGCGACGTTTTTACCATATAAACACGCCACGTATGCTTAACCGATAGTCCAGAATGATATTATTAAACGAAAGTTCACATTTACTTCAATGTTTACTTAATTTGTCATTTAAAATAAATAACAAGAACATATATTTCACGTGTTATGTTATGAGTACTTTTTATGTTGAAGGATTACAGCGCAAGCATTGTAACATTTGATCATATTCAGGTCACGTTTCAAAATCAAAGCGAACAGATTCGCAGGCAAATAATTTTTATATACATGAAACGAACAGCACAATCTTTACGCATGGGCCCGTTGGACCCGGCCCTAGGTCCAGCCTCTCGAAGGGCGCACATGCAATGGTCTGATTTCCAATATACTAAATTGAAAATAATTTTACACTGTCGGTTCATCTTAAGATAAATAAATAATAGCAAATATGTTTGGCTAGAAGGTTATTCCGCTAAACAAATTTTATTCCAAAACAGCTTAAAAGTCGCATGGTCATGACTTTCCATTGTCTTTAATACGATGGGCGCAGGGGGATATTACATTCTTCTAAAAGTGCCGGTGAAGTAATTGGAGAAAAGTGTGTTAAATAGAATAGTCGCAGTTGAAGAATTTTTGGGATTAATTTTGGGGATTACGCGCCGTTGTTCGTGGTCGAAACTAATAAAAGATCCGATAATGTAAATTATTTGGAGTGGACGATGAATGAACTCTCATAACAGAAATTATTTATGGTGGATGAGGTTATTAAAACAAGTTGATCCATTTTCAATAGACCATTACAAAAATTATGAGAATCGCGAGAAAGGTACTTATACTTTTAGAATACGAATTTATATATTGAGAGATATCATTTCTTGAAAATCTGAAATTACTCTGAAGGATTAAAGAATACAAAGCTACGACAATACATCAAATATTTCGAATGGTACTCTGAAATGTTGAGGTTTTTGTCGTCAATGTGCATGGAAATTTAAAATGTAATTAATGATTTAGCTAATCAAAAATAAAAAAGTATCCATCGTACAATATTAACTTTTTTAAATACCTTCACAACGTTTCAAAATAATAAAGGAGACTGGCATAAACAATATAGAGTTAGGCCCAGATAATACAAAAACAAACATGACACTCTTGAATAGAGAAAATGAAGAAAATAAGTTCCTTAAAAGTTGTTTTTCCATAGTTAATCAGAAAAATTACAAATGTATTTTTATGAAAAGTAAATTTATTTTTCACCACCGTTGTAAACTCTTTTTCTGGGGTACTCTCTGAACGAGAAAGATGAAACAAAGTGCAAATTTTATCCCGTTATATCCTTCATACACAGATGTAATACACTAATCCGTGAAATTCGTGGACGCGACAAGCTTATCGAGAAATTCACTTAAAACTTTTTTGACTACAAAGAATGATTTTCTTTATTAATTCAGACAACGGCTTTAAAAAGTAATCGGTATTGATTATATTTTGTAATCCTTTCTAAAAAGTTATTATGTATTTCGTTAGCTTTTTTTTGTTATTTTTATTTACTATTAACAATTATTAAAAAATTAAAACACATACGTTATAACACATAAGGCTATCCTTATAAGATAGCCTTTTTCTTTTTATTATATTTATTTTTTGCCCTTCCTTGTGGTCAATCACTTAATAGTTTAGTTTATTTTATATCCTACAAAATACCACATTTTTTAAAATATTATGTTCTTTCTGTAATGCCAGGCCCGTTTTCACCGGTCTCTTTTAAGTTTTACGAAAACATATTATTTTTTCCTTTTGTCAAATTAGCTTAAAAAATAAATTTTGTCGGAGGCCCTTGTATTCAAAAGCACCATGAGACAACTTGTATAACTTTTGAAATTTACAATATTTTCCAAAATTTTCTTCAGTAGCAAAATTTTAAAGAATAAAAAAATTTAAACTAAAAAAAAACTCGATTTGTTTACAGCAACTTTGAATATATTTACAAATTAGATACATTTAGTCTCCATAACTTTCAATAAGTTCTTATTTAATTAATCACTTAATAATGTTGTTTATTTATTGATTGCCCCATCAATAACAGATCAAACGAAGCAGAGCGAGTGATAATTGCTGGCGTATCACTCCATGAATGGTCTAGACTTAACTTTGTTTGCTGTGATAATTTATGATAATTAACAATGATAATTTGGGCATATTTATTTATTCAATATGACTTGATAGCTAACCCATTTAATACAATAACAATTACATGAGAAAAACTTAACATTTCACACAAAAAAGTGACATTTGAAAAAGTACAAAAATCTTAAAGATTTTCCTGATTTATTAGAGTAACCAAAAATCAGATCGGGATCCGATTGATTTCAGTCCTATTTGAAAAACTTCAAAAGTTTTCATTCTTTTCCAACGAGACTCGTCAGTCCATAAAATTGTATCAAACAAATGTGAGTCACTGCATTTCTCCTTTACATTTTATGATAAAAGTCTGCTTTCCGATCCTAATCCCTGGATAGAAAGTTGTGTAAATTTCACTTCACTTTTCTCTCTTCTCTTTCACTTTTTTTACCAAAAGAAATATCACTCGGTCAGAGTCAATCACTGGTATTGTGCACATGGTGTCGTTCACATAGACCAAGGATGTGATCTTCATACACATTAAAAAATGTATACGACTTTTATAATATCCAAAGGATAATGGTGTATCTTTCAGATCAGAGCCTGTAAGGACGTAAAAAATGTTCTTAAAATAATGGGGCAGTTTCCAGAGAATAGTGTGACAAATTAAAAATACTGCGTTTCTTCATTATCATGTTTATGCTGAACAGTAAGGAAAGTAATCCAAGCGGAAAGCGACAAAATCCAGTAAACAAAACAAAATTTATCACTTCAATAATTATACGGAGTTATTTTTTTCTGAATAAAATGTAATTAGAATAATACAAGATAACGGAAACGTAAGCACAAATGACAAGCTTGCGACTTAATTAATAAAATAAATTCTGCGAACTCTTTAATGTGGCTATGGAAGATAGAAATGATAATTTAATCTAGATCTCACTCCATTTTTTACGCTGAGAGAGATAGAACCAAGGAATTTACAATCAGCTAAATTAACTAAAAAACGAGATTTTATACAATGTCATATTAGCAAACTTCACCGCAATTTTCATTATAAAATATCATGACTGCCCATACTCTATCGAAATACTTTACAATCTTAGAGTCAAGATCGTGATGCAGATAACAAAAGATTAATTTTTATTTTCCATTTTAATATTAATTTTTATCAGAAATATTGAGATTTGCAAATTTGGCAACGAAAAAAATTTGGGAATCCTTGAAATATGACCGAAATCAATTAGCATCTGATTTCATTTTTGGTGGCGATACCATGTCAGAAAGGTTATTTTTTAAACATCATATTTATTGCGATAAAAACTTCAATTTTACTAAAATATATAATGGCAATATTAAAAAACAAATGAGGACTCACTCTGAATCAAGACTCAATAAAAAAAACCAGACGATCGGGGTAAAAAACACGAAAAATTTATAAAAATGGCATTCCTATCATCCTACTTCGATTAATTTTTAAACAAAAAAAGATTTAAAATGTTCAGAAGTAACCTAAGAATAATTATATCTTAAAGAAGACCGGTAAGCATCCTTTTGGTACCACGACTATAAGAACGGTAAGAAAATAAATTAAAAACGATTTCTTTAAATGATGACATTTTTCATAATCATATATGAATAGATGTAATAATCTATTTATTCCTTTTAAACTGGAACTTAGATTATTCCCATCTGCAAACAGTATAACAATGTCTTCCTTGATATTTCGATTAACGATGAACCTTCAGCTCTGTATTAAATAATAGCGAAGATTGCTAGCAAATATACAATTCCACTTTAAACGCATTTGCATACGATGCAATTTAAATATTTCTAGTTCCAGGAAAAGCATTAGGCGGTTCTTTTTAAGAAGACGTTATGCGTCTGTGACATTTTTCACCCTATTGCGCATATTCTTCCCGCACAGTATAATAAGTATATTACAATACTAGCGAACACAAAGATCGTCAGAATCCACGACCCTCGCCGGGCGATAGAAAAACAGTGGATAATATTCGAAAAGAGCTGAGAACACATTCCCTTGCACAAAAATTTGAAACGAATGTCACTATTAACAGTTTAATTCAATTCATTTTAGAAACGGCTGTATATTTAAAAAGAGATCGATGTTAATTATATTTTGTAAATGTTCCTAAAGAGCTAATATGTACTCCATTAAGTTTTCATTGTTACTTTTCTTACTTATTATCAGTTCCTAGTTTGTTTAAAACAAAATATATGCATATTAATGAAGATAATTTTTTCTCATTTTGTAAGCAATGACGTTGTAATATGTTCATATCTTTCCGTAACATCAGGCACATTTTCGCCGATATCCCCTTACTACTTTTGTAATTACGCGTTATAATTTTGTAAGTATTATTAAGTCGTATTAGCCTTAAGTAGGCTAATTGGCATTGGTATTTTGCAGAGTAAACTGGTGTTCGCTCCGTTAATATTATGTCTCCACACCAATGATTGCGTAACAATTGTTATATACATTGTATTTGTGATAAAAAAATGTTAGTGTTCGTACATACGTTTACGAATGTATTTGTTTATAAGCCATTAGCAGATACAAAAAAACTTAGGGATGGTAAAATTTTATAAGATTTATCATAAACTAAAACAATAGTAGAAACACAAATATAATTACATTTATATATAATAACGATTAATAAAACCATTTAGTATTTTTAATTTTCAGCACAAATTTGTTTATGATCCAATAAGATGTTTTTATTAGCGTGCCTACCACTTCGTTCGCGTGTATTAAAGAAAACAAATTCATGTTGCTCCTGGAAATATATTATTACTATACCAAATTTTATTAAAATTCGTCCAGTAAATTTTGCGTGATCCCCGTTCAAATTAACAAACAGACGGACAACAATTCTAAAAAAAATTTCTGGCTTCTATTATCATTCTATACACTAAATCGATCACTTTTTTTAATTCTTTTCAATATACAGAATTAACTTTGTTGTAATTTTATTATGTGTATAAATTTATAAATACTAATTTAGAATCCAAGTATGACTTAGAACTTAAAAGAATTTTTTAGAACAAAATATCACTTATAAAATATTCTGAATTATTTTTCAATCTGGCAAATCTAAAATTAAGCTGCTTTTGGGTGAATATATTAATTCCTTTGTTGTAAAAAATTATATAGATTACTTAAATTTATCTAATTGTAAGAGTTATATAATTATTTATAATTCTCATATGTTTACAGTTTATTGTCAGCGTGGAAGAAAATTGGTACAAAGAAGCATTATCAACGAACGTCGATAACTTAGCTTTATAACTATACACGTTAACTAAATATAAAAACACGTTCAGAATGCAAATGTGATAAGCTCAAATTTTTACAAGTCTTTTGTTAGGTCATTCTCTGCTTAACTGAATGTACTTTTAGACTCTCTTCACAGTAGTGTATGAGATATAATTGAAATAGTTTGTTTATACAAATCAAGAGTAACATTAGTTTATAGTTTACCTTCACATTTATTACCAATGCTGAAAACATATTTCTACATATTTATTTTCACTTATCAAAATTAATTCTCATGCCGGAATAATATTGTGGGCAAAAGATGAGAGAATGATTCTGTCATAAATGTAGTTTTACAAAAACGAGGGTACCTGTGTAAAAGCAAGATTTATTGAATACCAAGAGCGTGACCGATTAAAATTAACAAAAGTCTTCGAAAAAATAATTTAATGAGATCTGCTTTTAAATTTAAAATAAATACGATAAAAAATTCAATTATAAGGATTGAAAGAAAAAATGTGTATAAAATGTGTATAAAAGAAATAAAAAGTAGTATAATTTAAAAAGAAAACTATACCATATAGATATTGTGGAAATTAAGTTTAGATAGGCTCCTTCATTTGACTATGTTTGGTTTGCAACTCTTGGATTCTGGCTCCAATGTGATTTATTATCAAAATTTATATAAGATAAATCAACAACACGGAACCAGATAAATAAACCGGCTCAAATGAAACTAGATTGGCAGTACACTCGAAAGAAAGTAAGTCCATTTTCACAAAGAACCTTTGGATTTGACTCTTCAAGAAGAGGGGCATGGCCGTCAGAAGTAGACCTGGAAGCAGATTATAGTAGAAAAACTGAAGAAAATCGGCAAGACTTAGAGTGAAGCAATTTATAACGAAATCAGCATGGTGACGTATAGTTGATGCACTTTGCCTCACCAAGGATAAATAGGATATGAAAAGAGAAATCTGTGCACATATTTTGTACAAACCGACACGACAACAAGTATTCCAAATGCATTTGCTACATATACTATAATACAACGCTAATCGAAAATGCTCACAAAACATCTGCTGGGAAAAAATCGAAACGTAAGTGATATTAACACAATACGTTAAAATGTAATGATGCATTTCGCGAGTAATATCATTCTTTGAATAATTAAAAATGGATGTTTTGACTAGACAAACCAACAACAGCTATTTATTGACCCATACTTTTGCAAAAACATCAATTGACCCTTTTTGCTTCATATATTATTTTAACAAACACTTAACCAATTGCCATTCCCATTGCTTTCTCATGCTGAAAACAATTTGTTTCAATCCAAAATTTTAGCTCATTTATATTTTTATTAAGGTAGATTAAAGACAATTATGCAACAAAGTTTATTTAGTATCTTGAACTATTACCTGGTAGATATATATATGAAGAATAACGTGCCATCGTTAATTATGAAAAAGAGCTGCCCTGTTAGTGATATGCAATACAACGTATGTTATCTGCGCAAAAACGTATTTTTCTTGTAGGTAAGGAAGATTCGAGTCGTGGCAACAGATTGATTCGGAGAAATGTACATAACATGTTAGGGTTATCGTAAATGACTCCGTTTCGACCTCATGTCGCAACCACCGCTCGGCAGAATTGCACAGTCTGATTCTGTTCCCCACACAAACAGCACATACTTTGGTAAGTAACTGCCAATTAATAATTCGCACATAGCACTGACTTAAGATTTTATATCTGAGTTGAACTGCCACGAAATAATAAAATACATTTATAAATTGTTTGACCTTATTTGGCTTTTGTAAAACGTAGACTATACATCTATGCTCTTTTTTAGTGTGTTTGTTAAAATATTTTATTTACATTTAGTTTAGTTACGAATTATTATTTCTTAAATTTAAATTTTAACCCGAATTTATCGGTACCAATAATATAAGAAACTTTCCCCTTCCATAATTCAGGCGATTTCAGCTTGTTCGAAAAGAAAATGTATTGGGAGCGTTAAAGATAGTTAGAAGCTTCAGGTATTCTTTAATATCGCTCGCTGTAATTATAAAATATGAAAAAAATTTAAAACATGCATGACGGTTATTCGTATTATTAATTTAGATATGTGCAAAGCATATTAATTACAAAGTACAGAATTCGTTTAAAAATAATTCTGTACTTTGTAATTGATATGGTACTTCTAATAATATTTTGATATTCATATAAATCGATTATTGTGATAAACTGAATAAGTAGTTATAAGACTCTTGACAAATAATATATCTAAAACTTAACTTCTTAACATCTTGGTGGTTTTCTATAAAAAACGACTCCCCAATTTTCATTCGCCGATTTTCGAGTTTATATAGGATTCCTATATTCGAAACATGTTTATTTTACATATTTCTTAAATAAGGCTTTGAAAAAAGAATATCTTATATAATCAAGAATGTTATTGTTAAATGTATGTATTCAAAGGATAAAAACGAGTTCTTTCTTATTACAACGTACATAATTTGTACCTATTTACTTAATCAGACTTCGAGACAAGCTGCAACATTGTTAAGATAGGTATTAATAGTTTTAACCAGTTAGAGCTGGTATTTATCAATAATTATTGTATTTTGTATAACATTGTTCAACTCGCATTGTACCCATATTTTGTGAAGACGTCCATTACGCATTCAACTATTGTTTCAGAACTTTTAGTTGCACATTTACAAAAATAATGATCCATGAATTACGAAATGTCTATTTTAGTGAAACTAAAGTGTATTATATACGTAATATATTCATATTAAACATATATTATTCATAGAAAACCGTGAAATCCAAATTTATTTATAAACTACATTTTACTTGCAACTTATCTGGCGCGATTATAGTTAAAAAAGTATAGGAAGAAATTAAAACATGAAACGCCATCTAGAATTATTAAGGGAAATTAAACACTAAATTTTTATTTTCGTTACCTTATAATACAAATTACGATGAAAATAAAAATAATTCTCTCTAAATCAGAGACTGAAGGAAGTGATTCCGTTGCTCTTTTATATTACGAATGTAGCGATAAATTGCTGTTTTATATTGAGAATGAAGCGGTAAATTGCTTCTTTTTCCGCTTGTATACTTTCTTAGCTTTAAATAACAATTTTCTCGAAAGGAATGAAATTTCTTGAAATAAAACGTAGTCTATACCGTTTTCCACCCCACTAACTATCTTCCCACAAGAAATCAAATTGATAAATTCCTCCATTGTGAGGCACAACAAGGCCAAAGACACTTTTGAATTGATTTTATTAGTTAAAATAGGAATGCATTATATCCTATAGTTAAACCCGTGTTTTTAAGATACCTTTTGCATCCCATATCTTCCTTCACTTTTCTCTTTATTACTCAGGTCTTTGAAGTAGAAATACCATTATTCGGTTGATGATGAGTAAACTCGCCGCCTCAATTCATCAGTTTTAGCTCATCTGATAGCCAATAGAATATTTCCGCTTTTTCCCAAAACACTTCATGTTTTTTTCTATAACAAAATAGTTTTATCTAAATCAAGAAATTTTCTCTGCTTGATAAAACGAACTTAACCTGAAATATTGTAAGTCAGGCTTTTTAAATTTTCCAAACTCAAATGAGGAAGTCGCCCTGGATGAGTTTAACCGAAGAAGTGAAAATTTCCTTCTGTGATTCCTCAAAATCAATACCTGGATATGGCATAGCAAAGTACTCATTCACCCATTGTTGCACATATAAGTACATATTCACTCATTTTTGTGGATTACCTCGCTCACTTTTCGCCTTAAGCGAATTTTATAAGGCAAGAGCATTGTAAGTTAGTTCTCTTCGTGTTTCCATATTTCATTAGTTCTTTATTCGTCGAAACGCAGTTGCTACCTAAAAAGCAGATTAAACACTGCTCTCTTTACGAACCCTAGAGATATTTAAAATAATCATATAAAATTCCTAAAACCACCCGAAAAATTGACTATTTTCTCAGTTGCCAACCAAATATTTATACATTATGCGGGTAAAACTTATCATCAATATCGTTTAGGTACTTTCGGGCTATCTCCGTAAATATAAATACACATTATCGTATATCTAAATATTATTATTGGGTCCGTTTATAAATAATACAGAGGAAATCTAAAAAGAGATAATATTATAATCATAGAGATATATTTGTTCACGGGAGCCCAAAAAGTGTCAAATATATATATATATATATATATATATGTATATATATATATATATATATATATATATATATATATATATATATATATATACACAAAGAAAATATACAGAACAATCGTAAATGTTATAGTTTCGGACAGGTTGGTACTATAAGGATGTGACTAAAATACACGCTTCATAAAAAAGTCATAAAGAATAGATAGCGAGACCTACAACTTGAATAATACTAAACTCATCGGCACAAATTTCCTGTATCGCCCGCCCGCCCTCTGATGGTGCATCGAATAAAAGCGAACGACATAGAAAATCTAATAATGTCTTTTTTATTAGATTGTTTTGACCTACGAGATAGTATCAAAAACACCGCCTAGCTATTTACGAAGAAAGCCAATGAAATTGTTCTTAATTTGGAACAACGTTTTATTGTGTCATATTTTTTATATCCTTCAAGTGATGTTATTTATCCGCACACAGTTTTAGGTTTCACGTATCTAGGTCGATTCATGTAATAGTATATAGCTTTGACAGGCAGCTTCACTTTGTGGAATAGGCAAAAAAGTGATATAAAAAAAATTGGATATATTGAACGTCAACCACAGAATTAGTTAAATTGTTTGAGATGCATTGTATCGAAGAAATTGCGTGAAAATAAAGATGGACGTGGCCTGGTGTTGGTGTGCTGGGTTGGTAATGGCT